>OX451740.1:340783251-341383251 GCA_948472305.1 Vicia faba
TATGGCTATGTCTGCCCCAATTTCAATTGAAATTGAGATACCAATCTTATTTTGCAAAAAGTTAATTACAAGAGAAGTGTTCTAAGAGCAACGCTACAAACCCTAATCATTTGTTGTTGATTCAACCCCTTCTCTTATTTTAATCTTGAGCAATACCAAGATACAATAGGTCTAATTGATTTACCATTTCAGACTACTCCTTTGCGAGATACCCAATCTCCAAAGGTTTCACTCGATCGAATTCAATTGTGAACTATTGACCACAAGAGCTTCCAATACGATCCACCGTATTGTGCCACTCCTTTGCAAAAATACCCAATCTTAAAAGCTTTCACTCGGCTGAATCCACTATTGAAAATTCTTGAACAAAACCCCCAAATTTACCAAAGATCTTGCAGGACAAACCCTATGTTTTTTTGGATGAAACCCCCCCACAACTCTCAACCCAATATTCTCTATTACACAAATCAATTGAACATTATCAAACCTCGTCTAGATGGCACCAAACAAAAAATGATTATGTGTAATTTGTTAGTGTGTATGCATAAGTTGGAGGTTGAAGATGAAGAGTAATGGTTGTAAGTGTTTATAGTTTCATCAAGTTGAAATAAAGCGTGTATGATGTATTTATAGTTGTGGAAATATGGTGGCAAAGAGGGAAACTTCAGAATTAAAAAGTATGAAAAAATTGACCCAAATAATTTGTATGTGTCGGCCTGATTGGTAATATGCCGACACATAAGTGTAAATTTGCATCATGTGCCGACTTGAACAAGGCTATGCGCTGACACATGCAACACATAGCCTACAAGCTTAAATATTACAGTACATGGGCTGGCCTGAAAAGCGGATGTGCCGACACATGCAAGTGTCTTTTATGCAGAAAATGATTTTGCATGTTTGATACCAATTCCAATCTTGTTTCAGATGTTTCCTAAGACCTCTAATGCAAGGGTGCACCAAAATGACTCGGAGATACCGTCCAATATGCATAAATGCAAAGTTCTCTTAGTTTTGACATCATGCAAAACATCTAAAGGCAAGTTGCAATTACATACTCCCCCTTTTTTATGATGGCGAATTACAACGATGCATTTCGTGTTTTTTATTTGATGCTTCCCTTGAATGCGTGCTTCCCAAATTCATCTCGCATATGATTCTCCCCCTTTTAAAACATCAAAATGATACAAAGAAGATCATGAGAAGTATTGTAATTCAACGCAAATACTAATTTATCATACATATGCGTTTTTGCAAAATAAGGACGTGCACTCACATATACCCATATATACAAAATGATGCAAAATTAACTGATCAAACATAAATAGAAGACAATTTAAAACCAAATTATCCAACTAAACATAATTAAAGCAAAAGGCATAACTTGTTCATACAACATAACCAAACATAAAATTGTTCAAAACATGGGTGAAAATGTCATGAAATTGTAATAACTGGTTTGAAATATATAGCCGCCACCATTAATTTTTATCTTAAGGAAGGGAATATAACAGATAACTCTAATTTGATCAGAGATTCTAAGTTGTTGACTCATTTTAGACGAAGGGAAGGTGTTAGGCACCCCTCATCTACCTTGTTCACAAGGATACTAGGGTTAGGTTTACGGTTTAGGAATAGGGTTTTAATTTTTATAGGGGAACTCACCACGATTTTAAGTCGTATGCCTATGTATCCTCTTATGAGGAATCAAAGTCCCAATTCGTGGTTCATAGTTATTTCGTTAGTATTTTTATGGATTATAGAAATATCTCGAATTCTCCTTTAACCAAGTCTGGGTTTGTAAATTGCGGGGTTATTAGACGAAGTTCGCTGCTGATAAGAAATATCTCCATAATACTTTTTGAAAATATATATAAGTTTGAAATTAGGTTAGTAAAAATTGTTAGTAATTTGTCGGTTAGATGTTTTCGAATATATTATGTAATATGGGGGAAATAATATTTTTAATGCATGAAAAAAAGGAATTTTAATGCAATTAAAGTATATGAAAAAATGAGTTAGTATTTAAAAAAAAGAATTTGAATTTAAAAAATAACAATTTGATGATTTATTAAAATAAATATATTAAATAGTAAAAATATTAACTATAATATAAAATAAAATAAGTAAATGAAATATGAAATATAAAAATAAAATTAATTTTAATTAAAAGTGCGGGGGGAGGAGGTGCAAAATCAGTTTGGCTAGTAATTCTGGGGGTGTAAATAATAGAGCCCTAAATCCAGATATAGGGTTTAGGTCCAGTGGCGTGGGGGTGATTTGATCTAGGTAGAAAGACTGGGGGTGCAGGAAGTAAGGGCTTGAGCCCAAATAGTTTGTTTTGATCTAATTTGCAGGGGGGTGTGAATTATGTTGATGGAGTAATTAGGAAGGGTGCAATTAAAAATGGGCTAGGCCCAGATAAGTTTGTTTGATCCGTTAGTTCCAATGTATGTGCGTGCATGGGTTTATGGTGGGCTAGCAAGGAGATCATTGTCAGATGGTGATCATGTGGCCCCCTGAGGTTAACTCATGGGCGTTGATCAAGAGTACACAAAATGGACGGTGTTGAAGAGCTGTTTGACTAGGGAGTATAGTAAGGTTACACATGGGATAGTAGAGGGAATTATATATTCAACTTTGTTCCATTTTCTTCATTTTTTGGTTCTCTTCTCTCTCTCTCTCTATGCCTTCTCTCTTCACCATACAAAATTCTAAAGAGAGAGGCTCTGACCTCTCTCTAAACAACATCCCATCGGAAATAGCCTTGGTCGTATCAACCGCCGCGAATACCCCTAAAACCAACATAAAACCCAGAATTCTGGTTGATATTCAACAGAAATCTTCATCCCAAACCCAGAACTTAGAACCTTAAGACGAACCCTGGGAACCCTAAACCTATGTTCATACAAACCCCGCGAACCCCGTGAACCCTAACCCCAAAACCTAACCGTAAACCCCAAATTTCCCAAAAAAGCATCAATCTAACCTTCAATTATGCGATCACAAACATCAATGATAGTAATATAAACAACCTAAGCTAAGTGTCAGCTTACTTGGTCCTTGCCGTGAATCTTCTTGTTTCTGTTAATTCTCTTCGTTTGCTTTCTCTCCTTTTGTTGATCTTTTCTTTCTTTTTCTTCTGCTTGCAGGTGCAACAATAGCCCGACGGCGGGATGACTTGAAGATCACAGGGATGTAGTGCCACGGATCTAGGGTTTCAGAAGTTGAAACCCAGATCTCAACTCTTCTTCTTTTTTCATTCTTTGTTTGTTAATCAATTTTCTCCTCCCTTTTCTTCTTAGAATTTTAGGTTTATTTATAGGTTTTAGATTAGAACAAATTAGGAAATTTTGTTAATTTAGGCGTTACAGTTTAGATTTAGTTATAAATTAGGGATTGATCGGAGATTTTGATCTTGTAATTGATACGATCTGTGTGATTGGAAGATTTTGTTTATAAATTAATGTATTTGGACTATATTGTATCTAAATCCAATGTAAAAACGTTTATGCGATATTGGATTTGTTTTGATTCTCTTGAGATTTGATTCGTATTCGTCATTCTGGATCTGTATAGTGCTTATTTTTGGGCTTGGGTTGCTTAGCATAGACGAAGAGGGACAAAAAGGCCGTCGCGGATGCACATTGGGAATTAGGGTTCCAAACACCCTTGTTGACTTGGTCAACACAATAAAAAACAAATATAATTTTGGTAATAATAATAATAAATAAAAAACATTAACTTTAATAATAAAGATACAATTATAAAAAATAAAGTTATAATAAAAAGTTGACTCAATCAACCTTCTAGAAAATTAATTAATAAAAATAAAATATTAATAACAACAATACCCTATAAAACCATTGGGCCACAACTTGATTTATTGGACTAACTGCAGCAAAACAAAACATACCCCTTTGTGATCCAAAACAAAAAGCTAATGGGCCATCCAAATTTTCTAACCACACCCCCTTTCATCATTTTTTCGAAATGAACCACAAACCCTTAATGGGCTGAAATCAAAACAACAAATACACCTCCTCTCTAAATATAAGAACAAACTAGATGGGTGTTGTACCCCAAAATTTGCCCTCTCAATTCTCAAGGCCTTTCTTACAAGGATTTTCAAGGTTCAAGCTTGCACAAGTACTTTGGAATTTTCCAGTACCAAAATTAAAAGGAAACTGTCAAAAAGGGAGAAAACAGATAAAAATAACATTTTGACAAATTTGAAGGAAAATAGGTTTCCTTCGATCCAGCACCCTTCGACTGACTCTAAGCCTCCTTCGAATGCAAGTTTAGGTGAATCCTTCGTTTGGATTTGGAACCTCCTTCGAATGCAACTTGGATTACATCCTTCATTTTGAACTGAAAGCCTCTTTCAAATGCCAGTTTAGGTACATCCTTCGTTTGGATTTGAAACCTCCTTCGAATGCAACTTAGGTACATCCTTCGTTTGGATTTAAAACCTCCTTCGATTCAGCCTTTTGATTGGACAATTGTGCTGCCTACATGGTTGCAATCAAAGGCCATGACATGTTGGCCACACATGCCCCCTGTAAGGAAACCTTTTCGATTCACCAAGCGTGCTGCCTGCAAATCCTACTTCGATTTGGACAAGTTTACTGCCTACAAGCCTGCTTCGACTGGACAAGTTTGTTGCCTGCATGCTTGCTTCGTTTGGACAAGTTTCGATGGGACAAAGTAACCATCTCTATGCATCCTTCAAATCCACTTGCACCAAGGGCCTCTTGCATACTTTGCTTCATACAAGTTTCGTTTGATCCAAGAAGTATCTCCATACAAGATGTGACTAAGTTCTTGCTTCCCTTGAAAAAGCGCCCTTTAACTCAGAAGCCAGGAACTTCCCTCATGCTAAAAAAGACACAAGGAAATGACTCCCTTTATGTTTGTTTCGATCCACATGCTTTGATTGGGCAATACACTTCCTTCAAGCATGAGCTTTCGATTTAGCAATATGTTTTCTTCGATACAAGCTTCGACTGGGCATTAGCTTGTTTCAACCACAAGCTTCGACTGAGGGAAAGGCTTCCTTTTGGTTTTCTTCAATTCAAAAAGTCAATAATGTTCTGAAAGCTTCCTTTGATTCAGAAGTTAATAACCTTCTGAAAAGGGCCATTCGAAGAACACACAGTTGGTTCATTCGAAGGACACACAACTGGTGAAAACGAATGCTGCGTTGTTCTAGTCTGGTCGAAAGGTGTAGAAAGATGGAGGATTCAACTCAAAAGATCAAGTTGAACATTTAGACCCATAGGCTAGGCTACGTGTTTTCCCTTTTCAGGCCTCAAACCTATGACTCACCCTATACTTAATTGTTTATGCAAGATAAAATAGGCCTTTACCCATTTGTTGTCCAAGACCACTTGCACTTAATAGTATAATATTACCTTTTAGAAAAGTTTGTCTTGAGCCTTGCGCCTATTTTCCTTCAGAAGGAAGCAACCCATCTGAACCATTCATCTTGCTTTTATGGCACAAGTGGACATTTACTTTCCAGCTGAGCCTTATTTTATTATTTTTGCTCCCCAAGCTTCCCAAAAGCCTTTCTCTATAAATAGAGAGTTCATTTGCACAAAGAGGAGAGGATCTTTGGACCAGAGGAACGAATCCCCCGAATTTTCTCAAACACAACAAAAAAAAACTCTCAAGTTCATCAACACTTGAGAAATCACAAAAAGCCCAGAATCACATTCATCTCCTTCAATTCTGGAGAACAACAACACTTCAGTCTCCTTTGAAATCGAAGAAGCATCACACTTGCTTTTCCCCCTCTTTTGAATCCAGCATCCTGAGCCTCCACTCAAGGTCCCACATCCATTCAAGGCCTTAAGCAAGGTAAGTTATTCTTACCTTTGAACTTTTCGTTTCATAACATGTAAATACAATTCCTTTTCGTTTGAAACATTGTACATACCATTGTTCCTTTCGTTTCCACATTTTTGACATATTTTTCAGAGCCAACCCTTTCATTTTGCTTTCTGTTTACCTGAACTTGCTTTAACTATTAAACTATTTACAAGACAAATACTAGCATGGCCTCAGGCCATGTTGCCATTTAGATGCTTTAGATAAAAGAAACAGGAAACAGGAAGTAGGAAACGAAGCTTCTGGCTTCTATCCTCTTTTTCCAACTCAAACGAAAGAGACAACCAAGAGGAAAACCATGTTGACTTCCAGGCTCAGTCGAAAGGCATTCCCTCACTTATTTCGACCTCCAGTCGAAGAAGGCAACAAGGCAGAACCAGAAGGCTTCGCCATACACATACTTGTCCAGTCGAAGGAGGCCAACAGAATGCAAATCGAAGGGTTCTCCTGCCTGGGTCGAAGAGCTCATTTTCCTTTCTTTTATTTTGTTTTTGCCTTTACATTTTCTTGCCTTTCAATATGGTTGTAATAATGTAGGATATTTATTTCCTGCATTTTTATTGCTTTGTACAAATACTAGTAATTAGATGTGTATGGCAAGATAAAATCAAAAAATAGACAACCCAAAAATCAAAGACAAAATGCATGCAATCAAACACACTTGCACACATGCACCCTTAGGGTAATTCCACTTGTTGCCTTACAAAAATGGCCATGTTATGCATGTGGGATGTCTTAGCACAAACGAATTGAAAAAAGATCATAGTCCCTCGATGACGCTATCAAAGTTGCCTTTCAAAATGATCTTAGTCCCTACAGAAAAGTGCTAAGTCATTTCACAACATTGCTATCATGGTCATACGATGACCCGCGCCTGTCCCGTTAACATCCTAACACAAGGTTGTTCACCAAATACAATGGTGAAACAACACTGTTAAAAGGGTTAAAAACATAAGAAAGATCTTTGAGTAAAATAGGGTAGACAACTCTTAGTTACTTAATCAAAAATCTTGCAAAACATCCTTGCTATTTTTTCAAAACACACTCCACAACACAATTTCAAAACAACTTTCAAAACATTAAAAAACCTTTCAAAAAGACATACACCTTTGTATACATTCAAACAAGAATCATTACAAAGGTTGCCTAGACAAGGCATCTTTTTCAAAACATTTTCAAAACCACACACACAAAGCACCATTTCAAACAATTGAAAAGCAAATGCAAGTTATCTAAAAACAAGTAACTAAGAGCCCATGGATAACCATGGATGAAAAGGGTGCTAGCACCTTCCCTTTTCATAATCTACCCCCCGAACCCATGAAAACATCTCAAAAGGTCTTTCCTGTGCTTTTTGACCTTTCCTTAGGATAAAATAAAAAGTCGGTGGCGACTCTTGCTAAACTGAACATTTGCGCACACAAACGCAATCCCAAGCCAGTTCTCCCACCGTATCACGGAACTGGCGACTCTGCTGGGGAAATCATCTTTAAGTGAGGTGTACCTTAGGATTAGATCACTATGTTTTCAATTGTATGCTTTGTATGCTTTAATTTTGTGGGCTTGTAACGGAGTTCTATAGATCCTAACCCGGATCTGGGGATACCCTTTAGGTAAGTAGCAATAAACTGTGAGGGATCTGTCCGGCGTAGACCGACACAGATGAAGCAGTAACTACATTGGTGTGACACCTTGGTCTGTACCGATATCCCTTGTGTTGGAACGAGGATAATATGGGTCTTCTAAGGAGTCATTAAGCACCAACTGACCTTAGAACCTTAAATTGACCAATTTGGCCATAGAACAGTAGCAGTATGCTACACTCATTGAGACTAAACTCTCGCGATGATTCCGGCCGCAAGAAAAGGTTGCTAAACTGGAATTATGACCGATTGAGGGTAGTCAGTGATATTGAGATCCTCTAGAACCTGGTTACTATTTCTAGGACAGGTTTGAGCCAACTAAACTCAAGAGGGTACTTACCTACAAACCCCATGCAAGCCTAAACCTAAGGACTTGTTTGCTTTGTGTGAATATGATTACCTGTATATACACTTGCTTACTTTTGCATACATGTACATATCATCATAACATCATACCATAGCATTTTCAATAACCATTTCAAGGATCTCGAGGGTCTTTCGATGCAGGGTCACGTTGAACCAGATGTCTACCAAGGGGCAAGAGGGTTCTCCTCTAAACAAACGCCGTCAAAGATCAAGTGCAACAACTTGAATCAGGGGCTATGACCCACTTGACATGGTGAGCTTGATTCTCGTGGAAAGACATCCACCGATACAAAGTTCTCCAATCAAAGATGTTGATCAAAGTTAAATCTCTAACATTTTCTTGTGTTTACCCCACGATATTATTGGAAACATGAATCCACATATCATGCATCGCATCATGACAGGTTTCTCCCATACAGGTCTCCTTATCTTCCTACTGTTTATTTCAGTAAGATGGATATGGAACAAATGGTGAAAGATCTCCAGGCTCAAAACGCTCAATTCCAACAAATGTTTCTGGCTATGGCTAAGGGGCAAGAAGACCTGAAAGCTCTCCTTCTCAAAGAAAAGAAGAAAAAGTCCAAGAAGTCAGTAGGCGTCTTGAACTTGAGAAGAAGACCTAAAGCCCTAGATCTTTCAACTCCATCCAGCATAGGGGATAGTCTTGAAGAAGACCATAATTTGGAGATTAATGAAGTTGAAACTGACTACTCCGAGGAACAATATCCTCCCGCTGATGACAAGTATAAACAGTTGGAGGATCGCCTCAGTGCTATGGAGATTCAACAAATACCTGGCTTGGATTTAGGAGACATGGGTTTAGTTTCTGGATTGGTCATCCCGCCAAAGTTCAAAGTCCATATCTTTTCCTTGTACGATGGAGTCTCTTTCCCTAAGATGCACTTAAAGTCTTATGTCCGCAAGATTCAACCATACACAACTGATCCAAAGCCTTGGATCCATTTCTTCCAAGAAAGCCTGGTAGGGACTCAACTCGAGTGGTTTTATCAATTGGAGAGTTCCCGCATCCACACCTGGGAGGATCTAGCTGCTGATTTTTACAAACAGTATCAGTACAATGCTGATCTTGCACAAACTCGTGTGCAATTCCAGAACATGACCATGGGTTCCAACGAGAGCTTCAAAGGATACGCCCAAAAGTGGAGAGATCTGGCTGGTAGGGTGCAACCCCCTTTAACTGACAGGGAGTTGATTGACATCTTCATGGGAACATTGACATGGCCTTTCTTCAAACACTTGATCGGAAGCTCTTCAGCCGGGTTCACCGAGCTAATACTGACCGGCGAAAGGGTCGAAGCTGGCATCAAAAGTGGGAAGATTCAAGAAGCTACACCTTCTGATGCTCAGAAAAAGCCTTACAGTGGGAAGAAAGAGTCTAATGTTGTGTACAGTCAAAAGAGTCGCCATGACCAACACGTAGGAGCAGTCCTGATCTCTGGTTCTGTGTCACACCGACAACAGCAAAGGGGAAATCAATTAAGGCCAGACAAGCCTAAAAGACAGTTCACCAACATCAACATGCCGCTGTCTCAAGAGCTGCAACACTTGTTGAGGACGAATCTGATTACATTGATAGGACCTCATCCAAACCCCAAAAATTCTTCTCCTAACTACAATCCTGATGCAACATGTGCTTATCATTTTGACAGTCCCGGGCATGACACTAATGATTGTTGGGCATTGAAGTACAAAATTCAGAATTTGATCGACGCCAAGGAGATCGAGTTTGATCCTCCGGAGACTCCAAACGTGACATCTACTCCTACGCCGAATCATTGAGAGTGTCTTGTTCATTTTGAATTTTCAATTGTAATTCCTTTTGTTGTTCAAACAATTATCTATTAATGTCAAACTTTGTTTCATTAATGCATTGCATATGTCATGTCTTGAATTAATTCATTCGTTGTCATTTCATTTAAACTATGTTTTTTACCCACTTTATGACATTTAACTCTTGCTCAAAGTTACAAGCCTTTAGAGGGAGGATGACGAAACAATGCCATAATCTCATACGGTATGCTTTTGGAAAGACCTCACTGACGATGTACATACGTTTCTTTCAAATCCTAAACACTGGAGTTATAAGGAAGATAATCCCTAGTCAACCCCTTCGAGCCAAAGAAGTAGGAGTTCTCTGTTTTAAACACAAATTGAAACCTTTAATTTAAACTTGGGGCAGGGTAGTCTCTCAGTTAATTCAAAAGATGCGCTTTAAGCCGCAAACTCTCACTTCGTCGTACAACGAATGACATCAAAAAATATTCCTCTGGAATCAAAAGACGGTGATGGTTCCCTATCACATAGGCAATCATTGTATCTCAAAAAAGTAAAGCCCACTGAGCCAAAACCTATAAAGGAGGCTTAAGAAAGTTGGGGCATCCCGCTGACTGTAATCTCGAAAACAGGAACAATCAGGAAAAAGTTAGGGATAATAAATCAAAAGAACGAGGTCGCTACAAATCCTCAACAACATGAAAAATGTTGCAAAAATGACTGCCTTCCAACAAATTCAACTTGTGTGAACCATCACCAAAAACGTCGTTCCAGACTCATTTGGAGTTCAAATGCACAATTAACTGAGTTTAGGATCGAAGAACATCACGAAGAACGGGTGGGTACAAATACACTCTGAGCCTTTATCCTTTGTTTCTTAAACCGTGAACCAAGCCACGTTATAACCCTTCAAAAGTCCTAATTGAAGCACGTGTTAGTTCGAAAGCATATTATTACCAAAGGTATCCTGACTCCTGTAAGACTTTGCTCTAAATCCTGAGTTGAATTTTTCTTACAAAATATCTTTACTTACATAAACGCATTTTTCAAAACTTCAAGACAAACATAAACTTTGCATCACTTGAATATCACTGTTTGCATATGGCTATTTGTTTGACAGCGGAGAAATTCACACAATGAATATCCGATGAACGAAAGCTCTCTCGGTGAACCTAAACTTCAAGAAGGATGACACTTCCATTGACAAATCTCCTATCAACAGGGGGACATGACATGTCACTCTCCAGCACACCTGGGGCAGTCTAGTCAAGATTCCAAGAAATCTCTCAAGAATTGCAGAGTAACCAGGGGCAAATCTCCATCTCCGTCACTTGGGGCATTAAACGTCAAATTCAACAAAGGGTTACGTACAATCAAACATTTCCAGGCAGTGCCACAAACACTCGCCACTAGGGGCAATGACAAATTCCCCTAAAATCCTTCTCATAGGATGATTCCCCAGAGTTTAATCTCTGAAAACCTTTCACCAGCTGAGACAACCTCAAGAGTCCTCGAAGATTCTCCCCAACGAAGTTGTCACCTCTCTAGCTGACCAGAAACAAGGTTTATTTCCCCAACAAACTACAGATTCCCCAGCTTGGGTTTGCCTTTCCGACTACTACAAATTAAAGGACCACAAATCCTCTTCCCCGGTAGACTACTATACAATCCCCAACAAGTTACTGCGAAACCTGGACCCGACCAGATATCAGTTCAACTTCGACTCCCCAGTAGAGCAACGGACAACCGAGACTCCTGAACTCTTTTCCCAAGAAGGAATAAACATTCTCCCCACAGAGTTTTCAATATTCCCCAGCAGAGTTTTCAATATTCCCCAGCATAGTTTCTCCTCAAACAACAAAATAGGAATCCCCGGTGAAAACATTCCAAGCAAAGTTTGAAGACACACATACTCTTCAACAGCAGCCCAGGATTTAAAAAACTCCCCGACGTTTGTCAAGGATTTATTTTCCCAGAAAAAAATACATTCATAAACATTTCACATTTCATACCTCCTATTTACATACATGATAAGTGTGTGATACGGTGGGAGAACTGACTATGATTTTGCGTTTGTTTTTGCAAATGTTTCGGTTGAGCAAGAGTCGCCACCGACTTTTTATTTTATCCTAAGGAAAGGTTAAAAAGCACAGCAAAAACCTTTGAGATGTTTTCTTGGGTTCGGGGAGTAGATTATAGAAAGGGAAGGTATTAGCACCCTTTCTATCCATGGTTATCCATGGGCTCTTAGTTACTTGCTTAGATCAACTTGCCTTAATTTTCAATTGTTTGAAATGGTGCTTTGTGTGTGTGTGGATTTGAAAATGTTTTGAAAAGAGGCCAATATGGTGGCAACCTTTGTAATGATCCATGTTGGGATATATACAAAGGTGTATGTCTTTTGAAAAGGTTTTCATTTGTTTTTGAAAGTTGTTTTTGAAAGTGTAGTGATGTGTGGTTTAAAAATAGGCAAGCGTTTTGCAAGTTTGATTCAAGTAACTAAGAGGTTGTCTACTCCTAAATTTCTCAAAGATTTCTACTATGTTTTAAACCTTTTAACAATTTTGTTCCACCATTGCATTTGGTGGACAATCTTGTATTAGGATGTGAAAGGGACGGGCGCGGGTCATCGTTTAGACCATAATTGCAATGGTGCCAAGTATCTTTGGGCAATGTTTTCTTTAAGGGACTTGATCATTTTAGGCAACTTTCGAAAGCGTCATCGAGGGACTATGATCATTTGAATTGTTTTGTTTTGCCCAAAGAGACCTAACATGCAATATGGCCCATTTATTGAAGGCAACAAGTGGAATACCCTAGGGGTGCAAGTGTGATTAGTGTTGTCCATTTTCATGCTTGATTATCTTGAAATTAGGTCAAACTATTTTTGTTGTTTTGATTCGCATACAAACCCTAATTCTAACATGGTATATTTAGAAAACAATAAAGTGCGAAAAATAAAGTTACTAAGCTATTACAACACAATATATGGGAAGGGGGGTACAAATGTTCAAATGGGGGTATTTTGACAAGGAATTTAAACCTAGGCTATTACATCAATTTGGAATTATTTACAAGATAATTAATTGCACAAATTAAATAGAAATAAAATAAATATACAAGATGCAAAAAGGCTTTTTATATGTATGAAAAAAATGTATTTTTATGTGTCAAATAAACAAAATAAAAAGTATTATTTTTGGAGTTTTTTATGTTTAGGGCAAAACCCTAATTTCATTAAGTAAATGTATTAATTATTAATATATACAATATTTAATCAATTATGTACAAAAATAAAATAAAAATGAAGTATATTTGTCAAAAAGGTATTTTTAATATTAAATATTAATAAAAATAAAAATGTGTATATTTTGTATTTTTAACCTAAGTATATTAATATATATATATATATGTATTTATATTATTTATTAAATATATTGCATATATACAAAATAATAGTATTTAATATTTATAAAAAAAAGTATATTTTAAATTAAATATTTTCAGAAGATAAAATGAAATAAAAATCAGAAATAAAATATGTTTGCATATTTTTTAGTATTTTTAAATAAAATTATGTTTATATATTTATTTATGTACAAATATTGATCTAAACAAATAAATACCTAATAAATATGAAAATGGTGTAAAAAATATTTTTTATATTTTTAATATTATAAGAAAAAATAAATAAGTCAGAATAAAAAAAGAAAAGTCAAAAAATCATGAAAATAAGCAAAATGGGCCTAGGGGGTGTCAAAGTGAAAATGGTGTGTAAACATAAATGACAAACAAAGCCCAGCCCAGAAGGTTGTTGTCTTCAACCTTCAGACAAACATATTCAAAAACACGCGCCTTTCTTCTCAAATCCCTAACTCCTGATTCTTTGATCTTTTGCCAAATGTTCCAACATGAAACCTGTAGAGCTTGAAGCCACGATTCTAGACATATAAAGAAGTCAATCTAACTCTCAGAAATGAGAGAGAATTTCTTCTCCCCCAATTCCTGACCTAGTTTTTTGTTCAATGTTCAGACTTAAAATTCTCTAAGCATACATAATATAAATGAAATCTAATTACATGGGCATGTTCAGGGCTATGAATGTGACATGTTTTCTTCACAAACCTAAAGCTAACAATGCCTATATTGAGAGATAGAACTTCATGAATATACCTGTTCAGTTGGAATCGTGCCTTGCAATGGAGGAGTTTTCAGGGCAAGATGATGATTTGTACAGCTTGCCTGAAGTGTAGTGATGCTACTCCAATGCTTGGTGTGTTTTGAATCGTGCCAAATCAAGCTGCAGAAGTCCACCTGCAAGATAGAAAAATGGAAATGGAAAATGGTGCTATGGCTGTTATAGTCTCAGTTCAAGGTTTGGAATAGTTTATATGGATATTATGGAATGTGTTTGATGTGTTTTTAGCAAGAATGCATGGAAGGTTTGAGCTATGGAACTCAAACTGCAGCAGATGCTCTGTTTGGGCAGTTTGAGGGTGATTCTGGGAATGGGGAGGTATTGGGGATGCTAGGCTCGTGTTTCAGCTTAGGATGGATCTCTTGAATGTGTTTGATAACTTTTCTTAAGGCTTGGTTTGCTGAGATGAAAGTTGGTATGTGTTATGCTATGTTTCTTACACTTTAAGCAACAAATGTCCAAGTTGGTTTTCTAGCTTGTACATGCCCCCCTAATGTGCTGCATAACTCAGTCTTGATCAGTGCAATTAGTCCATAAACTTGTGCCAAAGAGATCTCAACTGTACTTGCTTGGATTTGCTTTAGACATAAAGTTCACTTTTGCAAAAATGGATATAATGCTTTATCTAAAAATGGATTAAACTTGCATATAATGTTTGAACTTATAGAACAACACTTTGGCACAAAGGATTGGCATTAAATTTTGGAGTGTAATTGAGATAAAAGACCTGTAATCAAGGAAAGCATGCTGAATTCAAAATGGCACAAATGTATGAACATGTAACTTGGCCAAATCAAAAGTGAGTTTTTCCCATATTGCCAAATTCGATTCTCTCTAACCATGAGGTTGTTTTATGAGTTCTTGGACATTTTGGAAAGCTTGGAATGTGTACTACAATCCATCTTTGAAATAAAAATTGAAATTACAAGTGGAAGTATGTGAAAAATGGTCTTGAAGTTAGGTAAAAACCTTGCCTAAAATAGGTCAAATTTTCTCTAAGTTAAGAATGGTTTGGTACCCTTGTTCCAAAAATTGTAACTTGAGCTACAAGCTTCTTTTGGGAAAACTTTGTGAATCAAAGTTGTAGATTACGCAATAGGCTACAACTTTCATGTTTTGACTTTTGCTTTAATCCAAATGAATCTTGGTGAGAAAGTGGGACAAAGTTAGGAAAAAATTAGGTTTTTTCATAACTTAGAAAAATTCTAAGTTATGAAAAATCTTCATTTCAAACCCTAATTTGCATTTCTTGATTTCTTGATGAACAAGTTTCATGATTTGGCATGTTTTGATGAAAAATGACTCTTGAAACTTGATTTTGACCAAAAAGTCAAAGTTTGACTTTTCAGTACACAGTCAAAATTGATCAATTGACTGGGAAATTCAACTGTCAATCTTGTGTATTTGGGATCTTTTGAACTTGTTGAGCATGTCAAGATAATTCCATGGGGTCCTTGAGTCCATATGTGAGTTTGGTTTGCCATTGGCTAGGTCAAAAGGTCAAAAATTGCCTTTGTGCAGTCAAAACCCTAAAAATGACCATTTTGCCCTTTTGGTGATCTGATCAAATTTCTTGTGGAATTGTGATCCAAACTTGATCAAATGGTCCATGTGAGTTCATAATGTTGATGTGGGTCAATTTTCATGAGATTTGACTGTCAATTGGCCACAGTTGACTTTTTTCCCAATACAGCTGATTTCTAGGTCAACTGTCCAATTGACTGGGCAAAATTTGGAATCAGGGCTTGAAACTTGGTATGGATAAACTTGGGAGTCCAACATGAAGCATGAAAGTCATATTAGGTCAAAATATCTTTGTGCAAACACAAACCCTAATTTGGGTTAACAGTGCAAGGAGAAGTCTTGAGCAGAGGAAACCCTAATTGGATCTTGAGCTCCAAGGGTTTTGTGATGAGAAAATGTTGAGGAAATGGTAGGGCAAATTTTGGGGTACAACAGTTGCCCATGTTCAATCTTCTTGAACCTGAAGAGTTAGATTGGCAAGTTTGCCTTTCGTGACTCGAGGGTAAAAGGAGATTGGACACTAGAGTGCCCGGAAATTTGCACTCGCATGTTGGAGTATCAGCAATGTGATGTCGGGAATGGGCTTATAGATGCCATTTGGAGATGTTGATCGCATAAGAGATTCCTTAGCGAGAACTTGTGTATTTGAGAAAGACAGATGTTTTCCTGGCTTGTTACAGGTGTTTGATCTTCAATCTCCTCATGCAGATATGCCCTGGCTAGATGGTGTTTGATCTTCAATCTCCTCATGCAGATATGCCCTGGCTAGATACAGGTGTCGAATCTACAGTCGGTTGCTCACAGATGTGCCCTGGCTGGATACAGGAATCGAATCCGGAAATAGTCATCAACAGATATGCCCTGGCTTGATACAGGAATCGAATCTTCGAACTCTTCAGACGTGCCCTGGCTAGATACAGGAATCGAGTCTGGAAATGTGGTCAACAGATATGCCCTGGCTGGATGCAGGAATCGAATCTGGAATTGTGATAGTTGCTAGATATGCCCTGGCTGGATACAGGAATCAAATCTTCGAACTCTTCAGACGTGCCCTGGCTAGATACAGGAATCGAGTCTGGAAACTGATCACTCACAGATGTGCCCTGGCTAGATACAGGTATCGAATCTGGAATTGTGACAGTTGAAGGTAGTTGTCTTTGGGATTATCTTTTTCCCTGAAAAGGAAAAACATCAGTTGTATGCAATGTCATGATGTATGAAATGCATGATGTCATGATGTTCAACATGAGATAGTGTTGTATGCACTTTATCATGTATGTAAGCAAGACGTATGAAACATGAAATGTTTATGAATGTATTTTCGTCTAGGAAAATAAATCCTTGACGACCGACCGGGGAATTAAATCCTGGGCTGATGTTGAAGAGCAGAGTTCTTCGCTTCCGTTGGGTATAATGATGATAAACTTCACTGGGGATACCAAAGATAAACTCCGCTGGGGATTGTGTTGATAAGTTATGTTGGGGAACTTTGATGAACTCCGCTGGGGATAGAAAGAACTTTGCCGAGGGCGATCTTCCGTGGCATTTAGCTGAGGATAACCCAGTTATAAGCCCTTGTGAGGAATAACTTTGAATAAAGCTCGGGAGAGACGTCCGTACTCTGCAGGGGATAAGCTTCAAGACCTGCCGGGGATATGAATTCCATTTTCCTGGGGAAACCTTCAGACTGTACTGGAAAATGACTCCACTGGGGTGTCTGTATTCCGCCGGGGAACAATCTTAGATCAAGACTGCCGGGGATGCTTGTTGAAAATGCCTATACTCCACTGGGGAATGTTGGTATCTTGTCTTACTCTGTGGGGAGTTGAGAGAACTTGGTCACCTCCTTCAGTTAAATCTACCTTGGTACCCTGGCGGACAGAGCAACTAGACTGCATCAGACAACTTTACATTGCCCCTGTTTCTGATGTCACCTGTAATTAGTCTTTTGTTTCATATGCAAATATTTATGAATCAGCAATTTAATGTCAAATGCATATATCAAAAATGAACATTGGACGTTCTTCGCAAGACAAAACAGAAAAAGGAAAAACAATGGGCAATTTGTTCGGAAAAGTGAACTTGTATTGATTTTGAAATTTGCCTGTGAATAGGCGTTTTTGTACAAGAGGCTGACATCCTAGTAAGAGAATGTCGCCGAATAACATAGAGTTTATACAATTTTGAAAAGGAAACAAAACAGCTATGTGCACAATATTTCCACTGGGTTCCAACTCTGCTATCGCCTTTATGTCTTTAAGCGTCTCATCACTTTGCTGCTTAGTTGAAGATGAAGCTGATTGGTCGATGCCGAAGTCTGAGCCAGATAGTTGATGCCGAATTCTGGATGCAAGGTGATCCAATGAGACATAGTGTTACGCTTTATCCCTAACTTTTGCCTGGACCGCCTTTTCGGGTTTTCAGTCCACCGGGATACCCATTTTTGCCCAAGCCGCCTTTTCAGGTTTTCGACTTGCCGGGTGTACAGTTTTTTTTTCATTTCATCCCTTATTTTTGCCCGAACCCTTTTGGTTCGCCGGGAAGCCCTTATTTTTGCCTAGGTATGTCAACCTAGCGGGTCTTTTATTCATGCGTAGTATCTTTTTACTATGTCTGCATTGGCGGGGTGAGGAAGGTCGTCACCATCCATGGTGGTCAGAATCATGGCTCCTCCTGAGAACACATGTTTAACCATAAATGGCCCTTCGTACGTAGGGGTCCATTTGCCCCGGGGATCACTTTGAGGAAGGATGATGCGTTTGATTACCAGGTCCCCAACTTGATACTCTTGTGGTCTGACTTTCTTGTTAAATGCCCTGATCATCCGTTTTTGGTGCGTCTGACCATGACAGATATCGGTGAGTCTCTTTTCGTCAATTAGGTTTAATTGATCAAGTCGAGTCTGGATCCAGTCATCTTCACTCAGATCTGCATCCTTCATTATCCGGAGAGAGGGTATCTGGACTTCAATTGGCAAGACTTACTCCATGCCATAGACCAAGGAAAAAGGTGTTGCCCCGGTTGACGTCCTTGCTGAGGTACGGTACCCATGAAGAGCAAACGGTAACATCTCGTGCCAATCTTTATAGGTCACTGTCATCTTCTGCACAATCTTTTTGATATTCTTATTAGCTGCCTCTACAGCCCCATTCATCTTCGGCCGGTAAGGAGAAGAGTTATGGTGCTGTATCTTGAATTGCTCGCAGAGCTCAGTGATCATCTTGTTATTGAGATTGGTACCATTGTCCGTAATGATTCTTTCCGGGACGCTGTACCGACAGATCAGGTTATGCCGGATGAAACGTGCCACGACGCTCTTGGTTACCGTGGCGTAGGAAGCTGCCCCAACCCACTTCGTGAAGTAATCGATCGCTACCAAAATGAAGCGATGCCCGTTGGATGCCGTCGGTCGGATCTCACCGATCATATCGATATCCCACATTGCAAAAGGCCAAGGTGCCGTCAAGACGTTCAGAGGAACCGGAGGGATGTGCACCTTATCAGCATAGATCTGGCATTTATGACAAGTTCGAGAATGTTGGTAACAATCAGCTTCCATTGTGGACCAGAAATATCCTGCCCTAAGGATTTTCTTTGCCATGGTGTGTCCACTGGAATGTGTTCCGAATGTACCTTCATGCAGTTCTATCATGATCTTCTCTGCTTCAGCCTTATCCACACAACGCAGTAGAGTTGAATCATGATTCCGTTTGTAGAGAATGCCGTTGCTGAGGAAGAATTTTGCCGCAAACCTTCTCATGAACTTCTTGTCATTGACAGATGCACCTTCAGGGTATTCCTGAGCTTCCAAGTATCTCTTCACCTCATGATACCAGGGTTTTTCAATCACCTTTTCGGCCTCAAGATCGCAGCAGTATGCAGGTTCGTCTAACTTCCAGATAATGATCCGGGGAGCCTCATTGTCCCATTTGACTTTGAACATTGAAGACATCGTAGCTAGTGCGTCCGCTAGCTGATTCTCCTCTCTTGGGGAGTGCTCAAAAGTTATCTCTTCAAAGTGGGGAAGCAAAGTCAGCACATACTCCTTGTAAGGAATAAGATTTGGGTGTTTCTTATCCCACTCGCCTTTGATCTGATTGATCACGAGAGCGGAATCTCCGAAGACACTCAGAAACTTGATCCTTAAGTCGATTGCGGCTTGAAGACCCATGATACATGCCTCATATTCTGCCATGTTGTTGGTGCAGTTGAAACACAATCGGGCGGTGAGTGGAGTATGAGTTCCTTTGGGAGATATGATTACAGCGCCGACGCCGTTACCCAAAGCGTTGGAGGCTCCGTCAAAATGCATAGACCATCGGGATCCTTCCTCAGGTCCTTCATCCGGTCTAGGCACTTCACAATCAGTTACCACCATGATGTCTTCGTCCGGAAATTCAAAGTTCAATGATTGGTAATCATCCACAGGTTGGTGTGCCAAATGATCTGCCAATACACTTCCCTTGATTGCTTTTTGAGTTGTGTACTGGATATCATATTCTGTCAAGATCATTTGCCATCTTGCTATTCTTCCAGACAGAGCAGGCTTTTCGAATATGTACTTCATGGGATCCATCTTTGAAATCAACAAAGTGGTGTGAGTCAGCATATACTGTCTCAGCCGGCGAGCAGCCCATACCAGAGCGCAGCAAGTTTTCTCGAGCAGTGAGTAACGAGACTCACAGTCGGTAAACTTTTTGCTCAGGTAATAAATAGCGTGCTCTTTTCGGCCAGACTCGTCATGCTGCCCCAACACACACCCCATCGAGTTGTCAAGTACTGTCAAGTATAGTATTAGAGGTCTCCCTTCCACTGGTGGCATAAGAATGGGTGGCTCTTGGAGATATTCCTTTATCTTTTCAAAAGCAGCCTGACATTCATCGTTCCAATGTACTACTTGATCTTTCTTCAGTAATTTGAAGATTGGCTCACAAGTAGCAGTTAGATGTGAGATGAATCAGGCAATATAATTCAGTCGTCCCAGAAAGCCTCTGACTTCTTTCTCTGTCTTGGGAGTTGGCATCTCTTGTATGGATTTCACCTTGGCAGGGTCCACCTGAATACCTTTATCACTTACAATGAAACCTAGCAATTTTCCGGACCTCACCCCAAAGGTGCATTTGTTGGGATTCAACCTCAGCTTGTATAACTTCAATCGGTCAAACAGCTTCCGCAGATGATCAAGGTGCTCCTCCTCAGTTTGGGACCTTGCAATCATGTCATCAACATATACCTTAATCTCATGATGGATCATATCATGAAATAAAGCAACCATGGCACGTTGGTAGGTTGCCCCAGCATTTTTCAACCCGAATGGCATGACCTTGTAGCAGAAGGTGCCCCACTGAGTCACAAAGGTAGTCTTTTCCATATCTTCCGGAGCCATCTTGATCTGATTATACCCTGAAAAACCATCCATGAAGGAGAACACCTTGTGTTGAGCAGTATTGTCAACAAGAATGTCGATGTGAGGCAGAGGGAAATCATCCTTGGGGCTTGCCCTGTTCAAATCCCTGTAGTCGACACACATTCTGACTTTACCGTCCTTCTTCGGCACCGGCACCATGTTGGCAACCCATTGAGGATAAGAAGTTACTGCTAGAAACCCGGCATCGAATTGCTTCATAACCTCAGCTTTGATCTTTTCGGACATCTCTGGACGCATACGGCGGACCTTTTGCTTTACCGGAGGGCAGTCTTCCTTGGTAGGCAGGTGATGAACTACAATATCGGCATCCAAACCGGGCATGTCTTCGTAAGACCAAGCAAATATCTCCATGTAATCATGTAGCATCTGGATCAATCGTTGCTTCACGCTGAGCTCTAGATTGGCCCCAATCTTGACTTCTTTCCTATATGTCTCAGTACCCAGGTTCACTGTTTCCAACGGCTCTTTATGCAGCTGAATGACCCTATCTTCTTGAAGTAGCAGTCTTGCGAGTTCACCAGGCACTTCGCAATCATCTTCCCCTTCGTCTTCGGCCAAGTTGATCGGATTCTCGAAGTCATAACTGGTGGTAGCAATGCTGTTACCAGTGAGATCCAGAGTGGATTGAAACCTGTATAAGTGAGTGTGTGTAAATATAGCTGTTTTGCAATATATAACACAGAAAGAAAAAGAGCACAAGATTTGAAATGCAACAAACGTCCAATGTTTTGATTGATGATATATGGAAATGTCATACAAAAAGCCCTCACAAATGGAGCTACGATGCCCCGGGTAGGACACCGAAATGAGGAGGAATACATGGTTAGTCACTTGAATTCATTGCTGGTGGTTGGATAGATCCAACTGTCAAACTCTGCTTCCTCCACATCTTCCTCGATAGCATTCACCCTTGGGTTGGTGATAAACATTGGAGCCTTTCTGATCTTTTCCTTGCGCACAACCCTCTGAGCCTCTGCAGTAAAGCCCAGCCCAAACTTGTCATTCTTTTGAGTGAAGTCAGGAAGCTGACCCCAGTTTGCACATTTGCCTTTCTCGATTACAGCCCGGGAATCCTTCAAGGACGCCATCTTCAGAGGAAAATCTTCTTCAACCACTGTTTCAGCCGATGCCAACGTTGGAGGTACCTCCTCAAAATGCTGAAAGGGGGTTTCAATAAACTCCCCGTCCATCTCGATATACCGGAATGAATTCAAGTGACTAACCATGTATTCCTCCTCACCCTGTACAGTAACAATTTTCCCTTTGACAGGGTATTTGAGCTTTTGGTGTAGAGTGGATGTTAATGCCCCAGCCTTGTGAATCCAGGGTCGACCCAACAAGCAGGAATAAGATGGGCGGATATCCATTACATAGAACGTTGAGTCGAAGACTTGGGAACCCACACGAATAGGAATGTCTACCTCACCGTGCACCATCCTCTTAGAACCGTCAAAGGCTCTAACAATGATGTTACTAGGTTTCAATTCCAGACCCTCACAATCCAAGCGATCCAATGCCTTCTTGGGTAAAACATTCAGGAAAGAACCGGTATCCACCAACACATGTGCGAGAGTAGTGCCCCTGCACTCTATAGAGACGTGTAGGGCATCATTGTGATTTTTCCCTTTGGCGGTGAGGTCAGCATCCGAGAACCCCAAACCATTGTCAGCTGTCAAATTAGCCACACAGTCAGTGAATTGATCTGCGGAGGTCTCCTGCGGCACATGGGCCGTTTTCAGAAATGAAATCAGGGCCTTTGCATGGGCCTCTGAGCATAGCAGCAATGATAGCATAGAGATTTTGGAGGGGGTATGCCCCAACTGTTCAACAACATTGAAGTCACTCTTTTTAATGATTTTAAGGATTTCCTCCATCTCTTGTTGGAAGGCTTCAACAACAGTCTTTTTTGGTGCCTCCGTCCTGGCAGGCAAATCGGTAGCAACTTCTTTGCCCCGAGCATCAGAGGACTCGGCGGCAGTAGTAGACACAGGAACTTGATTTGGAACATGCACACTTGCGGGTGTGATGATAAGAGGCTTTCGGATAACTGGCGGTGCAATGTCAGGCGAGAAGAGCCTGCCACTGCGAGTAATCTTGGCGGGACCAGTGATGTTACTGATACTGGTACCGGTGTTGAACTCCTGCTTCACTCCAAGCACATACACGTCGGCCCCATAATGCCATGGGACAGCTTTATCAGACTCATAGGGGAGAGGCCCCGGAACAATAATAGTAATGGGTGCAACAGACATAATTTGGACTGGCTTCCTCGGGGGAGCTTTGGTAGGATTGTAAATTATGACAACAGATACCTCTTCAGCGGAACCAAATGGAACAACAGTTTTCTTGAACAAAATTTCTTTGCTATCCATCAGGCTTTGGATGCCTGATTTCAGCAGCGGACAACCGATAGGGATAACAGCACATAGGAGGCAACCCTTGCTACAACCCGAAAATAAACTGGCTAGTAGTAAGTTCCTCTTAACAGTCAAAAGAGGGGTAGCAACATCATTCACCGAAACAACATACAAATCTTCCTCGATGGCATTTACTCTATGCTGGGGCATAGGAGCAGTTACAACATTTGGCCTCTCAGACGCCTCAAACTGAATTCCCTTCGCGTCGATAAGGTCCTGCACTTTATTTCTCAAGCCCCAGCAATCATCAGTAGTATGCCCGGGGCTATCGGAATGATAAGCACAACGGGCATTTGGGTTATACTTAGGAGATGCAGTATTCACGACCTTTGGAGCCTCTTTGATGGTCACCAAGTTGGTTGATAACAGTTGCGGTAAAATTTGTGACAAGGTCATACTCAGCCGAGTATACTGCCTCTTGGGCCTTTCACCTCTTTGTTGATTGTACTGCTGAGGAGCAGCAACAGGTTTTGAAATGACCAAGGCATTGGCGGCTTGGCGACTTTCTGGCTTGACTTGTCTTCTAGGACCATAGACGACACTTGCTTCTTTCTTGAAAGGCCTCTTCTCAGTACTTGTGGAGGCAGCTTTTTGTATCTTTCCTGACCTGATGCCAGCCTCTATCCTTTCACCCGTCAGAATCAAATCCGTAAACCCAGCGGAGGAGTTACCAACCAAATGATTGAAAAATGGACCAAACAAGGTCCCTAGAAACATATCAACCAGCTCACGATCAGTTAATGGAGGCTGCACCCTGCCAGCCAAATCTCTCCATTTTTGTGCATATTCTTTGAACCCTTTGCCCGTTCCTAGAGACATACCCTGAAGTTGGGTACGCGTAGGAGCGAGATCAGAATTGTATTGATATTGTCTAAAATGCGGTTGCCAAATCTTCCCAATGTCGGATACTAGTTCCATCTAGTTGATAGAACCACTCAAGTTGTGACCCTGTTGTACCCCAAAATTTGCCCTCCCATTTTCTCAACATTTCTCATCACCAAGCCCTTGGAGATCAAGATCCAGTTAGGGTTTCATTTGCTCAAGACTTCTCCTTGCACTGTTGACCCAAATTAGGGTTTGTGTTTGCACAAAGATGTTTTGACCTAAAATTCCTAATATGACTTTCTTGCTTCATATTGGACTCCCAAGTTTATCCATATCAAGTTTCAAGTCTTGATTCCAAGTTTTGCCCAGTCAATTGGACAGTTGACCTAGAAATCAACTGTACTGGGAAAAAAGTCAACTGTGGCCAATTGATAGTCAAACCTCATGAAAATTGACCCACATCAACATCATGAACTCACATGGATCATTTGATCAAGTTTGGATCACAATTCCACAAGAAATTTGATCAGATCACCAAAAGGGCAAAATGGTCATTTTTAGGGTTTTGACTGCACAAAGGCAATTTTTGACTGTTTGACCTAACCAATGGCAAACCAAGCTCACATATGGACTCAAGGACCCCATGGAAGTATCTTTACATGCTCAACAAGTTCAAAAGATCCCAAATGCACAAGATTGACAGTTGAATTTCCCAGTCAATTGATCAATTTTGATTGTATACTGAAAAGTCAAACTTTGACTTTTTGGTCAAAATCAAGAGTCAAGATTCATTTTTCATCAAAAACATGCCAAATCATGAAACTTGTTCACCAAGAAATCAAAAATTGCAAATTAGGGTTTGAAATGAGAATTTTTCATAACTTAGAATTTTTCTAAGTTATGAAAAACCCTATTTTTTCCCCAACTTTGCCCCACTTTCTCACCAAGATTCATTTGGATTCAAGCAAAAGTAAAAACATGAAAGTTGTAGCCTATTTCATGATCTACAACTTTGATTCACAAAGTTTTCCCAAAAGAATCTTGTATCTCAAGTTACAATTTTTGGAACAAGGGTACTAAACCATTCTTAACTTAGTGAAATTTTGACCTTTTTAGGCAAGGTTTTTACCTAACTTCAAGACCATTTTTCACATACTTCCCCTTGTAATTTCAATTTGCATTTCAAATATGGATTGTAGTACACATTCCAAGCTTTCCAAAATGTCCAAGAACTCATCAAACAACCTCATGACTTGAGAGAATCGAATTTTGCAATATGGCAAAAAGTCACTTTGATTCATGACCATTACCATGTTCATAACTTATGCATTTTCAAAATCAGCATGCTTCCCTTGATTACAGGCCTCTAAACCATCCAACACTCATAAATTTAATGCCAATCCTTTGTGCCAAAGTGTTGTTCTATGAGTTCAAACATTACATGCAAGTTTAATCCATTTATGGAAAAAGTGAAATAGCCATTTTTGAAAAGTTAAGCTTTATGTCAAAAGGAAAATCCAAGAAGTACAGATCAAATCCCCTTGGCACAAGTTTAGGGACTAATCACACTGATCAATGCCAAGGTTTGCAGCATGTTATGAGGGCCTCTACCTGTCTAAACACCAACTTGGCTTTTGGTTGCTTAAAGTGTAAGAAATATGGCATAACTGACCACAACTTTCATCTCAGCATTAGAACCCTTAAGCAAATATTTTGTACACATTCAAGACATCCCAACTGAGCTAGCACACGACTCCAACACCTCCAATACCTCCACAAACTCAAAATCACCATTGAACTTCACAAAAACAGGGCTTGCTGCAGTTTGAGTGCCAACTCTCATCCCTTTCATGCTTTCTTGCTAAAAGCTTATCAAACACATTCCCTAGCATCACTTGAAGCTAACCCAAACATAAAACACGACCTGTAACTCCTCTAGGCAGTTCCACCATTTTCACTTTCTTGTTTTGCAGTTGAAGGTCCATAGCTCGATTCAAGGTGTTTCAAAGCAAAGTAAGCATTGGAATAGCATCACTACACTTCAGGCAAGCTGTACAGATCATCATCTTGCCCTGAAAGCTCCCCCATTGCCAGATACAACTTCAACTGAACATGTATCTTCTTGAACTTCTAACTCTTAGTGTAGGCATCATTAGCTCTAAGTTTGTGAATAAGAAGTGTTCTACTCATGCCCCCGAATCTGTACATGCTTTTACTTTTCATTTATTTTGCCTGAGCTATGAGAATTTAAGGTCTGAATATGGAAGAAAAGTTAGGTCAAGATTTGGGAATGTTAAAATTCTCTCTCATTTCTGAGAGTTAGGATGAGTTCTTTACATATTTAGAATCGTGATTCAATGCTTAACATTTCTTATGTTGAAAGTTTGTGCAAAAGATCAAAGAATCCAGATGTTTGAATTTGAGTACAGGCGCGTGTTTGTTGAACAAGAAGCTGGCTGAAGGTTGAAGAAAGGTCTTCATGGGCTGGGCCTGTTGTGTTATTTCTTTTCACACCATGTTTTTGGTTTTACACCCCCTAGGCCCATTTTGTTTATTTGCATGATTTTTTGACTTTTCTTTTTTTATCCTGACTTATTTATTTTTGCTAATAATATTAAAAACATAAAAAATATTTTTTACACCATTTTTATATTTTTTAGGTATTTATTTGTTTATATGGACATTTGTACATAAATATATATATATATATATATATATATATATATATATATATATATATATATATATATATATATATATATATATATATATATATATATATATATATATATATATATATATATATATATATATATATATATATATATATATATATATATATATATATATATATATATATATATATATATATATATATATATATATATATATATATATATATATATATATATATATATATATATATATATATATATATATATATATATATATATATATATATATATATATATATATATATATATATATATATATATACTATTATTTAGAAAAACTAGAAAAATAATGCAAATATATTTTATTTCTGATTTTTATTTCATTTTCTCTTTTGAAAACATTTTGTATCAAAAAATATTTTTTTATATAAATATTAAATATTATTATTTTGTACATATAATATTTGTTTAGTAAATAATAAAGATATTTATATATATTAGTATATTTAGGTAAATAATACAAAAAATATACACATTTTTTATTTTATTAATATTTGACATAAAAATACTCTTTTTATAAATATACTTCATTTTTTATTTTATTTTTGTACATAATTATTAAATATTGTACACTTTAAATAAATAATACCCTTTATTTAAGAAATTAGGGTTTTACCCTTAAAACACAAAAACTCCAAAAATATTACCTTTTTATTTTATTCATTTTTGTTTATTTGACATAAAAAAAAATATCTTTTTTCCATACATATAAAAACCCTTTTTGCATCTTGCATATTTATTTTATTTCTATTTAATTTGTGCAAATTAATTACCTTGTAAATAATTCAATATTGATGTAATAGCTAGGTTTAAATTCCTTGTCAATATCCCCCATTTGAACATTTGTACCCCCATTCCCATATTGTGTTGTAATAGTGTAGGAATTTTACTTTTCGCACTTTAACGATTTCTAAATATACCATGCTAGAATTAGGGTTTGTATGCAAATAAAACGAACAAAAATAGTTTGATCTAATTTCAAGATAAACAAGCATGAAAAAGGACAACACTTATCACACTTGCACCCCTAGGGTATCCCACTTGTTGCCTTCAATAAATGGGCCATATTGCATGTTAGGTCTCTTTGGGCAAAACAAATACAATCAAATGATCATAGTCCCTCGATGACGCTCTCGAAAGTTGCCTAAAATGATCAAGTCCCTTTCAAAGAAAAATTGCCCAAAGATACTTAGCACTATTGCCATCATGGTCTAAACGATGACCCGCGCCCGTCCCTTTCACATCCTAACACAAGATTGTCCACCAAATGCAATGGTGGAACAAAATTGTTAAAAGGGTTAAAACATAGCATAAATCTTTGAGAACTTTAGGGTAAATAGCTCTTAAGTACTTGTCAATTTGTAAAAGAAAACACTTGCCTATTTTCAAACCACACTTCACAAACATTTTCAAAACAAACTTTCGAAGAAACCTTGAAACATCTTTTCAAAAAGACAAACACCTTTTGTAAAACATTCGAGTAAAGATTGTTACGAGGTTAGCCTAGACAAGGCATCTTTTTCAAAACATTTTCAAAACCATACACAAAGCACCATTTCAAACAATTGAAATCCAAGGCAAGTTGATCTAAGCAAGTACCTAAGAGCCCATGGATAACCATGGATAGAAAGGGTGCTAATACCTTCCCTTTCTATAATCTACTCCCCGAACCCAAGAAAAAAATCTCAAAGGTTTTTGCTGTGCTTTTTAAACCTTTCCTTAGGATAAAATAAAAAGTCGATGGCGACTCTTGCTCAACCGAAACATTTGCGAAAACAAACGCAAAACCCTAGTCAGTTCTCCCACCGTATCACAGAACTGGCGACTCTGCTGGGGAGAATTTTAAAAGTGGAGTAACCTTAGGGCTTAGATCACCCTCTTGCATGATTAATTGTTTGATTTGATTGCTTTATATTTTGGCTCTCTTGTTTGGGTTCACAATCCTACACCCGGATTTTGGGAAACATTTCATAGATAGCAATACGTTGTGGAAACTGTGCGGGGTATACCGACACGGTCGAAGCAATAGCTATATTAGTGCGGCATATTTGTGAGTACCGGTAACCCTTGAGTTCAATCAAGGAGAGTACGGGGCCGCTGAGTGATGTCACTAAGCACTAATGACCAAGAACCTTACTTGACCATCTTGGCCTTTTATTAGGGGTAGTGAGATGACCGGCTTTGGTGCAGTCCGAAGTTGGTAGATACTCGATACTACACTCATTGAGGGTTGTTTTTTTGGAATATTTTGGTCGCTAGTTA
Source organism: Vicia faba (assembly GCA_948472305.1). NCBI lineage: Eukaryota > Viridiplantae > Streptophyta > Magnoliopsida > Fabales > Fabaceae > Vicia > Vicia faba. The sequence continues at coordinate 340,812,336 of OX451740.1, forward strand.
AGTGGCTAAACCAAAACAATGAACAATGAAAACAATCCAATGATATTGAGCTCCTTAGAACCCGATTACTATTTATAGGACAGGTTTTTAAGCCAACTACACTCAAGAGGGTACTTACCTATGAAACCCCATGCAAGCCTGAAACTAGGGTTTGGTGTGAATTGCTTGTACATATGTTTTGTGCATACATCATAAACATCATAAAACATCATATACATTCACTAACCATTTCAAGGGTTTGGATCTTCATCTTTGTTCTTGTTTTGTAGGTCATGGAAATTCCTCGCAGAAATACCATCCAAGTCAACCTTGTGAGAATCTCTCCTCAACTCAAGGAGCTCACCTCAAGAATTCCGAAAAGCTCATCCTTCAGTGAAAGACATGGTAGACTGCTCAGCTTAGTCAACACCAACATTGAAGAAGACATGATGAAAGTACTATTCCAGTTCTTTGACCCTCTTCACCACTATTTCACTTTCCCTGATTACCAGTTGGTGCCCACTTTGGAGGAGTTTTCTCAACTCCTGAGAATTCCTATCCTTAATCAACTACCCTTCAACGGTACGGAAAAGGAACCAAAGCCGGAAGATGTTGCTCGAGCATTACATCTACATCCATCCGACATCAAGGGGCATTGGGAAACCAGAAGCGGCGTCAAGGGATTCTTAGCAAAATTCTTGTTTGAGAAGGCACAAGAATGTTGGAACTCATTGGACCTACAAGCCTTTGAAGAGATTGTGGCACTCCTTATCTATGGGTTGGTCTTGTTCCCAAATCCTGACCAATTGGTAGATGTCAACGCCGTCAAAATCTTCTTGTCCAGAAATCCAATACCGACATTGCTTGGGGACATTCTTCACTCATTTTACACACGAACAATGAGAAAGAGGGGTGTTCTCATGTGCTGTACTCCTCTCCTTGCAAGGTGGTTTATTTCGCACCTTCCACAATCTGTCTTGAAGAATGACCAAGGCTCAAGGTGGTCCCAACGGTTGATGACTCTTACTCACTCTGATGTACATTGGTGTTCTCGGTCCAGAGAAAATGTCATCATCGTCGATCGTTGCGGAGAATTTCCTAATGTTCCTTTACTTGGAATCAGAGGAGGTATCACCTACAACCCTTGCCTAGCTTTGAGGCAATTTGGATATGCACGGAGGGATGGCCCTCATGACATGTTGATTCCTGACCTAGTTTTTGACTTCGACAACGATGCGCAAGGACTTCGCCAAAGATTCATCAGAGCTTGGGGAAGACCCAACAAGGTTGATAGCAAGACTCTGGGACACAAGAACTCCATCCCTCTTGAGCCTTATCTCAAGTGGGTACGAGCCCGAGCCCAAAGTCTGATGATGCCTTATCCTCATGTTCTCCCTGTGATTAAAGAGCCCGTCAAGGAAGGAGAGGTTCCCTACACCATCCTACATCCTGACATGCCTACATCGTGGGAGGAAATGCAGAAAATTTGGATTCAGCTCAAGGAGGAACGAAACACTTTTGAAGCCAGCTTCTACGCTAGTGAGAAGAAGGTTCTAGAGCTTACTCGCCGACTCCATGAGCAAGAGGCCCTCAACACTTACATTGCGCCAAAGAGGATGCGCAATGTCTTTTTACTTTGAGAAGTTTTTGTAATATTTGGCCCATGGGGCATTTATGTACTAACAAATTTTTTCTTAATATGACGTGCGTTCTTCTTTGTCTGAAACAATTTTGAATGTACTAAATCCTTGAATGCATTGCATACATAAGCATACCATTCATCATGTGCATAAGCAGGTCTCACTCCAGGTTTCCTTATCTGTCTGCTGTTTATTTCAGTAGGATGGATCTCGAGCAAACAATCAAAGACCTGCAAGCTCAAAATGCACAGTTCCAGCAACTCCTGACAACCTTGGCTAAAGGTCAGGAGGATCTCAAGACCTTGCTGGGGAATAAGGACCCAGTGAAAAAGAAGAAAAAGAGACTCGGGGTGGCTACTTTAGGGAGAAGATTTGACGGAGAAGCTCGGAGAGTGCTTGAATTTCCTCCTATTTCTGATGAAGGAACCAGCAAAGGAGGTGGGGCTGCGGTACCTTCCGAGTCCGATGTGGAAGAAGAAGAGGTCGAAGAGGATGAAGATTATTCTGATCAACAATACCCTCCAGCTGATGATAAATACAAGGGTTTAGAAGACAGGTTGGCCGCCATGGAGCTACAAAGAGTACCGAGTTTGGATTTTGAAGACTTGGGTTTGGTCGCCGGGATTGTGATTCCCCCAAAATTCAAAGTGCCAGTGTTTGTGAGGTATGATGGGCTGTCCTGTCCAAAAATGCATCTCAGGTCCTACGTGAGAAAGATCCAACCCTATACGACAGATAAAAACCTTTGGATTCATTTCTTTCAAGACAGCCTTTCTGGAGCTCAACTGGAGTGGTTTTATCAGCTAGAGGGAACCAGCATCCGAAATTGGGAAGACTTGGCCACCGCCTTCTACAAACAATACCAGTATAATTCTGACCTTGCTCCTACTCGTACCCAACTTCAGGGTATGTCACTAGGAACAGGCGAGGGATTCAAAGAATATGCACAAAAATGGAGGGATTTGGCTGGCAGGGTGCAGCCTCCTTTAACCGATCGTGAGCTTGTTGATATGTTTCTAGGGACCATATCTGGGCCATTTTTCAATCATCTGATTGGTAACTCTTCCGCGGGGTTTACCGATTTGATCTTGACAGGCGAAAGAATTGAAGCTGGCATCAAGTCAGGAAAGATTCAGAAGGGTGTTGCTGCAAGTGTTGAGAAGAAACCTTTTAAGAAGGAAACGGCTGTGGTATATTCTTAGAGAAGAGCAGGGAAGACTGAGCGCCGGCCAACCGTGGGGGCCGTAATGATTCAAAATCCTTCAAGTGAGCAGCCTCGCTATAACCAGTCCAGACCAAATCAGCAACGGGTGGAACGGCCACAACGGCAGTTCACCCGTATTAATATGACTCCAGCGCAAGTGCTTCCCCATCTGTTAAAGTTGAATCTCGCCACTATCAAGGAGGCGCAAAAGAATGTGAATACGTCCTCTCCGCATTATCATCCTAATGCTAAATGCGCCTACCATTCTGATAGTGTCGGGCACGACACCAATGATTGTTGGGCACAACACCAATGATTGTTGGGCACTCAAGCATAAAATCCAAGACCTGATAGAGGCGAAGGAGGTGGAGTTTGACGCTCTGGAGAAGCCTAATGTGATATCTGCTCCCATGCCGAAGCACGGCCGAAATGTCAATGCCATTGAAGAAGATTTGTATGTTGCTGATGTCAATGATCTGGTTACTCCATTGTTAACCATCAAGTTGAATCTGTTAAGGGCCGGGATCTTCTCGGGATGTAAAGAAGACTGCTATTGTTGTTACTCTCTGCCGTTTGATTGTCCGTTATTGAAGAAAGGCATCCAAGGCCTTATGGATAGTCGACAAATTTTGTTTGAAAAAGTTTCTGCTGTTCCAACCCATATCGAAGATGTCTCAATCATAACCATTCACGCCAATCTTTCCAAGGCCGTCAGAAAGCCTGTTAAGATTACACCAGCTACGAAATCTGTTCCTTTGAAGATAACAATGCCAGGGCCTGTCCCCTATGTTTCTGAGAAGTCAATACCATGGAACTATGGCGGTGACGTATACTACCATGGTATTAAACAAATCGAAATAACTGAAGAAAGTTCGGATGATGAGGAAGCCAGCATTGGTAACATTGCAGGCACGAGCAAAATCACCCGGAGCGGGAGAATATTTTCTCCAAAGATTGCCCCTCCAAGAGCAATCTTTGGACCCTCACCTGCTGACAAGGTCATCCCTGCACCAATAAAACTCTCTGCTAGAGCTCCATTGATTGAAGATGTTGTTGTTCCTAGTACTGTCCTTCCTACTGCTGTTGATAAAGGCAAGGGAATCCAAGATGAGCTCGTCAGGACGAGGGCTCAACCCTTGGTCATCCCGGAAACCTCTAAGAAGGAAGTGGATGAGATTTTGAGGATAATCAAAAGGAGTGATTACGATGTGGTGGAAAAACTGGGGCAAACCCCCTCAAAAATCTCCATGCTGGCACTGCTACTTTGCTCGGAAGCGCACGCTAAAGCTCTGATAAAATTCCTGAAGGCAGCCCATGTGCCCCAGGAAACCTCGGCGGATCAATTTCAAAATTGCGTGGCTAGCCTGACTGCGGACAGTGGATTAGGTTTCTCTAATGCCGACCTAACTCCTAAAGGTAGAAACCACAATGATGCTTTGCACATTTCAGTCGAGTGCCGGGGAACTTCTCTCGCACATGTCTTGGTCAACACTGGTTCGTCGCTGAATGTATTGCCTAAGAAGGCCTTGGACCGACTAGATTGTGAAAGGTTGGAGTTGAAACCGAGTGATATAGTTGTCAGAGCTTTCGATGGTTCGAAGAGAATGGTCCATGGGGAGGTTGAAATTCCCATCAAAATAGGCACTGAGGTGTTTAAGTCTACTTTCTATGTGATGGACATCCGTCCGTCATACTCTTGCTTGCTGGGTAGACCTTGGATACACCATGCTGGGGCAGTCACCTCCTCCTTACATCAGATGTTGAAGTATCCTGTCAAGGGAAAGATCATTACTGTCCACGGTGAAGAGGAGTACATGATTAGCCACTTGAATTCTTTCCGGTATGTGGAGGTGGAAGGAGAGTTCATTGAGACGCCTTTTCAGCATTTCGAAGAAGTCCTCCCCGAAATAACAGTAGCAAAGTTGGCAGCTGAGACACCAAGGCAGATGGCATCTTTGGAGGACGCAAGGGCCGCAATAAAGGAAGGGAAGAATTCAGCATGGGGGCAGTTACCTGATATTCCGCATAAAACCGACAAATTTGGATTAGGGTTCACTACCGCAGGCTAGAAAGCTATGCGCCGTTCGAAGATTGAAAGAGCGCCAGTCAAAATTTCTCCCTACGGAATTAACGCCTTGGAGGATGAAGACAAAGAGAGCAACATCGAAGAGTGGATTTACCCAACTGTCAAAGGAGGATTGAGCAACTGGGAGGCAAAAGACTTTGTCCCCATCACTTTTATTCATCAGTAATTTATCTGTCAAACATTTCCTATTTGGTCTGTAATATTTATTTTTAAACAATCCGTACACTATCTTTTCACCTCATGCCTTGCCCGAGGCATGTAGGTCCATTTGTAAGGGTTTTGATTATTTTTCATATCCATATGCCATGTTTAATGATTCATTGGATGTTTTTCATTTTGATAAACTTCTTGTGTTCATTTTCTTTCCTTTTGCATTTTTTGTTTAAGGATGGCTATCCCTTACACACACCCACACTCACAAATGCAGGTACCCATCCACTCCGGATTCCATGGGTGACGATTCTGCTATATCCTTCAATAACTCTGAGGATCTGGTCAATCAAGCCGAGTATGAAGATGACGAAGGTTGTGAGGTACCAGGGGAACTAGTCAGACTTCTACAGCAAGAGGAAAGGGCCATCTTACCTCACGAAGAGTCATTGGAAACTGTCAACTTAGGGACCGAGGAAGACCGGAAGGAGGTGCAAGTGGGTGCCAATCTGGAGCCAAGTGTCAAAGAACGCCTGATACAGTTGTCGAATGAGTATGTTGAAATCTTCGCTTGGTCTTATGAAGACATGCCGGGTTTAGACACAGACATTGTGGTTCACCGTATCCCCACAAGAGAGGATTGTCCACCGATCAAGCAAAAAGTCCGCCGAATGAGGCCTGACATGTCTGAAAAGATCAAAGCAGAAGTGATGAAGCAATTCGACGCTGGCTTTCTGGCTATTACGTCCTATCCTCAATGGGTCGCTAACATCGTGCCAGTACCTAAGAAAGATGGCAAAGTCAGGATGTGTGTGGACTACTAGGATTTGAATAGGGCCAACCCCAAAGATGATTTTCCACTTCCACACATTGACATTTTGATCGACAATACAGCTCAGCATAAAGTGTTTTCCTTCATGGATGGATTCTCGGGCTACAATCAAATCAAAATGGCCCCCGAGGATATGGAGAAAACAACTTTTGTCACGCAATGGGGCACTTTCTGTTACAAGGTGATGCCGTTCGGACTGAAGAACACTGGGGCAACTTATCAACGCGCCATGGTAGCTTTGTTTCATGATATGATACATCATGAGATTGAAGTTTACGTAGACGATATGATAGCTCGGTCACAAACAGAGGAGGAGCACCTTGAGCATCTAGAAAAGCTGTTTGCCAGGTTGAAAGAATACAAACTCAGGCTGAATCCAAGTAAGTGTACTTTTGGAGTTAGGTCTGGTAAACTTCTAGGATTCATTGTAAGCAACAAAGGCATTGAAGTCGATCCAGCAAAAGTGAAAGCAATACAAGAGATGCCTGCTCCCCGTACTGAAAAGGAGGTTAGAGGATTCTTGGGGCGCTTGAACTATATTGCCAGATTCATCTCCCATCTGACTTCTACCTGTGAGCCAATTTTCAAACTCTTGAAGAAAGATCAGGTAGTTGAATGGAACGATGATTGTCAAGCTGCTTTTGATAAAATCAAGGAGTATTTGCTAGAGCCTCCTATTCTGATGCCACCCGTCGAAGGAAGACCATTGATCATGTATCTGACCGTCTTGGATAACTCAATGGGGTGTGTTTTGGGCCAGCATGACGAGTCTGGTCGAAAAGAGCATGCTATTTATTACCTTAGCAAAAAGTTTACCGACTGTGAGACTCGCTACTCACTGCTCGAGAAAACTTGCTGCGCTTTGGTATGGGCTGCTCGCCGACTAAGGCAGTATATGTTGACTCATACTACCTTATTGATTTACAAAATGGATCCCATCAAGTATATCTTCGAAAAGCCCGCTTTATCTGGAAGGATAGCCAGATGGCAGATGATCCTGACTGAGTATGACATCCAGTACACCACCCAAAAAGCTATAAAAGGGAGTGTACTAGCTGACCATCTGGCTCATCAAGCTATCGAAGATTATCAACCCATGAGATTTGACTTCCCAGACGAGGACATCATGAATTTGGACAACATTGAAGGTAACAGACCGTATGACGGACCCGAAACGGGATCCCGATGGACCCTGTACTTTGATGGTGCTTCAAATGCACTTGGAAACGGTATCGGCGCAGTACTCATTTCTCCGGAAGGTTGTCACACACCTTTCACGGCCCGACTTTGCTTCAGCTGCACAAACAACATGGCTGAGTATGAAGCTTGCATCTTTGGTCTCAAGGCTGCTATAGACTTGGGGATCAAATCATTGATCGTATTTGGGGACTCGGCTTTGGTTATCAGTCAAATCAAAGGAGAGTGGGATACCAAGCATCCTAATCTTATCCCATACAAAGAACATGTCCTGACATTGTTGCCTCATTTCGAGAAAATTACCTTCGAGCATTTCCCGCGAGAAGAGAATCAGCTAGCAGATGCTCTAGCTACAATGTCTTCCATGTTTAAAATCAACTGGGATAACGAGGCTCCCCAAATCACCATAGAGCGAATGGGTGAACCTGCGCATTGTCATGAGATTAATACCGAAGAAGTAGTGGAACAACCCTGGTTCCATGAAATCAAAAGGTATCTCGAGACTAGAGATTATCCCGAAGGAGCTTCCATAAATGACAAGAAGTTCTTAAGGAAATTTGTTGCTAAGTTCTTCCTGAGCAACGACATCCTTTACAAACGAAGCCATGATTGTGTATTACTCCGATGTGTAGACAAAGCTGAAGCAGAGTTGATCATGACTGATATACACAGCGGAACATTTGGCACTCACTTGAGCGGGCATACAATGGCTAAGAAGATCCTAAGGGCAGGCTATTACTGGTCTACCATGGAAGCTGACTGCCATCAACATTCCCGTACTTGCCACAAATGCCAAGTCTACGCTGACAAAGTTCATATCCCTCCGGTTCCTCTCAACGTTCTGACTGCTCCTTGGCCATTTGCAATGTGGGGCATTGACATGATTGGAGAGATCAAGCCCACGGCTTCCAACGGACATCGCTTCATCCTAGTTGCCATTGACTATTTCACCAAATGGGTCGAAGCAGCTTCCTTCGCCTCTGTTACTAAAAATGTGGTTGCCCGCTTTATCAAGCAAAATCTCATATGTCGGTATGGTGTTCCAGACAGGATCATCACAGACAACGGTACAAATCTAAATAACACGATGATCACCGTATTGTGCGAACAGTTCAAGATTTATCATCACAATTCATCTCCCTATCGGCCGAAGATGAACGGTGTTGTTGAAGCTGCGAACAAAAACATTAAGAAAATCATTCAGAAAATGACAGTCACTTACAAAGACTGGCATGAGATGTTACCGTTTGCTCTGCGTGGATACCGTACGACGGCACGTACTTCAACCGGGGCAACCCCATTTTCTTTGGTATATGGCATGGAAGCTGTCTTGCCTATGGAAGTCCAGATTCCTTCTCTAAGGATTATGAAGGATGCAGGTTTGAATGAAGATGATTGGATGCAGACCCGACTTGATCAACTCAATTTGATCGACGAGAAGCGACTCGCTGCTATATGCCATGGTCAGACGTATCAAAAACGGATGATTAAGGCCTTCAATAAGAAAGTCAGACGTCAGGTGTATCAAGTCGGAGATCTCGTAATCAAGCGGATTATCTTGCCGCAAAGTGATCCCAGGGGCAAATGGACTCCTACATATGAAGGACCATTTGTGATCAAGAGCATATTTTCTGGTGGTGCAATGATTCTGACCAACATGGACGGCGACGAGTTGCCGCACCCTGCGAACGCAGACATAGTTAAAAGATACTACGCATAAAATAACCCGACAAGTCGAAAACCCGAAAGGGCGGCTTGGGCAAAAATGGGCATCCCCGTGAATCGAAAACCCGAAAGGGCGGTTCAGGCAAAAGTTAGGGATAAAAAATAAAAAAATCTGTACACCCGACAAGTTGAAAACCCGAAAGGGCGGCTTGGGCAAAAAGGGGTTTCCCGGTGGATCGAAAACCCGAAAGGGCGATTCAGGAAAAAGTTAGGGAATTAAAGCGTATGACTATGTCTCGTCGGATCACTTCAAAGACAATCTCTTCATCAACCAGTTCCAGGCTTCTGATCAATCCAGTCATCGGCAAACGAAGCATTGAATGGACAGATATTCAGAGTTGTGAAAGCTATAGCGGAATGGGATCCCATGGAATTATTTCACATAGCCATCTTTATTTTGTATAAATCTTTCAAATATTTACGACAAAATCCTCTTACTAGGATGATTGTCTCCTTTGTACAAATATACTCAGAGAAAGTTAATACAAATACTTTTCCCAGAAATTTGTGTCATCTCCTTTCACTTTTTCTCTTGCACTATTTGTTTTATTTTGAGAAACGTCCAACGTTTTGTTAAAAAGGCATATGCATTTGAACATAATCATTTCCTTATGAATCAAGAAAGAGGATTACTGATAGGTTGAAGATACAGTTGGATATCTTGATACCCTTTCAAAGGAAACCCCCAGGAGATTTGGAATCCATATCCCCCAGCGAGTCTTGAGGCTTATCCCCAGTAGATTCTGGAAGCTTATCCCCTGCAGAGTACGGACGTCTCTCCCAAGCTTTATTCAAAGTTATTCCTCACAAGGGCTTATAACTGGGTTATCCTCAGCTTATTGTCACGGAAGATCGCACTCGCCAAATTCTTCCTACCTCCAGCGGAGTTCATCAGAGTTCCCCAACATAGCTTATCAATACAATCCCCCAGAGGAACCTTATCTTTGTTATCCCCAGCCAGAGAATCCTCCAGAACTCAATTCCCCTCAGAATTTAAGTTTCAATATCCCCGGCCGAGCTAAAGCTTCAAATTGTCAATCCCCAGCGGAGCCAGACTAGTGAACCTTCTCCCCACAGAATTTTGGGAGGTCAAATCTTGAGTTCCCCAGTAAAGTCGCCAGAGATACTGCCCACCAAACTGAAGATTCCCAGTCTTACATCCCCAGCATGAGTCTATTAGATTGGAACTCCCCAGTAGAAGTCATCAGGAATTCCCCAGAAGATTGGTATACAACCCAAGCTCCTTTTTCTCCAGCAACAACCAGGAATTATTCTTCCCGGCAGCAGTCAAGATACTGTTATCTTCAGCCATCTCGGATTCATCTATCCTTTGCAAGACAGCTCTCCAGCTTACATGCGCATTCATTTACATTCATATCACATAACATACATTGTATCATGCATCATGACATTGCATATAACTAACTCTTTACCTTTTCAGGTAAGATTTGTCGAAAGACTAAAATCATTATCTTCCGAGATTTCTTTCCAGGAATAGTTCGGATGCGACCCAGACACGGCAACATTCTAATGCTTATTCCAGATTTATCCAGATGCAGTTTACACAAGCTCATCATCAGGGAACCCTACACCGGTTCTCCCTCCAACTCCAAGACTTCTGAAAACAGTTTATGGATTCTTCCCAACAACGGATGTTAATCTATCGCTTGTTCAAACTCTTCTCAACTTTTGAAAACAGTTTACGGACGCTTTCCAACAACGGATGCTGCTCTATTGCTTATTCAACTCCAGGATTTCTGAAAACAGTTCACGGGTTCTCCAAGTAACGGATGTTAACCTATCACTTGTTCGGTTTCTTCTCAAGACTTCTGAAAACAGTTTATGGATTCTTCCCAACAACGGATGTTAATCTATCACTTGTTCAGATGCAACTTTTGAAAACAGTTTACGGACGCTTCCCAACAACGGATGCTGCTCTATTGCTTATTCAACTTCAAGATTTCTGAAAACAGTTCACGGGTTCTCCAAGTAACGGATGTTAACCTATCGCTTGTTCAGATTCTTCTCCAGACTTTTGAAAACAGTTTATGGATTCTTCCCAACAACGGATGTTAATCTATCAACTTGTTCAGATGCAATTTTTGAAAACAGTTTACGGATTCCTCCCAACAACGGATGTCAATCTATTGCTTATTCAGACCCCCAGTTCAGAGATGGTCCCAAGCATGGACACCTTCCTGATACTCATTCCAGATGGCATCTTTAAGCCCATCCCCGACAAGTGTCTGTCACTCTCCAAATGGCATCTCTAAGCCCACTCCCGCATCCATTGCTTTGACGAGTGCAAAATTAAGGGCACTCTAGTGTCCAATCTCCTTCTACCCTCGAGTCACGAAAGGCAAACTTGCCAATCTAACTCTTCGGATTCAAGAAGATTGAACAGGGGCAACTGTTGTACCCCAAAATTTTCCCTCCCATTTTCTCAACATTTCTCATCACCAAGCCCTTGGAGATCAAGATCCAGTTAGGGTTTCATCTGCTCAAGACTTCTCCTTGCACTGTTGACCCAAATTAGGGTTTGTGTTTGCACAAAGATGTTTTGACCTAAAATGCCTAAGATGACTTTCTTGCTTCATATTGGACTCCCAAGTTTATCCATATCATGTTTCAAGTCTTGATTCCAAGTTTCGCCCAGTCAATTGGACAGTTGACCTAGAAATCAGTTGTACTGGGAAAAAAGTCAACTGTGGCCAATTGACAGTCAAAACTCATGAAAATTGACCCACATCAACATCATGAACTCACATGGATCATTTGATCAAGTTTGGATCACAATTCCACAAGAAATTTGATCAGATCACCAAAAGGGCAAAATGGTCATTTTTAGGGTTTTGACTGCACAAAGGCAATTTTTGACTGTTTGACCTAACCAATGGAAAACCAAGCTCACATATGGACTCAAGGACCCCATGGAATTATCTTGACATGCTCAACAAGTTCAAAAGATCCCAAATGCACAAGATTGATAGTTGAATTTCCCAGTCAATTGATCAATTTTGACTGTATACTAAAAAGTCAAACTTTGACTTTTTGGTCAAAATCAAGAGTCAAGATTCATTTTTCATCAAAAACATGCCAAATCATGAAACTTGTTCACCAAGAAATCAAAAATTGCAAATTAGGGTTTGAAATGAGAATTTTTCATAACTTAGAATTTTTCTAAGTTATGAAAAACCCTAATTTTTTCCCAACTTTTCCCCACTTTCTCACCAAGATTCATTTGGATTCAAGCAAAAGTCAAAACATGAAAGTTGTAGCCTATTGCATGATCTACAACTTTGATTCACAAAGTTTTCCGAAAAGAAGCTTGTATCTCAAGTTACAATTTTTGGAACAAGGGTACTAAACCATTCTTAACTTAGTGAAATTTTGACCTTTTTAGGCAAGGTTTTTACCTAACTTCAAGACCATTTTTCACATACTTCCCCTTGGAATTTCAATTTGCATTTCAAAGATGGATTGTATTACACATTCCAAGCTTTCCAAAATGTCCAAGAACTCATCAAACAACCTCATGACTTGAGAGAATCGAATTTTGCAATATGGTAAAAAGTCACTTTGATTCATGACCATTACCATGTTCATAACTTATGCATTTTCAAAATCAGCATGCTTCCCTTGATTACAGGCCTCTAAACCATCCAACACTCATAAATTTAATGCCAATCATTTGTGCCAAAGTGTTGTTCTATGAGTTCAAACATTACATGCAAGTTTAATCCATTTATGGAAAAAGTGAAATAGCCATTTTTGAAAAGTTAAGCTTTATGTCAAAAGGAAAATCCAAGAAGTACGGATCAAATCCCCTTGGCACAAGTTTAGGGACTAATCACACTGATCAATGCCAAGGTTTGCAGCATGTTATGAGGGCCTCTACCTGTCTAAACACCAACTTGGCTTTTGGTTGCTTAAAGTGTAAGAAATATGGCATAACTGACCACAACTTTCATCTCAGCATTAGAACCCTTAAGCAAATATTTTGTACACATTCAAGACATCCCAACTGAGCTAGCACACGACTCCAACACCTCCAATACCTCCACAAACTCAAAATCACCATTGAACTGCACAAAAACAGGGCTTGCTGCAGTTTGAGTGCCAATTCTCATCCCTTTCATGCTTTCTTGCTAAAAGCTCATCAAACACATTCCCTAGCATCACTTGAAGCTAACCCAAACATAAAACACGACCTGTAACTCCTCTAGGCAGTTCCACCATTTTCACTTTCTTGTTTTGCAGTTGAAGGTCCATAGCTCGATTCAAGGTGTTTCAAAGCAAAGTAAGCATTGGAATAGCATCACTACACTTCAGGCAAGTTGTACAGATCATCATCTTGCCCTGAAAGCTCCCCCATTGCCAGATACAACTTCAACTGAACATGTATCTTCTTGAACTTCTAACTCTTAGTGTAGGCATCATTAGCTCTAAGTTTGTGAATAAGAAGTGTTCTACTCATGCCCCCGAATCTGTACATGCTTTTACTTTTCATTTATTTTGCCTGAGCTATGAGAATTTAAGGTCTGAATATGGAAGAAAAGTTAGGTCAAGATTTGGGAATGTTAAAATTCTCTCTCATTTCTGAGAGTTAGGATGAGTTCTTTACATATTTAGAATCGTGATTAAATGCTTAACATTTCTTATGTTGAAAGTTTGTGCAAAAGATCAAAGAATCCAGATGTTTGAATTTGAGTACAGGCGCGTGTTTGTTGAACAAGAAGCTGGCTGAAGGTTGAAGAAAGGTCTTCATGGGCTGGGCCTGTTGTGTTATTTCTTTTCACACCATGTTTTTGGTTTTACACCCCCTAGGCCCATTTTGTTTATTTGCATGATTTTTTGACTTTTCTTTTTTTATCCTGACTTATTTATTTTTGCTAATAATATTAAAAACATAAAAAATATTTTTTACACCATTTTTATATTTTTTAGGTATTTATTTGTTTATATGGACATTTGTACATAAATATATATATATATATATATATATACTATTATTTAGAAATGAAAATCTGGCTGCAGATACTCAATGTCACGTTTAATGTTATGACACCGTATCTAACTTTCTATAAGACAGTAAATACAAAAACAGTAAAGAACACAGTCAATTGTTTACCCAGTTCAGTGTGTAACAACACCTACTCTGGGGGCTACCAAGCCAGGGAGGAAATCCACTATAAGAGATGTTAATTCAGGAATAAACCAACCAGTTTATCTCCTTCACTTAAGACCTACCCAATGTAATTTCAATCTAAGTACAACTTAAACCTGAGTTCCTACTCACTCCCCCTCAATCACAGCAGTGATACATAAAACAATTTGACTAATGAATTGATGAAGACACTCTTCAAAAACATACACTTGATTAAGCTTCACAGCTTTTTAATCAAGCAACACAACCACTCTTGCTTCACAGCTTTGAGTGATACACACAACTAACTTGACTATGCTTCACAGCTTTAGTCAAGAAACATTCAAACATTCTTGCTTCAAAGCTTTGAGTGCTACACAACCCTTACAATTAAAAACCTATTCCAAGTCACTTATCACAATGATAATTGCTTGGAGTACAATAATTAAACCTATACAGTTTACAAATGATATTCTGACCAAAAAGGGATTACTTGCAAAACAGCAGCTCTGTTGAATATATAGCAGCTGCAACTTCAGTTAGGGTTTCCACAAAAACCTAGGGTTAATTCCGTTTGACCTTAAGACTAGGTCACAGGACTCTATTAACCAGGTTAGGGTTGAGCTAGGTTAACCCAAAGAAAATGCAGGATTCTGTTCTGGAAAGACTGAGTTATTTTCCTGAAAAAACTCAGAATTAACCAAACTGAAAACCGGTTAGTTCAGAACAGGATGTCTTAACATCTGTTATGACATCTGAGAAAACCTGTCTACTGATTTAGGAAAATGTGATCATTTTGCAAAATGCTCAGATACACACTTATAAACATCAGTACCTGAATGACAATATTTTTCTGCAAAGGTACCTAATGAATCAGTACAACTAAACTAGAATGTTATGACATCAGTCATGACATTCACACATACACACTTGAGTTTTACCAAAAATGCAAGCCAATAACTAAACAACTACAAACTCCCCCTTTGGCAGATTTTTGGCTAAAGACCCTAAGCAATCAGAGATAGATAGCAGCAGAAATAAGTGACTGCAGAAAAATAGAATGTCTAATTAAGCAGGTACTAATTAAGTAAGTATCAAAATATTCTCCCCCTCTTTAGCCACAAATGGGCCAAAGATACATGTTCATAAAGATTATACAGTTATCCAAAATTAATAAGAGCAGCAGTAGAGAAAAAAACTGAACACACTTCCAAACTCCACCAGATATCAGCACCAGCAACACCACCAAACAGCAACCAACCTTTAAGCACTGTCATCAGACTCAGAGGAGCTAGTTTCTTCAATGTTGAGATGACCTTCAGCTTCTACACCTTCTTCCCTTCTGTTTCCTTCAGCTTCCTCCTTTTCTAACCTGGCAATTAGGATTTCTAGGGTCTTTTTCCTAGCTTCCAGCTCTTTGCAGGTCTCTTTTAAAATAGCTATGACATCAGATGTCTTGGACTGGGTCTTCATAGACGATGTCTCAGCTGATGTTATGACAATATCTGGAGCATGAGATCCCTGAAACAGTTTGTAGTGCAACCCAAGGGCAGGAGCTCTTTTGCAGGCTGTATCTCTTGCCACCAGGATATCAGGGTATTGTGCAAGGATAATTCCACAAAGGAGGGAGGGAAAGGCGATTGGTCCTTTGACAGCATAACTACCAGCATGCTTTAAAGTTTGTTCAAAGATGTACCTGCCATAGTCAAAAGCAGTCTTGGTTCCCACATCATAAATAAATCTTCCCAATCCTGTGGAGATAGTTGATTTATGATTTGTAGGCACCCAGTTGGCTGCACCAATCTTGTGCAGGATGGCAAATTTCATGCTGAGTTTGCTGGCATTCAGCTTGCCTTTCAAGGGCCAGCACTTCACTTGCCTTGCTGTGATGGTTTGACAAACTTCATTGTCAGTGACCTCCAGATCAGGACAATCCTCATTTGTTCTTCCAAGAAATTTGTTAATTTCTGATGGAGAGAACTTGACCCTTCTTCCTCTAACAAAAACACTTTCAAAGTCAGCTGACCTTCCATCAGCACAATCATTAGACAAGTTCACTACAAACTCCTTGACCAGATTTTCATAACACTTGTTAAATTTTATCACTGTCTTCATCAGTCCAGCATTCTTGATCAGGTCCATGATGTCTTTGCACTCCAAGGCATCATTGTTGAGTTCTCTTTCTAAAGCTATTCTCTTTAAGCAAACATACTTCCATCTGTTTGCATTGTCAGGATGATGAAAAGAGATGTTGTCTGTTGGGACTTCAGGCACTCTAGCAATTTTGCTGGAGGGGAGCTTCCTTCTGATAGGAATTTCTTCAGCATCAATCTCAAATTCTGATTCCTCTTCTTTGAAATTGGTTGTCTAGCAGTATGCACCTGGGCCTTCTTCCCTTTTGTCTGAATACTTTTCTCAGCCATGCCTTCAGCCTTGGATTTCTTAACAGCAGGTTTATCTTTGGACACACATTTTGCATCATTCTGATTACCTTTTCTTTTCATCAATCTCCTAGCTATGCTAGGGTTTACATTGGCAATCAGATCATTATCTGAGTAATCCTCATCCACATCAATGATAGGTGGATCAGCAGTCTTTTCTGAAGGGTTCTGGATGTTGTCATTTTGTGTCACAACATTCTCAGAGACATCTACATTCTCAGAGACGTCCACATTTGGGCTTCCTGATTGATTTAAAGGGACATAAATCCCCGGTACAGGTTGGTTTCCGCTTAGTATACTAGTAACAAGCCTAGCAATAGCTTGATGAACTTGAACTGATCCTTCTCTATTTGGTACAGAAGAAGAAGGATGAGAAGGATTACCAGAGGCTGCAGCTTGAGCTCTTCCTGCATGTCTAGTTCTTATCTTTTTGACTTTGGTTGGGTCAGTTGCCATCTCTCTGAGAGGAGTGACCTCAAGAACTTCAGATTCTATGCATGTGGTGATTGCTCTAGAGTCTTGGTCAGATGATGAGGATGATGAGGATGATGAAGTCGCCTTGGTTGAAGATGATGTCTGAGACATTTTGATTGACTTTGAGCACCAGTAGCAATTTGAGAAAAAACTTTGATTGAGAGGAGGGAACAGGTTGCAAAGACGAGGGAGGTAGGAGGCAAACGAGAGTCTTTTCAACTTCTTAAGGATTTTGAAAGAATTGGGAAAACATATGATTAACCCACTAAAAATAGACTTAATAAAATTAACTCCTTCAACCCTTGTTTTAAGCAAAATTAATTGCTATAATTTCCCATGTTGGTAAATACCCAACCTGCCCCTCAAGTTTTCAAGTTTATTTCCAACAAGAGCCTTGGTAGAAGAATCAGTCAGCTGAAGCTTAAAGATACCATGTTCCAGTTTAAATGACTTCTTCTCTACAAAGTCAATGTGCTTGGTCCTGTTATGCTGAATAGGGTTCATGGAAATATTGATTGTATTCAGATTGTCACAACACAATGTCACAACATCTTGTGAGACATTATACTCAGTGAGCATCTGTTTTGACCAGATATTTTGAGAACAGTTTTTCCTAACAACAACTATTTCTGCAGAGTTGGGAAGGCATTCTTTTGATATGAATCATAGTTCTGGTTGATTCTTGAATGATTTTCTTTTTGTCCACTCCATTTTGATGGAGAGTTATAGGAGAGGAGACTTCACGCCTCATTTCTTCAGGGAAACAGAATTTATTAGACTTGTTATTTCCAACATCCTTGTCATGATAACTTATGGTTCTGACAACACATCCTTCTTCAAGTTTATTTGCCATATCATAGACATTATCAACCTGTAGTTCTGGAGTCCTTCTGACTGCTTCCATAGAGATAGCTCTTTTCATTCTTCTTAGATGAAGATGACCAAGCTTATGCTGCCACAGTTTCATCTCTTTTTCTTCTTTGGTAATTGGACACATAGTGGAGTTATCAGTGTTCTCAGGCTGCCACAAGTAGCAGTTATCTTTGGATCTGATTCCTTTCATTACAACTTCTAGTTTTTCATTAATTACTAGACATTCAGATTTTGAGAAGTTGACCTTGAATCCTAGATCACATAATTGACTGATACTAATGAGATTAGCAGTCAGCCCTTTTACCAGCAGTACTTCATTCAGACTTGGAACTCCAGGGCAGTCCAAATCACCAACTCCTTTGATTTCACCTTTAGCACCATCTCCAAAGGTCACAAAACTGGTGGTGTGAGGCTTAACATTGTTGAGGAGGTTTTTGATTCCAGTCATGTGTCTGGAACATCCACTGTCAAAGTACCAACCTTCCTTTGCAGACACTCTCAGGGAAGTATGGGCTATCAGGGCAATAGCCTTTTTCTTCCAATGAGGAGTATGTGGTACCCTTTTTGGCTTAGGTTTAGCACCTGAGTTTTGATTAGGGTATCCATGCAATTTGAAGCAGAAGGGCTTTATGTGTCCATACCTCCCACAATGATGACATCTCCATCTTTGGTATTTTTTCTTCATGTATTTCTGATGTTGAGAGTTGTGTTGAGACATCTGCTTTGACAATTGTTTAACATGCCTGATCTTCTTGTCTGCACCAGATTTCTTAGCTTCCACAGATCCTAGACCAGATTTGTTTCCCACATTTTGTCCAACTTGAAGAATCTCTTCCAATTTATCTGATCCATTGGTCAACATCTTGACAGATTTTGTCATTTGGTTCAGTTGTGAGTTCAGTAATTGAACTTCCCCTTCTAGGTGACTTATAGTTTCAAGATCTGCCCCTTTTTCAGCCTCCAGCTTTATAATGAGTTTTGATTGTTTCTTATTCTGCACACAGAGTTCAGCACTTCTGATACACAATTTCTTGTAGGTATCAGCCAGTTCTTCAAATGTCACTTCTTCATCACTAGTGTCACTGTCAGAGGTGCAAACACTAGTTAGAGCAGTAACTAGTTTGGCAGATTCTTCTTCAGAATTACTTTCTGAATCACAGTCAGACCAAGTAACAGTCATTCCTTTCTTTTGTTTCTTAAGAAAGGTAGGACATTCAGCTCGAATATGCCCATATCCTTCACAACCATGGCATTGAATGCCTCTGCCTTGGTTTCCCTTTTCTTCTGATCTTGGTCTTCTGCTGGAACTGTCAATGTCAGAGGGAATGTTATGAACATTAGACCTTTACTTTGGATTCATTCTTTTGATGAGCTTGTTGAACTGTCTTCCAAGCATGGCTATAGCTTCTGAAATATTTTCTTCTTCATCCTCCTTGTTTTCAACATCAGTGTTGGATACAAGTGCTATGCTCTTGTTCTTCTTGTCACCATTATCAGTGATCCCCATCTCCAAAGTCTGAAGAGACCCAATAAGTTCATCCACTTTCAACTTGCTGATGTCCTGGGCTTCCTCTATGGCAGTTACCTTCATTGCAAATCTTTTAGGCAAGGATCTGAGAATCTTTCTCACCAGTTTTTCTTCTGACATCTTTTCTCCCAGTGCTCCTGAGGTGTTGGCAATCTCCAAGATGTTCATGTGAAACTCATGAATGGTTTCATCTTCCATCATTTTTAGATTCTCAAACTTGGTAGTCAACATCTGAAGCCTTGACATTTTTACTTTGGAAGTGCCCTCATGAGTAGTTTTGAGAGTGTCCCAAACTTCCTTGGCCAGTTCATATTGATGTACTAGTCTGAAAATGTTTCTATCAATTCCATTGAACAAGGCATTTAAAGCTTTGGAATTTCCCAGGGCTAACTCATCTTCTTCTTTACTCCAATCTTCCTCAGGCTTCA
This sequence comes from Vicia faba, assembly GCA_948472305.1. Lineage (NCBI taxonomy): Eukaryota > Viridiplantae > Streptophyta > Magnoliopsida > Fabales > Fabaceae > Vicia > Vicia faba. Next base: position 340,832,039 of record OX451740.1, read on the forward strand.
GACTGATTGTCCCATCTTTCTCAGTTATGGTGGGATGGATCCATCCTTTGTCAGCAGCTCTCCAAGCCTTTTTGTCCAGAGATTTTAAGAAGGCAATCATACGAGGTTTCCAGTAGTCATAATTAGTTCCATCCAGAATGGGTGGTCTATTTCCAAAAACTCCTTCTTTGTCCATAGTGCCAGAAAGTGATATCCCTAGATCTCACCCAGTAATACAGGCAGGGTGCCTGCTCTGATGCCAATTGAAATTCTGGCTGCAGATACTCAATGTCACGTTTAATGTTATGACACCGTATCTGACTTTCTATAAGACAGTAAATACAAAAACAGTAAAGAACACAGTCAATTGTTTACCCAGTTCAGTGTGCAACAACACCTACTCTGGGGGCTACCAAGCCAGGGAGGAAATCCACTATAAGAGATGTTAATTCAGGAATAAACCAACCAGTTTATCTCCTTCACTTAAGACCTACCCAATGTAATTTCAATCTAAGTACAACTTAAACCTGAGTTCCTACTCACTCCCCCTCAATCACAGCAGTGATACATAAAACAATTTGACTAATGAATTGATGAAGACACTCTTCAAAAACATACACTTGATTAAGCTTCACAGCTTTTTAATCAAGCAACACAACCACTCTTGCTTCACAGCTTTGAGTGATACACACAACTAACTTGACTCTGCTTCACAGCTTTAGTCAAGAAACATTCAAACACTCTTGCTTCAAAGCTTTGAGTGCTACACAACCCTTACAATTAAAAACCTATTCCAAGTCACTTATCACAATGATAATTGCTTGGAGTACAATAATTAAACCTATACAGTTTACAAATGATATTCTGACCAAAAAGGGATTACTTGCAAAACAGCAGCTCTGTTGAATATATAGCAGCTGCAACTTCAGTTAGGGTTTCCACAAAAACCTAGGGTTAATTCCGTTTGACCTTAAGACTAGGTCACAGGACTCTATTAACCAGGTTAGGGTTGAGCTAGGTTAACCCAAAGAAAACGCAGGATTCTGTTCTGGAAAGACTGAGTTATTTTCCTGAAAAAACTCAGAATTAACCAAACTGAAAACCAGTTAGTTCAGAACAGGATGTCTTAACATCTGTTATGACATCTGAGAAAACCTGTCTACTGATTTAGGAAAATGTGATCATTTTGCAAAATGCTCAGATACACACTTATAAACATCAGTACCTGAATGACAATATTTTTCTGCAAAGGTACCTAATGAATCAGTACAACTAAACTAGAATGTTATGACATCAGTCATGACATTCACACATACACACTTGGGTTTTACCAAAAATGCAAGTCAATAACTAAACAACTACAAGAAAAACTAGAAAAATAATGCAAATATATTTTATTTCTGATTTTTATTTCATTTTCTCTTTTGAAAACATTTTGTATCAAAAAATATTTTTTTATATAAATATTAAATATTATTATTTTGTACATATAATATTTGTTTAGTAAATAATAAAGATATTTATATATATTAGTATATTTAGGTAAATAATACAAAAAATATACACATTTTTTATTTTATTAATATTTGACATAAAAATACTCTTTTTATAAATATAGTTCATTTTTTATTTTATTTTTGTACATAATTATTAAATATTGTACACTTTAAATAAATAATACCCTTTATTTAAGAAATTAGGGTTTTACCCTTAAAACACAAAAACTCCAAAAATATTACCTTTTTATTTTATTCATTTTTGTTTATTTGACATAAAAAAAATATCTTTTTTCCATACATATAAAAACCCTTTTTGCATCTTGCATATTTATTTTATTTCTATTTAATTTGTGCAAATTAATTACCTTGTAAATAATTCAATATTGATGTAATAGCTAGGTTTAAATTCCTTGTCAATATCCCCCATTTGAACATTTGTACCCCCTTCCCATATTGTGTTGTAATAGTGTAGGAATTTTACTTTTCGCACTTTAACGCTTTCTAAATATACCATGCTAGAATTAGGGTTTGTATGCAAATAAAACGAACAAAAATAGTTTGACCTAATTTCAAGATAAACAAGCATGAAAAAGGACAACACTTATCACACTTGCACCCCTAGGGTATTCCACTTGTTGCCTTCAATAAATGGGTCATATTGCATGTTAGGTCTCTTTGGGCAAAACAAATACAATCAAATGATCATAGTCCCTCGATGACGCTCTTGAAAGTTGCCTAAAATGATCAAGTCCCTTTCAAAGAAAAATTGCCCAAAGATACTTAGCACTATTGCAATCATGGTCTAAACGATGACCCACGCCCGTCCCTTTCACATCCTAACACAAGATTGTCCACCAAATGCAATGGTGGAACAAAATTATTAAAAGGGTTAAAACATAGCATAAATCTTTGAGAACTTTAGGGTAAATAGCTCTTAAGTACTTGTCAATTTGCAAAAGAAAACACTTGCCTATTTTCAAACCACACTTCACAAACATTTTCAAAACAAACTTTCGAAGAAACCTTGAAACATCTTTTCAAAAAGACAAACACCTTTTGTAAAACATTCGAGTAAAGAATTGTTACGAGGTTAGCCTAGACAAGGCATCTTTTTCAAAACATTTTCAAAACCATACACAAAGCACCATTTCAAACAATTGAAATCCAAGGCAAGTTGATCTAAGCAAGTACCTAAGAGCCTATGGATAACCATGGATAGAAAGGGTGCTAATACCTTCCCTTTCTATAATCTACTCCCCGAACCCAAGAAAAAAATCTCAAAGGTTTTTGCTGTGCTTTTTAAACCTTTCCTTAGGATAAAATAAAAAGTCGGTGGCGACTCTTGCTCAACCAAAACATTTGCGAAAACAAATGCAAAACCCTAGTCAGTTCTCCCACCGTATCACAGACCCCGAAAGGCTATCTTGGAAGAAGTGGATCCAAAGATTTTTATCTGCCATGTAAGGTTGGATCTTCCTTACGTACGACCTTAGATGCAGCTTTGGACAGGAAGCCCCGTCGTATTTGGTAAAGGCAGACGCCTTAAACTTGTGTGGGATTACTACCCCAGAAGATAACCCCAAATCTACGAAATCCAGCCCCGACACATTCTGAATCTCCATGGCGCTCAAACGGTCCTCTAATTGCTTGTATCTGTCAGCAGCGAGAGGGTATTGTTCGTCATTGTAGTCCGTCTCGTTGTCAGAGACTGCAGGACTAGGAGCTCCTCCCCCTTGGGGACTGTCTTTCTCAGCAGAAGAAGTAGTTGGATCAGCCTCGTTATGGAGTGTGTTCCCAAACCTGCGTCCAGTATTGAACAACGCAGTCCTCTTTTTCTTCTTCTTCTTCAGGAGTAGAGCCTTCAACTCTTGCTGACCTTGGGCCAGGCTTAGGACCATCTCTTGAAACTAGGCACTTTGGGCCTGAAGGGCCTTGATTGCTTGCTCACTGGATGAATCTGGATTCATGATGACTGTTCAAATAAACAGCGAAGAAGATTAAGCAACCTGTGAAAAAGGGTACCTGTTATGCATATGGTGCAATGAGATGCGTATGTTTTATGTTTTCAAAGACAAACGAGATTCAACTTTGTAGACAAAAAGGGGAACACACTTCATTAGATTCAAATTTTAAATTGTTCAACAACTTGCCTTTAGGGATTACAGGAATGAAAAATACTGAAAAGGAAATAAAAGCTGTAAAAAGAAATATCCCAAAGCCCATCAGTGCTCCCATGGCCTCCTCTTCTCAATGTGGATGTAGTTATTCAGGACCCGCTCCTCCTCCAATTGCTTAGTCAGCCTCTGGATCTTCCGTTCCTGTTCGTTGAACTTTTCCCGATAAAAGTCTCGTTCTTCCTTTAGCTGCGCCCAAGATCTTTTCATTGTATCAAAATCAGTGGGTATCTGAGGAGGGAGGACAGTTGGAGGAACCCCATCTTCATCAGGAGATTCAAGAATGATAGGTCTGACAGCTTCGTACGACATACCTAACTTCTGAGCACGGATGCGGACCCATCTGCAATAGGGTTCCATTGGTAGGGAAGTCTTTGGTCCCAACTCATGTGGGTCAGCTTTGTGAATTCTGTCCCAAGCCTTAATGAATCCATGGCGTAGTTTGTCACTGTCTGCCTGAAATTCAAAATGGAAGTGAGGAACCAACATTTCATGAGGCCCTGCTCTTCTGGCTCTTCCGAACTGGCGGAGAGCTAAACATGGATTATAAGAGATTCCTCCTTGGATACCAATCAATGGAACATTAGGGTATTCTCCGCAACAATCAATAACAGCTACCTCATCCAAACCTCTGAGAGTCCAAGTGATGTCATTATCAGTGAGAGACATTAACCTATGAGCCCAACCCTTTCCTTCTTCATTCTTCAGCACGAACTTAGGAAGGTGCGAAATAAACCACCTCACTAGCAAAGGAGCACAACACCACGGAGTTCCCCGTTTTCGGGCGGTACGAGCATAGAGTTGTTGCAGGATATCACCCAAAAGAGTGGGTACAGGATTCCGAGACATGAAGATCCTTATGGCATAGATACTGATAAAGGTATCAGGATTTGGGAACAATACCAGACCATAGATTAAAAGAGCCAGAATGTCTTCGTACGCCTTGAATTCTAAGTCATTCCAGAAATCATTAGCTTTGCCAACCAGAAATTTGACCAAAAAGCCCTTAACTCCACTTCTAGTTTCCCAGTTAGCCAATACCTCTTCTTTGGTCAAGGGGAGAACTGCAGCAACCTCTTCAGGCCTAGGAGTCTTTTCCCAACCAGTGAATAGAGTTTGCTCCAAAACAGGGATACTGAGCAAATCAGAGAATTCTTCCAGGGTAGGGACCAGCTGGAAGTCTTGAAAGGTAAAGCAATGATACAGAGGGTCATAAAACTGGGTCAGGACACTCATCAGTTGTTGGTCCCACTTTGCAGTGATCAAGCCAAGGAGAGAACCATGCCTTTTGATGAAGGAAGTAGTGTTTGGAATCCTATCAACCAAATCTTTGAGCAAAGTTGGTGGTTGAACAAAGTTGAACCGGATAGTATTCCTTCGCATAGGCATCATGATGTCCTGTAAAACAGAGCAAAGATGAAACTTTTTTGTCTTTGAAATGGGTTAGTCCTTTATACAGGATGCATGCAATGGTATGATGGCATGATGATATGATGAAGCACACCACAAGTATTCACACAGGCAAGCATGATAAGGCACACAAGTCACACAAGATAACCCTTCGGTTTCAGGCCAGCATGAAGTTTAGGTATTACCCTCTTTTAGTTTCGTTGGTTAGAACCTGTCCTATCAAAAGTAACCGGGTTCTAGAGGATCTCAAATCATTGACTACCCTCAATCGGTCATAACTCCAGCATCGCAATCTTTTCTTACGGCCAGAACCATCGCGAGAGTTTAACCTCAATGAGTGTAGCATACTGCTACTGTTCTATGGCCAAGTTTGGTCAATTTAAGGTTCTAAGGTCGGTTGGTGTTTAATGACTCCTTAGAAGACCCATATTCTCCTCGTTGCAACACAAGGGATATAGGTACAGACCAAGGTGCCACACCAACGTAGCCACTGCTTCACCCATGTCGGTCTACGCCGGACAGGTCCCTCACAGATTATGCTACCAGGATCTATGAAACTCCGATGCAAAGCCCACAAATATAAAAGCAAACAAGGCAAACAATTGAAAACAAAGGTGATCTAAGCCCTAAGGTTACTCCACTTTTAATTTTGTCCCCAGCAGAGTCGCCAGTTCTGTGATACGGTGGGAGAACTGACTATGATTTTGCGTTTGTTTTCGCAAATGTTTCGGTTGAGCAAGAGTCGCCACCAACTTTTTATTTTATCTTAAGGAAAGGTTAAAAAGCACAGCAAAAACCTTTGAGATGTTTTCTTGGGTTCGGGGAGTAGATTATAGAAAGGGAAGGTATTAGCACCCTTTCTATCCATGGTTATCCATGGGCTCTTAGTTACTTGCTTAGATCAACTTGCCTTAATTTTCAATTGTTTGAAATGGTGCTTTGTGTGTGTGTGGATTTGAAAATGTTTTGAAAAGAGGCCAATGTGGTGGAAACCTTTGTAATGATCCATGTTGGGATGTATACAAAGGTGTATGTCTTTTGAAAAGGTTTTCATTTGTTTTTGAAAGTTGTTTTTGAAAGTGTAGTGATGTGTGGTTTAAAAATAGGCAAGCGTTTTGCAAGTTTGATTCAAGTAACTAAGACGTTGTCTACTCCTAAATTTCTCAAAGATTTCTACTATGTTTTAAACCTTTTAACAATTTTGTTCCACCATTGCATTTGGTGGACAATCTTGTATTAGGATGTGAAAGGGACGGGCGCGGGTCATCGTTTAGACCATAATTGCAATGGTGCCAAGTATCTTTGGGCAATGTTTTCTTTAAGGGACTTGATCATTTTAGGCAACTTTCGACAGGGTCATCGAGGGACTATGATCATTTGAATTGTTTTGTTTTGCCCAAAGAGACCTAACATGCAATATGGCCCATTTATTGAAGGCAACAAGTGGAATACCCTAGGGGTGCAAGTGTGATTAGTGTTGTCCATTTTCATGCTTGATTATCTTGAAATTAGGTCAAACTATTTTTGTTGTTTTGATTCGCATACAAACCCTAATTCTAACATGGTATATTTAGAAAACAATAAAGTGCGAAAAATAAAGTTACTAAGCTATTACAACACAATATATGGGAAGGGGGGTACAAATGTTCAAATGAGGATATTTTGACAAGGAATTTAAACCTAGGCTAATACATCAATTTGGAATTACTTACAAGATAATTAATTGCACAAATTAAATAGAAATAAAATAAATATACAAGATGCAAAAAGGCTTTTTATATGTATGAAAAAAGGTATTTTTATGTGTCAAATAAACAAAATAAAAAGTATTATTTTTGGAGTTTTTTATGTTTAGGGCAAAACCCTAATTTCATTAAGTAAATGTATTAATTATTAATATATACAATATTTAATCAATTATGTACAAAAATAAAATAAAAATGAAGTATATTTGTCAAAAAGGTATTTTTAATATTAAATATTAATAAAAATAAAAATGTGTATATTTTGTATTTTTAACCTAAGTATATTAATATATATATGTATTTATATTATTTATTAAATATATTGCATATATACAAAATAATAGTATTTAATATTTATAAAAAAAAAGTATATTTTAAATGAAATATTTTCAGAAGATAAAATGAAATAAAAATCAGAAATAAAATATGTTTGCATATTTTTTAGTATTTTTAAATAAAAGTATGTTTATATATTTATTTATGTAAAAATATTGATCTAAACAAATAAATACCTAATAAATATGAAAATGGTGTAAAAAATATTTTTTATATTTTTAATATTATAAGAAAAAATAAATAAGTCAGAATAAAAAAAGAAAAGTAAAAAAATCATGAAAATAAGCAAAATGGGCCTAGGGGGTGTCAAAGTGAAAATGGTGTGTAAACAGAAATGACAAACAAAGCCCAGCCCAGAAGGTTGTTGTCTTCAACCTTCAGACAAACATATTCAAAAACACGCGCCTTTCTTCTCAAATCCCTAACTCCTGATTCTTTGATCTTTTGCCAAATGTTCCAACATGAAACCTGTAGAGCTTGAAGCCACGATTCTAGACATATAAAGAAGTCAATCTAACTCTCAGAAATGAGAGAGAATTTCTTCTCCCCCAATTCCTGACCTAGTTTTTTGTTCAATATTCAGACTTAAAATTCTCTAAGCATACATAATATAAATGAAATCTAATTACATGGGCATGTTCAGGGCTATGAATGTGACATGTTTTCTTCACAAACCTAAAGCTAACAATGCCTATATTGAGAGATAGAACTTCATGAATATACCTGTTCAGTTGGAATCGTGCCTTGCAATGGAGGAGTTTTCAGGGCAAGATGATGATTTGTACAACTTGCCTGGAGTGTAGTGATGCTATTCCAATGCTTGGTGTGTTTTGAATCGTGCCAAATCAAGCTGCAGAAGTCCACCTGCAAGATAGAAAAATGGAAATGGCAAATGGTGCTATGGCTGTTACAGTATCAGTTCAAGGTTTGGAATAGTTTATATGGATATTATGGAATGTGTTTGATGTGTTTTTAGCAAGAATGCCTGGAAGGTTTGAGCTATGGAACTCAAACTGCAGCAGATGCTCTGTTTGGGCAGTTTGAGGGTGATTCTGGGAATAGGGAGGTATTAGGGATGCTAGGCTCGTGTTTCAGCTTAGGATGGATCTCTTGAATGTGTTTGATAACTTTTCTTAAGGCTTGGTTTGCTGAGATGAAAGTTGGTATGTGTTATGCTATGTTTCTTACACTTTAAGCAACAAATGTCCAAGTTGGTTTTCTAGCTTGTACAGGCCCCCCTAATGTGCTGCATAACTCAGTCTTGATCAGTGCAATTAGTCCATAAACTTGTGCCAAAGAGATCTCAACTGTACTTGCTTGGATTTGCTTTAGACATAAAGTTCACTTTTGCAAAAATGGATATAATGTTTTATCTAAAAATGGATTAAACTTGCATATAATGTTTGAACTCATAGAACAACACTTTGGCACAAAGGATTGGCATTAAATTTTGGAGTGTAATTGAGATAAAATACCTATAATCAAGGAAAGCATGCTGAATTCAAAATGGCACAAATGTATGAACATGTAACTTGGCCAAATCAAAAGTGAGTTTTTCCCATATTGCCAAATTCGATTCTCTCTAACCATGAGGTTGTTTGATGAGTTCTTGGACATTTTGGAAAGCTTGGAATGTTTACTACAATCCATCTTTGAAATGAAAATTGAAATTCCAAGTGGAAGTATGTGAAAAATGGTCTTGAAGTTAGGTAAAAACCTTGCCTAAAATAGGTCAAATTTTCTCTAAGTTAAGAATGGTTTGGTACCCTTGTTCCAAAAATTGTAACTTGAGCTACAAGCTTCTTTTGGGAAAACTTTGTGAATCAAAGTTGTAGATTATGCAATAGGCTACAACTTTCATGTTTTGACTTTTGCTTGAATCCAAATGAATCTTGGTGAGAAAGTGGGACAAAGTTAGGAAAAAATTAGGTTTTTTCATAACTTAGAAAAATTCTAAGTTATGAAAAATCTTCATTTCAAACCCTAATTTGCATTTCTTGATTTCTTGATGAACAAGTTTCATGATTTGGAATGTTTTGATGAAAAATGACTCTTGACACTTGATTTTGACCAAAAAGTCAAAGTTTGACTTTTCAGTACACAGTCAAAATTGATCAATTGACTGGGAAATTTAACTGTCAATCTTGTGTATTTGGGATCTTTTGAACTTGTTGAGCATGTCAAGATAATTCCATGGGGTCCTTGAGTCCATATGTGAGTTTGGTTTGCCATTGGCTAGGTCAAAAGGTCAAAAATTGCCTTTGTGCAGTCAAAACCCTAAAAATGACCATTTTGCCCTTTTGGTGATCTGATCAAATTTCTTGTGGAATTGTGATCCAAACTTGATCAAATGGTCCATGTGAGTTCATAATGTTGATGTGGGTCAATTTTCATGAGATTTGACTGTCAATTGGCCACAGTTGACTTTTTTTCCCAATACAGCTGATTTCTAGGTCAACTGTCCAATTGACTGGGCAAAATTTGGAATCAGGGCTTGAAACTTGGTATGGATAAACTTGGGAGTCCAACATAAAGCATGAAAGTCATCTTAGGCATTTTAGGTCAAAATATCTTTGTGCAAACACAAACCCTAATTTGGGTTAACAGTGCAAGGAGAAGTCTTGAGCAGAGGAAACCCTAATTGGATCTTGAGCTCCAAGGGTTTTGTGATGAGAAAATGTTGAGGAAATGGGAGGGCAAATTTTGGGGTACAACAAAGTGCATATGACACAATCTCATTTATTTTGAGAACATCATGACATCATGCATTTCATGCATCACGACATTGCATACAACTAATGTTTTGCCTTTTTCAGGAAAAGGACAATCAATAGATGGTTACCAGCAACCTTTTCAAGTTCCAGATTAATACACGTAACAAGCCAGGAGAGCTATCTGTGGACGACCAACTCAGGGAACCCTACACAGGTTACCCCTTACCAAGATGAAGTTTTACACGGACTCATCATGAAGCAACCCTACATAGGTTCCTTCTCAGGAAATTTCGGATGAAGTTTTACACGGACCCATCATCAGGCAACCCCACACCGGTTCCTTCTCTTTCCAAGATGCAGTTTTACACGGACTCATCATCAGGCAACCCTACACAGGTTCCTTCTCAATTCAAGATGCAGTTTTACACGGACTCATCATGAAGCAACCCTACACCGGTTCCTTCTCAAATTCAGATGCAGTTTTACACGGACTCATCATCAGGCAACCCTACACCGGTTCCTTCTCAATTCAGATGCAGTTTTACACGGACTCATCATCAGGCAACCCTACACCGGTTCCTTATCAATTCCATATGAAGTTTTACACGGACTCATCATCAGGCAACCCTACATCGGTTCCTTCTAAATTCCAGATGCAGTTTTACACGGACTCATCATCAGGCAACCCTACACTGGTTCCTTCTCAAATTCAGATGCCGTTTTACACGGACTCATCATCAGGCAACCCTACACCGGTTCCTTCTCAAATTCAGATGCAGTTTTACACGGACTCATCATCAGGCAACCCTACACCGGTTCCTTCTCAAATTCAGATGTAGTTTTACACAGACTCATCATGAAGCAACCCTACACCGGTTCCTTCTCAAATTCAGATACGCTCCAGACACGGAAGCCATTCTGGCACTCATTTAGATTCAAAGACAACTCTTGATACATTTCAGATACGCTCTAGACACAGAAGCCATTCTGATACTCATTCAGATTCAATCTCCTGATATAGACTAGATATGCTCCAGACACGACATCCATTCTATCTCTCATTCAGATTCAATTATCAACCTCAAGTTCAAATGCATTCCAAACACGGATGCCATTCTGGCCTTTACACCAGCAGTTTGATTCTCCCCAGTGCAGTCACCACAGAAGTCATTATGTCACTTATTCAGATCCCAGTTACAGTTTCAGATACACTCCAGACACGGAAGTCATTCTACTACTCATACGGATCTCAACTCCAGTTATAGTCTCAGATACACTCCAGACACGGAAGTCATTCTGCTACTCATACAAATCTCAAACTTCAGATACACTCCAGACACAGAAGTCATTTTGCTACTCATACAAATCTCAAACTTCAGATACACTCCAGACACGGAAGTCATTATGCTACTCATACAAATCTCAAACTTCGGATACAGTCCAGATACGCTCCAGACACGGTTGCCATTCTGTCACTCATTCAGAGTTTATCCCCAGCACACAGTTGCTCCTTACACAGATATTCCTTTGTCATCCAGATACGATACAGATACACTCCAAACACGGCAGTCATTCTGATATTCATTCAACATTCAAATACAGTCACAGCTCAGATACGCCCCAGACACGGACACCATTCTTTTGCTCTTACAAATTACAATTCAACGAGCATTCTTGGATGGCGTCTACAAGCCCATCTCCAACAAGATTCTATCACCTCTCCAAATGGCATCTTTAAGCCCATTCCTCCTATCATCCCATCGCCGAGTGCAAATTTCTGGGCACTCTAGTGTTCAATCATCTTCCACCTTCAAGTCACGAATGGTAGAATTACCAATCTAACTCTTCAGGTGTAAGAAGTTTGAACAGGGGCAATGGGCCATCAGATTTTGATGGTCTATTTTTAAATAATGCACCCCATTTTATAAAGTTAAAACCTATACTATGTAAACAATTTTGAATCAGACAATGATGATCTAAACTTTATATTATGATAACACTAGAAATTAATAACAATGAGGAATAATTTGTTTAGAAATCAATAAGACAAATTTGGGGTATGACAGTTGCCCCTATTTAATTTCTCTTCGATTGAGGAGTGCGAGAATACGCAGGTCTCACACATTCGAATCAGAGGGTTATTAAATAATGGAAGATCCCAAAATTTGACCAAGGATTTATAAGGATACACTGTACAACATTCCCCAAGAGTACGGAAAAAATAGGCAAAGATAATGATGTATCATCCTACCAGAGTTTGAACAAAGAGTTTAGATTGACTTAGATATAGCGACGCAGATAACTCGTCAATATCTAAAAAGCGATCGTAGATTTTTCATGTATTTACCATAATCTAGGAGGTAAATAACACAAGTTTGAAAATTAATTTAATAATGCTTAGAGGCTAGCTTTAAGACGCAAAATTTGTCTATTCATCACAACCTAGAGGATAAATAAAATAGAGCTTGATAACACATTTTTGCATGGAGACTAACATAATGAATTATATCGTAGATTTCATTATGTTTAATACAACCTAGAGAGTAAACAATACGAGGATGAACCTGTGCATTTATCACGACCTAGAGGATGAATGACACAAGGATAGGCTTATGTAGTCATCATGACCTATAAGATGAATATTATAACCCTAAAAATTCGCATATCCATCACAATATAGGGGATAGATAATTGAAAAAGAATATGTGTTTATCATAACCTAGAGGATAAAGAACACGGAGATAATTTCCGTATTCATTACGACCTAGAGAATGAATAACATAAACCCGATAATTCACACATCTACCACAACCTAGAGGATATATGATTGAAAAGTTTGTGTGTTTATCACAACCTAGAGGATAAACGAAATGAAGATAGTCTTATGTATTTATCAAGACCTAGAGGATAAATAACGTAATCCTGAAAGTTTGCGTACCTACCGCAACTTAGAGGATAGATACTTGAAGAGTGTTTTGGTAATCGAATCTTTAGATAACTAGACCCAAGATAAGATCAGTGTTTATCGATTGTGTCTGCTCTCAACTAAGGTATACATTTGTTTTATGGACCAGATAAGCCAGTGATGAGCCCCAAGAAAGTTCGTAGTTTAACCAAAGTAGATTTGAAAAATGCTAGGCATGATGTATATGCATAATGCCCTAGATTGATATGGAACCCAAATATATATGTATTGAGTATTTTGTTTTCTGTCCCAAATGTTTATATATGCACCAAATATATGTCCCAAATGTTTGTTGTAGATGCTTCAATATCCTCTCCTTTTAAACCATGGGTTTTGTGTCACCGACTCCCTAAATGTTGTATGTTGCATTGTCGTGGTGCCTTTGAGATGATTTGAACAAGATGAATGGTGTCAGTAGGATTTTGATATTTGTATCGCGTGCGGAGATGTAGGTGTTGTACCCAAAAATTTGCCCTCCCATATTCTTCAAAGTTTTGACAAGCATCACCTCAATTTGCTCAAGTCTACTCAAGGGTTGCACAGTCAAACCATCCTCCTAAGCCAGTCAAATTAGGGTTTTGGTTCTTGCAAGGAAGTTGAGGTTTTCAAGGGCTCAATCAAGTCCCATATGCTCATATACATTGTCAAGCATCTACATGTCAAGTTTCAAGGCTCACAAGGTCAAGTTGCACAGTCAAAAACCCTAATTGCTCCGTAGTCAACTGCAGGGGCAAAATGGTCATTTGGCAGTCAAAAGTCAAAAATTTTGGTCAACATCTTATTTTGAAGCCACAATCATCATTTGATCAAGTCTTGATCATGATTTCACAAGAATGGCTAAAAAATCATCAAGATGCAAAAGTTTCTATTTTTGGACAGTTGAAAAGTCAACTGTAACTTGACCAAGGCATAACTTTTTCATGGTTCATCAGAAAAATCCCATCCAATGCTCATTTTGAAGGGTAGGACATATCCTACAATTCATCTTGACATTCCAAGTCCAAGAAATGCTCTCACAAAAAGTTATCAATTTCAACATTATAGGTCATTTTCAAAAGTCAACAAAAAGGCATTTTAAGTCAAAGAACATAACTTGAGATTGGTAAATCAAAATGACATGGGACCAAAGGCATTGGTTAGAGGACTTCAAGACCTTTCCAAAATGTCCAAGAACATGTTCATAGCTTCAAAATTGAGGAAGATATGCATTGGAGAAGTTGGGAAATTTTTGTGAAATGGCCAAAGTCAACTATCCATGAAACTTCAACTTTTGACAAAAAGGGCCCACTTTTTCCACTTGATTCAGCTTTGCCATACCTCCCACGTGTCCCATGATTTATTTCAAGATTAAAGATTAATTTTTCTATTTTTATTTAATTTTATTTGATTTAATTCATTTTAAATCTTTAAAATTCAAATAAAAATCAAAGAAATTAATTAAGGGATATCTTTGAGTTTGAATAACTTTGATACACCATAATTCACATGCCAATTTCGTGTACATCCTATTTCAAGCATAAAAATTCAAATTTGGAGCAAAAATGGCAAGTTGTTTAATGGTGGTCATGGCAAAATCAAAACTTCATTGCAAGAGTTAAGAGCTCATTATGGTGATGGATTCCTATTCAGAGACATATATGCAATTGTTCCAGACCATTCACACGACCTAGAAAACTCAGAGGCAGCATAACCAATTTCAAAATTTCAAGAGAAAAGTGTGAAACTGAAAACCACTTTGCAGCATAATTCAAACATCCCTTTTGATCCAAACACGCTCCTTACATCCCCAGGAACCGTTTGCAGCCAAGAACAAGCTCTAATACACAAGAAATTGCCCAGAACAGATTCACGGTTCATCCTTATTTTTCATAATCGAAATTTGTATCTCATGAGCATTTAACATGTTTGATTGGTTGTTTTGCATTGTTTGAACATACAGGAACCTTTTGGTATAGCTTAATTGCATTGAAACTCGCAGAATCACAATTCACCATGAATGGATTTTAGGGTTTTCGAGCTTTTAAATTAGGGCTTTCTTATTGAGGAAAAATCAAGCCTTGAGACACATACAGTTAAACTCAGAAGCTCAAGACGAATTGAATGGAACCCTCGCGCCCTTTTTATATGAACTGAGCGCCTAGTCGCTATTTTTGACATTGGTATTTTGTGGGGGTTTAAAACCCCCGTTATTTGTCTGCGTTTTTGTTTCAGGAAGGAAGACGACGCTGAGGTGTCCATGCGTGTGTGGTTCATTCAAATCACACGCGCTCTTTTTTATTTTTCCAGCATATAACGCATTTTTTATATATTATGTTTCTTTTCTATTTTACTAACAAACGCGCAGGATTGGTGTAGTGGTTGGCAATGCACTTGGTGATCTCTGGGACCTGGGTTCGATTCCCAGGTCCCTCATATATTTCTTCATGTTTTTTTCTTAACATATTCCAGTGCAGCGTCTCATCAAATAATTCACCATAGACTCATACATCCAACATGCCATGTGTCCTCAGACAGTCATCCAAAGGCCAGGAGAGGGAGGAATACCATGTTCCAAGTCAAACGCGCTCTGGACAATCAAGGAGAGTCAAACGTGGCTTCTTAATGGCCAGAATTCAACACACCTCCTATTTGGCCCAACCCCCCCCCCCCCCCCTTGGGTTTGCAATTTTTCTTTTTTATATTTTATTTGTCTTATTTTATTTTTCCCTTTTATTAACAATTAACCAATTAATGTTTTTATAAAAAAATCAAAAAAAGAACTAACATTATTAATTTCATTTGTATTTTTATTTTTGTAAAATAAATATTAACAAATAAAATAGTTTAATTAGGCAACTTTAACTTTTTTTTTATAATTAAAATAAGTTTAGAATTAGGTTTTTTAATTAACTTTGAATTTTTAATTCCTTTATTTTATTTTCATAAAAACCTAAAAAACACAAAAAATATTTTCTTTTAATAAATTAATTAATTAGTTTAATTATTAGTTATTAATTTCATTTAATCACAAAAAAGACAAAAAATTCAATTTCTTTTCTTAAGAGGGTCAAAACCCTTAGAACGTTCCCGATTAATTTTTATTCGCGCGCATTTACTTTATTCTGATTATTATGTAATTGCTTCAAGAATGTAATAGTAATTAGGTTTACCGCTTTATTTAAATTTCTCGTACTTATTTACCAAAACGGGTCTTTGTATTTTTGGCGATGTATAGACCCACGCCTTGTAATAGCGTAGAATTTATATTTCCGCAATTTACTTTCCGCACCCCTAACTGTTAAATGCATGAAAGAATATATGTAAATAAAATTAATCCGTAGCTCACAAATAACATGTACAAAAAACAATTAACTGAAAAACAACACACAAAGCACATGCCACTCCTAGGGTACGCTTCACTCGTTGCCTCGAAACGTGGTCGTCAAGTATAGGGTGTTTTAGCGCTCGGCCTTATGTCTAAGATCTAGTTGCCTCGAAACGGTTGCCTCAGATTAAAAAGGATCTAGGACATTAGGGTTGCTTCTAAGGTGTCATACTATTGCTTCGGTGACCACACTGTCCCTCAATCGAATTGACCCGAACACCTCCAACGGTGGTGCTACCTACCTCTCAATGGTGGGATGGCACTACCTTAAGGACTTTTACACAACCTAATTCCTTAGGGTAGGTAGATGACTCATGGATACTTGCTCTCTTCAAAAAAACAAACAAAAATAATCTTTTCACACTGACACTTTCAAAATCTTTCAAAACAAATTTTTCAAACACTCTTGAGGACAGATACAAGAGTTACTCAGAAATCTTTCAATGAAACTTTTTTCAAAACCCACTCACATTTGAAAAGCAAACATCATTTTGAAAACATAAGAGCAAGTACCTAAGAGCCCGTGGATAACCACGGATAGAAAGGGTGCTAACACCTTCCCTTTCTATAAATCTACCTCCCGAACCGAGAAACATTCTCGAATAAGGAATTTTGCTGTGCTTTTGTCCTTTCCATGTTGGAGAACATAAAAGACGGTGGCGACTCTTGCTTACCGCGACATTTCGCGAAACCAGCTAAAAAACAGTCAGTTCTATTTCCACCGATCACAATAGGCATGGACGTAGTTGTGGACATAGGTGTGGATATGGCTATGATCGCAGACGTCTTTTGATGTTTTTCTAACCAAAATGCTTTTTGATGATTTATCAAATTCTTTTATTTGTTCGTCAAATCCCCAAAGTGATTTCAACATATTATTCACAAGAAATAATCGTAGTACTTTGCAAACAAGTAAAAAAATTGAAAAGACACAATTTGAAAAGATTGAAAAAAGTAAATGTTGTATTGATAAACATGCCTTTGAATAGGTGAGAGTACAAGATGTAATTCCTAGAAAGAGGTAATTACATGAAGTCTTAATAAAAATTGTAAAATGGCAATGTAAATGATAATTGCTACTGCTGTTTCTCCAATGTTCTTTTGATAGCTCCAATCTCCTTTGTTTTTGAGTCAAATGATTTGGATTAATCCCTCTCCTTCGTGTTTGTAGTCGTGGTTCTTAGATCATAGTCTATTTGTTCTTTATTTTGAGTAGGATCCCTAACTTTTTCCTGGATTTCCCTTTCGGGTTTTAAATCCACCAGGATAGTTTTTTTTTTGTTTATGTCCCTAATTTTTGCCTGGATCACCCTTTAGGGTTTTCAATCCACTGAGACGCTTATTTTTGCCTAAGTCATTTGTTTAGGGTTCGATCTTAGCGAGCTTTTTATACATAATATTTTTTGAATGCGTCGGAGTTCGTCGGGTGTGGAAGTTCATCCCCATCCATTGTTGTAAGGATAAGACCGCACCCGATAATGTTGTTTTTATCACATACATACCTTCGTAGTTGAGTGTCCATTTACCATGTGAATCAAGGCGAGTTGTAGAATATTTTTGAGTACCAAATATCCTACTTTGAACACTCAGGGGTGGAAATTCATGTCAAATGCTTTCTTCATCCGCTTTTGGTATAATTGACTGTGGAACAAAGCTGTCAAGCGTTTTTCTTCAATGAGGTTAAGCTGATCTAGTCGCATCTGAACCCACTCTGCTTCTTCGAGTTTGGTTTCCATTAGAACTCATAGCGATGGAATCTCTACTTCAACAGGGAGTACCGCCTCCATGCCATATACGAGAGAGAAAAGAGTTGCACCTGTTGATGTACGTACGCAAGTACGATATCCATGTTGAGCGAAGGGAATCATTTCATGCCAATCTTTGTATGTCTTCACCATTTTCTGAATGATTTTCTTGATGTTATTATTGGAAGCTTCAACGACCTCGTTCACCTTGGGTCTATATGGTGAGGAATTATGATGCTCGATCTTGAAGTCATCGCATAACTTCTTCATCATTTTGTTTTTCAAATTGGACCTGTCATCTGTAATGATTCTTCTAGGAACCCCATATCTGCATATAAGATTTTGCTTGATGAACCGAGTAACCACTTGTCTTGTCACATTTGCGTAGGATGCACCTTCCACCCATTTGGTGAAGTAGTCGATGGCAACTAGTATGAACCGG
Source organism: Vicia faba (assembly GCA_948472305.1). Lineage (NCBI taxonomy): Eukaryota > Viridiplantae > Streptophyta > Magnoliopsida > Fabales > Fabaceae > Vicia > Vicia faba. The sequence continues at coordinate 340,850,412 of OX451740.1, forward strand.
TGTCTGTTAAAGGCTTTCTGTTCAATCATTCTTATCATATCAATTCCCTATATCGAAAATGGCCAAGGAGAACTTAATACATTTAGGGGAGTCGGTGAGACATGCATTTTGTCGGCGTAGATTTGGAATTTGTGACATGTCTTTGTATAGTGTTAGCAATCAACTTCCATTGTCAACCAATAATAACTTGCTCGCAAGATATTTCTAACCATGGTATATCCATTTGTATGAGTTCCAAAAGTGCCTTAATAGATTTCTCTCATAAGTGTATCAGCTTTATGTTTCTCCATGCACCTGAGCAACACCATATCGTAGTTTCTTTTGTATAATACATCACCATTCAGAAAGAAATTTGAAGCTAGCTTCCACAGAGTTCGCTTGTCAATTACTGAGGCAATTTTTTGGATATTTTAGTTTCTCGAGATACCTTTTGATGTCACAGAATCAAGGCTTGTTATCCGGTCCTTCCTCAATGACAAGGCAATGTGCAAGTTCTTCAAAATGTCTAATTTTAATGCATGGTTTATGATTTGGAAAGATCACTTTGAACATGGCTGATAAAGTTTCCAAGGCTTTTGCCATATGTTTTTCTTCTTACGGAATATGACTTAATATAATTTTAGTAAATTCCATAGCTAGCTTCAAAACATGATTCCGATATGGAATCAATTTGGGATGTTTAGTGTCCCATTCCATGTTGACTTGGTATATGACTAATGTTGAGTATCCATACACCTCGAGGTGCTTAATTCTTAGATCAATAGCAGCTTCTAGTCCCAAGATACAAGCTTCATATTCAGAAATATTGTTGGTGCAATCAAAATATAACCTTGCAGTATAAGGTTTGTGAAAATTCTTTCGAGAAGTCAATACTGCCCCAATACCATGTCCTAATGCATTTTAAGCACCGTCAAACATAAGTGTCCAACGTGCCCCTGGTTCAGTTCCTTCGTCAGATCCTGGTATTTCGTAGTCACCTATAGCCATGACATCTTTGTTTGGAAAGTCGAACTTCATTGGTTGATATTTTGGCAACGATTGATGAGCCAGATGATCAGCTAGTACACTACCTTTGATGGCCTTTTGAGTAATATATTGGATGTCGTACCCGGATAATAATATCTGTCGTTTGGCTATCCTTCCTATAAGAGCTTCAAACACGTACTTCAAAGGATCCATTCTTGCTATTAACCAAGTGGTGTGTGTTAAAATATAATGCCTTAACTGTTTAGTAGCCCAAGCCAAAGCACAAAAATTATTCTCAAGAAGTGAGTACTTGGTTTCGCAGTCAGTGAATTTCTTGCTGAGGTAGTAAATTGCATGCTCTTTTCTACATGTTTCGTCATGTTTTCCTAATACACATCCCATTGACCCTTCAAGCATTGTTAAGTACATGATGAGCGGTCTCCCAGGAACTGGTGGCATCAAGATCGGTGGCTCTTGTAAATATTGTTTTATTTTCTCGAAGGATGTATGACAATCATCATTCCACACCATTGTTTGGTATTTTCGAAGTAATTTGAATATAGGCTCGCACGTAGCAGTTAGGTGCAATATGAATCTCGAAATGTAATTGAATCGTCCTAAGAAACCACAAACCTCTTTTTCTGTCTTTGAGGCTGGCATTTCTTGTATGGCTTTCACATTATCGGGATCTACCTCAATACTGCACTGATTTACAATAAAACCCAATAACTTTCCTGACCTAACACCAAATGTACACTTGTTCGGATTCAACCTCAGTTTAAAATTTCGCAGACGTTGGAATAACTTTTATAAATGTATGATATGATCCTCCTCTGTATGAGATTTGGAGATCATATCATCTATGTATACTTCAACTTCTTTGTGGATCATATCGTGAAATAGTTTGACCATAGCTCATTGATAAGTTGCCCCTGCACTCTTTAGACCGAAAGGCATCACCTTGTAACAGAAAGTGTCTCAAGGAGTCATGAAAGTAGTCTTTTCCATATCCTCGGGTGCCATTTTTATATGATTATAACCTGAGAAACCATCCATGAATGAGAATACTAAAGCTTGAGTTGTATTATCCATCAAAACATCTATATGAGGTAACGGGAAATCGTCTTTAGGACTTTCTTTGTTCAGATCCTGGTAATCTACACACATGCGTACTTTGTCGTCCTTTTTAGGTATTGCCATGATGTTAGCTATCCGTTGTGGATAATATACCACCGCTAAGAACCCTGCATCAAATTGTTTAAGGACTTCTTCTCGAATCTTGCTAGACATGTCTGGTCGAGTTCTTCTGAGCTTCTGTCTAACTGGAGAACAACCTTCCTTGAGAGGTAGTCTATGCACCACAATATCTATATCTAATCCTGGCATATCTTTGTAAGACCAGGAAAATATATCCACATATTCATGTAATATCTTGATCAGTCTTTCTTTGACGCTTCTCTCCAACGTTGCCCCTAGCTTCATCTCTTTTGGATCTTCCTCTATGCCAAGGTTTATGGTCTCAATAGATTCTTGGTATGGTTGTATATTATCATCTTTTTTCTCTAATTCCCTCACTAATTCTTCGGAGAGTTCAATATCTTCATCATCTTCCTCTTCTGCTTGGTTGATGGGTGTGTCAAAATTATATCAGATAGCACCAGTAACAATTTCTGTGATTTTAGGTATGAATCTGCACATTTATCATGTGTTGGTGCAATTTTAGTATGTGAATTTGGAAAATGCATATGAAGAAAAGTATTGGCATTTTTAAAATATAAGAGATAAATGAAAGAGAAAGACAGGGATCTTAATTGAATGCGAAATATAACTTTTATTAATTGTGAATACTGTTTGAAGCAAATTGGGGGACCCTTACAAGCTACCCCTATGCCTCGGGCTTGACATAGGTTCTTTCAAAAACAAGAAAAATTACTTTGGAAAGAGAAAGATCTCTGGAATCTCCACGATTGTCCAATTCTTGAGCTCTTCGCCTAGACCACATTCATGGATGGAGTCACATGCTCTTTTTGTGCTTCTCTTGCTAGATATCATCGCCACTTCTCCATCGTGCTCTACCCCTTTGTTGATGAAGGTCTCCTGGATCAGAGGAAATTGCTCCTTGACTTTCAGAGTAGTCTTTGATGATTCGTAGCCTAAACCAAAACGATTATTCTTCTCAAGTATCTCCACAAGTTTACCCCAACCTTTTGAGGTACCATCATCCATAGCTGTTTGTAGATCTCTCCATAATGTCACAATAGGTTTCTTGATTTTCTCCACCCGCAGGGTTACCATTGGAGCAAACTCTAAGACTTGGAACAATGTTGTTATGCAATCTTCATCCACACTGATATATCTGTAGAACTCTATGTGAATTAAAAAGATGTTCTCTTCACCGTCGATTATAACCAATCTTCCTTCAACGAAGAACTTTAATTTCTGGTGTAGAGTTGATGTAACAACCCCCGTTGTATGGATCCAAGGTCATCAGAGAAAACATGTGTATGCTGGTTTTATATCCTTTACTTGAAAAGTGATATAAAACATATGCAGGCCGGTCTTGACATGAAGATCCACTTCTCCAAACACGGTACTTTGAGAACCATCGAAAGCTTTGACTATCGTAGAACTTCACCATATAACAACACTGTCTAGTGTTAACTTCATCAGGCTGGATTTTTGTAAAACATTGAGGGAAAAACAAGTATCATTGAGTACCCTTGATAGGTTAGTTGTTCTTATATAAATAGTGTTGTACCCCAAAATTTTCCCTCCCATATTCTTCAAGAATTGGCAAAATCAAGCTTCAAAATCTCTCAAGGGTTGCACAGTCCAAATGCCTCATAACACAGTCAAAATTAGGGTTTTGGTTCTGGCAAAGAAATTGAAGTTATCAAGGGTCCAATCAAGTCCCATATTCCTATAAACATTGTCAAGCATCCATATGCCAAGTCTCAAGACTCACAACATCAAATTGCACAGTCAAAAAACCCTAAATGCTTCACAGCCAACTGCAGGGGCAAAATGGTCATTTGACAGTCAAAAGTCAAAATTTTTGGTCAACATCTTATTTTGAAGCCACAAACATCATTTGATCAATTCTTGATCATGATTCTCAAAGCATGGCTCAAAAAGTCTCAAGATGCAAAAGTTTCTATTTTTGGACAGCTGAAAAAGTCAACTACAATTTGACCAGGGCATAACTTCCTCATGGTTTATCAGAAAAATTCCATCAAAAGCTCATTTTGAATAGAATGACATTTCCTACAACTCATCTTCACACTTCAAGTCCAAGAAATGCTCTCACAAAAAGTTATCAATTTCAACATTATAGGTCATTTTCAAAAGTCAACAAAAAGGCACTTTAAGTCAAAGACCATAACTTGAGATTGGTAAATCAAAATGACATGGGACCAAAGAAATTGGTTATAGGACTTCAAGACCTTTCCAAAATGTCCAAGAACATGATAAAATCTTAAAAATTGAGCAAGATATGCCTTGTAGAAGTTGGGAAAGGTTTGGGAATTTTGAAAAGTCAACTTTGCACAAAAGGCTTCAAAAATGCTAATGGGCCTCAATTTCTTCCATGAATCATTACCCAAAGGCTATGCACGACCCATTAAGCTAAAAGGAAGTTATTTTCTTATTTTTAATTAATTAATTGAATTTTTAATCTTATTAATTCATTTAATTAAATTTAATTATGAGAAAAATACTAAACAATGTTTTTTAAATCTTTTTGTGCAGCAAGTTCACTCATTATGAGCTAGATATTTCGTGTACCAATCAACAAGGACAAAATCATCCAAATTTGGCATAATTGGCATGGAAAAGATTGAAAAAAAGATATGGAAAATCAAATATTCAAAAACATTGATTGAAGGACTTTGGGCTTGGTTTTTTTAACCTAATTCACTCAGATACATATACACAACATGACCTAATGCATACACACACAAGAGCTGCGCAGAAAAGAGAGAACAACATTGCATTTTTTTCAAGAAATATTGAAAACTGAAAACCTAGTTAGAAGGCGTTTCAAAGCTTCAAAAGGGTTCCAAAACATTGCTGAGACACCTAGGAAGCGTTTGCAATCGAAACCAAGTCTCCACACTCACAGAATTGGTAGAACAAAGTCTCACTTTTCCCAAAATTTTTCATAATCGTGTTTGAACTCTCATGCATTATTCATGTCTTTTAACTGTTGATTTATACTAATATGAATATGCTGAAGCTAATGGTGCCCTTTGATTGAACTAATAATGCATGTATAGAAAGTTGCCATTAACGCTTGCTAGGGTTTCAGAAGCTTGGAATTGGGGGTTTACACATATGGAAAAATTGGACAACCAAACCTATTCCATTGAAATCAGGACATCCAGACGAAATCATTCCACACCTCGCGCCCTTTTTATAATTGCCCAGGCTCTAATCGCTATTTTTATGCATTGCAGTTAGTGGGGGTTTAAAACCCCTGCTATTCGCTTTTATTTACAGGAAGATGGAGAAGATGAAGCTGGCGTGTCAAAGCATAACTGGGTGGTTCAAATGTTCGCGCGTGATTTTTTTTGTTTTACACCATTAACGCTTGTCTTCCATTATAATAATCACGTTCCATAATAATAACAAAAGTGCGCGTTGGCTCAGATGGTTGGACATTCGCTTGGTAAACGCTGGGACCTGAGTTCGATTCCCAGGTCCCCCACTTATTCAATAATTTTTTCTCTAACGTGTTTCTATGCAGTATGCCCTCAAAGGTCCACCATACGCCTTCACAGATAGGCTTGCCACATATGCATGATGATTCATCTGAAGGCTATGAATGGGGACTACCATGCACGCTGGTCAATCACACCACATACAAGCATAGAAAGTCAAAAGGGCTTGGAATTCAGTGGGCCTAAATGCTTCAATTAACCTCCAAAAGGGTCAGACACCCCCTATGGTTTGCTTAATTTTTAGTTTTTATTTATTTTTCCTTTTTATTCTTTTAATTATTTTTATTTGTTTTCTTTAAATTCCATAAATTAATTTTCACAGTAATAAACATAAAAAATCAAAAAAATGTTTTATTGTTATTAACATTAATTTCACCATTATTTTTTGAATAAACTTTAAATCATAAATTTAGTTAAATTAGGTTTTAAAATTTAAATGTTTTTCTTAATAACTAAAATATGTAGAAATTAGGTTTTTTTAGCATTTTTATCTTTTTTTTTTATAAATAATTTTTTCTTATTATCATTATTATTAATTACTAATTTATTTTGTAAATACTCATGTAATTAATTAATTAGTGTAAGTTAGGTTAAACTTGAATATCTTTCATAAATAATTAAAAACGACTTAGAACTAGGGTTTCGTTTAACTTCTAATTTTAGTTAATTTTCTTTATTTTCATTAAATCCCAAAAACATAAAAAACATTCCTTTTCTTAATTTAATAATTAATTAACTTTTAATTTCAATTTAATTACAAAAGGGTCCAACGCCCTCGAACGTTCCATTTTTTTATTCTTGTCGCGCATTTATTCTTAGGTTTCCTACTGTTGCTCCGGTGACACACTGTCCCTACGATCGAATTGACCCGAACACCTCCAACGGTGGTGCTACCTACCTCTCAATGATGAGATGGCACTATCTTAAGGACATTTACACAGCCTAATTCCTTAGGGTAGGTAGATGAATCGTAGATACTTGCTCTATTTCAAAAACAAATCAAAACTCTTTTCACACCGACACTTTTCAAAAAGCTTTCAAAACGATTTTTCAAACACTCTTGAGGACTGATACAAGGGTCGATCTGAAACTTTAAACGAAACTTTTTCAAACCCACTCGCACTTTGAAAAGCAGACAAACATTTTGAAAACATAATGAGCAAGTATCTAAGAGCCCATGGATAACCATGGATAGAAAGGGTGCTAACACCTTCCCTTTCTATAAATCTACCTCTCGAACCGAGAGACAATCTCATAAGGAATTTTGCTGTGCTTTTGTCCTGTCCATGTTGGAGAAAATAAAAGACGGTGGCGACTCTTGCTTCCGCGACATTTCGCCAACCAGCATTAAACAGTCAGTTCCAGATCCACCGATCACAGAACTGGCGACTCTGCTGGGGAATTATTTTAAAGTGAGGTGTACCTTAGGACTAAGATCACTTGTGTTTTCAATTGTCTGAATTGGTTGCTTTAAATTGTGGGTACTGTCTTGGGAGTTCTATAGATCCTAACCCAGATCTGGGGATACCTTCTTAGAAAGTAGCAACAAGACTGTGAGGGAACTGTGCGGGGTATACCGACATGGTTGAAGCAGTCTGCTACGTTGATGTGACACTTTGGTGAGTACCGGTAACCCTTGAGTCCAGTCAAGGAGAGTACGGGGCCGCCGCGTGGTGTCGTGAAGCATCAACTGACCTTAGGAACCTTAATTGAACCATCTTGGCCTCTTTAGGGTAGTGAGATAGCTGACTTTGGTGTAGTCCGAGGTTGGTTGATACTCGATACTACACTCAATTGAGGGTTGTTTTCTTGGAATATTTCGGTCGCTAGTTCAGTGGCTAAATCGAAACGATGAACAATGAAAGCAATCCAATGATATTGGGACCCTTAGAACCCGGTTACTTCTGATAGGACAGGTTTTGAGCCCACCAACTTCAAGAGGGTAATACCTAGACCCCATGCTGGCCTAAACTCTAAGGGCTCTTTTGTGTGACTTGTGTGCCTTCGTACTTGACTACTTGCATGCTTGTTATCTGACACTTGAGTTTCTTGCAGGTTTTGTTTACAGTCCTTAATCTGGACTCATAACAGGGTTTAGCTATGTTACGCCACGCATAGCATAACATCATAAGATCATACCATTGCATGCATCCTACATAAGGACTAATCCATTTCAAGGATCTCAAGGGTCTGTGGTGCAGGTCATGACGAGCCAGTTATCTAGCAAGGGGCAAAGGGGATTTATTTTCCTCTAGCCAAGGGAGTCAGGGGCGATGACCCACTCGATATGGTGAGCCTTGACTCTTGAAGAAGGACTCTCAACAATATGCAGTGCCTTCCATCAAGCTACAAAATGCAGATTCTAACAAATTTTCTTGTCTATCCCGCAAGATCCTTGAAAACATTGCATGCATACATACACATCATTGCATTACAGGTATCCTTGTTACAGGTCACTTACCTTCCTCGCTGTTTATTTAAGCAATGGCTTTCCAACCAGACAACCAGGATCCTCATGCTCAAGAGACTTAGTTCAGGGAGATCTTCTTAAGCCTATCCAAGGGGCAAGAAGAGTTGAGGACACTCCTCATGGGGAATTTGGCCAAGAAAAGTCCCAAAGATGACAAGGACGAACGGCTGAAACGCCTGCAAGCTAAGGTAGACACAATGAAAACCCAGATGCTGGGGCAAAGGGCTCTCATCCAAGGTTTAGCTCGGGAGCAAGAAGAGTTGAGGACCACGATTAGTCAACTCCACCAAGACAGATCCAACATGAAGCAACCTCGCCCAGAGCAACAGATTGATCAGGGTAAGCCAAGCAAGCCCAAAAGGCAATTCACCAAGTTCAACGTGTCGTTGCCTCAAGCTTTACAACAACTGTTGAGGTTGAATTTGGTAACTCTAAGGGATCCTCCTAGGAATCCCAACAGGACACCTTCAAGGTATAACCCCAACGCCCGCTGCGCTTATCATTCTGACATCCCGGGGCATGCTACAGATGATTGTTGGACCTTGAAGAACAAGATCCAGGACCTGATTGATGAAGGAGCTGTGGAATTCACCCAAGATGGCCATGCTGAGTGCTTCTACCATCCCTACAGGATTAACCATTTGAAGTAACAAGCCCTGAGATGAGAAGACTTTTGTTTATTAGAAATTTCAAGTTGTAATTTTCTTTTGATTGTTCAAACATTTATTCATGTTAAAAGTTGTTATTTCATTAATACATCGCATATGTCTGTTTTGAAGCAATATATTCGCATTTGCTATACTCAAACTACTTTCATTTTTGTGATGATCAATTCTCTATTAATAATTCTAAGCCTCTTGAGGGAGGATGACGAAAATGATACCACGATCTTTACAATATGCTTTTGAATAGACCCTGCTGATGAAGTATAGGCATTGTTTCAAATCCCTAAACACTGGAGTTATAAGGAAGACAATCCCTCGTCAACCCCTCTGAGCCAAAGAAGTAGGAGTTTTTCTTTTCGAAAATTAAAACCCTTAATCATAACCTGGGGCAGGGTAGTTCTCTCAGCTGATCCATGTGCACAACGAACGACATCAAAAGAAGTCCTTACAAAACAAAAGACAGTGATGGTTCCGAATGATCATAAAGATAGGAAGTCATTATCTCTCAGAAATAAAAGCCCATTAAGTCAAAACCTATGAAGGAGACTTACAAAACTGGGGCATCCCGCTGACTGTAAATACAAAAAGAAACAGTTCAGACAAAAAAACTGGGATAACAAAATCAAAAAGAAAGAGGTCCTGCAAACCCTCGACAAAAAAGAAATGATTGCCTAGTCAAAATAAATTGTCAACATCCGAACCATCACCGGAATATCAGAGCAAAGACTCAAACACGGTCTAACGCACGATCAGCTGAGTTTAGGTTTGAAGAACGTCACGAAGAACGGGTGGGTACAAATAATCTGAGCCTTTATCCTTTGTTTCTTAAACCATGAACCAGGCCACGTTATAACCCTCAAAAGTCCTAGCTGAAGCATGGGTTAGTTCGAAAGCATACTGTTACAAAAGGTATCCTGACTCCTTAAGGCTTGCGGTAAAATAACAAGTTGACATCACAATTTACAAAACTCGCTTGTTTTACTAAAAATGCATTTTCAAAAACTTCAAGACAGACATAAGCGTTGCATTTTTAACATAACCTTGTTTGCATATGACTTTTGGTTTGAACAGCAGAGAAATTCGCACGACGAATATCCAGTGAACAAAATCTTCTCAACAAACGCTCAAATGGAAGAAGCACTTCCAATCAAGGGGAAGACATGACCATGGTCTATTATCTGGGGCAGTCCAATCAAGATTCGGAGAATCTCTCAAAGGCCAAACAGCCTGGGGCAAATCTCCGCCTGAGTCACTCGGGGCATTCCAGCAACGAATCTTGCCTGATCAAACATCTTCTGGTGGCATGGCAAAACACACTGACAGGGGCACCTCCCTACATCCTGAGAGCACGGACATAGTCGGAAACAAATACTGCGCATAATCAAAGACCCGCTAGGTTGACACACCTAGGCAAAAATAAGGGCTTCCCGGCGAACCAAAAGGGTTCGGGCAAAATAAGGGATGAAATGAAAAAAATCTGTACACCCGGCAAGTCGAAAACCTGAAAAGGCGGCTTGGGCAAAAAAGGGTATCCCGACGGACTGAAAACCCGAAAGGGCAGTCTAGGCAAAAGTTAGGGATCAAAGCGTACGACTATGTCCCGACATCTCGTCACTTGCCTACCAAAAGAAGATTTGTCAATCGGCAGTCACCAAGCACCTCCACAGATAACATCAGAAACAGGGGCAATAATGAGTGGTCCAGGCGATCCAGTTACTCTGGTAACCAAAGTACCAAGGAAAGATCAATCAAAAGATGATTACCATCTACCTTTACAGCTTCAGATCAACACTGGTAACAAGCCAGGGAAATTCTGTGGACGACTGATCGTGGATTAGTATCCGAAACCAAACAGGACAATTATCTACTTGATCGTCATCAGGAAACCTTACACCGATTCCTTCTCAACTTCAGAGGTGGTTTTACACGGACTCGTCATCAAGGTAACCCCACACAGGTTCCCCTCCCAAACTCCAGACGTAGTTTTACACGGACTCGTCATCAGTAAACCCTACACAGGTTTCCTCCCTCCAAAGATGCAGTTTTACATGAGCTCATCATCAGGCCTCCACCAGTATCCTCTCCTCTCACATCAGAAACTGGGGCAATAATGAGTCGTCTAAGAGATCTAATTGCTCTGTCCACCAAGGTACCAAGGTAAGTTCAGCCGAAGAACATAACCAAGATCTCTTAACTCCCCAGAGAGTGAGCCAGCAAGTCAACATACTCTCCCCAAGAAAAGTTATACTGTCAGCCTTAAGGAAATTGGGTATCCCCAGCAGATCTCAACATACATTCCTCAGCAGAGTATTCAAGCATTATTAACAAGCATCCCCGACAGTCTTGATCTAAGATTGTTCCCCGGCGGTATACAGACATTCAGTGGAGCCACTTCCCCAGTACAGTTCAAAAATTTCCCCAGGAGAGTCCAGTCTAAAAGTTTCCCCAGGAAAATGGAATCCAATCTCCCCAGCAGGTCTTGAAGCTTATCCCCAGTAGATTCTGGAAGATTACCCCTGTAAAGCACGAACGCGTCCCCCAGACTCTTTATTCAAAGGTTATTTCCCCACCAGGATATAACTGGGTTATCCTCAGCCAATTGCCACGAAAAGGTCGTCCCCGACGAAGTCTTCCTATCCCCCGGTGGAGTTCATCAATTCCTTCAACATAACTCAACAATGGTATCCCCCGCGGAGTTATCATCAACACCTCAGCAAAGTGCCTCTTTCCCCACAGAGAATTCCCCGCAGAGTAGTCTCTTCGCCAAGTTCATTCCCCAACAGAGTCATCATCTCCTACCGGTATTCTTACAACTATCATCCCCAGCGAAAACAACGAAACCCTTCTCCTCAAACATCAGCCCAGGATTTAACTTCCCGGCACCCGTCAAGGATTTATTTTCCTAGACAATTCATAAACACATCAAAATACATTATAGCATGTATATACGCATCATGAACATACAATCTCATTCATTCTGAGAACATCCTGCATGTCATACATCATGACATTGCATACAACTAACGTTTTGTCTTTTCAGGACAAAAGTCAATACAAAGATGATTACTATCAATCGTCGTGATTCCAGATCCGATTCCTGTATCTTGCCAGGGTGTATCTGTTGACGACTATATTCCAAACTCGATTCCTGTATCCTGCCAGGGCACGTCTGAAGAGTTCGAAGATCTGATTCCTGTATCTCGCCAGGGTGTATCCGTTGACGACTAACAGTACCAGACTCGATTCCTGTATCTTGCCAGGCCACGTCTGAAGGGTTTGAAGATCTGATTCTTGTATCTCGCCAGGGTGTATCTGTTGACGACCAACATTACCAGACTCGATTCATGTATCTCGCCAGGGCACGTCTGAAGGGTTCGAAGATCCGATTCCTGTATCTCGCCAGGGTGTATCTGTTGACGACCAACATTACCAGACTCGATTCTTTTATCTCGCCAGGGCACGTCTGAAGGGTTCGAAGATCCGATTCCTGTATCTCGCCAGGGTGTATCTGTTGACGACCAACATTACCAGACTCGATTCTTGTATCTCGCCAGGGCACGTCTGAAGGGTTCGAAGATCCGATTCCTGTATCTCGCCAGGGTGTATCTGTTGACGACCAACATTATCAGACTTGATTCCTGTATCTCACCAGGGCACGTCTGAAGGGTTCGAAGATCTGATTCCTGTATCTCACCAGGGTGTATCTGTTGACGACCAACATTACCAGACTCGATTCCTGTATCTTGCCAGGGCACGTCTGAAGAGTTCGAAGATCCGATTCCTGTATCTTGCCAGGGTGTATCTGTTGACGACTATATTCTCCGGACTCGATTCCTGTATCTCGCCAGGGCACATCTGAAGAGTTTAAAGATTCGATTCCTGTAACTAGCCAGGGCACATCTACATAAAGAGTTTGAAGATCAACTCCTGTAACAGGCCAGGTGATTATTTTCTTTTCTCAGGTACGCAAATTCTCGCTAAGGAATCTCTTACGCGATCGACACTTAGATGGCATCTATAATCCCATCCCCCTATTCATAAGTCTCTAAATGGCATCTGTAAGCCCATTCCCACCATCACACTGCTGACACTCTACTATGTGCGTGCAAATTTCTGGGCACTCTAGTGTTCAATCATCTTCCACCTTCGGATTACGAAAGGCACGCCAGCCAATCTACATCCTCAGGTCTAAGAAGATTGAACAGGGGCAACTGTTGTACCCCAAAATTTTCCCTCCCATATTCTTCAAGAATTGGCAAAATCAAGCTTCAAAATCTCTCAAGGGTTGCACAGTCCAAATGCCTCCTAACACAGTCAAAATTAGGGTTTTGGTTCTGGCAAATAAATTGAAGTTTTCAAGGGTCCAATCAAGTCCCATATGCCTATAAACATTGTCAAGCATCCATATGCCAAGTCTCAAGACTCACAGCATCAAATTGCACAGTCAAAAAACCCTAAATGCTTCACAGCCAACTGCAGGGGCAAAATGGTCATTTGACAGTCAAAAGTCAAAATTTTTGGTCAACATCTTATTTTGAAGCCACAAACATCATTTGATCAATTCTTGGTCATGATTCTCAAAGCATGGCTCAAAAAGTCTCAAGATGCAAAAGTTTCTATTTTTGGACAGTTGAAAAAGTCAACTGCAATTTGACCAGGGCATAACTTCCTCATGGTTTATCAGAAAAATTCCATCCAAAGCTCATTTTGAAGAGAATGACATTTACTAAAACTCATCTTCACACTTCAAGTCCAAGAAATGCTCTCACAAAAAGTTATCAATTTCAACATTATAGGTCATTTTCAAAAGTCAACAAAAAGGCACTTTAAGTCAAAGACCATAACTTGAGATTGGTAAATCAAAATGACATGGGACCAAAGAAATTGGTTAGAGGACTTCAAGACCTTTCCAAAATGTCCAACAACATGATCAAATCTTAAACATTAAGCAAGATATGCCTTGTAGAAGTTGGGAAATTTTTGGGAATTTTGAAAAGTCAACTTTGCACAAAAGGCTTCAAAAATGCTAATGGGCCTCACTTTCTTCCATGAATCATTACCCAAAGGCTATGCACGACCCATTAAGCTAAAAGGGAGTTATTTTCTTATTTTTAATTAATTAATTGAATTTTTAATCTTATTAATTTATTTAATTGAATTTAATTATGAGAAAAATACTAAACAATGTTTTTTAAATCTTTTTGTGCAGCAAGTTCACTCATTATGAGCTAGATATTTCGTGTACCAATCAACAAGGACAAAATCATCCAAATTTGGCATAATTGGCATGGAAAAGATTGAAAAAAAGATATGGAAAATCAAATATTCAAAAACATTGATTGAAGGACTTTGGGCTTGGTTTTTTTAACCTAATTCACTCAGATACATATACACAACATGACCTAATGCATACACACACAAGAGCTGCGCAGAAAAGAGAGAACAACATTGCATTTTTTTCAAGAAATATTGAAAACTGAAAACCTAGTTAGAAGGCGTTTCAAAGCTTCAAAAGGGTTCCAAAACATTGCTGAGACACCTAGGAAGCGTTTGCAATCGAAACCAAGTCTCCACACTCACAGAATTGGTAGAACAAAGTCTCACTTTTCCCAAAAATTTTCATAATCGTGTTTGAACTCTCATGCATTATTCATGTCTTTTAACTGTTGATTTATACTAATATGAATGTGCTGAAGCTAATGGTGCCCTTTGATTGAACTAATAATGCCTGTATAGAAAGTTGCCATTAACGCTTGCTAGGGTTTCAGAAGCTTGGAATTGGGGGTTTACACATATGGAAAAATTGGACAACCAAACCTATTCCATTGAAATCAGGACATCCAGACGAAATCATTCCACACCTCGCGCCCTTTTTATAATTGCCCAGGCTCTAATCGCTATTTTTATGCATTGCAGTTAGTGGGGGTTTAAAACCCCTGCTATTCGCTTTTATTTACAGGCAGATGGAGAAGATGAAGCTGGCGTGTCAAAGCATAACTGGGTGGTTCAAATGTTCGCGCGTGATTTTTTTTGTTTTACACCATTAACGCTTGTCTTCCATTATAATAATCACGTTCCATAATAATAACAAAAGTGCGCGTTGGCTCAGATGGTTGGACATTCGCTTGGTAAACGCTGGGACCTGGGTTCGATTCCCAGGTCCCCCCACTTATTCAATAATTTTTTCTCTAACGTGTTTCTATGCAGTATGCCCTCAAAGGTCCACCATACGCCTTCACAGATAGGCTTGCCACATATGCATGATGATTCATCTGAAGGCTATGAATGGGGACTACCATGCACGCTGGTCAATCACACCACATACAAGCATAGAAAGTCAAAAGGGCTTGGAATTCAGTGGGCCTAAATGCTTCAATTAACCTCCAAAAGGGTCAGACACCCCCTATGGTTTGCTTAATTTTTAGTTTTTATTTATTTTTCCTTTTTATTCTTTTAATTATTTTTATTTGTTTTCTTTAAATTCCATAAATTAATTTTCACAGTAATAAACATAAAAAATCAAAAAAATGTTTTATTGTTATTAACATTAATTTCACCATTATTTTTTGAATAAACTTTAAATCATAAATTTAGTTAAATTAGGTTTTAAAATTTAAATGTTTTTCTTAATAACTAAAATATGTAGAAATTAGGTTTTTTTAGCATTTTTATCTTTTTTTTTATAAATAATTTTTTCTTATTATCATTATTATTAATTACTAAATTATTTTGTAAATACTCATGTAATTAATTAATTAGTGTAAGTTAGGTTAAACTTGAATATCTTTCATAAATAATTAAAAACGACTTAGAACTAGGGTTTCGTTTAACTTCTAATTTTAGTTAATTTTCTTTATTTTCATTAAATCCCAAAAACATAAAAAACATTCCTTTTCTTAATTTAATAATTAATTAACTTTTAATTTCAATTTAATTACAAAAGGGTCCAACGCCCTCGAACGTTCCATTTTTTTATTCTTGTCGCGCATTTATTCTTATTTTCCTTTTTTAATATTATGTAATTGCTCAAGCCTTGTAATAGTAATTAGGAATTTATTTACTTTCCGCATTTTTATTCAAAACGGGTCTTTGTTAATTTGGCGATATATAGACCCGCGCCTTGTAATAGCGTAGGACTTTATTTTCCGCATTTAAATTTCCCCACTTTTAAACTGCTAAACTTTGCATGAAAGAATGTATGGCCTAAAATAAAAACAAGCGTAGATCACCGTGATGCATGATCAAAGATAATGGTTAAACTGAAAATAACACACAAATTCACACACCACTCTTAGGGTACGCCTCACTGTTGCCTTGCCCTCGAAACGTGGTCGTCGAGTATATGACGTTTTAGTAAGTCCTTATGTCCATGATCTATGGCATAAGGGTAGCTTCTTAGGTTTCCTACTGTTGCTCCGGTGACCACACTGTCCCTACGATCGAATTGACCCGAACACCTCCAACGGTGGTGCTACCTACCTCTCAATGATGGGATGGCACTATCTTAAGGACATTTACACAGCCTAATTCCTTAGGGTAGGTAGATGAATCGTAGATACTTGCTCTATTTCAAAAACAAATCAAAACTCTTTTCACACCGACACTTTTCAAAAAGCTTTCAAAACGATTTTTCAAACACTCTTGAGGACTGATACAAGGGTCGATCTGAAACTTTAAACGAAACTTTTTCAAACCCACTCGCACTTTGAAAAGCAGACAAACATTTTGAAAACATAATGAGCAAGTATCTAAGAGCCCATGGATAACCATGGATAGAAAGGGTGCTAACACCTTCCCTTTCTATAAATCTACCTCCCGAACCGAGAGACAATCTCATAAGGAATTTTGCTGTGCTTTTGTCCTGTCCATGTTAGAGAAAATAAAAGACGGTGGCGACTCTTGCTTCCGCGACATTTCGCCAACCAGCGTTAAACAGTCAGTTCCAGATCCACCGATCACAGAACTGGCGACTCTGCTGGGGAATTATTTTAAAGTGAGGTGTACCTTAGGACTAAGATCACTTGTGTTTTCAATTGTCTGAATTGGTTGCTTTAAATTGTGGGTACTGTCTTGGGAGTTCTATAGATCCTAACCCGGATCTGGGGATACCTTCTTAGAAAGTAGAAACAAGACTGTGAGGGAACTGTGCAGGGTATACCGACATGGTTGAAGCAGTCTGCTACATTGATGTGACACTTTGGTGAGTACCGGTAACCCTTGAGTCCAGTCAAGGAGAGTACGGGGCCGCCGCGTGGTGTCGTGAAGCATCAACTGACCTTAGGAACCTTAATTGAACCATCTTGGCCTCTTTAGGGTAGTGAGATAACTGACTTTGGTGTAGTCCGAGGTTGGTTGATACTCGATACTACACTCAATTGAGGGTTGTTTTCTTGGAATATTTCGGTCGCTAGTTCAGTGGCTAAATCGAAACGATGAACAATGAAAGCAATCCAATGATATTGGGACCCTTAGAACCCGGTTACTTCTGATAGGACAGGTTTTGAGCCCACCAACTTCAAGAGGGTAATACCTAGACCCCATGCTGGCCTAAACTCTAAGGGATTTTTTGTGTGACTTGTGTGCCTTCGTACTTGACTACTTGCATGCTTGTTATCTGACACTTGAGTTTCTTGCAGATTTTGTTTACAGTCCTTAATCTGGACTCATAACAGGGTTTACCTATGTTACGCCACGCATAGCATAACATCATAACATCATACCATTGCATGCATCCTACATAAGGACTAATCCATTTCAAGGATCTCAAGGGTCTGTGGTGCAGGTCATGACGAGCCAGTTATCTAGCAAGGGGCAAAGGGGATTTATTTTCCTCTAGCCAAGGGAGTCAGGGGCGATGACCCACTCGATATGGTGAGCCTTGACTCTTGAAGAAGGACTCTCAACAATATGCAGTGCCTTCCATCAAGCTACAAAATGCAGATTCTAACAAATTTTCTTGTCTATCCCGCAAGATCCTTGAAAACATTGCATGCATACATACACATCATTGCATTACAGGTATCCTTGTTACAGGTCACTTACCTTCCTCGCTGTTTATTTCAGCAATGGCTTTCCAACCAGACAACCAGGATCCTCATGCTCAAGAGACTTAGTTCAGGGAGATCTTCTTAAGCCTATCCAAGGGGCAAGAAGAGTTGAGGACACTCCTCATGGGGAATTTGGCCAAGAAAAGTCCCAAAGATGACAAGGACGAACGGCTGAAACGCCTGCAAGTTGAGGTAGACACAATGAAAACCCAAATGCTGGGGAAAAGGGCTCTCATCCAAGGTTTAGCTCGGGAGCAAGAAGAGTTGAGGACCACGATCAGTCAACTCCACCAAGACAGATCCAACATGAAGCAACCTCGCCCAGAGCAACAAATTGATCAGGGTAAGCCAAGCAAGCCCAAAAGGCAATTCACCAAGCTCAACGTGTCGTTGCCTCAAGCTTTACAACAACTGTTGAGGTTGAATTTGGTAACTCTAAGGGATCCTCCTAGGAATCCCAACAGGACACCTTCAAGGTATAACCCCAACGCCCGCTACGCTTATCATTCTGACATCCCGAGGCATGCTACAGATGATTGTTGGACCTTGAAGAACAAGATCCAGGACCTGATTGATGAAGGAGCTGTGGAATTCACCCAAGATGGCCATGCTGAGTGCTTCTACCATCCCTACAGGATTCACCATTTGAAGTAACAAGCCCTGAGATGAGAAGAATTTTGTTTATTAGAAATTTCAAGTTGTAATTTTCTTTTGATTGTTCAAACATTTATTCATGTTAAAAGTTGTTATTTCATTAATACATCGCATATGTCTGTTTTGAAGCAATATATTCGCATTCGCTATACTCAAACTACTTTCATTTTTGTGATGATCAATTCTCTATTAATAATTCTAAGCCTCTTGAGGGAGGATGACGAAAATGATACCACGATCTTTACAATATGCTTTTGAATAGACCCTGCTGATGAAGTATAGGCATTGTTTCAAATCCCTAAACACTGGAGTTATAAGGAAGATAATCCCTCGTCAACCCCTCTGAGCCAAAGAAGTAGGAGTTTTTCTTTTCGAAAATTAAAACCCTTAATCATAACCTGGGGCAGGGTAGTTCTCTCAGCTGATCCATGTGCACAACGAACGACATCAAAAGAAGTCCTTACAAAACAAAAGACAGTGATGGTTCCGAATGATCATAAAGATATGAAGTCATTATCTCTCAGAAATAAAAGCCCATTAAGTCAAAACCTATGAAGGAGACTTACAAAACTGGGGCATCCCGCTGACTGTAAATACAAAAAGAAACAGTTCAGACAAAAAAACTGGGATAACAAAATCAAAAAGAAAGAGGTCCTGCAAACCCTCGACAAAAAAGAAATGATTGCCTAGTCAAAATAAATTGTCAACATCCGAACCATCACCGGAATATCAGAGCAAAGACTCAAACACGGTCTAACGCACGATCAGCTGAGTTTAGGTTTGAAGAACGTCACACAGAACGGGTGGGTACAAATAATCTGAGCCTTTATCCTTTGTTTCTTAAACCATGAACCAGGCCACGTTATAACCCTCAAAAGTCCTAGCTGAAGCATGGGTTAGTTCGAAAGCATACTGTTACGAAAGGTATCCTGACTCCTTAAGGCTTGCGGTAAAATAACAAGTTGACATCACAATTTACAAAACTCGCTTGTTTTACTAAAAATGCATTTTCAAAAACTTCAAGACAGACATAAGCGTTGCATTTTTAACATAACCTTGTTTGCATATGACTTTTGGTTTGAACAGCAGAGAAATTCGCACGACGAATATCCAGTGAACAAAATCTTCTCAACAAAAGCTCAAATGGAAGAAGCACTTCCAATCAAGGGGCAGACATGACCATGGTCTATTATCTGGGGCAGTCCAATCAAGATTCGGAGAATCTCTCAAAGGCCAAACAGCCTGGGGCAAATCTCCGCCTGAGTCACTCGGGGCATTCCAGCAACGAATCTTGCCTGATCAAACATCTTCTGGTGGCATGGCAAAACACACTGATAGGGGCACCTCCCTACATCCTAAGAGCACAGACATAGTCGGAAACAAATACTGCGCATAATCAAAGACCCGCTAGGTTGACACACCTAGGCAAAAATAAGGGCTTCCCGGCGAACCAAAAGGGTTCGGGCAAAATAAGGGATGAAATGAAAAAAATCTGTACACCCGGCAAGTCGAAAACCTGAAAAGGCGGCTTGGGCAAAAAAGGGTATCCCGACGGACTGAAAACCCGAAAGGGCAGTCTAGGCAAAAGTTAGGGATCAAAGCGTACGACTATGTCCCGACATCTCGTCACTTGCCTACCAAAAGAAGATTTGTCAATCGGCAGTCACCAAGCACCTCCACAGATAACATCAGAAACAGGGGCAATAATGAGTGGTCCAGGCGATCCAGTTGCTCTGGTAACCAAAGTACCAAGGAAAGATCAATCAAAAGATGATTACCATCTACCTTTACAGCTTCAGATCAACACTGGTAACAAGCCAGGGAAATTCTGTGGACGACTGATCGTGGATTAGTATCCGAAACCAAACAGGACAATTATCTACTTGATCGTCATCAGGAAACCTTACACCGATTCCTTCTCAACTTCAGAGGTGGTTTTACACGGACTCGTCATCAAGGTAACCCCACACAGGTTCCCCTCCCAAACTCCAGACGTAGTTTTACACGGACTCGTCATCAGTAAACCCTACACAGGTTTCCTCCCTCCAAAGATGCAGTTTTACATGAGCTCATCATCAGGCCTCCACCAGTATCCTCTCCTCTCACATCAGAAACTGGGGCAATAATGAGTCGTCTAAGCGATCTAATTGCTCTGTCCACCAAGGTACCAAGGTAAGTTCAGCCGAAGAACATAACCAAGATCTCTTAACTCCCCAGAGAGTGAGCCAGCAAGTCAACATACTCTCCCCAAGAAAAGTTATACTGTCAGCCTTAAGGAAATTGGGTATCCCCAGCAGATCTCAACATACATTCCTCAGCAGAGTATTCAAGCATTCTTAACAAGCATCCCCGACAGTCTTGATCTAAGATTGTTCCCCGGCGGTATACAGACATTCAGTGGAGCCACTTCCCCAGTACAGTTCAAAAATTTCCCCAGGAGAGTCCAGTCTAAAAGTTTCCCCAGGAAAATGGAATCCAATCTCCCCAGCAGGTCTTGAAGCTTATCCCCAGTAGATTCTGGAAGATTACCCCTGCAAAGCACGAACGCGTCCCCCAGACTCTTTATTCAAAGGTTATTTCCCCACCAGGATATAACTGGGTTATCCTCAGCCAATTGCCACGAAAAGGTCGTCCCCGACGAAGTCTTCCTATCCCCCGGTGGAGTTCATCAATTCCTTCAACATAACTCAACAATGGTATCCCCCGCGGAGTTATCATCAACACCTCAGCAAAGTGCCTCTTTCCCTACAGAGAATTCCCTGCAGAGTAGTCTCATCGCCAAGTTCATTCCCCAACGGAGTCATCATCTCCTACCGGTATTCTTACAACTATCATCCCCAGCGAAAACAACGAAACCCTTCTCCTCAAACATCAGCCCAGGATTTAACTTCCCGGCACCCGTCAAGGATTTATTTTCCTAGACAATTCATAAACACATCAAAATACCTTATAGCATGCATATACGCATCATGAACATACAATCTCATTCATTCTGAGAACATCCTGCATGTCATACATCATGACATTGCATACAACTAACGTTTTGTCTTTTCAGGACAAAAGTCAATACAAAGATGATTACTATCAATCGTCGTGATTCCAGATCCGATTCCTGTATCTTGCCAGGGTGTATCTGTTGACGACTATATTCCAAACTCGATTCCTGTATCCTGCCAGGGCACGTCTGAAGAGTTCGAAGATCTGATTCCTGTATCTCGCCAGGGTGTATCCGTTGACGACTAATAGTACCAGACTCGATTCCTGTATCTTGCCAGGCCACGTCTGAAGGGTTTGAAGATCTGATTCCTGTATCTCGCCAGGGTGTATCTGTTGACGACCAACATTACCAGACTCGATTCCTGTATCTCGCCAGGGCACGTCTGAAGGGTTCGAAGATCCGATTCATGTATCTCGCCAGGGTGTATCTGTTGACGACCAACATTACCAGACTCGATTCCTGTATCTCGCCAGGGCACGTCTGAAGGGTTCGAAGATCCGATTCCTGTATCTCACCAGGGTGTATCTGTTGACGACCAACATTACCAGACTCGATTCCTGTATCTCGCCAGGGCACGTCTGAAGGGTTCGAAGATCCGATTCCTGTATCTCGCCAGGGTGTATCTGTTGACGACCAACATTATCAGACTCGATTCTTGTATCTCGCCAGGGCACGTCTGAAGGGTTCGAAGATCCGATACCTGTATCTCGCCAGGGTGTATCTGTTGACGACCAACATTACCAGACTCGATTCCTGTATCTTGCCAGGGCACGTCTGAAGAGTTCGAAGATCTGATTCCTGTATCTTGCCAGGGTGTATCTGTTGACGACTATATTCTCCGGACTCGATTCCTGTATCTCGCCAGGGCACGTCTGAAGAGTTTAAAGATTCGATTCCTGTAACTAGCCAGGGCACATCTACATAAAGAGTTTGAAGATCAACTCCTGTAACAGGCCAGGTAATTATTTTCTTTTCTCAAGTACGCAAATTCTCGCTAAGGAATCTCTTACGCGATCGACACTTAGATGGCATCTATAAGCCCATCCCCCTATTCATAAGTCTCTAAATGGCATCTGTAAGCCCATTCCCACCATCACACTGCTGACACTCTACTATGTGCGTGCAAATTTCTGGGCACTCTAGTGTTCAATCATCTTCCACCTTCGGATTACGAAAGGCACGCCAGCCAATCTACATCCTCAGGTCTAAGAAGATTGAACAGGGGCAACTGTTGTACCCCAAAATTTGCCCTCCCATATTCTTCAAGAATTGGCAAAATCAAGCTTCAAAATCTCTCAAGGGTTGCACAGTCCAAATGCCTCCTAACACAGTCAAAATTAGGGTTTTGGTTCTGGCAAAGAAATTGAAGTTTTCAAGGGTCCAATCAAGTCCCATATGCCTATAAACATTGTCAAGCATCCATATGCCAAGTCTCAAGACTCACAGCATCAAATTGCACAGTCAAAAAACCCTAAATGCTTCACAGCCAACTGTAGGGGCAAAATGGTCATTTGACAGTCAAAAGTCAAAATTTTTGGTCAACATCTTATTTTGAAGCCACAAACATCATTTGATCAATTCTTGATCATGATTCTCAAAGCATGGCTCAAAAAGTCTCAAGATGCAAAAGTTTCTATTTTTGGACAGCTGAAAAAGTCAACTGCAATTTGACCAGGGCATAACTTCCTCATGGTTTATCAGAAAAATTCCATCCAAAGCTCATTTTGAAGAGAATGACATTTCCTACAACTCATCTTCACACTTCAAGTCCAAGAAATGCTCTCACAAAAAGTTATCAATTTCAACATTATAGGTCATTTTCAAAAGTCAACAAAAAGGCACTTTAAGTCAAAGACCATAACTTGAGATTGGTAAATCAAAATGACACGGGACCAAAGACATTGGTTAGAGGACTTCAAGACCTTTCCAAAATGTCCAAGAACATGATCAAATCTTAAACATTGAGCAAGATATGCCTTGTAGAAGTTGGGAAATTTTTGGGAATTTTGAAAAGTCAACTTTGCACAAAAGGCTTCAAAAATGCTAATGGGCCTCACTTTCTTCCATGAATCATTACCCAAAGGCTATGCACGACCCATTAAGCTAAAAGGGAGTTATTTTCTTATTTTTAATTTATTAATTGAATTTTTAATCTTATTAATTCATTTAATTAAATTTAATTATGAGAAAAATACTAAACAATGTTTTTTAAATCTTTTTGTGCAGCAAGTTCACTCATTATGAGCTAGATATTTCGTGTACCAATCAACAAGGACAAAATCATCCAAATTTGGCATAATTGGCATGGAAAAGATTGAAAAAAAGATATGGAAAATCAAATATTCAAAAACATTGATTCAAGGACTTTGGGCTTGGTTTTTTTAACCTAATTCACTCAGATACATATACACAACATGACCTAATGCATACACACACAAGAGCTGCGCAGAAAAGAGAGAACAACATTGCATTTTTTTCAAGAAATATTGAAAACTGAAAACCTAGTTAGAAGGCGTTTCAAAGCTTCAAAAGGGTTCCAAAACATTGCTGAGACACCTAGGAAGCGTTTGCAATCGAAACCAAGTCTCCACACTCACAGAATTGGTAGAACAAAGTCTCACTTTTCCCAAAAATTTTCATAATCGTGTTTGAACTCTCATGCATTATTCATGTCTTTTAACTGTTGATTTATACTAATATGAATGTGCTGAAGCTAATGGTGCCCTTTGATTGAACTAATAATGCCTGTATAGAAAGTTGCCATTAACGCTTGCTAGGGTTTCAGAAGCTTGGAATTGGGGGTTTACACATATGGAAAAATTGGACAACCAAACCTATTCCATTGAAATCAGGACATCCAGACGAAATCATTCCACACCTCGCGCCCTTTTTATAATTGCCCAGGCTCTAATCGCTATTTTTATGCGTTGCAGTTAGTGGGGGTTTAAAACCCCTGCTATTCGCTTTTATTTACAGGCAGATGGAGAAGATGAAGCTGGCGTGTCAAAGCATAACTGGGTGGTTCAAATGTTCGCGCGTGATTTTTTTGTTTTACACCATTAACGCTTGTCTTCCATTATAATAATCACGTTCCATAATAATAACAAAAGTGCGCGTTAGCTCAGATGGTTGGACATTCGCTTGGTAAACGCTGGGACCTGGGTTCGATTCCCAGGTCCCCCCACTTATTCAATAATTTTTTCTCTAACGTGTTTCTATGCAGTATGCCCTCAAAGGTCCACCATACGCCTTCACAGATAGGCTTGCCACATATGCATGATGATTCATCTGAAGGCTATGAATGGGGACTACCATGCACGCTGGTCAATCACACCACATACAAGCATAGAAAGTCAAAAGGGCTTGGAATTCAGTGGGCCTAAATGCTTCAATTAACCTCCAAAAGGGTCAGACACCCCCTATGGTTTGCTTAATTTTTAGTTTTTATTTATTTTTCCTTTTTATTCTTTTAATTATTTTTATTTGTTTTCTTTAAATTCCATAAATTAATTTTCACAGTAATAAACATAAAAAATCAAAAAAATGTTTTATTGTTATTAACATTAATTTCACCATTATTTTTTGAATAAACTTTAAATCATAAATTTAGTTAAATTAGGTTTTAAAATTTAAATGTTTTTCTTAATAACTAAAATATGTAGAAATTAGGTTTTTTTAGCATTTTTATCTTTTTTTTTATAAATAATTTTTTCTTATTATCATTATTATTAATTACTAATTTATTTTGTAAATACTCATGTAATTAATTAATTAGTGTAAGTTAGGTTAAACTTGAATATCTTTCATAAATAATTAAAAACGACTTAGAACTAGGGTTTCGTTTAACTTCTAATTTTAGTTAATTTTCTTTATTTTCATTAAATCCCAAAAACATAAAAAACATTCCTTTTCTTAATTTAATAATTAATTAACTTTTAATTTCAATTTAATTACAAAAGGGTCCAACGCCCTCGAACGTTCCATTTTTTTATTCTTGTCGCGCATTTATTCTTATTTTCCTTTTTTAATATTATGTAATTGCTCAAGCCTTGTAATAGTAATTAGGAATTTATTTACTTTCCGCATTTTTATTCAAAACGGGTCTTTGTTAATTTGGCGATGTATAGACCCGCGCCTTGTAATAGCGTAGGACTTTATTTTCCGCATTTAAATTTGCGCACTTTTAAACTGCTAAACTTTGCATGTAAGAATGTATGGCCTAAAATAAAAACAAGCATAGATCACTGTGATGCATGATCAAAGATAATGGTTAAACTGAAAATAACACACAAATTCACACACCACTCTTAGGGTACGCCTCACTGTTGCCTTGCCCTCGAAACGTGGTCGTCGAGTATAGGACGTTTTAGTAAGTCCTTATGTCCATGATCTATGGCATATGGGTAGCTTCTAAGGTGTCCTACTGTTGCTCCGGTGACCACACTGTCCCTACGATCGAATTGACCCGAACACCTCCAACGGTGGTGCTACCTACCTCTCAATGATGGGATGGCACTACCTTAAAGACATTTACACAGCCTAATTCCTTAGGGTAGGTAGATGAATCGTAGATACTTGCTCTATTTCAAAAACAAATCAAAACTCTTTTCACACCGACACTTTTCAAAAAGCTTTCAAAACGATTTTTCAAACACTCTTGAGGACTGATACAAGGGTCGATCTGAAACTTTAAACGAAACTTTTTCAAATTCACTCGCACTTTGAAAAGCAGACAAACATTTTGAAAACACAATGAGCAAGTATCTAAGAGCCCATGGATAACCATGGATAGAAAGGGTGCTAACACCTTCCCTTTCTATAAATCTACCTCCCAAACCGAGAGACAATCTCATAAGGAATTTTGCTGTGCTTTTGTCCTGTCCATGTTGGAGAAAATAAAAGACGGTGGTGACTCTTGCTTCCGCGACATTTCGCGAACCAGCGTTAAACAGTCAGTTCCAGATCCACCGATCACAAATAGAAATGTGCAACACCTTGTTATGAGCTCTTCCTTGTGGAGGCAACTCACTGTCATTAAAACCTAGATATGATCCAGATGTCAGGTTTGCTACAACATTGTCAAACTGGTTCACTGTAATCTCTTCTGCAACATGAGCAGAAGTTAGAATCTTTAACAGAGTGTCTCGATGCGCTTATAAATTGAGGAGAAATGAGAGTATTGAAATTTTGGTTGGGGTTTGGTGTAGCTGATCCACCACTCTATAATCACTTTTCTTGATTATTTTCAATAATTCTTCCGCCTCTTGGTCAGATAAATTATTGTTTGGAGGTTCTTGTTCTTGGCTTGTCTCTATCACATCTTTCTCATTATCCTTAACCATAACATCATCCCTCTTCTATGGTTTGGGACCATAGATTTGACCACTGTGAGTTATGCCTCCTGTTCCTTCTATATTTGTTATTGTAGGTCCTTGACTTATCGATGGCTCACATTCTTGTTTTAAACTATTGACGTATACAGTAGAATCATAACTCTAAGGTACCGCTTTGTTAGTTTCGTAAGGAGTGGGAGATGGCCCCCTAATCACCATTAAAGCTTTTGGAACTACTGGAACTCTCAGAGTCTGGCGTGCTATCATCATTGGTGCTTTTGTTGACTCTCCCCAAGGAATCACAAGAGTTTTCTTGACAGGACTAGGCCCTTGGAAAGAAATTACTAATGGCTTATTTGTACTTCCATCAATCGCGGCTACATATTCTTCTTTAGGGTATTGCCCGAATTGGACTATCCCCTAATCCACCAATTTTTGTAAAGTCTTCTCGAAAGGCTTATTTTGTTCCAAGAGGAATCTATATTCAAACAAATATTCTTTCAAAAGGTTTATTGGAGCCTTTGCTCGCCTGGCTTCCCCAAAGTTAGTCACTACTTATATTGCATTCACGCTTGGTCCACCATGCATAGGCATGGGGTTTTTCTTGATATTCGGTTTGTCAAAAGTGATATCTCAGGAATCCATCAAATCTCAAACCTTATGTCTAAAGGCCCAACATTTTTCTATGGTATGCCCCGAAGATTTGGCATGATATTCACACCTAGCATTTGCGTCGTACTTTGATGGGAGTGCCCCAATTGGAGGAGCTAGTGGCTTCTTCTCTACGAAAGATTCTTTGAGTAAGTGTTGCAGTATTTGAATGTGAGGCATAGGGAGAGGATCAAATCTTCTCGGAGGCCTTTCAAACCTGTTCTGTTGTTGTTCTTGTGGAATTACCAATGGCTGTTGTGCCCTTGGATGCGATGCGATAACATTAATTTCCCCTTCCTTCTTTTTCGAGAAGTTAGAGACATGTCTCTTTGAATTAAAAGGGGTACTAGATGATGCCCTTGTATCTTCCCACTCTTTATACATGTTTCAATTCTTTCACCAATAGTCACCAAAACAGAAAATCTGGAAGAGAGGCTCCCTACCATCTTATCATAGTACAACCCTTGTAAAGTACCCATGAACATATCAACCAATTCTTTCTCCATGAGTGGTAGTTGTACCCGGGCTTCCATTTCTCTCCACCTCTGAGCATATTCTTTGAAGGACTCATTCTTCTTCAGAGATAAGTTTTGGAGATGCATGCGGTTAGGCACCATGTCCAAATTGTACTTGTATTGCCTCAGGAAAGCGTTGGCAAGATCTACCCATGTTTGGATATAAATTCGCTCCAATTGCATGTACCAATCTAAAGATGCCTCACTCAAACTGTCTTGGAAATAATGGATCATCAGCTTTTGATCTTGAGCATAAGCATGCATTTTTCTGCAATACATGCGAAGATGGTTCCTCGGGCGTGTGAGCCCTTTATATTTTCCAAAGTAAGGTACTTTGAATTTTGGAGGGATCACCACATTCGTTACTAGACTCATTTCAAGAGCGTCAACATCGAAAGCATCATAATCCTCCATACCCTTCAACATTTCTTCGAGAGTTTTGTACTGGGTATGGGTTGTCCTTTGAGGTACTTGATTGACGTCTTCTAAGTCATGGTCTCCATACTGTAGCTCTATGTAATTATCCAAATTGTTAACTGGAATTCGCAAAGTGTGGGATGCCCTACCTTCGGTGGAGGTGGGATAAACCCTTAAGTATTAGTTTGTCTGACCTCTTCTTGAGCTATGGTTGACTTTAGAGGTCCTGATTTTAGTTCCCTTCTTGGTTTATGACAGCTTGATGCACCAATAGTTTGGGCTACTTCTTCAAAGGCTGCCCTAGGAATTTGTTCTTGCCTTTCGATGATGTTCTTCAAGGCTAGAAGAAATTGGCTCAAATCTCCCTTCATCGAGTCAATGTTTCCTTTCACCTGCTCCAAATCTTCTTTGAAGGCTGCTTGGTTCTCTTCGATATGTTCCATCACTTTATTTTAATGGGCTCTTGTTTGATATGAAGGCCAGAGAGATGGTTCTTTCTTACCAATGATTTAACTACAAAATGTTTTTTTTTGAAAAATGTGATAAGTTTTTTTTGTATGAAGTTATGAAATGTAATGTTTGTGAATGCATGAATGCGTATGAATATGCTAAGAGTTTCGTTTTTGAATCTCTTATTCACTTGGATTTTCCATATATATTTTTTAAATATTTTTTCTTGGGTTTTTATTTTTTATTGGCGAGCGTCTTAAAAATGCATACACAAATGAGATACAGAAACAAACTTTTATTGATAATAATTGTCTTCAAAAAGAGAATACAATTCAGATATTGAAAAATATTCTATCCAAACATCAAAATTAAATAGCTGAAAATAACAAAGGGAAACAAGAATCTTCTAAGTGCGCCTGCGGATTTCTGCTCCGAAGCCATCAACCATTGTCCTACAAAGCTTGAGGAAGTGTTCAACATCTTTCGAGAGAGGGACCATCACATTTTCTCCATCTCTCAAACTTCTAGGGATGTCACCAATGAGATTGTTGGCTAAAAAGGAGAGTTTTGCATTCTTGCCTTTAAAGAAACGATATTCTTGGTAAAGGTCCGAAATTATCTTGTGATTATCTTTTCCTTCTTTGGCGATCTTTGCATAATATTCTCCCCATTATAATTTTTCAGCCCTCATCTCCGTATAGAGTCTCCTTTGTATGAGGAGATTCTTTCGGAGGTCTTCTAACTCATGACACACTTGTTCATATTCATCTTCCTTTTGGGCGAGAAGTCTTTCTGCCTTCTTCCTTCTGAGATTGTTCTCCTACATATGATTCTTGGCTATCTTGGAGTCTCGTAGTAAGATACTGCATTTGATCTTCTTGATATAAATAAGCTTGTGCCAAACTTTGGGTTTGAGCCCTCAAATCTTCTTCCATCTCCTTTTTATCTTGTAGCGCCTTTTTGTACCACCTACTTAGCTTCCCGATTTCACTAGCAGCATCTTCCAAACGTTGGTTGTGAGAATCCAAGTTAAAGGTAGCACTCAATAACCTTTCGGTGGAACGTTTCTGCTTAAGACTCTCTTTTTTAAACGCTTCACGGTCTTTCTGAATTTGTTGATATTTGGATTCAAGCTCGTGTTGCATCTGTCTTTTCTCCTTAGCTAAGTTATGGAGGTTAAGCTCTGATTCTTGTTTCTCCCTTTGAGCTTGATTAAAGGCTTTCTTCAAGTTGTCTATTTCTTCTAAGGACATAGGCAGAGGATCTGTGATATCTGGCTTGTACGCAGGATCAATGTCAAATGGTAACTTAACAAATTGCACCCTATCCAAAACCCATTGAGTGTAAGGTTATTTCACCACAACATTCTTCCTTTCGGCCTTTATTTTATTAACCCTATTCCAAGCTAGGATGATCTTGTTGATAAACTCTTGGTTATTTTTTCCCATGTCGTGAATGATTAATTGTTGAAGTTGTTCATTAGATGGTTTGTCCTCCAAAGGTTACCCAAGTTGTCGCAAAGCCAAGGTATGGTTGTAGTTGATACAATCACGTGACCCAATTAGCGGAACATTCGGGAAATCTCCGCAACTATAAATGACATCTCTAATGTTTAGCTTCCTCGAATACCATAATATAAAATCAGCAGTAAGAGACCTTAATTTTTGATGCCACTCAAATCGTGTCAGAGTTTTAATCATATAATCTTCTTTGTACAGGTGAGTCATAAACCAAGAATATAGAAGCGAGATACAACCATTTAGCATACCCCTCCCCTTTTTGTAGTGAGTGTGAAGAGCATAGTAAATATCAGCAAGCAACTTAGGAGTTAGGTCCGCATTCAAAGCTTTTGCACCCTAAAATACGCTAATAGTTACAGGGTCAATATAGTTCAAAGTCCGGCGGAAACATAATTACAACAAAGACAAGTAGCCCTAAACTTTCAACACATGACTCCCATTCTTTGTTATTGGCAAAAGAAAGGGCTTTAGCTTCCAAATAGTGTCTCTTAACCCCTTGTACATCACCTTCTCTTTTGCAATTAAGTGAAAATTTAGAATAAGGGATCCCTAAACCATTTTCTAAGTCCTTAATGTCAATAGTCTTCCTAATTCCCACATAAGTTTTCTCCTTACAAAAATTCAAGAGCCTATAAAATTCTTCCAAAGTCGGCGCTAGTTGAAAGTCTTAGAAGGTAAAACACCTCAATGGAGGATAATAGAACTGAACCGAGGTAGAAATATAATCCAATTTTACATCCACTTTTGTCAACTCAAGGGTATCCCCATAACTAAGAGTAAACATCTTCAAAGCTTTTTTAAACAATTTCTTTTTGATGGTCTTAATCTTCGTCATATCTGGC
Source organism: Vicia faba (assembly GCA_948472305.1). Classification (NCBI taxonomy): domain Eukaryota; kingdom Viridiplantae; phylum Streptophyta; class Magnoliopsida; order Fabales; family Fabaceae; genus Vicia; species Vicia faba. Next base: position 340,881,658 of record OX451740.1, read on the forward strand.
TTGACGACACTAATGCGGACCAGTTGTTTCCCTCTAGCATTCATTTTAAAGACACTTCATCAAAAACCTTTGACTTATTATTATTTTTTAATCCCGTGAATAAGACAGACAAAAATAATGGAGAATAATGAATATGTGAAATGCAATGTATGAATGCATGATTATGTAGCATAGTAACAGGATTTATGAGAGGTATCCTTAGTTGGTAGGCTCCTAGTTTTGGCCTATGTATGTTCTACCCTCTCCATAAGGCGTATTCCTTAAGGGTATCATGGATTATTCTAGAGAGAAAGGAACAAGGGCTTCCCTTAAGCAGAGCCTCTTTGTAGACCGAAACTTTCGTCTCTAAGATCGTAAAAGGTTCACCATGAGTTTTTGGTTTAAGGGTTATACAAAAAGTCACAGGTTTCATTCCAAAGTCCTACCCCCAAGAAGATATCTCTTGAGACACATTTCTTTTTTGGAATTCTACCGACTCTAGGCGAAATCGTCATAAAAACTCATAGGGATGATGTATCCCCTTGGCCAATAGACGAACCTTCTTTCTAAGGTTTTTTAGAAAATAATTTTTTTTGAAATAAAATCCCACCACAAATAAATATAATATGACAAAGAAAATGTAATTAAGAATAAATAAACCAAAATAATAAATAAATGTAAATAAATAACAAAAATAAAAAACCCTAAATTCGAAAGAGATGCTTCTAAATGCTATGGTTGAGTCCCTAGCAGAGCCGCCGACTGTAATAAACGGTTTGAAATATAGAGTTGCCACCATTAATTTTTATCCTAAGGAAGGGAATATAACGGATAACCCTAATTTGTTAAGAGATTCTAAGTTGTTGACTCATTTTAGACGAAAGGAAGGTGTTAGGCACCCCTCATCTACCTTGTTCACAAGGATACTATGGTTTAGGTTTACAGTTTAGGAATAGGACTTTAATTTTTATTAGGGGAACTCGCCACGATTTTAAGTCGTATGCCTATGTATCCTCTTATGAGGAATCAGAGTCCCAATTCGTAGTTCCTAGTTGTTTGGTTAGTGTTTTTTATGGATTATAGAAATATCTTGAATTCTCCTTGAACCAAGTCTGAGTTTGTAAATTGCGGAGTTGTTAGATGAAGTTCGCAGTTGATAAGAAATATCTCCATAATACTTTTTGAAAATATATATAAGTTTGAAATTAGGTTATTAAAAATTGTTATTAATTTGTCGGTTAGATGTTTTCGAATAAATTATGTAATATGGGAAAATAATATTTTTAATGAATGAAAAAAAGGAATTTTAATGCAATTAAAGTATATAAAAAACGAGTTAGTATTTAAAAAAAAGAATTTGAATTTAAAAAATAACTATTTGAATAAATATATTAATTATAATATAAAATAAAATAAGTAAATGAAATATAAAAATAAAATTAATTTTAAATAAAAGCGTGGGGGGTGCAAAATCAGTTTGGCTAGTAATTCTGGGGGTGTAAATAATAGGGCCCTAAATTTAGATATTAGATTTAGGTCCAATGGTGTGGGGGTGTGATTTGATCTAGGTAGCAAGACTGGGGAGTGCAGGAAGTAAGGGCTTGAGCCCAAATAGTTTGTTTTGATCTAATTTGCAGGGGGTGTGAATTATGTTGATGGAGTAATTAGGAAGGGTGTGATTAGAAACGGGCTAGGCCCAAATAGTTTTGTTTGATCCGTTAGTTCTAGTGTATGTGCATACATGGGTTTATGGTGGGATAACAAGGAGATCATCGTCATATGGTGATCATGTGACCCCCCGAGGTTAACTCATGGCGTTGATCAAGAGTGCATGGAATGGACTGTGTTGATGAACGGTTTGACTAGGGAGTATAGTAAGGTTTCGCAAGGGATAGTAGAGGGTATTATATATTCAACTTTGTTTCCTTTTTCATCATTTTTTGGTTCTCGTATCTCTCTATGCCTTCTCTCTTCACCATATAAATTCTAGAGAGAGAGGCTCTAACCTCTCTCTAAACAACAGCCCACCGAAAATCTCCTTGGCCGTACCGGCCACCGCAAATCACCCCAAAAATAGCGTAAAACCCAGAATTCTGGTTGATATTCAACCAAAATCTTCATCCTAAACCCAAAACTTAGAACCCTAAGAAGAACCCTAAGAACCCTAAACCTATGTTCATACAAACTCTGCGAACCCTACGAACCCTAACCCCAAAACCTAAGAACCCTAACCCCAAAACCTAACCCTAAAACCCAAATTTCCCAAAAAAAACATCAATCTAACCTTCAATTATGCGATCGCAAACATCAATGATAATAATTTAAACAATCTAAGCTAAGTGTCAGGCTTACTTGGTCCTTGTCGTGAATATTCTCGTTTTTGTTAATTCTCCTACACTCGCTTTCTCTCCTTCTGCTGATCTTTTCTTTCTTTTTCTTCTACTTGCATGTGCAACAATGGCGCGCTAGAGGGGATGACTTGAATATCACAGGGATGTAGCGCCACAGATCTAGGGTTTCAGAAGTTGAAATCCATATCTCAACTTTTCTTCTTCTTTCGATCTTTGTTTGTTAATCAATTCTCTCCTCCATTTTCTTCTTAGAATTTTAGGTTTATTTATAGGTTTTAGATTAGAACAAATTAGGAAATTTTGTTAATTTAGGCGTTACAGTTTATATTTAGTTAGAAATTAGGGATTGATAAGAGATTTTGATCTTGTAATTGATACGATCTGTGTAATTGAAAGATTTTGTTTATAAATTAATGTATTTGGACTATATTGTATCTAAATCCAATGTAAAACATTTCCGCAATATTGAATTTGTTTTGATTCTCTTGAGATTTGATTTGTTTTCATCATTCTGGATCTGTATAGTGCTTATTTTTGGGCTTGGGTTGCTTAGCATAGAAGAAGGGGGACAATAAGCCCGCCGCAGATGCACATTGAGATTTAGGATTTCAAACACCCTTGTTGACTTGGTCAACACAAAAAAAAAAAACAAATATAATTTTGGTAATAATAATAATAATAAAGAAAACAATATTAATTTTAATAATAAAGATACAATTATAAAAAATAAAGTTATAATAAAAATTTGACTTAGTCAACCTTCCGGAAAATTAATTAATAAAAATAAAATATTAATAACAACAATACCCTATAAAACCATTGGGCCATAACTTGATTTATTGGGCTAACTACAGCAAAACAAAACATACCCCTTTGTGATTCAAAACAAAAAGCTAATGGGCCATCCAAATTTTCTAACCATACCCCCTTTCATCATTTGTTCGAAATTAACCGCAAACCCTTAACGGGATGAAATCGAAACAACAAATACACCCTCTCTCTAATTATAAAAAAAAAACTAGACGGGCCATCAGATTTTGATGGTCCATTTTGAAATAATGCACCCCCTTTTATAAATTTAAATCCCATACTATGTAAACAATTTTGAATTAGACAATGATGATCTAAACTTTATATTATGATAACCTTAGAAATTAATAACAATGAGTAATAATTAGTTTAGAAATCAATAGGTCAAATTTGAGGTATGACAAAAATGCATGAAGAAAGATAGCAAACAAACGCTTAGAATATCAACCAAAAAGGAAGACACAAATGATCAATGACCCCTAGGACCTCTATAGCCTCTTTAATAAGTCCTCATGCCCTTGTCCATAGAGTCACAATTTTCTTGGTAGAATTGTGAAGACTCTTCATGTTTGCATGTTGAGGTGGTGACCATGAGCAGCCTGGAAATCATCTCTCTAACATAGCTCTTCTTCCTACCTTTTATTTTGCTGAACTTGCAAATTTTAAAGCATAGTGATGACAATAATGTCGTTTGTAGCACCAGATCCATACCCATTCCCTTGTGAACCATAATCAAAATCATGAGAACCTGTATCAAACTCCCTATAGTCCTCTCCTTGTTGTGTCCAAGCACGATGTGGCCATTGACCCTAGCCGTGTTCACCCTAATTCTGTTGATATATGTCAGCATTCAACCAAGCCTCATCATGTTCATAATTCTCATCCGACATATGTGCATCTTCTTGAGGAGCCTCACCAATTGATTCTTCATCAATGACATTATCATTTACATGATCCTCAAATTCAGTAGGATCATCAAAATAGTAAGATTTCTTCTTTAATCCATACATTTGAAAATAATACACCTTCTTTTATGTATCCCACATATACCTCATATTTGTCAGAGTGCATTGAGTGAATTATTGACTAGCACTTGGTGAGATGTACACTAGATTGGGAACCACAATGGTGAAGGAGATGAGATTTTGGCAATCATATAAGCATAGTAGAATGAACTCCCTTTGTTTCACTTTTTGATTGCAAACATTCGAGAAACAAAATAATATGGCCAATTTATCTTGATCTTGTTAAGAAGGATGTAGGCAAGGTGTGTTTCAGTATTTTCAACTCTAGAGAACTCACCGCTCTTTGGGCGCAGTATGTGAGAAACGATCCAATGTAAGATGCAAGGCACTTGCTTCAGATGGTCTGTGGTCACATTATCAAAGTTTCATCATCCCGCGATGCTTTTAGTTGTTCATTCGAATGCAATCTCCAATCAAATTATGAGTGAGCATTGGTATCCGATACCAAGGGCTCAACATTCTTATCTCCTATGGTGATGCCAAACAAATATTTCCACATAGAATTTGTAAATTGACACCTTACCTCCCATACGAAATCTGAATTCAAATCCTTGGCGCTTATGTAAACCCGCGTAGAACACGTGAGTCAAGTCTTCATTGTAGTCTTAAGCCAACTGCAAGAAATAGTTTATGCCTTGAAGTTCATACGACTCACAACTTCTAGAATATGAAGGCCTTCAACGGTTCTAACTTTGTAGTAGAGTTGTTTGGCCATAATTCTACCTCGGCATTTGTCCTCAAAGAACTCTAAAATCTCTTCATCAACTAAGGAAGAAAAATTTCTAGAGCATTTGAAGATTCACAAACATTTCTCTCACCCTTACTAACATTCTTCCCTCTTGTAAAATTTGGAGCCATTAGTAATTCTTCAATTATAACTTGCACAGTAGAACTTGCAAGTGTACAATAGGCGCTATCAATCCAAATTAACACTTAGGGAGGATCAAACTGAAATGCAACACCTCTTAAAACTTCTAGATGATAACAATTACGTTTCTAGGCATCGGAGATATGAGGATGGAGTAACAGTAAGAGATATATATTGGACTCGTATTGATTCCATTAATATGTTCAATATGTTTCCCATTGTGCTTATAATTTATTTAACGTATAAGACTAATAAATATACATGGCTTATCACAATATGCAATATGACTCCATGGACTCTACACCATGCATGTGGTACCAACACAATCAATACGATTTATTCATATGAACTTGATTCCCATTGGAATCCAGATGAGCCAATCATATTTCCCTTGAACTTCACTCATCTCCACTCGACTCTCTTCAAGAGTCTGGACGAGATTAGACACCGAACAAAGATTCCCACCTAGGCTCATCTCATCATAACACCATATAATATGGGAATGACATATATAAATAATATGCACAAAAGCCCACAAATATTATTTCCTAACATATGATCCTCATGATCACACATGAGTCACATACTCACCACGATTCCTTCTGAATCACCGACATTCCTCATGAATTTCCATACAAACACAAGCCATTAAAAAGGAATCAAAAGAATTCACAACAAAAAATAATTTACTATTATCATCAAAACATCAATAGAAGCATACATCATTATCACAATGACACCATATCATCATAAAGAAAACACCTATCAAGTTATATCAAGATATGGTTAAGTCAATTAATAGCAAATGACATGCTTCTTATGTTAGCACTACATAGTTCATTACTTTATCCTATTTAAAGCACTATAAAACTAAATCTTATGAATTGTTTTATTCTTCCAAGGTATAATTCATTTTATTTTCTTTCCAACGCTTCGAACGACACATCGAAGAGAGTCAGGAAACTCAAGTTATGGCCTTTAGAAAAATCTGTCAAAGATTGGATTGCATGAGTGGACGCATGCCTCCTTCGAGTCGACACATCGGTTTTTCCCATTGTAATCCACAATAATCACGAATCTCACATCACAATTATCACAATTATGCCAATACAATTCAATATAAATGAAATCACAATATTCATCATCACAATCAAAAGAAACACACAAGGAATACAAAATTAAGAAAATCTAAGAGGGAAAGGAACCCTCACTACCCTCTCATGCTATAATCATAAAATTAGAAAACTCATCCCCCCCCCTTCCTTGTTTCCAAAGCTTGATTTCCTCAACAATGACAGAAGAACCCTTGACCTAGCCTTCTCTTGCCTCTTCTCTCTTCTCTGTTTCTCCAAAATTATACGATCGATTAGAATGAATCTAATTCTCTTCTCTTCCTTGTTTTACAAATAGCACTCATAAGGACTTTCCCCCTTATGCCCCTACTTAGCTCACTCACTCTTACCATAACACCCTCACTCCACTATTACTAATAATTTTATTTATTTAACATTATTATAATCATTATTCTAACAATAATAATAATAATAATAAGGTAATATTCTCCCTACACTCATGTTTCTACACTTTTATTCACACACCTCTTTTATAATACTACACATCCATATAGTTTTAAGGCAAATATCTTCCACTAGGCCTCTTAACCTCTAACACCCCCACAACACATATAAGCATAATTCAACACAGAAATCAATTATTAAAATAAATCAAACAATTTATTTTGGGGCGTTACAATTAAGATGTTGCAACGTCCAACTAGATGTTGAAGTGTAATGTTTGATCTATGTTAAAATCCTTTATATATTGCTTATTTTAGGATATCAATGGTATTTTGGTTTTGTGAAGTTGGTGTATGTCAATTCTGTTTTTCTGTATCCTGTAAGGCATTATTTCAAAAATATACTGACGGTTTGATACTGAAAATATAACTCCGAAAAAATTTGTGTTTTATTATATCTTGGTGCATTCCAGAAATATATCTCTGAAATCTAGGAGCATTTAAATATTTCCATGCGGTGCATTAGAAAAACTAGGGGTGTTCAAAACCAAATCCGGCCCAATAGAAAACCGCAAAACCAAATCAAACCAAACCGAAACTGCAAAAAACCGCATTTTGTTCGGATGTGTTTGGGTCATTTTCTAACGGAACCGCGCGGTTTGGTTCGGTTTGTGGTTTGTATTTTGCAAACCGAACCAAACCAAACAAAACCGCATTATATTATAAAATCTTACAAACTAATATATATTTCTTTAATTCCTTAGAGAAATCAACATGTATTATGTGTATATTTTATCATACTTTGTATGATATTTATTTTAATTTACAAATCATAAAAAATAAAATATTATTCATTTATAAATACTATTTTCAAAAAATATATTTTATTGTATTCTTTGTATAATATTTATTTAAGAATGCAATCTTGTCTATATCATTCTTTATATTTAGATAAAATTATAATAGGCAATTTTATGAATCAAATTATAAGTATGAATCCTTTCTTGGAATCATGCACATTAAAGCGTCTTGGAATCATGCATATATAAGTATGAATCCTTTTTTATGGTAATGTATGAACAATTAAACACAAAATTATATTTTCTTTGATATGTGTATCTATGACTTAATAATTTTTTTGTAAAAAACCGAACCAACCGAACCGATCCAAACCGTATTAGTTTGTTTGATTTGGTTCGGATTTATTTTTAAAATCCAACCGAACCAAACTGAACCGCATGTTTTTTACTCTTGCGGTTCGGGTGATTTTTTGCTTCAAAACCACCCAAACCGCACCGCGAACACCCCTAAGAAAAACAAGGTGCGTTAAGAAAATCCTAAATAATTATTTTTGCTTTTTTACCTTCCGGACAATTTATTGAGAATGCAATTGTCTATTTTTCTTTATAAGAGAATGTTTGGGAATTTTAATCACTTAAATTATAGAATCAAAATCTTGTCTTTTTCAATGTTAAGTACAACAAAAAAATAAACAAATTCAGCCGGCTTCATATAATTCTTTACAAATGGCAATGCTGTTTCTTGTTTTGTCCAATGTCCAATACTTCTTCTCCATACATAAAATCAAAAAAATTGCATAATGGAAATTTATTTAGATCATACAAATTATTGGAAACTTTAGAGACAAAGATGTCACATGAAATTATTGAGGAGACAGAAGGAGAGTCTCAATGGTTTATCAACACAAAATATCAAAAGGAAAAGATCATGAAGATTATACAAAACCAAAAATCTCTATATTCATCAACAACATCATCATCTTCTTTATCTTACTCTAAATCTAGTAGTTTGTTGGAGTTAATGAAAGGTGGAAGCACTTCTATGAGGAGATTATTTGACATGGAGCATACAAGTTTGTCAAATCATTTTGATTCTTATAGTGGCTCACCTATTATTAAGCCTATTTCTTTGTGGGATAGTGATTCCGATAGAGAATTTCAAGATCCTTGGGCTTTAATAAAAAAGATTGGATTCACAAATGGTTATGGTATTGATAGAGAAAGTGAGTTAGCTTCAAAGGGTAGTGACATGAATGAAGATTTTGGATCTCATACTAGAAATGATAAAAAGGGAAAGCACAAATTGAGTAGGAAAAAATCTTATAGGAGATTACCAAGATTTAGTTTGTGGAGATGCGGAAGATTGAAATTTTCTTTAAGATTAAGACGATTTAAATTTCGAATTTGGGATAGAAAATTCAAGTAGAGTTTTTTTTATTGAAGTTAAATTTTGATTTCGAACATGATTGAAATCACGGTTTAAGAAAAAGGTCGCGATCTGAGTTACAACGTCAAAAAATTGTATGTCTCTGCAATAGCAACAAGACTATAATTAATGATTGCAAATATTTTCAATATCAAAGAACACGGTGGTTTCTTTTGATCGCAATTGTTTACAATATCAAGGAAAATGATGCAATCTTTGGCCGGTTGATGAAGATTTGAAATCTGAAAGTGTGTTATTCTCAAAATCTCAGGTTAGAATTCTGTCAAATACTGACAATTTTTATATTGGACCAATCCATACATATTTTTGATTTTAAATGGATTTCATTAATAGACAGTAAAATTGATCCTCTTAGATTAAAGATTAATCAGTCATATGATCGGATATTAAATTAAAAAAACAAACAAACAATAACCTTGGCGATTAAGGCTGCATTTGATCGTTATTGTCTACAATATCAAAGATTTTGATGCGACTACAATTTAAAGCCATAATAAGAATCATTGCAACCATCAAGTCAAAAAAACTATGTTAAAAGAGAATTCCTTCAAAACTTGCAAAGCTAGCCTTTACATCACACAAGTGTTCCTATACATAAGAGAAAAACTATTACAAATGACTCAATGATTTGATACAAGTCTTGCTATGACACTTCCTTCTTCAATAACCAAACGACTACTTTGCTTATTCCATAGATGAACACCATAAGTTTCACCACTAAGTTGATTCAGTTTGGCTTCAACCCATTTTTCTTCAACTCTAGTATTACCCTTCCTAAAGAAACCACCTATCTTAGTCCAATCGGCTGGATAAAAGGCCATAGGTGGCAAAATGGTAAAATTCAAACCATGTCTCTTTCCAAGTTTTTCAACAACTCTAGAAACAAGGTAAGGACCATTATGCCCCCATTTGTTTCCATCAAAAGTCAAAGCAAATTCATCAATGAACCTCAGAAGAAGTGGATGATTCTTGTCAAAAATAAGAACAGCATTGTTCAATCTTGTCCAATGTTTAAACCCTAAATCCATGCTTTGTGCTCCAATACAATTCCTCAAACCATTTAAAGGCTTCAATAGTATAAAATCTATGTCTAAATAGACACCACCATATTTGTACAAAACAGCTAGTCTTATCAAGTTAGATATATTTTGAAACAAAGGAATCTCACCAGGATCTTTTTTTCCTTTCCTTAATTCATGCAACCAAGATTCAGCTAGAGTGCCTTTGAACAAAAAGGGCAAGTTTGGTGTTATAGCTTGGACTTTGAACCCTTTATGAATGAATGGTTTGAGAATTTTGTAGCCATGAATTGAGTCCAAACTTCTTGATAGAATTGTTAAGCAAGCTTGAGGTTGAACCTTGAAAAGACTTTCTATAGACAAAAACTCTCTTTTTCCAAATGAAGTTGAAGGTGAAATCCATGTCATGAAGAATTGTGTGTCACATAAGTTCTTTTTGAGAAATTGTTGGATTCTAGCATGGAATTGTTTTGCCAATTTATTTGACTTTAGAATCTTGAACTCTTGTAGATTCTCTTTAAACCATGCGATTCTTTGTTCTTTGTTGAGATTTAATGGAGCAACTAGCACTTTTTGATTTGCATAATCATCAGCTACTTCATCTTTCTTCTCTTGCATGGAATCTAACAAAGGTTTGTGATTATGATTCTCAAGAGTACTAAGAGTTGACCTTTGAGCATGTAACATAACAAGAGGTTCTTTATTTGTGGCATGGAGTTTAAGGGAATCATGGTAGCTAAAATGATCACTATGTATGAGAAAAAATATGGTAGATAATGTGATTAGAGAAAAGACACAAAAAAACTTGGCATGTTGTTTGAACATTCTAGTAGAGTTAGAAGTTGTTCTACGTGTGATGAGAGATGTGATGGGAAAGAGATTGTGTGTAATAGACATAGGACTAGGTTTGACTTTCATGTTTGGAGATGTTTTGAGGAAATTCTTGTATGCTGTCTTTGTTTGAAGCATTCAAAATTGAGTGAATCTTAAATAAATTTCTACCAAAGGATAGCCGCCAATGACATACACTCACACGTTTTAATAACATACACGGAATAGTGAGTTTATTACTTTATTTATATGTTTAGTAATAATGTTAAATTCGCATTGTTGTGAATGTACTCTTTCTATTGAAATTCGTTTTACTTTAATAAAATAAAAATAATAAAGAGTGGTCAATGTTTTTTATTCAGTTTTTAGTAAAATAGACTTTTGTCAATTCTGTAGGTTATCACCTTACTTCGATGTATATTTCATTATTTGAAAGAATTAGACTAACTTGTTCAAATTCAACATAAGTTTTCCATTTAATATATTAACTTTCAAATATATAAATTAATGATATAGTGATGATGGCAAGTTGATTACGAAATGTATAATTTTTTTTTCTTGACCAGGGGGATTTTTTATTATCAAATCATACTTATAAGGCAAGTATCATGATACGCATACAACGTATGCAAGAGGTGGAATTGATTTTTAATTACAATTATTATCATTCATTCTAAATATATTTTGTTAGATGAAATTTCTTAGTAATTTAGATTAATTAGTATTTTAACCATGCTATTTAATTATTCAAGTAATCTCACTTCCTTCCTATTTCTCTTGTTATATATATATATATATATATATATATATATATATATATATATATATATATATATATATATATATATATATATATATATATATATATATATATATATATATATATATATATATATATATATATATATATATATATATATATATATATATATATATATATATATATATATATATATATATATATATATATATATATATATATATATATATATATATATATATATAAGGGATATTTTTACTCTAAGAGTTAGTTATCAAGACTTATTCTATATCGAGACTATTAATTTTTCTCAATTCAATGGTTAAAAATATTAATTAATAATTTTCTATCTTCATATTTAATTACTTATTATTTTCAATTATTGGATTGAGACGAATTAATGATCCAGATGTGGAATAAGTCTTGATAACTTACTCTTGCAGTAAGAATATCTCTCTTTACATATATGTGTCAACCCATGAAAAGGGTTGTCGTGTTTAAGCATGACAACAAAAGCCTGTAGGTATCCATCCCGAAATTCACAGAGAAAATCTGTTTTGGCTGAGTTTGGGTTTTCTTCAATTACAAAATATGGAGATAGGTCGGATAATGAGAATACTAGTACCCACCCCGAATTCGTTCGGTTTATTTTATATCTACATTATTATTTATTTTTAATAATTTAGAATATAAAATATATGACTAATATTTTGATAATTTGATTTATATTTATTATTTGAAATATTTGAAATGTATGTATGTAATTTTTTGAGATTATTTTATTTTATTATTTATAATTTAATTTCATTTTGGAAAAAATATATTTTTTTATTAAAAAAAATGATTTTACTAAATGGATGGTGGCGGGGCGGGGATACTCGAACCCAATTCGAACTCGTTTGGGACGAGTTTGAGTTTTAATTCTCCATCCCCATTTGGCTTTGGGGCGGAGAACGAAGATTGTTTGAGAATTCAGATTTGAGTTTGGAGGAGGTTAAAATCGTCCCCGACCCGTCCCATTGACATGCTTAATCGTATTAGCTAACTAGATTAAATAAACATTTTAATTATTTATGCTCAAAATTTTTCTTCTTCTTCTCTATAGCAGAACAAACAAAGCTATGTTATTGCCATATTTATCGGTTTATCAATGAGCTTTGAAATGAGTATATATTTTTAACTCAATTCTTAACGTAATGATATTGATTTTTGTGTTGAAGTCTAATCTAAATTCAACACATTTTAGTTTCAACATTTGTATTTTAATTTAATTTAAGTTTTATTTAGTTGTTTCTGGTTGTATAAATACCGAACTCAAGTTTTAGTTTGTAATTGAATTCACTTTGTAACTGTTTTTTTCAGTTTGAAAGAGAAAGTTAGTTACATATCTATTCTCTCTCTCTCTCTCTCTCTCTCTCTCTCTCTCTCTCTCTCTCTCTCTCTCTCTCTCTCTCTCTCTCTCTCTCTCTCTCTCTCTCTCTCTCTCTCTCTCTCTTCTTCCATCTTGATCTTTAACCTTGTGCATCAATAATTGGTATCTAGAGTTCTGATTTGATTCATAGGGAAACATGAGTGTATGTGAGACGCGTGTGATTGATTTCTGCTCATTTAATTCACTGTGAATTGAAGATCATAATCAAAACAAAATCACATTTCTTGATTATGAGGGATTAGGAAACACGAGTGTTGGTGAGATCTGAGTGAATTTGCACAAGAACGAAGATGAACGGTGGAAACAGTAGCTTGAACGCAAAGCTTTTAGTATTGAATGGAAAGAATTGAATCAGTGGATGATTCAAATGTGTGTGTTAATTGGCGCTCAAGATGTTCTTGATCTTGTCAATGCCGGTTATGTCGGTTGCAACAGATGCAACAGAGCACAAAGAAACGCGCAAAAGAGAAACGAAGAAGAAAGAAGAGAAGGTGTTGTTCTATATCCATTAGTGTATGGATAAGAATGTTTTTGAGAAGGTCACTGATTCAACGACGAAGAAGGCAATGTGGGAAACACTGGTACGGTGCTACGGTGGTGGTGTGTTGAAACATTCTTATAAGATAAGTATTTTCTTTATTGTATCCATAAGGATTGAGTGATATTACCGCCGTTCTACAGTTGAAATTTTTTTAAGCATGAGTTTATAAAAGGTTTTGGTAACAGAAAGTTTTGATTTCATGAAAAGTGTTAAGTATCGGTAAAAGAGAGTTTTGGTTTGAAAAATGATTGGAAAAAACATGTCAAGATTAGGGCTCGAAAATCTATTTCGTATGTATTTTCTTAATAAAGCATGTGAACTTATTAACAATCAATATAATCACATATCCTCTCAATATGTTTCATCTCTAAAATAAATTGTGAGTTTTATCATATTGATCCTTAGATGATCTCACAAAACTATGTCTAAAAATTGTTTGTTGATGATAGATGAAAACCTAGGTCAAGAGTTGGAACCTATTTGTCAATAATGATCCAAATCATACAAATATCATAAAAAACAAGGATTTTCACCATATATTAATCATCAACTTGTTCACATACAAAATATCAAGAGAAATACATACAAAAGTGAAGATTATCTACCTCTAATCTTGATACAAAGATATGTTTATCTACCCATAGTCATGGTAGCTTGAGCAACAAGTAAACAACAAAGTTTTGGGTGCATCAAACTTGAATAATCAAAGATTGAAGCATAAAAGCTTTGCTTTTGAGTTAGAAATGAGGAAGATGGTTTTTTTCTCTCACAATAGTTGTTTTCTAGGGTACAAAAGTGGTAGAAAGTGGAAGATATTCCAAAAACTATCTACAAAGTAGCATATATACATGGTCTGTCCAGACCGCTTCACCCGACGCTACACAAGCTTCGTTGGGTGAGCCCCACTAACACGCCCACGTGCAGCAACAGTGTACGCAAGCTGAAGAAAATATCTTTCTTCTCCTGACGCTCCAACAGCTTCATCGGGCGAGTGCTTCTCGCTCTTCACTCGTCAGGCGCTCCTGCCCGCGAGCCAAAGTCAGTAGATACTGACTTCTAAAACTTCCCTCGCTTCTGGTCTCGCCTCGCCTTCGCCGGGCGAGCCTTCTGCCTCTCCCCTCCCCTTCGCCGGGTGAGGCTTCTAAAACTCTGACACTGAAATTTCTTCAATTCTTCTTCTCTGAACCCGCCTTAAGCTGTAGCTTCTAAACATAAAATGCTGAAAAACTAACGAACACATTAAAATTGCCAAGATAATATACATTGATGCAAGAATCACTTAAAATAAGTCATTTTCATAATCAAAAGCGTAGAAAGGAGCTTAAAAGTGTCAATATGTGATATGGAAAATAACCTATAATTGACACTTAACAACTCTCCCCAACTTGAAACTTTGTTTGTCCCCAATCAAAGGTAATTTTCAAAGGCAGCAAGAAAAAGCTCAACAGCACAAAATCAACCAGAAGAAAAATGGATGGTTCAAACTCTACAATTGCACGCACAAGAAAACTTAATCACTTTGCAAGAATCATAACATGATAATGACTCAAGCTCTAAACACAAAGATCACATAATGCAACTTTAGAAACAACATGTTCATATTTGAATCACCTAATTCACTCAACAAAACATGAACTATGTACAATATTTACAAGGGACAAAACACTCTCACTAGTAATTGTGCTAACATCGAGAACAATTCATGCATGCATCTCATCAAACAACAAGGAAACCAAGGAAACAAAGATCACCAAAGGACTTTTATAGGATGCAACTTCGCTTGGGTTAACAAGAAAGGGATGTTTATATAAGGCTATTGAATCAAAATGGTACAAATTATGAAGAACATGTCATCATTTTTCAACACAACTATACCATCTTACTCAATCCTTACTTATTTTTCAATCCTTTCATTTCTTTTCTCATGGTGATATCTTTCATTTTCATTTATTTGTCTCACTTCTTTTCTTTTCAAATGATTCTCTTTTGAATACATTGCACATTTATTTATTTTTCACAAGAGGCACGATTCCACCAATTCTTTCTTCTTTTCGAAGTAATCAATCTCCCCAACTTTAAACATTTCTTTAATTCTAAGACAATGTTCTTCAATTCAAAAAGTTTGTTCACAAAAAGTATTAAGTGTTTACAACAAGCAAAATAGAGTGAATCAACAATGATTTCCTTAATGATCAACAACAAGCTACCAATTGGAACACTTCGTAATTATGTTGGATTTTTGTATGATTCACTCAAAATATTTAAGGCTTAAAATGGTTAGAAAATGCTCACACTTGTCACAAGGTAAAATAAAGCCTTTTTGGATTGGTGATTTTTCTCATTAACAAACAATGCCTTAATCATTTCAATGTTCCCAAGATTTCAAATTGAATAAAAGATTTAACATGAATCGCACGAGTTAAAACAACAATTACTAGGAATCAACTATTTTCAGTGAACAATGGAAGTTACTCACTTATGTAGTTTTTTCCTAATGATTCAAACATGAACACATATTTACAAAATAATTCATAACACGATTTTTGCAAAAATCGCTAATTTCATTATCGTGCTATCATTCTACAAAGCGATTAAGTAATACCTTCTTGCGCAACATCGAGACTTTTATCATCACCACCTAAATTTTGTGTTGAAAAAGCATCTTGAAAAGGCAATTCTTGCTCATTGAGAACTTAAGTAAAAAACTTTTGACAAGGACAAACATATCACAAAATTTCTTTGTACAAACAACAATTAAATGATACACTACTTACTATAAATTCAAATAACTTACTTAATTAAAAACTTACTTAATTAAAACACACAACCAAACATCAAGGTCTTTGGTGTACAACACCAACAAAAAGTACTAACAAAGGGTACAAGATCCAAAATGAAATATTATACAACATACCCAAAATAGTTTAAGCAAAACTGAAATAAAAAGAAATAAAAATATGACTAAATGACCAAATCATAAAAACCTTCACTTCGTAGATGCCTTTAGTCACCTTCTTCCACTACTATTACTCACCATCTCCACCATCACCAATATTGTCACCATCATGACCACCACCACCCGCTGCTGCCCCCTCCAAAAAGGAAGGACGCATGTCCACATGCCAATTACAAAGGCCCTGAAATTCATCATTAGAAGGGAGAGGATAACTTTCCGCCGAGTTTTGAAACTGAAGCTACAACCTAGCCATGGAAGCATGCATATGGTTGAAATATCTTTGAGTAGCTTCCATCATGTCCCAATTATAGTTGCAAATCTCCTTTTCTCTCAGATCATAGTCAAAATAATTAAGAGGCTCAGAAGCCTCACCTACACCTACACTAGACGATTCACCACGACTTTCCTTTTTCTTCATCAAAGCCATTTTTCCCCAAAAATGCCTTCCAATGTAGTTATCATCAATTAAACCCCTCACTTTCTCAATGATCACATCTGGCATGAGCGCCCACTTCTTATAACATAAAAGAGTAATCACACAAGGAAAAATTAAGGGATTATGAGAATTTACCCCTGACCTTTCGGTGCTTTTAATGAACACCTTCATCTCATGAGCAATGGCCCGAGCCACATCTACCTCTTTGTCTTCAATGATATATTGCACAAGCAAAGCGACCTCAATAGGTTCCGTAGATCGGTGCACCCTTGGCTTGAGGATGTGAAGGATAAGAAAAATAATGGCTTGTGCCTCGGGTGTCATATAATCCGTTCAATACCTTATTGGTTCCCCCACACTATTGAGCTCCACACTTTTCCTTCGTGAAAAATTTATTTGGAAATTGCATTATGATATTTTTCTTTGTTGAGAGCCTTTGTATATTCATCCAAATAAAGAATACCCAAAGTACTTGGGTTACCCAAAATCTCATTAATGGCTTCTCAGCCAAACCTTATTCGTGAGTGCAACTACACTATTAAATGTTTTGCATGATGTCAAAACATGGAAAGATAACATTTTAGTATGGTGGACGGTATCCTTATGTCTTATGGCACTCTCTTACATTAGAGGTCTTAGGAATAATTTAAAACAACTTAAAAATTGGTCCCAATCATGAAAATCAGTTTTTTCATAAAATCAACATTTATGTGTCGACTTAAAATTTGTATGTGTCGACACATTAATTCAGAATTTATGCATTTTCTTAAAAGTTTCAGTATGTGTCGACACATACAATTTTCAGGCCAACACATGTAATTCATTTTTAAAGCTTGTAGCTACTGTTTTGTATGCGTCAACACATAACTTTTTCATGTCGACACATACTATTTTGTGGGTCATTTTTTATAATTTTTTCATTCTGAAATTATCCTCTTTTACCTAAAAAGTGTCCAACTATAAATATATCATTCACGCATCGTCCATAATTTGGTGATACCATAAAATTAGCCTACATTTCTCTTCATCCTCAACCTCCAACCTGTGCATACACACTGGCATTACATTGTGATGATGTTTTGTTGGGGTGTGTGATACGGTGGAAGAACTGACTATGATTTTGCGTTTGTTTTCGCAAATGTTTCGGTTGAGCAAGAGTCGCCACCGACTTTTTATTTTATCCTAAGGAAAGGTTTAAAAAGCACAGCAAAAACCTTTGAGATGTTTTCTTGGGTTCGGGGAGTAGATTATAGAAAGGGAAGGTATTAGCACCCTTTCTATCCATGGTTATCCAAGGGCTCTTAGTTACTTGCTTAGATCAACTTGCCTTAATTTTAAATTGTTTTAAATGGTGCTTTGTGTGTGGGTTTGAAAATGTTTTTGAAAAGAGGCCAATGTGGTGGCAACCTTTGTAATGATCCATGTTGGGATGTATACAAAGGTGTATGTCTTTTGAAAAGGTTTTCATTTGTTTTTGAAAGTTTGTTTTGAAAGTGTTGTGAGGTGTGGTTTAAAAATAGGCAAGTGTTTCGTTTTGCAAGTTTGATTCAAGTAACTAAGAGGTTGTCTACTCCTAAATTTCTCAAAGATTATTGCTATGTTTTAACCCTTTTAACAATTTTGTTCCACCATTGCATTTGGTGGACAATCTTGTGTTAGGATGTGAAAGGGACGGGCGCGGGTCATCGTTTAGACCATAATTGCAATGGTGGCAAGTATCTTTGGGCAATTTTCCTTTAAGGGACTTGATCATTTTTAGGCAACTTTTGAAAGCGTCATCGAGGGACTATGATCATTTGAATTGTTTATTTTGCCCAAAGAGACCTAACATACAATATGGCCCATTTATTGAAGGCAACAAGTGGAATACCCTAGGGGTGCAAGTGTGATAAGTGTTGTCCATTTTCATGCTTGTTTATCTTGAAATTAGGTCAAACTATTTTGGTTAATTGATTTTGCATACAAACCCTAATTCTAGCATGGTATAATTAGAAAGCATTAAAGTTCGAAAAATAAAGTTCCTAAGCTATTACAACACAATATGGGAAGGGGGGTACAAATGTTCAAATGGGGGGTATTTGACAAGGAATTTAAACCTAGCTATTACATCAATATTGAATTATTTATAAGATATTTAATTGCACAAATTAAATAAAATAAGAATAAATATGCAAGATGCAAAAATATTTTTTATGTGTATGAAAAAAAGGTATTTTTATGTATCAAATAAACAAGATAAAGAGTATTATTTTTTTGGATTTTTTATGTTTTAGGGCAAACCCTAATTTTATTAAGTGAAATGTATTAATTATTTAATATGTACAAATATTCATTTATTATATACAAAAATAAAATAAAAATGAAGTATATCATGACAAAGTGATTTTTGAGGTCAAATATTAATAAAAGAAAAAATGTATTATTTTCATGTTTTTATCTTAAATATTGTAATAAATAAATAAGCATTTATATTATATATCAAATATATTAAATATATACAAAAAAATAAAAATAAAATATTTATTATTTATAAAAAAAAAGTGTATTTTAAGAAAATATTTTCAAAAGATGAAATAAAATAAAATCAGAAAAATAAATGTATTTACATTATTTTTTAGTATTTTAAAAAAGAAGTAATATATTTATTTATGTACAAAATATCCATTTAAACAAATAAATGCTTAATAAATACAAAAATGGTCTGAAAAATATTTTTTATATTTTTAATATTATGAGAAAAAATAAATAAGTCAGAACAAAAAAGAAAAAGTCAAAAAATCATAAAAATAAGCTCAATGGGCCTAGGGGGTGTAAAAGCAAACAAGTGGTGTAAACAGAAATAACAACACAGGCCCAGCCCACGTGGAGCTTCTTCAACCTCCAGCCATTCTTGTTTAAAAAACGCGCGTTTTGTACCCTGATTCAAATATCCTGATTCCTGGCTTTTTAATAAAAACTCACAACATCAAAAATGTTCAACATCAAACAACGAATCCATACATACCAAAAACTTGATCTAACTCTGAAAAATGAAAGAGAATTTCTCCATTCCCAAATCTTAACCTAATTTTTTATCAATGTTCAGACATCAAATTCTCATGGCACACGTAACATAAATGAAAACTAACTACATGGTCATGTTCAGGGCTATGAATGTGACATATTTTCTTCACAAACCTAAAGCTAACAATGCCTGGATAGAGAGATACGAGTTCATGAACTTACCTGTTCAGTTGAAGTTGTATCTGGTGATGGAGGTACTTTCAGTGCAAGATGATGATTGGTACAACTTCCTTGATGTCCAGGGATGCTATTCCAAGTTTTACTTTGCTTTGAAACTAGCTGAATCGAGTTATAGAACTCCACCTGCAAATCAGAAAAATGAAAATGGCCAAACTGATTAGAGGAGTTACAGTCCACTTCTAATGCTTTGGATAGTTTGCATTGATGGTAGGGAAGGTGTTTGAACTGGTTTGGGCAAGAATGCACGATGGAAATGAGTTGTGGGATTCAATCTGCAGCAGGTGCTCTATTTGGACAGTTTGAGGGTGATTCTGTGTTTGAGAGGGCAATGGAGGTGGATAGCTCGTGTTTCAGCTTGTGTTTGATGTTTGGAATGTGTGTAACAAGTTTGCTTAAGGTTTTGTTTACAGGAATGATAGATGGTATGTGTTATGGCAAGTTTCTTACACTTTAAGCAAGAGATGGCAAGTTGGTGTTTCTAGCCTGTACAGGCCCTCATTCTATGCTGCATAACTCAGTCTTGATCAGTGCAATTAGTCCATAAACTTGTGCCAAAGAGATCTTAACTGTACTTGCTTGGATTTGCATCTTGACATAAAGTGTAACTTTTCAAGAATGGCTATTTTGCTTTTTCCATTTATGGCTTAGTTCTCCATGTAATGCTTAAACTCATAAAACAAGGCCTTGGCACAATGAATTAGCATTAAATTATTGAGTGTTAGATGGTTTAGAGGCCTGTAATCAAGGAAAGCATGCTGAATTCAAAATGGCACAAATGTATGAACATGTAAATTGACCAAATCAAAAGTGAGTTTTTCCCAACTTGCCAAATTCGATTCTCTCTAACCATGAGGTTGTTTGATGAGTTCTTGGACATTTTGGAAAGCTTGGAATGTGTAATACAATCCATCTTTGAAATGCAAATTGAAATTACAAGTGGAAGTATGTGAAAAATGGCCTTGAAGTTAGGTAAAAACCTTGCCTAAAATAGGTCAAATTTTCTCTAAGTTAAGAATGGTTTGGTACCCTTGTTCCAAAAATTGTAACTTGAGCTACAAGCTTCTTTTGGGGAAACTTTGTGAATCAAAGTTGTAGATTTTGCTATAGGCTACAACTTTCATGTTTTGACTTTTGCTTGAATCCAAATGAATCTTGGTGAGAAAGTGGGGCAAAGTTAGGAAAAAATTAGGGTTTTTCATAACTTAGAAAAATTCTAAGTTATGAAAAATCTTCATTTCAAACCCTAATTTGCAATTCTTGATTTCTTGATGAACAAGTTTCATGATTTGGCATGTTTTGATGAAAAATGAATCTTGACACTTGATTTTGACCAAAAAGTCAAAGTTTGACTTTTCAGTATACAGTCAAAATTGATCAATTGACTGGGAAATTCAACTGTCAATCTTGTGTATTTGGGATCTTTTGAACTTGTTGAGCATGTCAAGACAATTCCATGGTGTCCTTGAGTTCATATGTGAGCTTGGTTTGCCATTGGCTAGGTCAAACAGTCAAAAATTGCCTTTGTGCAGTCAAAACCCTAAAAATGACCATTTTGCCCTTTTGATGATCTGATCAAATTTCTTGTGGAATTGTTATCCAAAATTGATCAAATGGTCCATGTGAGTTCATAATGTTGATGTGGGTCAATTTTCATGAGATTTGACTGTCAATTGGCCACAGTTGACTTTTTCCCCAATACAGCTGATTTCTAGGTCAACTGTCCAATTGACTGGGCAAAATTTGGAATCAAGACTTGAAACTTGGTATGGATAAACTTGGGAGTCCAAAATGAAGTATGAAAGTCATCTTAGGCATTTTAGGTCAAAATATCTTTGTTCAAACACAAACCCTAATTTGGGTCAACAGTGCAAGGAGAAGTTTTGAGCAGAGGAAACCCTAATTGGATCTTGAGTTCCAAGGGTTTTGTGATGAGAAAATGTTGAGGAAATGGGAGGGAAAATTTTGGGGTACAAAAGTTGCCCCTGTTCAATCTTCTTGAACCTGAAGAGTTAGATTGGCAAGTTTGCCTTTCGTGACTCGAGGGTAAAAGGAGATTGGACACTAGAGTGCCCGGAAATTTGCACTCACATGTTGGAGTATCAGCAATGTGATGTCGGGAATGGGCTTATAGATGCCATTTGAAGAGATGGTGGATAGGGAGATGGGTTTATAGATGCCATCTGGAGATGTGACAGAACCTTGTCGGGAATGGGCTTATAGATGCCATTTGGAAGTGTTGATCGCATAAGAGATTCCTTAGCGAGAACTTGTGTATTTGAGAAAGACAGATGTTTTCCTGGCTTGTTACAGGTGTTTGATCTTCAATCTCCTCATGCAGATATGCCCTGGCTAGATACAGGTGTCGAATCTACAATCGGTTGCTCACAGATGTGCCCTGGCTGGATACAGGAATCGAATCCGGAGATAGTCGTCAATAGATATGCTCTGGATGGATACAGGAATCGAATCTTCGAACTCTTCAGACGTGCCCTGGCTAGATACAGGAATCGAGTCTGGAAATGTGGTCAACAGATATGCCCTGGCTGGATGCAGGAATCGAATCTGGAATTGTGATAGTTGCTAGATATGCCTTGGCTGGATACATGAATCGAATCTTCAAACTCTTCAGACGTGCCCTGGCTAGATACAGGAATCAAGTCTGGAAATGTGGTCAACCGATATGCCCTGGCTGGATGCATGAATCGAATCTGGAATTGTGATAGTTGCTAGATATGCCCTGGCTGGATACAGGAATCGAATCTTCAAACTCTTCAGACGTGCCCTGGCTAGATACAGGAATCGAGTTTGGAAACTGATCACTCACAGATGTGCCCTGGCTAGATACAGGTATCGAATCTGGAATTGTGACAGTTGAAGGTAGTTGTCTTTGGGATTGTCTTTTTCCCTGAAAAGGCAAAAACATCAGTTTTGTGCAATGTCATGATGTATGAAATGCATGATGTCATGATGTTCAACATGAGATAGTGTTGTATGCACTTTATCATGTATGTAAGCAAGATGTATGAAATGTGAAATGTTTATGAATGTATTTTCGTCTTAGGAAAATAAATCCTTGACGACCGGCCGGGGAATTAAATCCTGGGCTGACATTGAAGAGTAAAGCTCTTTGCTTCCGCTGGGGATGATGGTTGCAAGAATATACTGGTAGGAGAAGATGACTCCGTTGGGGAATAAACTTGTTGGAGAGATTACTCTGCGGGGAATTGCTCTGTGGAAGAGATACTTTGCTGAAGTTTTGATGAGAGGCCCGCTGAGGATTTCAATGATGGATTCCGCTGGGGATAATGATGATAAACTCCGCTGGGATACCAAAGATAAACTCCGTTGGGGATTGCGTTGATGAGTTATGTTGGGGAACTTGATGAACTCCGCTGGGGATTAGAATTTTGCCGAGGGCGATCTTCCGTGGTAATTAGCTGAGGATAACCCAGTTATAAGCCCTTGTGAGGAATGGCCTTGAATAAAGCTCGGGAGAGACGTCCGTACTCTGCAGGTGACAAGCTTCCAGAATCTACTGGGGATAAGCTTCCTGCGGGGGAGATGGACTCCACTTTCCTAGGGAAATTTTTGGATTGGACTCTCCTGGGGAAATTTTGAATGTCTGTATACCGCCGGGGAACAATCTTGGATCAAGACTGCCGGGGATGCTTGCGGAGGAATGCCTATACTCCACTGGGGGATGTTGATATCTTGTCTTACTCTGTGGGGAGTTGAGATAACTTGGTCACATTCTTCAGTTGAATCTACCTTGGTACCTTGGCGGACAAAGCAACCAGACTGCATCAGACAACTTTACATTGCCCCTGTTTCTGATGTCACCTGTAATTAGTCTTTTGTTTCATATGCAAATATTTATGAATCAGCAATTTAATGTTAAATGCATATATCAAAAATGAACATTGGACGTTCTCCGCAAGACAAAACAGAAAAAGGAAAAACAATGGGCAATTTGTTTGGAAAAGTGAACTTGTATTGATTTTGAAATTTGCCTGTGAATAGGCGTTTTTGTACAAGAGGCTGACATCCTAGTAAGATAATGCCGCCGAATAACATCGAGTTTATACAATTTTGAAAAGGAAACAAAACAGCTATGTGCACAATATTCCCACTGGGTTCCAACTCTGCTATCGCCTTTATGTCTTTAAGCGTCTCATCACTTTGCTGCTTAGTTGAAGATGAAGCTGATTGATCGATGCCGAAGTCTGTGCCAGATAGTTGATGCCGAATTCCGGATGCAAGGTGATCCAATGAGACATAGTGTTACGCTTTATCCCTAACTTTTGCCTGGACCGCCCTTTCGGGTTTTCAGTCCACCGGGATACCCATTTTTGTCCAAGCCGCCTTTTCAGGTTTTCGACTTGCCGGGTGTACAGATTTTTTTATTATTTTCATCCCTTATTTTTGCCCGAACCCTTTTGGTTCTCCGGGAAGCCCTTATTTTTGCCTAGGTATGTCAACCTAGCGGGTCTTTGATTTATGCGTAGTATCTTTTCACTATGTCTGCATTGGTGGGGTGAGGAAGGTCGTCACCATCCATGGTGGTCAGAATCATGGCTCCTCCTGAGAACACATGTTTAACCACAAATGGCCCTTCGTACGTAGGGGTCCATTTGCCCCGGGGATCACTTTGAGGAAGGATGATGCGCTTGATTACCAGGTCTCCAACTTGATACTCTTGTGGTCTGACTTTCTTGTTAAATGCCCTGATCATCCGTTTTTGGTACGTCTGACCATGACAGATAGCGGTGAGTCTCTTTTCGTCAATCAGGTTTAATTGATCAAGTCGAGTCTGGATCCAGTCATCTTCACTCAAGTCTGCATCCTTCATTATCCGGAGAGAGGGTATCTGGACTTCAATCGACAAGACTGCCTCCATGCCATAGACCAAGGAAAAAGGCGTTGTCCCGATTGACGTCCTTGCTGAGGTACGGTACCCATGAAGAGAAAACGGTAACATTTCGTGCCAATCTTTGTAGGTCACTGTCATCTTCTGCACAATTTTCTTGATATTCTTATTAGCTGCTTCTACAGCCCCATTCATCTTAGGCCGGTAGGGAGAAGAGTTGTGGTGCTGTATCTTAAATTGTTCGCAGAGCTCAGTGATCATCTTGTTGTTAAGATTGGTACCATTATCCGTAATGATCCTTTCTGGGACGCCATACCGACAGATCAGGTTGTGCCGAATGAAACGTGCCACGACGCTCTTGGTTACCGTTGCGTAGGAAGCTGCCTCAACCCACTTCGTGAAGTAATCGATCGCTACCAAGATGAAGCGATGCCCGTTGGATGCCGTCGGTCGGATCTCACCGATCATATCGACGCCCCACATTGCAAAAGGCCAAGGTGCCGTTAGGACGTTCAGAGGAACCAGAGGGATGTGCACCTTGTCAGCATAGATCTGGCATTTGTGACAAGTTCGAGAATGTTGGTAACAGTCAGCTTCCATTGTGGACCCGAAATATCCTGCCCGAAGGATTTTCTTTGCCATGGTATGTCCACTGGAATGTGTCTCGAATGTACCTTCATGCAGTTCTATCATGATCTTCTCTGCTTCAGCCTTATCCACACAACGCAGTAGAGTTGAATCATGATTCCGTTTGTAGAGAATGCCGTTGCTGAGGAAGAATTTTTCCGCAAACCTTCTCATGAACTTCTTGTCATTGACAGATGCACCTTCAGGGTATTCCTGAGTTTCCAAGTATCTCTTCACATCATGGTACCAGGGTTTTTCAGTCACCTTTTCGGCCTCAAGGTCGCAGCAGTATGCAGGTTCGTCCAACTTCCAGATAATGATCCGGGGAGCCTCATTGTCCCATTTGACTTTGAACATTGAAGACATCGTAGCTAGTGCGTCCGCTAGCTGATTCTCCTCTCTTGGGAAGTGTTCAAAAGTTATCTCTTCAAAGTGGGGAAGCAAAGTCAACACATACTCCTTGTAAGGAATAAGATTCGGGTGTTTCGCATCCCACTCGCCTTTGATCTGATTGATCACGAGAGCGGAATCTCCAAAGACACTCAGAAACTTGATCCTTAAGTCGATTGCAGCTTGAAGACCCATGATACATGCCTCATATTCTGCCATGTTGTTGGTGCAGTTGAAACACAGCCGGGCGGTGAGTGGAGTATGAGTGCCTTTGGGGGATATGATTACAGCGCCGATACCATTACCCAAAGCGTTAGAGGCTCCATCAAAATGCATAGACCATCGGGATCCTTCCTCAGGTCCTTCATCCGGTCCAGGTACTTCACAATCTGTTACTACTATGATATCTTCGTCCGGAAATTCAAAGTTCAATGATTGGTAATCATCCACAGGTTGGTGTGCCAAATGATCTGCCAATACACTTCCCTTGATTGCTTTTTGAGTTGTGTACTGGATATCATATTCTGTTAAGATCATTTGCCATCTTGCTATTCTCCCAGACAGAGCAGGCTTTTCGAATATGTACTTGATGGGATCCATCTTTGAAATCAACAGAGTAGTGTGAGTCAACATATACTGTCTCAGCCGGCGAGCAGCCCATACCAGAGCGCAGCAAGTTTTCTCGAGCAGTGAGTACCGAGACTCATAGTCAGTAAACTTTTTGCTCAGGTAATAAATAGCGTGCTCTTTTCGGCCAGACTCGTCATGCTGCCCCAGCACACACCCCATTGAGTTGTCAAGTACTGTCAAGTATAGTATCAGAGGTCTCCCTTCCACTGGTGGCATAAGAATGGGTGGCTCTTGGAGATACTCTTTTATCTTTTCGAAAGCAGCCTGACATTCATCGTTCCAACGTACTACTTGATCTTTCTTCAGTAATTTGAAGATTGGCTCACAGGTAGCAGTTAGATGTGAGATGAAACGGGCAATGTAATTCAGTCGTCCCAGAAAGCCTCTGACTTCTTTCTCTGTCTTGGGAGTTGGCATCTCTTGTATGGCTTTTACCTTGGCAGGGTCCACCTGAATACCTTTATCGCTTACAATGAAACCTAGCAATTTTCCGGACCTCACCCCAAAGGTGCATTTGTTGGGATTTAATCTCAGCTTGTATAACTTCAATCGGTCAAACAGCTTCCGCAGATGGTCAAGGTGTTCCTCCTCAGTTTGAGACCTTGCAATCATGTCATCAACGTATACCTCAATCTCATGATGGATCATATCATGAAATAAAGCAACCATGGCACGTTGGTAGGTTGCCCCAGCATTTTTCAACCCGAATGGCATGACCTTGTAGCAAAAGGTGCCCCACTGAGTCACAAAGGTAGTCTTTTCCATATCTTCCGGAGCCATCTTGATCTGATTATACCCTGAAAAACCATCCATGAAGGAGAACACCTTGTGTTGAGCAGTATTGTCAACAAGAACGTCGATGTGAGGTAGGGGAAAGTCATCCTTGGGGCTGGCCCTGTTCAAATCCCTGTAGTCGACACACATTCTGACCTTACCGTCCTTCTTCGGCACTGGCACCACGTTGGCAACCCATTGAGGGTAAGAAGTTACTGCTAGAAACCCGGCATCGAATTGCTTCATAACCTCAACTTTGATATTTTCGGACATCTCTGGACGCATACGGCAGACCTTTTGCTTTACTGGAGGGCAGTCTTCCTTGGTAGGCAAGTGGTGAACCACAATATCGGCATCCAACCCAGGCATGTCTTCATAGGACCAAGCAAAGATCTCCATGTAATCATGCAGCATTTGGATCAATCGTTGCTTCACGCTGAGCTCTAGATTGGCACCAATCTTGACCTCTTTTCTATCTGTCTCAGTACCCAGGTTCACTGTTTCCACGGGCTCTTCATGCGGCTGAATGGCCCTCTCTTCCTGGAGTAGCAGTCTCGCGAGTTCACCAGGCACTTCACAATCATCTTCACCTTCGTCCTCGGCCAAGTTGATCGGATTCTCGAAGTCATAACTGGTGGTAGCAGAGTCGTTACCAGTGAGATCCAGAGTGGATTGAAACCTGTATAAGTGAGTGTGTGTAAATATAGCTGTTTTGCAATATATAACACAGAAAGAAAAAGAGCACAAGATTTGAAATGCAACAAACGTCCAATGTTTTGATTGATGATATATGGAAATGTCATACAAAAAGCCCTCACAAATGGAGCTACGATGCCCCGGGTAGGACACCGAGCCAATAAAAGTTTCAACATATTGTTTGTTACAAATTGAAAATCAAAAGAGTTAATTACTGCGTGACAAATGTAATTGGTGTAAAATCCTTTGCCGTCCAGTTGCTTGGTCCGTTGCTGGTGGTTGGATAGATCCAACTGTCAAACTCTGCTTCCTCTACGTCCTCCTCGATAGCATTCACCCTTGGATTGGTGATAAACACCAGAGTTTTTCTGATCCTTTCCTTGCGCACATCCCTCTGAGCCTCTGCAGTGAAGCCCAGCCCAAACTTGTCGTTCTTTTGAGTGAAGTCAGGAAGCTGACCCCAGTTTGTGCATTTGCCTTTCTCGATTACAGCCCGGGCATCCTTCAAGGAAGCCATCTTCAACGGAAAGTCTTCTTCAACCACTATTTCAGCTGATGCCAAAGTTGGAGGTACCTCCTCAAAATGCTGAAAGGGGGTTTCAATAAACTCCCCGTCCATCTCGATATACCGGAATGAATTCAAGTGACTTACCATGTATTCCTCCTCACCCTGCACAGTAACAATCTTCCCTTTGACAGGGTATTTGAGCTTTTGGTGTAGAGTGGATGTTACTGCCCCAGCCTTGTGAATCCAGGGTCGACCCAACAAGCAGGAATAAGATGGACGAATATCCATTACATAAAACGTTGAGTCAAAGACTTGGGAACCCACACGAATAGGAATGTCTACCTCACCGTGCACCATCCTCTTAGAACCGTCGAAGGCTCTAACAATGATGTTACTAGGTTTCAATTCCAGGCCCTCACAATCCAAGCGATCCAATGCCTTCTTGGGCAAAACATTCAGGGAAGAACCGGTATCCACCAACACGTGTGCGAGAGTAGTGCCCCTGCACTCTATAGAGACATGCAGGGCATCATTGTGATTTTTCCCTTTGGCGGTGAGGTCAGCATCCGAGAACCCCAAACCATTGTCAGCTGTCAAATTAGCCACACAGTCAGTGAATTGATCTGCAGAGGTCTCTTGTGGCACATGGGCCGTTTTCAGAAATGAAATCAGGGCCTTTGCATGGGCCTCTGAGCATAGCAGCAATGATAGCATAGAGATTTTGGAGGGGGTATGCCCCAACTGTTCAACAACATTGAAGTCACTCTTTTTAATGATTTTAAGGATTTCCTCCATCTCTTGTTGGGAGGCTTCAACATCAGTCTTTTTTGGTGCCTCCGTCCTGGCAGGCATATCGGTAGCAACTTCTTTGCCCCGAGCATCAGAGGACTCGGCGGCAGTAGTAGACACAGGAACTTGATTTGGAACATGCACACTTGCAGGTGTGATGATGAGAGGTTTTCGGATAACTGGTGGTGCAATGTCAGGCGAGAAGAGCCTGTCACTGGGAGTAATCTTGGCGGGACCAGTGATGTTACTGATACTGGTACCGGTGTTGAACTCCTGCTTCACTCCAAGCACATATACGTCGGCCCCATAATACCATGGGACAACTTTATCAGACTCATAGGGGAGAGGCCCCAGAACAGTAATAGTAATGGGTGCAACAGACATAATTTGGACTGGCTTCTTTGGGAGAGCCTTGGTAGGATTGTAAATTGTAACGACAGATACTTATTCAGCGGAAACAAACGGAACAGCAGTTTTCTTGAACATAATTTCTTTGCTATCCATCAGGCTTTGGATGCCTGATTTCAGCAGCGGACAACCGGTAGGGAAAACAGCACACAGGAGGCAACCCTTGCTACAACTCGGAAATAAACCAGCTAGTAGTAAGTTCTTCTTAACAGTCAAAAGAGGGGTAGCAACATCATTCACCGAAACATCATACAAATCTTCCTCGATGGCATTTACTCTATGCTGGGGCATAGGAGCAGTTACAACATTTGGCCTCTCAGGCGCCTCAAACTGAATTTCCTTCGCGTCGATAAGGTCTTGCACTTTATTTCTCAGGGCCCAGCAATCATCAGTAGTATGCCCGGGGCTATCGGAATGATAAGCACAACGGGCATTTGGGTTATACTTAGGAGATGCAGTATTCACGACCTTTGGAGCCTCTTTGATGGTCACCAGGTTGGTTGATAACAGCTGTGGTAAGATTTGTGACAAGGTCATACTCAGCCGAGTATACTGCCTCTTGGGCCTTTCACCTCTTTGTTGATTGTACTGCTGAGGAGTAGCAACAGGCTTTGAAATAATCAAGGCATTGACGGCTTGGCGGCTTTCTGGCTTGACTTGTCTTCTAGGACCATAGACTGCACTTGCTTCTTTCTTGAAAGGCCTTTTCTCAGTACTTGCGGAGGCAGCTTTTTGTATCTTTCCTGACCTGATGCCGGCTTCTATCCTTTCTCCTGTCAGGATTAAATCTGTAAACCCAGCGGAGGAGTTACCAACCAAATGATTGAAAAATGGACCAGACAAAGTCCCTAGAAACATATCAACCAGCTCACGATCAGTCAATGGAGGCTGCACCCTGCCAGCCAAATCTCTCCATTTTTGTGCATATTCTTTGAACCCTTCGCCCGTTCCTAGAGACATACCCTGAAGTTGGGTACGTGTAGGAGCGAGGTCAGAATTGTATTGATATTGTCTGTAAAATGCGGTCGCCAGATCTTCCCAATGTTGGATACTAGTTCCATCTAGTTGATAGAACCACTCAAGCTGTGACCCCGAAAGGCTATCTTGGAAGAAGTGAATCCAAAGGTTCTTATCTGCCGTGTAAGGTTGGATCTTCCTTACGTACGACCTTAGATGCAGCTTTGGACAGGAGGCCCCGTCATATTTGGCAAAGGCAGGCGCCTTAAACTTGTGTGGGATTACTACCCTAGAAGATAAGCCCAAATCTCCGAAATCCAGCCCCGGCACATTCTGAATCTCCATGGCGCTCAAGCGGTCCTCCAATTGCTTGTATCTGTCAGTAGCAGGTGGATATTGTTTGTCATTGTAATCCGTCTCGTTGTCAGAGACTGCAGGACTAGGAGCTCCTCCCCCTTGGGGACTATCTTTCTCTGCAGAGGAAGTAGTTGGATCAGCCTCATTGTGGAGTGTGTTCCCAAACCTGCGTCCGGTGTTGAATAACGCAGTCCTCTTTTTCTTCTTCTTCTTCAGGAGTAGAGCCTTCAACTCTTGCTGACCTTGGGCCAGGCTCAGGACCATTTCTTGAAACTGGGCACTTTGGGCCTGAAGGGCCTTGATTGCTTTCTCACTGGATGAATCTGGATTCATGATGACTGTTCCAAATAAACAGCGAAGAAGATTAAGCAACCTGTATAAAAATGGGTACCTGTTATGCACATGATGCATGAGATGCTATCTATGCAATGCATTCAAGGATTCTAGAAATTCACAATTGTTGCAAACAAAAAAGAACGCACGTCATATTAATAAGAAAAGATTTGTTAGTACATAAATGCCCCATGGGCCAAATATTACAAAAACAACTTCTCAAGGTAAAAAGACGTTGCGCATCCTCTTCGGCGCAATGTAGGTGTTGAGGGCCTCTTGCTCATGGAGACGGCGGGTGAGCTCTAAAACCTTCTTCTCGCTGGCGTAGAAGCTGGCTTCAAAAGTGTTCCGCTCCTCCTTGAGTTGGATCCAACTCTTCTGCATTTCCTCCCACGATGTAGGCATGTCAGGATGTAGGGTGGTGTAGGGAACCCCTCCTTCCTTGACGGGCTCTTTAATCACAGGGAGAACATGAGGATAAGGCATCATTAGACTATGGGCTCGGGCTCGTACCCACTTGAGATAAGGTTCAAGAGGGATGGAGTTCTTGTGTCCCAGAGTCTTGCTATCAACCTTGTTGGGCCTCCCCCAAGCTCTGATGAATCTTTGGCGAAGTCCTTGCGCATCGTTGTCGAAGTCAAAAACTAGGTCAGGAATCAACATGTCGTGAGGGCCATCTCTTCGTGCATATCCAAATTGCCTCAAAGCTAGGCAAGGGTTGTAGGTGATACCTCCTCTGATTCCAAGTAAAGGAACATTAGGAAACTCTCCGCAACGGTCAACGATGATGACATTTTCTCTGGACCGAGAACACCAATGTACATCAGAGTGAGTAAGAGTCATCAACCGTTGGGTCCACCTCGAGCCTTGGTCATTCTTCAAGACAGATTGTGGAAGGTGCAAAATAAACCACCTTGCAAGGAGAGGAGTACAACACATGAGAACACCCCTCTTTCTCATTGTTCGTGTGTAAAATGAGTGAAGGATGTCCCCAAGCAATATTGGTATTGGATTTCTGGACAAGAAGATTTTGACGGCGTTGACATCTACCAATTGGTCAGAATTTGGGAATAGGACCAACCCATAGATAAGGAGTGCCACAATCTCTTCAAAGGCTTGTAGGTCCAATGAATTCCAACACTCTTGTGCCTTCTCAAACAAGAATTTAGCAAAGAATCCTTTGACGCCACTTCTGGTTTCCCAATGCCCCTTGATGTCAGAAGGCTGTAGATGTAATGCTCGAGCAACATCTTCAGGCTTTGGTTCCTTTTCCGTACCGTTGAAAGGTAGTTGATTGAGGATAGGAATTCTCAGGAGTTGAGAAAATTCCTCCAAAGTGGATACCAACTGATAGTCAGGGAAAGTGAAACAGTGGTGAAGAGGGTCAAAGAACTGGAATAGCACTTTCATCATGTCTTCTTCAATGTTGGTGTTGACTAAGCTGAGCAGTCTACCATGTCTTTCACTGAAGGATGAGCTTTCCGGAATTCTTGAGGTGAGCTCCTTGAGTTGAGGAGAGATTCTCACAAGGTTGACTTGGATGGTTTTTCTGCGAGGAATTTCCATGACCTACAAAACAAGAACAAAGATGAAGATCTAAACCCTTGAAATGGTTAGTGAATGCATATGATGCTTTATGATGTTTATGATGTATGCACAAAACATATGTACAAGCAATTCACACCAAACCCTAGTTTCAGGCTTGCATGAGGTTTCATAGGTAAGTACCCTCTTGAGTGTAGTTGGCTTAAAAACCTGTCCTATAAATAGTAACCGGGTTCTAAGGAGCTCAATATCACTGGATTGTTTTCATTGTTCATTGTTTTGGTTTAGCCACTTAACTAGCGACCAAAATATTCCAAGAAAATAACCCTCAATGAGTGTAGTATCGAGTATCTACCAACTTCGGACTGCACCAAAGCCAGTCATCTCACTACCCCTAATAAAAGTCCAAGATGGTCAAGTAAGGTTCTAGGTCATTAGTGCTTAGTGACATCACTCAGCGGCCCCGTACTCTCCTTGATTGAACTCAAGGGTTACCGGTACTCATAAATATGTCGCACTAATATAGCTATTGCTTCGACCGTGTCGGTATACCCCGCACAGTTTCCACAACGTATTGCTATCTATGAATGTTTCCCCAAATCCGGGTGTAGGATTGCAAACCCAAACAAAAGAGCCAAGATATAAAGCAATCAATTCAAACAATTAGTCATGCAAGAGGGTGATCTAAGCCCTAAGGTTACTCCACTTTTAAATTTATCCCCAGCAGAGTCGCCAGTTCTGGGATACAGTGGGAGAACTGACTATGATTTTGCGTTTGTTTTTGCAAATGTTTCAGTTGAGCAAGAGTCGCCACCGACTTTTTATTTTATCCTAAGGAAAGGTTTAAAAAGCACAGCAAAAACCTTTGAGATATTTTCTTGGGTTCGGGGAGTAGATTATAGAAAGGGAAGGTATTAGCACCCTTTCTATCCATGGTTATCCATGGGCTCTTAGTTACTTGCTTAGATCAACTTGCCTTAATTTTCAATTGTTTGAAATGGTGCTTTGTGTGTGGGTTTGAAAATGTTTTTGAAAAGAGGCCAATGTGGTGGCAACCTTTGTAATGATCCATGTTGGGATGTATACAAAGGTGTATGTCTTTTGAAAAGGTTTTCATTTGTTTTTGAAAGTTTGTTTTGAAAGTGTTGTGAGGTGTGGTTTAAAAATAGGCAAGTGTTTCGTTTTGCAAGTTTGATTCAAGTAACTAAGAGGTTGTCTACTCCTAAATTTATCAAAGATTATTGCTATGTTTTAACCCTTTTAACAATTTTGTTCCACCATTGCATTTGGTGGACAATCTTGTGTTAGGATGTGAAAGGGACGGGCGCGGGTCATCGTTTAGACCATAATTGCAATGGTGGCAAGTATCTTTGGACAATTTTCCTTTAAGGGACTTGATCATTTTTAGGCAACTTTCGAAAGCGTCATCGAGGGACTATGATCATTTGAATTGTTTATTTTGCCCAAAGAGACCTAACATACAATATGGCACATTTATTGAAGGCAACAAGTGGAATACCCTAGGGGTGCAAGTGTGATAAGTGTTGTCCATTTTCATGCTTATTTATCTTGAAATTAGGTCAAACTATTTTGGTTAATTGATTTTGCATACAAATCCTAATTCTAGCATGGTATAATTAGAAAGCATTAAAGTGCGAAAAATAAAGTTCCTAAGCTATTACAACACAATATGGGAAGGGGGGTACAAATGTTCAAATGGGGGGTATTTGACAAGGAATTTAAACCTAGCTATTACATCAATATTGAATTATTTATAAGATATTTAATTGCACAAATTAAATAAAATAAGAATAAATATGCAAGATGCAAAAATGTTTTTTATGTGTATGAAAAAAAGGTATTTTTATGTATCAAATAAACAAGATAAAAAGTATTATTTTTTTGGATTTTTTATGTTTTAGGGCAAACCCTAATTTTATTAAGTGAAATGTATTAATTATTTAATATGTACAAATATTCATTTATTATATACAAAAAAAAAATGAAGTATATTATGACAAAGTGATTTTTGAGGTCAAATATTAATAAAAGAAAAAATGTATTATTTTCATGTTTTTATCTTAAATATTGTAATAAATAAATAAGCATTTATATTATATATCAAATATATTAAATATATACAAAAAAATAAAAATAAAATATTTATTATTTATAAAAAAAAAAGTGTATTTTAAGAAAATGTTTTCAAAAGATGAAATAAAATAAAATCAGAAAAATAAATGTATTTACATTATTTTTTAGTATTTTAAAAAAGAAGTAATATATTTATTTATGTACAAAATATCCATTTAAACAAATAAATGCTTAATAAATACAAAAATGGTCTGAAAAATATTTTTTATATTTTTAATATTATGAGAAAAAATAAATAAGTCAGAACAAAAAAGAAAAAGTCAAAAAATCATAAAAATAAGCTCAATGGGCCTAGGGGGTGTAAAAGCAAACAAGTGGTGTAAACAGAAATAACAACACAGGCCCAGCCCACGTGGAGCTTCTTCAACCTCCAGCCATTCTTGTTCAAAAAATGCGCGTTTTGTACCCTGATTCAAACATCCTGATTCCTGGCTTTTTAATGAAAACTCACAACATCAAAAATGTTCAACATCAAACAACGAATCCATACATACCAAAAACTTGATCTAACTCTAAAAAATGAAAGAGAATTTCTCCATTCCCAAATCTTAACCTAATTTTTTATCAATGTTCAGACATCAAATTCTCATGGCACACGTAACATAAATGAAAACTAACTACATGGGCATGTTCAGAGCTATGAATGTGACATATTTTCTTCACAAACCTAAAGCTAACAATGCCTGGATAGAGAGATACGAGTTCATGAACTTACCTGTTCAGTTGAAGTTGTATCTGGTGATGGAGGTACTTTCAGTGCAAGGTGATGATTGGTACAGCTTCCTTGATGTCCAGGGATGCTATTCCAAGTTTTACTTTGCTTTGAAACTAGCTGAATCGAGTTATAGAACTCCACCTGCAAATCAGAAAAATGAAAATGGCCAAACTGATTAGAGGAGTTACAGTCCACTTATAATGCTTTGGATAGTTTGCATTGATGGTAGGGAAGGTGTTTGAACTGGTTTGGGCAAAAATGCACGATGGAAATGAGTTGTGGGATTCAATCTGCAGCAGGTGCTCTGTTTGGACAGTTTGAGGGTGATTCTGTGTTTGAGAGGGCAATGGAGGTGGATAGCTCGTGTTTCAGCTTGTGTTTGATGTTTGGAATGTGTGTAACAAGTTTGCTTAAGGTTTTGTTTACAGGAATGATAGATGGTATGTGTTATGGCAAGTTTCTTACACTTTAAGCAAGAGATGGCAAGTTGGTGTTTCTAGCCTGTACAAGCCCCCATTCTATGCTGCATAACTCAGTCTTGATCAGTGCAATTAGTCCATAAACTTGTGCCAAAGAGATCTTAACTGTACTTGCTTGGATTTGCATCTTGACATAGAGTGTAACTTTTCAAGAATGACTATTTTGCTTTTTCCATTTATGGCTTAGTTCTCCATGTAATGCTTAAACTCATAAAACAAGGCCTTGACACAATGAATTAGCATTAAATTATTGAGTGTTGGATGGTTTAGAGGCCTGTAATCAAGGAAAGCATGCTGAATTCAAAATGGCACAAATGTATGAACATGTAAATTGACCAAATCAAAAGTGAGTTTTTCCCAACTTGCCAAATTCGATTCTCTCTAACCATGAGGTTGTTTGATGAGTTCTTGAACATTTTGGAAAGCTTGGAATGTGTACTACAATCCATATTTGAAATGAAAATTGAAATTCCAAGTGGAAGTATGTGAAAAATGGCCTTGAAGTTAGGTAAAAACCTTGCCTAAAATAGGTCAAATTTTCTCTAAGTTAAGAATGGTTTGGTACCCTTGTTCCAAAAATTGTAACTTGAGCTACAAGCTTCTTTTGGGGAAACTTTGTGAATCAAAGTTGTAGATTTTTCTATAGGCTACAACTTTCATGTTTTGACTTTTGCTTGAATCCAAATGAATCTTGGTGAGAAAGTGGGGCAAAGTTAGGAAAAAATTAGGGTTTTTCATAACTTAGAAAAATTCTAAGTTATGAAAAATCTTCATTTCAAACCCTAATTTGCAATTCTTGATTTCTTGATGAACAAGTTTCATGATTTGGCATGTTTTGATGAAAAATGAATCTTGACACTTGATTTTGACCAAAAAGTCAAAGTTTGACTTTTCAGTATACAGTCAAAATTGATCAATTGACTGGGAAATTCAACTGTCAATCTTGTGTATTTGGGATCTTTTGAACTTGTTGAGCATGTCAAGACAATTCCATGGGGTCCTTGAGTTCATATGTGAGATTGGTTTGCCATTGGCTAGGTCAAACAGTCAAAAATTGCCTTTGTGCAGTCAAAACCCTAAAAATGACCATTTTGCCCTTTTGATGATCTGATCAAATTTCTTGTGGAATTGTGATCCAAACTTGATCAAATGGTCCATGTGAGTTCATAATGTTTATGTGGGTCAATTTTCATGAGATTTGACTGTCAATTGGCCACAGTTGACTTTTTCCCCAATACAGCTGATTTCTAGGTCAACTGTCCAATTGACTGGGCAAAATTTGGAATCAAGACTTGAAACTTGGTATGGATAAACTTGGGAGTCCAAAATGAAGTATGAAAGTCATCTTAGGCATTTTAGGTCAAAATATCTTTGTTCAAACACAAACCCTAATTTGGGTCAACAGTGCAAGGAGAAGTTTTGAGCAGAGGAAACCCTAATTGGATCTTGAGTTCCAAGGGTTTTGTGATGAGAAAATGTTGAGGAAATGGGAGGGAAAATTTTGGGGTACAATAGGGTGCCATCAAGACGAGGATTGATAGTGTCCAATTAGGTATTGAGTTGATCTTTTTAGGGATCTTCATCCGATAAAAACCGTGGGTTTGTCCTCCAAGATCATTGGTTGATTTGGGGGTATCGTGTAAGACGTTCAAAAGGTAATTGCGGCCAAGTGAAGTCCTTTGGAGATAAAGAATGTAAGGGATCATTTAGAGATAAAGAATGCAAATGAAGTAGTGAGAGAACAACAAATTATAATTGAAGTCTTGTGTTACAATAGTTTGAAATTGATGGTTCCCGAAAGCTTTGAATATAAATAATGCAAAGGAGTAGCAAGATCCAAATAGTCAATTTGCATATATTGTGTCTTGGTCTTGTTGAAGATCAAAGGAAGAGAAGGGGTTGAATCAACATTAAATGGTTATGGTTTGTAGGGTTGCTCTTGAATATTTCTCTTGTATTCATACTTTTGCAAAGTAAGAAAGTATCATAATTCCACATTGGAATTGGATGTAGATGTACCACATGCGAGGATGAAAGTGGGGAACTATGTAGACAAATCCTTGTGTCTCTTTTATTTTATTGATTTACTTGCCTTAATATTCTTCAATAAATTTATCAAATAGAATTGCGTTATCAATTGAATTGTAAGTAATTTTCCGAACTATTTTTTGATTTACATCATGTGTTGATATCGCTCATAATCACTTTTGATTGTAAGTGCTTTTGTGTATCAACACAACTTAAAGGAAATTTCTGAAAATTCACTTGCACACCAAGTGTGTGACAAATTCTTTATCTTGTTCAACTGAAAGGAAAATTGTAATGTTCTATCACTTACTCTCATTTACTCTCTATGTGAAATTTTTTGAATGTGTTGTTTGATTGATCAATTCGTATAGAATTTTTTTCTTTGGTTGTTAAAGTTTAAATTGCTTTGTTGATCAGCTTATAATCATTTTGATTGTAAGTGCTTTTTAATACCAACTAAGATCAAATAAGATTATGAGAAATTGATTGCACGCGACATGTTCGATAAAGTGTCAAGTTATGTTTTTAATTGAGATATTATTATGTTGATTGATTTTATCATTATCTTAATTCCATATGGCTTGTGCATATCCAAGTTTCCAATAACTAGGTTCGTTTAGACTACTATTTTGATCTAGGCTAATAAACCTTTTGCTCAACATTATTTTTCAAATAAGTTTTTAAGTAACCATTTTGAACTGTCAATTTTAATATCGACATCTATTCACCCCCCCCTCTAGATGAGTTGCCGCAGTCTAACAAGTGGTATCAGAGCTCTAGTTTATTCCGTGCTTCGAAACTCTTAGTAGAAAATGGCGTATGAACCTAAAAGGGATTTCAAACCAGCCCTAATATTTTTTTTGGAATAAAACTATAGTTATTGGAAAGCTTGTATCAACATTCATTTTAATTCATATGACAAGGATATGTGTGATGCTATTACTCAAAACAATGCTAATGGCGTTGTCACATCTAAGCCAAAAGCACTCTGGAACAATGATAATAAGAAAAATATATTAAATCTCATTAATAGTTTGAGCGCACTTGGTAATATTATTTCCAATGCAATTTCTACTAACAAAGTTGTGAGATGTCTTATTAGGAGATGGTAACCGAAGGTCACCGCGATCAAGGAAACTCGTGATATTACAACCCTTGATCACACTACATTGTTTGGTAAGTTTGAAGAACATGAGCAAGAACTTACTTGGGTAGACAAGCATAAGAAAAAGGTTGAGAAGAAGAAGAAAAAGAAGAAAGACATAGATAAGGAGGAAAGAACAAAGACTAAAGCTCTTAGGGCGTCAAGTTCAAGGTCCTCTAAATATGAGCATGTATACGATAGTGATTTTAGTGATGGTGTAGACTTAAATTGTCACTATGGTTGTATGAAAGGCTTTCCAAATACAACCAATTATTTCACTAACCCCCAAGGACCTAATGAACACTGGGTACCTAGCTTGTCTTGTTGTTTTTGTAGGAACATTTGTCTTAACTCTATGAAGAGAATACGGGTTCTCATTTATGGTGGCTCAAGAAACATGAACATATTCTAATTCTATTGTATATGAGGCAAGATGATGGATTATGTGATCTAGAAAGCAACAACAAGTTTTGTTTTATTGGTATAAGATGCATAAGTTACTTTTGATGTTGTATCCGAGAATACTCGAAAAAGATATTTCATTTCATGATGTAGGTGTATCTTCAAGAGACATACTCAATGACACATAATAAGGAATTTGATAAACCCGAATCGGTGAAACATAAAGAGGAGAAAGATAAATACATGAAAAGGATAAAATTAAAAGTTCAACCAAAATAAATGTTCATCAAATCAAAGACCTTCTTGGATTCATCACAAGTTATACTTTTGGATACTTTGTCAAAGCGTAAAGTGGTAAGACCATGTTCTTCTAAAAATATTTGTGGCATACTTTGCATTTGGTTCAACTTTCTTTCGAGAGTTCCTTGTAAATTGCAAGTGCATCCTCCGTCATATTGTACAGTGAGGTAGTATCGATTTACTTTCACTTTGTTAGTAAGTTCTCTCTTTTACATGTTTATTTCTCTAAACATGACATGCTTGGTGTATGATATATATATATATATATATATATATATATATATATATATATATATATATATATATATATATAATTCTTAATTGATAATCATGGTGACTTATCAATTTATATACTTATAATGATCTCATCATATTTTATTTTCATGTATTTTTAGGGTTAATAGCCATTTAGCCCTTGTAATATATGCGAGTTTTGATTTACCCCCCTTTAAAAAAACGATTACCCCCTGTAATTTTTTGGATACCCCCGAAGCGTGTAAAAATGAGGGTGGTAAATAAAAAAAAATATTTTACAGGTGTTTACCATGAAATTTGGTAAACAACTGGTGGTCTTCCAAATCAAAGAAAAGATTGGTGACTTGTAGGATCAACCAGATTGATCCTAAGGACATGTGTTCTTATTCAAACTTTTATTCTTGAAAACAAAGAATGCTTTAGAAAACATTCATAATGTTTTAAACAATACTGATTTCGATTGTTACTTCAAGGGTAGTAATGTAATGCTTTAAAGAAAAAAATTGGTATGTAAAATACTTCCGACTTAAACTTAAAAGGAAGTATAAAACTTCAATTGAAAATGAATGGAAATAAACATAAAATTGGTTCATCATACGTACATTCTCACAACTCGTTTCTCGAACACTAGTACTTTGAGTAATTTAGAGTAATTTGTACAAAGATGTGAACACAATAATCCTATTGATAAGACTCCTACTTATAATAATTTTACCCTAAAGGTCTATTACTAAAACATTTCCACGTTCGTTATTGCATGTTCTTCGAATCTCTTTAGGCATCCACGCGTCTTTTTGAATAAAATCAAACTTTCAAATTTGAAAACCTTCTTGTCTTCGAAGCGCCATGTAATATAGACGCGACAGTAGAAGTATATATTATGATAATACATCAAATAAATCAAGTTCCAATGGTTCACAAACGAACATTTTGCCAACATTTAGAGAAATGAAATTCTTACTAGCTTTTTATTTATCGAAATCTCCACAAGATCTCCTTCATGTTTCCTTTCGAACTAACTTTCTTCCAAGATGTATCATTTCAGCTCAACATTCATACATTTGAAATTCCTAGTTAACAAATTGACCTCCAAAAATATGTATTTCAATATACTTGGAGAAATATACATTTTTTTTCAAGATAACTATATCTTGACGGACAAATAATCCTTCATTATGAACATTAAATGCTATGACGTTAGAAACAATCATGATTCCCTTTTTCAAAGTGTTGTACCCCAAAATTTGCCCTCCCATATTCTTCAAGAAATTGCCAAGTCAAGCTTCAAAATCTCCCCAAGGGTTGCACAGTTCAAGGGCCTCCTAACAGTCAAAATTAGGGTTTTGGTTCTGACAAAATAAATGAAGTTTCCAAGGGTCCAATCAAGTCCCACATGCCTACAAATATGGTCAAGCATCCTCATACCAAATTTCAAGACTTTCAGCACAAAATTGCACAGTCAAAACCCTAATTGCACTACAGTCAACTGTAGGGGTAAAATGGTCATTTGACAGTCAAAAGTTCAAATTTTTTGGTCAACATCCAATTTTGAAGCCACAAACATCATTTGATCAATGATTGACCATGATTCTCAAAGCTTGGCTCAAAAATCATCAAAGATGCAAAAGTTTCCCTATTTGGACAGTTGAAAAAGTCAACTGTAAATTGACCAAGGCATAACTTTCACATGGATTATCAGAAAAATTCCATCCAAAGCTCATTTTGAAGAGAAAGACATTTCCTACAACCCCTCTTCATACTTCAAGTCCAAGAAATGCTCTCACAAAAAGTTATCAATTTCAACATTATAGGTCATTTTTAAAAGTCAACAAAAAGGGACTTTAAGTCAAAGGCCATAACTTGAGATTGGTAAATCAAAATGACATGGGACCAAAGACATTGGTTAGAGGACTCAAAGACCTTTCCAAAATGTCCAAGAACATGAGCAAATCTTAAAAATTGAGCAAGTTATGCCTTGTGGAAGTTGGGAAATTTTTGGATATTTTGAAAAGTCAACATTGATTCAAATGACCTAAAATTGCTAATGGGCCTCTTTTTTCTTCCACAATTCATCATCCAAGACATGCACACGACCATTTGGCCCAAAGGGAAGTTTTTTATTATTTTTATTTATTTATTTGAATTTTTTATTACAATTAATTCATTTAAACTAAATAAAATATGAAAAAAATACTAAACTAATGAAATCAAATATTTTTGTGAAGAAAATACTCTCATTGGACACTCAAGATTCGTGCATAATCATTTTTGGAAGGTTTTGTCATGATTTGATATCAAATTGCATGAAAAAAGATTGAAAAACTAATGCCATAAAAAATCAAATATTGCACAATCAATTCAAGGATTCTTTGACCATTTTTCAACCCTAAATCATTCATACATATACAAGCAAGCTAACCCTCGTGCTCACTGACTGAAAAGCTGCGCCATACATAGAAAGCAAAACTTGAGTTTTTGGTTGAAAAATTGAAAACTGAAAACAGGGATAGAGGTCGATTCAAGCCAAGAAACTCATCTCATCACCTTCCTGAGACCTTAAGCAACTTACCTGACTAGGTTTCCACAATTCTAACGCCTTGAATCACTGTACAGAAGCCAAACTTTTTTTCACTTTTTCTCATAATCGTATTTTACAATTTATGCATATTCATGGCATTTTATTTATAGATTCATGCTAAGTGATGTGTTTTAAAGCTAACCATATACTTTGATTGGATTTTTATGCACTGTATGCAAAACCACCATTATCATATTTTAGGGTTTCAAACTTTGAAATTTGGGGCTTTACATTCAAAGAAAAATTGAGACTCGAGACCTGGACCGTTGGAATGAGTGTGTTTGGACGAAAACAATGGCACCCTCGCGCCTAATTTATGAGGCCCCAGGGGCTATTCGTTATTTTTCAGAAAGGTGCCTATGAGAACGGTGTAAAACCGTTGCTAATAGTTTTCATGTTTCAGGGAAAAATAAAGCCAAGGAGGAAGACGATGATGTGTAGGGCATTGGTTGGTCCGTTCAAAATCTCGCGCGAAAAAAGAAGCATTGATGTTTGTTTGTTTTATTATATTTATTGATTGTATTATTTACAGATAAACAAGGCAGCATAGTTGGCAAGCGTGTATGTTGGTAATCTCCAAGACCTGGGTTCGAGTCCCAGGTCCCCCACCCCTTTCCATATATTTTTTCAATTAATACTCATGTGCAATTTCAGTAGTAGTGTCCACCATGCACCCACAAAATCAAACCTGCCACGCGTATGCCAAGAGCAATCCCAGGGCTATAATTGGAGGAGCATCATAGACTTGAGTCAAAGAGGCTACACGCTAATGGAAAAGTCAACCAGGCCAAAGGCCATTGGGCCCAGATTGCTAAAGAAAAACCTCCAAATTAGGGGCAGAACCCCCTAGGTTTGCAAAATTGTTTATTATTCTTTGTTTTTTTCATTATTTTTACATTCTTTTAATTATTGTTTTTTTTAATTAATTTAATATTTTTATAATATATAAAAAACACCAAAAAAATCAGAAAAGAGAAAAAAATAATAAATATTTTTATTTTAGTATTTTTTGTAAATACATTGCATTAATTCACTTAGTTTTAATTTAGGGTTTAATCTTAACATTTTTCAATAAAAACCTAAAATTGGTAGAATTAGGGTTTATAATAATGTTTATCCCTTTTTTATTTTCTTTTATAATAATTAAATATTTAATATTATTTACTTTTATAAATTAAAATTGCATGTAAAATAATTAGGTTTAATTTTAGGTTAAAGTTTAATACTTTCTTAACAAATAAATTTTTTTTAGAATTAGGGTTAGTTTCTCAATTTCATTTAATTCTTTTTTACATTAAAATCTTAAAATACCAAAAACAAATTTCTTTTCATTTTAATTTTATTAGTTTAATAATAATTTAATTTAGTTTCATAAA
Source organism: Vicia faba (assembly GCA_948472305.1). NCBI lineage: Eukaryota > Viridiplantae > Streptophyta > Magnoliopsida > Fabales > Fabaceae > Vicia > Vicia faba. The sequence goes on from OX451740.1 coordinate 340,925,984, forward strand.
AAAGGGTCCAACGCCCTCGTTCCAACGTTAATTCAATTCGCATCTTTATTTCGTTTTCGTATAATTTTTATGTATCTCTCCCAAGGCCGTGTAATATTTATCTTTCGCATTTTTAATTCTTTATTTTCTGTCAAATCGGGTTCTGGAAATTTTGGCGATGTGGACCCGCGCCTTTTGTAATAGCTTAGAATTTTTACCTTCTCGCAATTTTTAACTGTTAATCAAGGCATGCAAGAATGAATGGACAAAAATAAAAACAAGCGCATAGACCACTCATAACATGACAAGATAAAATATCTGAATCTGACACACAAATCACACACCACCCCTAGGGTACGCCTCACTGTTGCCTTGCCTCGAAAGGTGATCGTCGAGTAGAGGATGTCTTAGTAAGTCCTCATGATCCGGGAACCTGGCATGAGGGTAGCTTCTAAGGTGTCTTCCCATTGCTCTGGTGATCACCATGTCCCGAACCTCGAATTGACCCGAACACCTCCAACGGTGGTGCTACCTACCTCTCAATGGTGGGATGGCACTACTTTAAAGGACATTTACACAGACGAATTCCTTAGGGTAGGTAGGTTCTCGTAGATACTTGCTCTAATTTCAAAACAAATCAAAAATACTTTTCACACCAACACATTTTCAAAAGCTTTCGAAAGCAAATTTTCAAACACTCTTGAGGACTGATACAAGAGTCGAACTGGAATTTTCAAAGAAAACTTTTTTAAAACCCACAGTTGAAAAGCAAACAAACCATTTTTGAAAACACAAGTGAGCAAGTATCTAAGAGCCCATGGATAACCATGGATAGAAAGGGTGCTAACACCTTCCCTTTCTATAATCTACCTCCCGAACCGAGAGCAATCTCTATAAGGAATTTTTCTGTGCTTTTGTCCTTTCCATTTGGAGAAAATAAAAGACGATGGCGACTCTTGCTTCCGCGACATTTCGCGAACCAGCGTTAAACAGTCAGTTCCAGATCCACCGATCACAGAACTGGCGACTCTGCTGGGGATCAAACTTAAAGTGAGGTGTACCTTAGGACTAAGATCACTGTGTTTTCAATTGCTTTCCTTGCTTGCTTTATTATTGTGGGTTGCTTGGGAGTTCTATAGATCCTAACCCAGATCTGGGGGATACCTTCTTAGAAAGTAGCAACAAGACTGTGAGGGAACTGTGCGGGGTATACCGACATGGTTGAAACAGTCTGCTACGTTGATGTGGCACTTTGGTGTGTACCGGTAACCCTTGAGTTCAGTCAAGGAGAGTACGGGGCCTCCGCGTGGTGTCGTGAAGCATCAACAGACCTTAGGAACCTTAATTGAACTATCTTGGCCTCTTTAGGGTAGTGAGATAACTGACTTTGGTGCAGTCCGAGGTTGGTTGATACTCGATACTACACTCAATTGAGGGTTGCTTTCCTGGAATATTTCGGTCGCCAATTCAGTGGCCAAATCGAAACGATGAACAATGAAAGCAATCCCGTGATATTGGGACCCTTAGAACCCGGTTACTTCCAATAGGACAGGATGAACCCACCAACTTCAAGAGGGTACTACCCAGACCCCATGCTGGCCTTAAACCCTAAGGGCTTGTCTTGTGTGCCTTGTGTGCCTTACATGTTTGTCTTTGTAAATATCTGTGGTGTGTTTAATCATAGCATCATGACATCATCCAGCATCATATGCATTGACTAACCATTTCAGGGGTTCGAATTTTCATCTTTGTTCTTGTTTTGTAGGACATGGAAATTGTTCGTAGAAAGACAATTCAAATCAGCCTTGTAAGGGTCCTCCCTCAGCTTAAGGAGCTTATATCCAGGATTCCCGAGAGCTCTTCATTCAGTGAAAGACATGGAAGACTCATCAGCTTGGTCAATACCAACATTGAGGAAGATATGATAAAGGTCCTATTCCAGTTCTTTGACCCTCTGCATCACTGTTTCACCTTCTTGGATTATCAGTTGGTACCTACATTGGAGGAGTTCTCCCGGCTCCTGAAGATCCCTATCCTTGATCAACTACCCTACAACGGTACGGAAAAGGAACCTAAGCTTGAAGAGATTGCTAAAGCCTTGCACCTACAGTCATCTGACCTCAAGGGACATTGGGAAGTTAGAAGTGGTATCAAAGGGTTCTTAGCCAGGTTTCTGTTTGAAAAGGCCCATGAATGTTGGAACTCCCTTGATTTGCAAGCTTTTGAAGAAGTGGTGGCTCTCCTTGTCTATGGTTTGGTGTTGTTCCCTAATCCAGATCAGCTTATTGATATCAGTGCTGTGCAGATCTTTATGTCCAGGAATCCTATACCTACGTTGTTGGGGGACATCCTTCACTCATGTTACACTCGAACCATGAGAAAAAGAGGGGTCCTTATGTGTTGCACTCCTCTCCTGGGAAGGTGGTTTATTTCGCACCTTCCACAATCAGTTTTGAAGAATGAGCGGGGTTTGAGATGGTCACAACGGTTGATGACTCTTACACATGCAGATATACATTGGTGCCCTCGGTCCAGAGAAGATGTCACTATCATTGATCGTTGTGGGGAGTACCCTAATGTTCCTTTACTTGGAATCAGAGGAGGTATTACTTACAGCCCATGCCTGGCTTGGAGACAGTTTGGTTATGCTCGGAGGGATGGTCCTCATGACATGTTAATTCCTGACATAGTTTTTGACTTCGACAACGATACTCAAGGACTTCGCCAGAGATTTATCAGAGCCTGGAGGATGCCAAGTAGGATAGACAGTAAGACACTGGGGCACAGGAACTCCATCCCGTTGGAACCTTATCTCAAGTGGGTACGAGCCCGCTCCCAGAAGTTAGTGATGCCTTATCCTCATATGCTCCCTGTGATCAAAGAGCCAGTCTTGGAAGGAGAAGTGTCCTACACTATTCAACATCCTGATATGCCCACATCCTGGGAAGAGATGCAGAAGAGCTGGATCCAGCTCAAAGAAGAACGGAATTCTCTTGAGACCAGTCTACATGCTAGTGAAAAGAAGGTCTTGGAGCTCACCCGCCTGTTGCATGAGGAGAGGAATCTCAACACTTACATAGCTCCAAAGAGGATGCGCAGTGTATTTTGGGATTGATTTGCTTTTGTATTATTTTTCCCATGAGGCTTTGATGTACTAAACAATTATTTCCTTAATGATAACGTGTGTTCCTTTTTGTCTACAACAAATTTGAACTTTCGAACCCTTGAATGCATTGCATAAACACATATCATTCATCATGTGCATAGCAGGTTTTTCCTCTTTTCAGGTTGCTTACAGTTCTTCGCTGTTTATTTCAGCATCATGAATCCTGACTCGTCATCAACTGAGATGTCCATCAAGGCTCTTCAGGCGCAGAATGCGCAATTTCAGGAATTAATCATGGGTCTGGCTCAGGGCCAAGAAAAGCTGAAGGCTCTGCTCCTGAAGAAGGAAAAGAAGAAGAAGAGAAGGACTGTTCTGTTCAGCTCGGGTCGAAGGTTTGGCAATACTCTGCAGAATGAAGAGGCTGGTTCTTCTATTGGCAAGAGTACTCCTCAGGCGGAAAAAGGTCCTAGTCCGGTAGTCTCCGACAATGAGACTGATTTTGATGAAGAGCAGTATCCTCCTGCAGAAGACCGTTACAAGCAGTTGGAAGACAGGTTGAATGCTATGGAGATACAACAGGTGCCTGGGTTGGATTTTGGAGATCTGGGTTTGTCTACCGGTGTGATCATTCCTCGGAAATTCAAAGCACCATCTTTCACCAAATATGACGGGGCGTCTTGTCCCAAGCTACATCTCAGGTCCTATGTTCGGAAGATTCAACCGTACTCAGCGGATAAGAATTTGTGGATCCACTTCTTCCAGGAGAGTCTTTCAGGGACTCATCTCGAATGGTTCTATCAGCTGGATGGGACCAAGGTTCGTAACTGGGAGGAGTTGGCTACTGCTTTCTACAAGCAGTATCAATATAATGCCGACCTTTCCCCTACACGTACCCAACTCCAGGGTATGTCGTTAGGTTCAAGTGAAGGTTTTAAAGAGTACGCTCAGAAGTGGAGAGACCTGGCTGGCAGGGTGCAGCCACCGTTGACTGATCGGGAATTGGTAGACATGTTCTTGGGGACCCTATCTGGGCCATTTTTCAACCATCTTATCGGGAATTCGTCTGCAGGGTTCACTGATCTGATTCTGACTGGAGAGAGAATTGAGGCGGGGTTGAAGTCTGGAAAGATTCCGAAGGGTACATCGTCTAGTTCTGAGAAGAAACCCTTCAAGAAGGAGGCTAGTGCTGTATATGGTTCCAGGAGACCAGAGAGATCTGAGCGCCGCCAATCTGTCAGTGCGGTAATGATTGCTAAGCCTGCTGCCGCTCCTCGGCCAACCAATCCTCAAAGGGCTGAAAGACCCCGGAGAGAGTTTACCCGTTTAAGCATGACCTTATCGCAGATCTTGCCGCAGTTACTATCCACCAACCTAGTAACCGTCAGAGAGGCTCCGAAGTTTGCAAATACTACGTCCCCCAAGTACAATCCAAATGCCCGTTGTGCGTACCATTCTGATAGCCCGGGGCATTCCACTGATGACTGTTGGGCATTAAGGAGCAAGCTGCAGGACCTTATTGACGCCAAGGAGGTACAGTTTGAGGCATCTGAGAAGCCTAATGTAGTGACAGCTCCCCTGCCTGCTCATGGAGTGAATGCTATTGGGGGCGAAGAGGAAGTGGATGAAGCTGAGTTTGATAGCTGGATTTACCCGGCAACCGACAGTGGACTTAACAATTGGAGTGCAAAGGACAATCTACCTGTTTCTCTTGTTACTAAGTAATGAATTCCTATGTTTTTGGTATTTGTAATAAACAATAAATTGAACTTTATGGCCCGATGTCTTACCCGGGGCACCGTGGTTTCATTTGTGAGGGCATATAAATTGTCATTTCATATACCATAAATGAAAATCTTGGACGTTTTCTCGCATTTCAAATCTTATGCTCCTTTTCTGTCTTTCCTTCCTTTATATATTTTTCAAAATAACTGTATTTACACACACACTCACTCATACAGGTTTCAATCCACTCTGGATCTCACTGATAACGACTCTGCTACTGCCAATTATGACTTCGAAAATACGATCAACTTAGCCGAAGACGAAGGTGAAGATGATTGAGAAGTGCCTGGCGAGCTTGCAAGACTGTTACTCCAGGAAGAGAGGGCAATTCAACCGCATGAAGAGCCAGTGGAAATAATAAACTTGGGTACTGAGGCAGACAGGAAAGAGGTAAAGATTGGTGCCAGCCTAGAGCTCAGCGTGAAGCAACGGTTGACTAAAATTCTACATGATTATATGGAGATCTTTGCCTGGTCCTACGAAGACATGCCCGGGTTGGATACCGATATTGTGGTCCATCACCTGCCTACCAAGGAAGAATGCCCTCCGGTTAAGCAAAAGGTCCGTCGTATGCGTCCAGAGATGTCTGAGAAGATCAAAGCCGAGGTTATGAAACAGTTTGATGCTGGGTTCCTTGCAGTGACTTCTTACCCTCAGTGGGTTGCTAATGTGGTGCCGGTACCGAAGAAGGACGATAAGGTCAGAATGTGTGTTGATTACAGGGATCTGAACAGGGCCAGCCCCAAGGATGACTTCCCCTTACCTCACATTGATGTCCTTGTTGACAATACAGCTCAGCACAAGGTGTTCTCTTTCATGGATGGTTTTTCAGGTTACAATCAGATCAAGATGGCACCTGAAGACATGGAAAAAACTACATTTGTTACTCAATGGGGCACCTTCTGTTACAAGGTCATGCCATTCGGGTTGAAAAATGCTGGGGCGACCTACCAACGTGCCATGGTTGCTTTATTTCATGACATGATCCATCATGAGATAGAAGTGTACGTTGACGACATGATCGCAAGGTCCCAGACTGAGGAAGAGCACCTAGATCATCTGCAGAAGTTGTTTGACCGATTGAAATTGTACAAGCTGAGGTTGAACCCGAACAAGTGCACCTTCGGGGTAAGATCTGGGAAGTTGCTAGGCTTCGTCGTAAGTGATAAGGGTATTCAAGTGGACCCTGCCAAGGTTAAAGCTATTCAAGAGATGCCAGTTCCTAGGATAGAGAAGGAGGTCAGAGGCTTTTTAGGACGCCTGAATTACATTGCTCGGTTCATTTCGCATCTAACCGCTACCTGTGAGCCAATCTTCAAGCTGCTGAAGAAAGATCAGGTAGTACGTTAGAATGATGAATGTCAGGCTGCTTTTGACAGAATCAAAGAGTATCTCCAAGAACCACCCATCCTTATGCCACCGGTTGAAGGGAGACCTCTGATACTATATCTAACAGTGCTTGATAACTCAATGGGGTGTGTGCTGGGGCAGCATGACGAGTCTGGCCGAAAAGAGCATGCCATTTATTACCTTAGCAAAAAGTTTACCGACTGTGAGACCCGATACTCACTGCTTGAGAAAACTTGCTGCGCTTTGATATGGGCTGCTCGCCGGCTGAGACAGTATATGCTGACTCACACTACCTTGTTGATCTCAAAGATGGATCCTATAAAGTACATATTTGAAAAGCCTGCTCTGTCTGGGAGAATAACAAGATGGCAAATGATCTTGACGGAATACGACATTCAGTACACGACCCAGAAAGCCATCAAGGGAAGTGTATTGGCAGACCACTTGGCACATCAGGCCGTAGATGACTATCAGTCAATGAACTTCGAGTTTCCGGATGAAAGCATCATGATTGTGACTGATTGTGAAGTACCTGGACCAGATGAAGGACCTGAGGAAGGATCCCGATGGTCTATGCACTTTGACGGAGCCTCCAACGCTTTGGGGAACGGTATCGGCGCCATAATCATATCCCCTCAAAGTACTCATACTCCGCTCACTGCCCGGCTATGTTTTAACTATACCAACAACATGGCGGAGTATGAGGCGTGCATCATGGGTCTTCAAGCTGCGATCGACCTAAGGATCAAGTTTCTAAGTGTCTTCGGAGATTCCGCTCTCGTGATCAATCAGATCAAAGGAGAGTGGGATACGAAACATCCGAATCTTATTCCTTACAGAGAATGTGTGTTGACCTTGATCCCCCACTTCACAGAGATAACCTTTGAACACTTTCCAAGAGAAGAGAATCAGCTGGCGGATACGTTAGCTACAATGTCTGCTATGTTCAAGGTCAAATGGGATAATGAGGCTCCCCGGATCATCATCTGGAAACTGGACGAACCGGCATACTGCTGTGATCTCGAGACTGAATTGGTGACTGAGAAGCCTTGGTACCATGAAGTGAAGAGATATCTGGAAGCTCGGGAATACCATGAAGATGCCTCTGTCAATGATAAGAAGTTCCTGAGAAGGTTCGCAGCAAAGTTCTTCCTTAGCAACGGCGTCTTGTACAAGCGAAACCATGATTCAACCTTACTGCGTTGTGTGGATAAGACTGAAGCAGAAAGGATCATGGAAGAGCTACATGAAGGGACCTTTGGTACACATTCCAGTGGACACACTATGGCTAAAAAGATCCTTCGGGCAGGGTATTACTGGTCCACAATGGAAGCTGACTGCTACCAACATTCCAGGACATGCCATAAGTGCCAGATTTATGCAGACAAGGTGCATGTTCCTCCAGTTCCCCTGAATGTTCTGACTGCGCCTTGGCCGTTTGCAATGTGGGGCATAGACATGATTGGTGAGATTAAACCTACGGCATCTAATGGGCATCGCTTCATCCTAGTGGCGATTGATTATTTTACGAAGTGGGTCGAAGCAGCTTCCTATGCTAGGGTAACCAAGACTGTTGTGGCACGGTTCATTCGGCATAATCTGATCTGTCGGTACGGCGTCCCAGAAAGGATCATTACAGACAACGGTACCAATCTGAATAATAAGATGATCACTGAGCTCTGCGAGCAGTTCAAAATACAACACCACAATTCTTCTCCTTACAGACCGAAGATGAATGGGGCTGTAGAAGCAGCAAATAAGAACATCAAGAAAATCGTGCAGAAGATGACAGTGACTTATAAAGATTGGCACGAGATGTTACCGTTCGCTCTACATGGGTACCGTACCTCAGCCAGGACGTCAACCGGGGCAACTCCTTTCTCTTTGGTTTATGGTATGGAGGCAGTCTTACCGATCGAAGTGCAAATACCCTCTCTCAGGATAATGAAGGATGCAAATCTGAACGAAGATGATTGGATCCAGACAAGACTTGATCAATTAAACCTTATTGATGAAAAAAGACTTGCTGCTATCTGCCACGGTCAGACGTACCAGAAACGAATGATCAGGGCATTTAACAAAAAGGTCAGACCACAGGAATATCAAGTTGGGGATCTGGTAATCAAGCGAATCATCCTTCCTCAGAGTGATCCAAGGGGCAAATGGACCCCTACGTACGAAGGGCCATTTGTGGTTAAGCATGTGTTCTCAGGAGGAGCCATGATTCTAACCAACATGGATGGTGACGACCTTCCTCACCCCGCCAATGCAGACATAGTAAAAAGATACTACGCATGAAAAAAAGACCCGCTAGGCTGACATGCCTAGGCAAAAATTAGGGCTTCCCGTCGAACCAAAAGGGTTCGGGCAAAATGAAGGGATGAAATGAAAAAAATCTGTACACCCGGCAAGTCGAAAACCTGAAAAGGCGGCTTGGGCAAAAATGGGTATCCCGGTGGACTGAAAACCCAAAAGGGCGGTCCAGGCAAAAGTTAGGGATAAAGCGTAATACTATGTCTCATTGGATCACCTTGCATCCAGAATCCGGTATCTACATCAAGTTCAGACGGCATCGATCAGTCAGCTTCACCTTCAACCAAGGTCATCAAGTGATGAGACGCTCGGAGTTATAAAGGCAATAGCAGAGTTGAAACTCAGTGGGATCATTCATTTCACACAGCTGTTTTATTTTCTTTTGTACAAAATTTGTATAAACTCTTTTGTTCGGCGGCGTTCTCTTACTAGGACGTCAGCCTCTTGTACACAAAACGCCTATTTACAGGCCATTCAAAAATCAATACAAATATATTTTTCAGTTAAAAGTGCCAATTGTTTTTCTTTTTCTGTTTTATTTTGCGAAGAACGTCCAAGGTTCAATTTGTGATATATGCATTGACAATAATTTGCTAACTCATAAATATTTGCATACGAAACAAAGGATTAATTACAGGTAACGTTAGAAACAGGGGCAATAAAGAGTTGTCTAAACAATCTAATTGTTCTATCCACTAAGGTACCAAGGTAGGTTCAGCTAAAAAACATAACCAGTACATCTTAATTCCCCAGAGAGTGAGCCAACAAGTCAGTGCACTCTTCTCCAAGCAGAGTTATCGAATCTTAAGGAAGTTGGGTATCCTCCTGTAGATCTCAACATCTCCCCAGCAGCATATGTATTCTTAACAAGCATCCCCGGCAGTCTTGGTCTAAAGATTGCTCCCCGGCGGCATACCAACATTCAAAGGAATCACTTCCCCCGCAGTTCAAAACTTCCCCAAGAGAGTCTAATCTAGTTTCCCCAGGGAAGTTGGAATTTACATCTCCCCAAGCAGTAAGCTTATCCCCAGTAGATTCTGGAAGCTTATCCTCACAAAGCACGAACGCGTCGTCCGGCTTTATTCAAAGAGTTATTTCCCTACCAGGATATAACTGGGTTATCCTCAGCCAAAAGCCACGGAAAGGTCGTCGTCAACACAGTTCTTTCTTATCCCCAGCGAAGTCTATCAGCACTTCTAGCACAGCAAAGGCATCCCCAACAAGTTATTATCAACAACTCAGCAAAGTATCTCTCTCCCCACAGAGTATTGCTTCCCAGCAAGATCGTCAGAGTACTTTCCTCCCTGCAGAGTTATTCCATTCGCCAAGTTTATTCCCCAACGGAGTCATCTTCTCCTATCGGTATGCTTGCAGTAATCATCCCCAGCGGAAGCAAAATCTATTCTCAACATCAGCCCAGGAGTGACTTCCTAGCACCCGTCAAGGATTTACTTTCCTAGACGAAAAATACATCCATAAAACATCGCGTACATCATTATAGCATGCATATACGCATCATATATTACAAATCTCATTTATGTTGAGAACATCATTGCTTGATCCATATCATGCATTGCATATGACTGGCCTTTACCTTTCAGGAAAGATTCAGTTAAATTCTCAATCATATTTCAAGACCTAGACCGGTTCAGTTAATCGACTCCAAAGATTTCTTATCCAGTCCAAGGCCTTCTCTAGTCCAGCTAAATCGACCCCAAACATATTTTTCTGTTGAAGACTTAGTAGAAATTATCCAAGGTTTTCTCAATGATTGCTATTGAGATTGTAATTGCCTATGGTTCTCTCCCCGATCCTGCGGAGATGATAATTCCATTCCAGGTTTTTCTCAATGATTGCTATTGAGATTGTAATTGCCTATGGTTCTCTCCCCGATCCTGCGGAGATGATAATTCCATTCCAGATTTTTCTCAATGATTGCTATTGAGATTGTAATTGCCTATGGTTCTCTCCCCGATACTGCAGAGATGATAATTCCATTCCAGGTTTTTCTCAATGATTGCTATTGAGATTGTAATTGCCTATGGTTCTCTCCCCGATACTGCGGAGATGATAATTCCATCCAAGGTTTTTCTCAATGATTGCTATTGAGATTGTAATCGCCTATGGTTCTCTCCCCGATACTGCGGAGATGATAATTCCATTCCAGGTTTTTCTCAATGATTGCTATTGAGATTGTAATTGCCTATGGTTCTCTCCCCGATCCTGAGGAGATGATAATTCCATTCCAGGTTTTTCTCAATGATTGCTATTGAGATTGTAATTGCCTATGGTTCTCTCCCCGATACTGCGGAGATGATAATTCCATCCAAGGTTTTTCTCAATGATTGCTATTGAGATTGTAATCGCCTATGGTTCTCTCCCCGATACTGCGGAGATGATAATTCCATTCCAGGTTTTTCTCAATGATTGCTATTGAGATTGTAATTGCCTATGGTTCTCTCCTCAATGCTGCGGAGATGATAATTCCATTCCAGGTTTTTCTCAATGATTGCTATCGAGATTGTAATTGCCTATGGTTCTCTCCCCAATGCTGCGGAGATGATAATTCCATCCAAGGTTTTTCTCGATAATTGCTATTGAGATTGTAATCGCCTATGGTTCTCTCCCCAATACTGCGGAGGTGGTAATCCCAAGATTCGCTCAACAACTGCTGTTGAAGTTAAAGTCATCCAAGGTTCTCTCACCGTTCCTGTTAAGGTAGTAACCATCCCTGGTTCATTCATCACCATTTGAAGCTCCAGATTTAGCTCCTGTAACCAGTCAGGACATACCTATACAAAGCAGCTGAAGACCAGCTCCTGCAACATGTCAGGTACTCATTTTTCTTATGCAGGTACGCAAGTTCTCGCTAAGGAATCTCTTATGCGATTGACACTCAGATGGCATCTATAAGCCCATCCACCTTCCATCATCTCTTAGCATGGCGTCTATAAGCCCATCATCCTATCCCTCAATCTCTAAATGGCATCTATAAGCCCATTCCACCATCACACTGCTACTATGTGAGCGCAAATTTCTGGGCACTCTAGTGTTCAATCATCTTCCACCTTCGGATTACGAAAGGCACGTCAGCCAATCTGCATCCTCAGGTCTAAGAAGATTGAACAGGGGCAACTGTTGTACCCCAAAATTTGCCCTCCCATATTCTTCAAGAAATTGCCAAGTCAAGCTTCAAAATCTCCCCAAGGGTTGCACAGTTCAAGGGCCTCCTAACAGTCAAAATTAGGGTTTTGGTTCTGACAAAATAAATGAAGTTTCCAAGGGTCCAATCAAGTCCCACATGCCTACAAATATGGTCAAGCATCCTCATACCAAATTTCAAGACTTTCAGCATAAAATTGCACAGTCAAAACCCTAATTGCACTACAGTCAACTGTAGGGGTAAAATGGTCATTTGACAGTCAAAAGTTCAAATTTTTTGGTCAACATCCCATTTTGAAGCCACAAACATCATTTGATCAATGCTTGACCATGATTCTCAAATCTTGGCTCAAAAATCATCAAAGATGCAAAAGTTTCCTTATTTGGACAGTTGAAAAAGTCAACTATAAATTGACCAGGGCATAACTTTCACATGGATTATCAGAAAAATTCCATCCAAAGCTCATTTTGAAGAGAAAGAAATTTCATACAACCCCTCTTCATACTTCAAGTCCAAGAAATGCTCTCACAAAAAGTTATCAATTTCAACATTATAGGTCATTTTCAAAAGTCAACAAAAAGGGACTTTAAGTCAAAGGCCATAACTTGAGATTGGTAAATCAAAATGACATGGGACCAAAGACATTGGTTAGAGGACTCAAAGACCTTTCCAAAATGTCCAAGAACATGAGCAAAGCTTAACAATTGAGCAAGTTATGCCTTGTGGAAGTTGGGAAATTTTTGGATATTTTGAAAAGTCAACATTGATTCAAATGACCTAAAATTGCTAATGGGCCTCTTTTTTCTTCCACAATTCATCATCCAAGACATGCACACGACCATTTGGCCCAAAGGGAAGTTTTTTATTATTTTTATTTATTTATTTGAATTTTTTATTACAATTAATTCATTTAAACTAAATAAAATATGAAAAAATACTAAACTAATGAAATCAAATCTTTTTGTGAAGAAAATACTCTCATTGGACACTCAAGATTCGTGCATAATCATTTTTGGAAGGTTTTGTCATGATTTGATATCAAATTGCATGAAAAAAGATTGAAAAACTAATGCCATAAAAAATCAAATATTGCACAATCAATTCAAGGATTCTTTGACCAAGTTTTCAACCCTAAATCATTCATACATATACAAGCAAGCTAACCCTCGTGCTCACTGACTGAAAAGCTGCGCCATACATAGAAAGCAAAACTTGAGTTTTTGGTTGAAAAATTGAAAACTGAAAACAGGGATAGAGGTCGATTCAAGCCAAGAAACTCATCTCATCACCTTCCTGAGACCTTAAGCAACTTACCTGACTAGGTTTCCACAATTCTAACACCTTGAATCACTGTACAGAAGCCAAACTTTTTTTCACTTTTTCTCATAATCGTATTTTACAATTTATGCATATTCATGGCATTTTATTTATAGATTCATGCTAAGTGATGTGTTTTAAAGCTAACCATATACTTTGATTGGATTTTTATGCACTGTATGCAAAACCACCATTGTCATATTTTAGGGTTTCAAACTTTGAAATTTGGGGCTTTACATTCAAAGAAAAATTGAGACTCGAGACCTGGACCGTTGGAATCAGTGTGTTTGGACGAAAACAATGGCACCCTCGCGCCTAATTTATGAGGCCCCAGGGGCTATTCGTTATTTTTCAGAAAGTTGCCTATGAGAACGGTGTAAAACCGTTGCTAATAGTTTTCATGTTTCAGGGAAAAATAAAGCCAAGGAGGAAGACGATGATGTGTAGGGCATTGGTTGGTCCGTTCAAAATCTCGCGCGAAAAAAGAAGCATTGATGTTTGTTTGTTTTATTATATTTATTGATTATATTATTTACAGATAAACAAGGCAGCATAGTTGGCAAGCGTGTATGTTGGTAATCTCCAGGACCTGGGTTCGAGTCCCAGGTCCCCCACCCCTTTCCATATATTTTTTCAATTAATACTCATGTGCAATTTCAGTAGTAGTGTCCACCATGCACCCACAAAATCAAACCTGCCACGCGTATGCCAAGAGCAATCCCAGGGCTATAATTGGAGGAGCATCATAGACTTGAGTCAAAGAGGCTACACGCTAATGGAAAAGTCAACCAGGCCAAAGGCCATTGGGCCCAGATTGCTAAAGAAAAACCTCCAAATTAGGGGCAGAACCCCCTAGGTTTGCAAAATTGTTTATTATTCTTTGTTTTTTTCATTATTTTTACATTCTTTTAATTATTGTTTTTTTTTAATTAATTTAATATTTTTATAATATATAAAAAACACCAAAAAAAATCAGAAAAGAGAAAAAAATAATAAATATTTTTATTTTAGTATTTTTTGTAAATACATTGCATTAATTCACTTAGTTTTAATTTAGGGTTTAATCTTAACATTTTTCAATAAAAACCTAAAATTGGTAGAATTAGGGTTTATAATAATGTTTATCCCTTTTTTCTTTTCTTTCATAATAATTAAATATTTAATATTATTTACTTTTATAAATTAAAATTGCATGTAAAATAATTAGGTTTAATTTTAGGTTAAAGTTTAATACTTTCTTAACAAATAAAATTTTTTTAGAATTAGGGTTAGTTTCTCAATTTCATTTAATTCTTTTTTACATTAAAATCTTAAAATACCAAAAACAAATTTCTTTTCATTTTAATTTTATTAGTTTAATAATAATTTAATTTAGTTTCATAAAAAAGGGTCCAACGCCCTCGTTCCAACGTTAATTCAATTCGCATCTTTATTTCGTTTTCGTATAATTTTTATGTATCTCTCCCAAGGCCGTGTAATATTTATCTTTCGCATTTTTAATTCTTTATTTTCTGTCAAATCGGGTTCTGGAAATTTTGGCGATGTGGACCCGCGCCTTTTGTAATAGCTTAGAATTTTTACCTTCTCGCAATTTTTAACTGTTAATCAAGGCATGCAAGAATGAATGGACAAAAATAAAAACAAGCGCATAGACCACTCATAACATGACAAGATAAAATATCTGAATCTGACACACAAATCACACACCACCCCTAGGGTACGCCTTACTGTTGCCTTGCCTCGAAAGGTGATCGTCGAGTAGAGGATGTCTTAGTAAGTCCTCATGATCTGGGAACCTGGCATGAGGGTAGCTTCTAAGGTGTCTTCCCATTGCTCTGGTGATCACCATGTCCCGAACCTCGAATTGACCCGAACACCTCCAACGGTGGTGCTACCTACCTCTCAATGGTGGGATGGCACTACTTTAAAGGACATTTACACAGACGAATTCCTTAGGGTAGGTAGGTTCTCGTAGATACTTGCTCTAATTTCAAAACAAATCAAAAATACTTTTCACACCAACACATTTTCAAAAGCTTTCGAAAGCAAATTTTCAAACACTCTTGAGGACTGATACAAGAGTCGAACTGGAATTTTCAAAGAAAACTTTTTTAAAACCCACAGTTGAAAAGCAAACAAACCATTTTTGAAAACACAAGTGAGCAAGTATCTAAGAGCCCATGGATAACCATGGATAGAAAGGGTGCTAACACCTTCCCTTTCTATAATCTACCTCCCGAACCGAGAGCAATCTCTATAAGGAATTTTTCTGTGCTTTTGTCCTTTCCATTTGGAGAAAATAAAAGACGATGGCGACTCTTGCTTCCGCAACATTTCGCGAACCAGCGTTAAACAGTCAGTTCCAGATCCACCAATCACAGAACTGGCGACTCTGCTGGGGATCAAACTTAAAGTGAGGTGTACCTTAGGACTAAGATCACTGTGTTTTCAATTTCTTTCCTTGCTTGCTTTATTATTGTGGGTTGCTTGGGAGTTCTATAGATCCTAACCCAGATCTGGGGGATACCTTCTTAGAAAGTAGCAACAAGACTGTGAGGGAACTGTGCGGGGTATACCGACATGGTTGAAACAGTCTGCTACGTTGATGTGGCACTTTGGTGTGTACCGGTAACCCTTGAGTTCAGTCAAGGAGAGTACGGGGCCTCCGCGTGGTGTCGTGAAGCATCAACAGACCTTAGGAACCTTAATTGAACTATCTTGGCCTCTTTAGGGTAGTGAGATAACTGACTTTGGTGCAGTCCGAGGTTGGTTGATACTCGATACTACACTCAATTGAGGGTTGCTTTCCTGGAATATTTCGGTCGCCAGTCCAGTGGCCAAATCGAAACGATGAACAATGAAAGCAATCCCGTGATATTGGGACCCTTAGAACCCGGTTACTTCCAATAGGACAGGATGAACCCACCAACTTCAAGAGGGTACTACCCAGACCCCATGCTGGCCTTAAACCCTAAGGGCTTGTCTTGTGTGCCTTGTGTGCCTTACGTGTTTGTCTTTGTAAATATCTGTGGTGTGTTTAATCATAGCATCATGACATCATCCAGCATCATATGCATTGACTAACCATTTCAGGGGTTCGAATTTTCATCTTTGTTCTTGTTTTGTAGGACATGGAAACTGTTCGTAGAAAGACAATTCAAATCAGCCTTGTAAGGGTCCTCCCTCAGCTTAAGGAGCTTATATCCAGGATTCCCGAGAGCTCTTCATTCAGTGAAAGACATGGAAGACTCATCAGCTTGGTCAATACCAACATTGAGGAAGATATGATAAAGGTCCTATTCCAGTTCTTTGACCCTCTGCATCACTGTTTCACCTTCTTGGATTATCAGTTGGTACCTACATTGGAGGAGTTCTCCCGGCTCCTGAAGATCCCTATCCTTGATCAACTACCCTACAACGGTACGGAAAAGGAACCTAAGCTTGAAGAGATTGCTAAAGCCTTGCACCTACAGTCATCTGACCTCAAGGGACATTGGGAAGTTAGAAGTGGTATCAAAGGGTTCTTAGCCAGGTTTCTGTTTGAAAAGGCCCATGAATGTTGGAACTCCCTTGATTTGCAAGCTTTTGAAGAAGTGGTGGCCCTCCTTGTCTATGGTTTGGTATTGTTCCCTAATCTAGATCAGCTTATTGATATCAGTGCTGTCCAGATCTTTATGTCCAGGAATCCTATACCTACGTTGTTGGGGGACATCCTTCACTCATGTTACACTCGAACCATGAGAAAAATAGGGGTCCTTATGTGTTGCACTCCTCTCCTGGGAAGGTGGTTTATTTCGCACCTTCCACAATCAGTTTTGAAGAATGAGCGGGGTTTGAGATGGTCACAACGGTTGACGACTCTTACACATGCAGATATACATTGGTGCCCTCGGTCCAGAGAAGATGTCACTATCATTGATCGTTGCGGGGAGTACCCTAATGTTCCTTTACTTGGAATCAGAGGAGGTATTACTTACAGCCCATGCCTGGCTTGGAGACAGTTTGGTTATGCTCGGAGGGATGGTCCTCATGACATGTTAATTCCTGACATAGTTTTTGACTTCGACAACGATACTCAAGGACTTCGCCAGAGATTTATCAGAGCCTGGAGGATGCCAAGTAGGATAGACAGTAAGACACTGGGGCACAGGAACTCCATCCCGTTGGAACCTTATCTCAAGTGGGTACGAGCCCGCTCCCAGAAGTTAGTGATGCCTTATCCTCATATGCTCCCTGTGATCAAAGAGCCAGTCTTGGAAGGAGAAGTGTCCTACACTATTCAGCATCCCGATATGCCCACATCCTGGGAAGAGATGCAGAAGAGCTGGATCCAGCTCAAAGAAGAACAGAATTCTCTTGAGACCAGTCTACATGCTAGTGAAAAGAAGGTCTTGGAGCTCACCTGCCTGTTGCATGAGGAGAGGAATCTCAACACTTACATAGCTCCAAAGAGGATGCGCAGTGTATTTTGGGATTGATTTGCTTTTGTATTATTTTTCCCATGAGGCTTTGATGTACTAAACAATTATTTCCTTAATGATAACGTGTGTTCCTTTTTGTCTACAACAAATTTGAACTTTCGAACCCTTGAATGCATTGCATAAACACATATCATTCATCATGTGCATAGCAGGTTTTTCCTCTTTTCAGGTTGCTTACAGTTCTTCGCTGTTTATTTTAGCATCATGAATCCTGACTCGTCATCAACTGAGATGTCCATCAAGGCTCTTCAGGCGCAGAATGCGCAATTTCAGGAATTAATCATGGGTCTGGCTCAGGGCCAAGAAGAGCTGAAGGCTCTGCTCCTGAAGAAGGAAAAGAAGAAGAAGAGAAGGACTGTTCTGTTCAGCTCGGGCCGAAGGTTTGACAATACTCTGCAGAATGAAGAGGCTGGTTCTTCTATTGGCAAGAGTACTCCTCAGGCGGAAAAAGGTCCTAGTCCGGTAGTCTCCGACAATGAGACTGATTTTGATGAAGAGCAGTATCCTCCTGCAGAAGACCGTTACAAGCAGTTGGAAGACAGGTTGAATGCTATGGAGATACAACAGGTGCCTGGGTTGGATTTTGGAGATCTGGGTTTGTCTACCGGTGTGATCATTCCTCGGAAATTCAAAGCACCATCTTTCACCAAATATGATGGGGCGTCTTGTCCCAAGCTACATCTCAGGTCCTATGTTCGGAAGATTCAACCGTACTCAGCGGATAAGAATTTGTGGATCCACTTCTTCCAGGAGAGTCTTTCAGGGACTCATCTCGAATGGTTCTATCAGCTGGATGGGACCAAGGTTCGTAACTGGGAGGAGTTGGCTACTGCTTTCTACAAGCAGTATCAATATAATGCCGACCTTGCCCCTACACGTACCCAACTCCAGGGTATGTCGTTAGGTTCAAGTGAAGGTTTTAAAGAGTACGCTCAGAAGTGGAGAGACCTGGCTGGCAGGGTGCAGCCACCGTTGACTGATCGGGAATTGGTAGACATGTTCTTGGGGACCCTATCTGGGCCATTTTTCAACCATCTTATCGGGAATTCGTCTGCAGGGTTCACTAATCTGATTCTGACTGGAGAGAGAATTGAGGCGGGGTTGAAGTCTGGAAAGATTCCGAAGGGTACATCGTCTAGTTCTGAGAAGAAACCCTTCAAGAAGGAGGCTAGTGCTGTATATGGTTCCAGGAGACCAGAGAGATCTGAGCGCCGCCAATCTGTCAGTGAGGTAATGATTGCTAAGCCTGCTGCCGCTCCTCGGCCAACCAATCCTCAAAGGGCTGAAAGACCCCGGAGAGAGTTTACCCGTTTAAGCATGACCTTATCGCAGATCTTGCCGCAGTTACTATCCACTAACCTAGTAACCGTCAGAGAGGCTCCGAAGTTCGCAAATACTACGTCCCCCAAGTACAATCCAAATGCCCGCTGTGCGTACCATTCTGATAGCCCGGGGCATTCCACTGATGACTGTTGGGCATTAAGGAGAAAGCTGCAGGACCTTATTGACGCCAAGGAGGTACAGTTTGAGGCATCTGAGAAGCCTAATGTAGTGACAGCTCCCCTGCCTGCTCATGGAGTGAATGCTATTGGGGGCGAAGAGGAAGTGGATGAAGCTGAGTTTGATAGCTGGATTTACCCGGCAACCGACAGTGGACTTAACAATTGGAGTGCAAAGGACAATCTACCTGTTTCTCTTGTTACTAAGTAATGAATTCCTATGTTTTTGGTATTTGTAATAAATAATAAATTGAACTTTATGGCCCGGTGTCTTACCCGGGGCGCCGTGGTTTCATTTGTGAGGGCATATAAATTGTCATTTCATATACCATAAATGAAAATCTTGGACGTTTTCTCGCATTTCAAATCTTATGCTCCTTTTCTGTCTTTCCTTCCTTTACATATTTTTCAAAACAACTGTATTTACACACACACTCACTCATACAGGTTTCAATCCACTCTGGATCTCACTGATAACGACTCTGCTACTGCCAATTATGACTTCGAAAATCCGATCAACTTAGCCGAAGACGAAGGTGAAGATGATTGAGAAGTGCTTGGCAAGCTTGCAAGACTGTTACTCCAGGAAGAGAGGGCAATTCAACCGCATGAAGAGCCAGTGGAAATAATAAACTTGGGTACTGAGGCAGACAGGAAAGAGGTAAAGATTGGTGCCAGCCTAGAGCTCAGCGTGAAGCAACGGTTGACTAAAATTCTACATGATTATATGGAGATCTTTGCCTGGTCCTACGAAGACATGCCCGGGTTGGATACCGATATTGTGGTCCATCACCTGCCTACCAAGGAAGAATGCCCTCCGGTTAAGCAAAAGGTCCGTCGTATGCGTCCAGAGATGTCTGAGAAGATCAAAGCCGAGGTTATGAAACAGTTTGATGCTGGGTTCCTTGCAGTGACTTCTTACCCTCAATGGGTTGCTAATGTGGTGCCGGTACCGAAGAAGGACGGTAAGGTCAGAATGTGTGTTGATTACAGGGATCTGAACAGGGCCAGCCCCAAGGATGACTTCCCCTTACCTCACATTGATGTCCTTGTTGACAATACAGCTCAGCACAAGGTGTTCTCTTTCATGGATGGTTTTTCAGGTTACAATCAGATCAAGATGGCACCTGAAGACATGGAAAAAACTACATTTGTTACTCAATGGGGCACCTTCTATTACAAGGTCATGCCATTCGGGTTGAAGAACGCTGGGGCGACCTACCAACGTGCCATGGTTGCTTTATTTCATGACATGATCCATCATGAGATAGAAGTGTACGTTGACGACATGATCGCAAGGTCCCAGACTGAGGAAGAGCACCTAGATCATCTGCAGAAGTTGTTTGACCGATTGAAACTGTACAAGCTGAGGTTGAACCCGAACAAGTGCACCTTCGGGGTAAGATCTGGGAAGTTGCTAGGCTTCGTCGTAAGTGATAAGGGTATTCAAGTGGACCCTGCCAAGGTTAAAGCTATTCAAGAGATGCCAGTTCCTAGGACAGAGAAGGAGGTCAGAGGATTTTTAGGACGCCTGAATTACATTGCTCGGTTCATTTCGCATCTAACCGCTACCTGTGAGCCAATCTTCAAGCTACTGAAGAAAGATCAGGTAGTACGTTGGAATGATGAATGTCAGGCTGCTTTTGACAGAATCAAAGAGTATCTCCAAGAACCACCCATCCTTATGCCACCGGTTGAAGGGAGACCTCTGATACTATATCTAACAGTGCTTGATAACTCAATGGGGTGTGTGCTGGGGCAGCATGACGAGTCTGGCCGAAAAGAGAATGCCATTTATTACCTTAGCAAAAAGTTTACCGACTGTGAGACCCGATACTCACTGCTTGAGAAAACTTGCTGCGCTTTGATATGGGCTGCTCGCCGGCTGAGACAATATATGCTGACTCACACTACCTTGTTGATCTCAAAGATGGATCCTATAAAGTACATATTTGAAAAGCCTGCTCTGTCTAGGAGAATAACAAGATGGCAAATGATCTTGACGGAATACGACATTCAGTACACGACCCAGAAAGCCATCAAGGGAAGTGTATTGGCAGACCACTTGGCACATCAGGCCGTAGATGACTATCAGTCAATGAACTTCGAGTTTCCGGATGAAAGCATCATGATTGTGACTGATTGTGAAGTACCTGGACCGGATGAAGGACCTGAGGAAGGATCCCGATGGTCTATGCACTTTTACGGAGCCTCCAACGCTTTGGGGAACGATATCGGCGCCATAATCATATCCCCTCAAAGTACTCATACTCCGCTCACTGCCCGGCTATGTTTTAACTGTACCAACAACATGGCGGAGTATGAGGCGTGCATCATGGGTCTTCAAGCTGCGATCGACCTAAGGATCAAGTTTCTAAGTGTCTTCGGAGATTCCACTCTCGTGATCAATCAGATCAAAGGAGAGTGGGATACGAAACATCCGAATCTTATTCCTTACAGAGAATGTGTGTTGACCTTGATCCCCCACTTCACAGAGATAACCTTTGAACACTTTCCAAGAGAAGAGAATCAGCTGGAGGATACGTTAGCTACAATGTCTGCTATGTTCAAGGTCAAATGGGATAATGAGGCTCCCCGGATCATCATCTGGAAACTGGACGAACCGGCATACTGCTGTGATCTCGAGACTGAATTGGTGACTGAGAAGCCTTGGTACCATGAAGTGAAGAGATATCTGGAAGCTCAGGAATACCATGAAGATGCCTCTGTCAATGATAAGAAGTTCCTGAGAAGGTTTGCAGCAAAGTTCTTCCTTAGCAACGGCGTCTTGTACAAGCGAAACCATGATTCAACCTTACTGCGTTGTGTGGATAAGACTGAAGCAGAAAGGATCATGGAAGAGCTACATGAAGGGACCTTTGGTACACATTCCAGTGGACACACTATGGCTAAAAAGATCCTTCGGGCAGGGTATTACTGGTCCACAATGGAAGCTGACTGCTACCAACATTCCAGGACATGCCATAAGTGCCAGATTTATGCAGACAAGGTGCATGTTCCTCCAGTTCCCCTGAATGTTCTGACTGCGCCTTGGCCGTTTGCAATGTGGGGCATAGACATGATCGGTGAGATTAAACCTACGGCATCTAATGGGCATCGCTTCATCCTAGTGGCGATTGATTATTTTACGAAGTGGGTCGAAGCAGCTTCCTATGCTACGGTAACCAAGACTGTTGTGGCACGGTTTATTCGGCATAATCTGATCTGTCGGTACGGCGTCCCAGAAAGGATCATTACAGACAACGGTACCAATATGAATAATAAGATGATCACTGAGCTCTGCGAGCAGTTCAAAATACAGCACCACAATTCTTCTCCTTACAGACCGAAGATGAATGGGGCTGTAGAAGCAGCAAATAAGAACATCATCACATACATAGAAAGCAAAACTTGAGTTTTTGGTTGAAAACTTGAAAACTGAAAACAGGGATAGAGGTCGATTCAAGCCAAGAAACTCATCTCATCACCTTCCTGAGACCTTAAGCAACTTACCTGACTAGGTTTCCACAATTCTAACGCCTTGAATCACTGTACAGAAGCCAAACTTTTTTTCACTTTTTCTCATAATCGTATTTTACAATTTATGCATATTCATGGCATTTTATTTATAGATTCATGCTAAGTGATGTATTTTAAAGCTAACCATATACTTTGATTGGATTTTTATGCACTGTATGCAAAACCACCATTGTCATATTTTAGGGTTTCAAACTTTGAAATTTGGGGCTTTACATTCAAAGAAAAATTGAGACTCGAGACCTGGACCGTTGGAATCAGTGTGTTTGGACGAAAACAATGGCACCCTCGCGCCTAATTTATGAGGCCCCAGGGGCTATTCGTTATTTTTCAGAAAGGTGCCTATGAGAACGGTGTAAAACCGTTGCTAATAGTTTTCATGTTTCAGGGAAAAATAAAGCCAAGGAGGAAGACGATGATGTGTAGGGCATTGGTTGGTCCGTTCAAAATATCGCGCGAAAAAAGAAGCATTGATGTTTGTTTGTTTTATTATATTTATTGATTATATTATTTACAGATAAACAAGGCAGCATAGTTGGCAAGCGTGTATGTTGGTAATCTCCAGGACCTGGGTTCGAGTCCCAGGTCCCCCACCCCTTTCCATATATTTTTTCAATTAATACTCATGTGCAATTTCAGTAGTAGTGTCCACCATGCACCCACAAAATCAAACCTGCCACGCGTATGCCAAGAGCAATCCCAGGGCTATAATTGGAGGAGCATCATAGACTTGAGTCAAAGAGGCTACACGCTAATGGAAAAGTCAACCAGGCCAAAGGCCATTGGGCCCAGATTGCTAAAGAAAAACCTCCAAATTAGGGGCAGAACCCCCTAGGTTTGCAAAATTGTTTATTATTCTTTGTTTTTTTCATTATTTTTACATTCTTTTAATTATTGTTTTTTTTAATTAATTTAATATTTTTATAATATATAAAAAACACCAAAAAAATCAGAAAAGAGAAAAAAATAATAAATATTTTTATTTTAGTATTTTTTGTAAATACATTGCATTAATTCACTTAGTTTTAATTTAGGGTTTAATCTTAACATTTTTCAATAAAAACCTAAAATTGGTAGAATTAGGGTTTATAATAATGTTTATCCCTTTTTTCTTTTCTTTCATAATAATTAAATATTTAATATTATTTACTTTTATAAATTAAAATTGCATGTAAAATAATTAGGTTTAATTTTAGGTTAAAGTTTAATACTTTCTTAACAAATAAAAAAATTTTAGAATTAGGGTTAGTTTCTCAATTTCATTTAATTCTTTTTTACATTAAAATCTTAAAATACCAAAAACAAATTTCTTTTCATTTTAATTTTATTAGTTTAATAATAATTTAATTTAGTTTCATAAAAAAGGGTCCAACGCCCTCGTTCCAACGTTAATTCAATTCGCATCTTTATTTCGTTTTCGTATAATTTTTATGTATCTCTCCCAAGGCCGTGTAATATTTATCTTTCGCATTTTTAATTCTTTATTTTCTGTCAAATCGGGTTCTGGAAATTTTGGCGATGTGGACCCGCGCCTTTTGTAATAGCTTAGAATTTTTACCTTCTCACAATTTTTAACTGTTAATCAAGGCATGCAAGAATGAATGGACAAAAATAAAAACAAGCGCATAGACCACTCATAACATGACAAGATAAAATATCTGAATCTGACACACAAATCACACACCACCCCTAGGGTACGCCTCACTGTTGCCTTGCCTCGAAAGGTGATCGTCGAGTAGAGGATGTCTTAGTAAGTCCTCATGATCCGGGAACCTGGCATGAGGGTAGCTTCTAAGGTGTCTTCCCATTGCTCTGGTGATCACCATGTCCCGAACCTCGAATTGACCCGAACACCTCCAACGGTGGTGCTACCTACCTCTCAATGGTGGGATGGCACTACTTTAAAGGACATTTACACAGACGAATTCCTTAGGGTAGGTAGGTTCTCGTAGATACTTGCTCTAATTTCAAAACAAATCAAAAATACTTTTCACACCAACACATTTTCAAAAGCTTTCGAAAGCAAATTTTCAAACACTCTTGAGGACTGATACAAGAGTCGAACTGGAATTTTCAAAGAAAACTTTTTTAAAACCCACAGTTGAAAAGCAAACAAACCATTTTTGAAAACACAAGTGAGCAAGTATCTAAGAGCCCATGGATAACCATGGATAGAAAGGGTGTTAACACCTTCCCTTTCTATAATCTACCTCCCGAACCGAGAGCAATCTCTATAAGGAATTTTTCTGTGCTTTTGTCCTTTCCATTTGGAGAAAATAAAAGACGGTGGCGACTCTTGCTTCCGCGACATTTCGCAAACCAGCGTTAAACAGTCAGTTCCAGATCCACCGATCACACAAAGCATCTAATCAAGACGTGTGTGATGCAGTTTCATCATTGCTACTAAAAGTAGGTCCCCAATATGGTCTTTCAATGATAAACCTTCTTTATTAACTTATTAAAAACCACCACGTGTCCCACTAACTCAAAAATTTGAAAATATAAACTGAACAAATTCCAACTATAAATACCTTCTTCTTCCTCAAACACACTTTTCCATCTTCTTGACTTCTGATTTTCAAAAACTTATGCTACTTTCAATTTTCCTTCTCAAAAACCTTCAATCGTCCAACAATCTGAACTCAACCATGGCACCATCCAAGAAAAGTATCAAATCCGGAAAGAATATGAAGAATAAAGAAGTGAAGAACACAGATGATGCTACATTTCAACCAATTCATCACATCACCAAAATGCTCCTTGTTGGAAATCAAGAACTTGTTCTAACACCTCATGTTTGTGCAGAACAACAAGCTATCTATGCTTCCCAGGTAATAATCCCTTTCACCATTGTTGATAAAACCCTAGGGTATATGGATCCTATGTTATCCTCTGGGTGTTTAGAATAAATTAGGGAAAATTTCCCGGTTTATCGTGATACAAAACCCATTGTTAATAAGGATGAACCTCCTAAAAAGAAGGATAATAATCTTGATAAAAATCTAGCAGAATCGTCTATAGAAAAGATTAAAAAAGAACCTTCCCCAGTTCCCATAACTGAGAATAAACCCTTTCAATTCGACTATGTGACTGAGAACTTTAGACCTTTTAGGTCTTGTCCCGTAGTAGATAAACAATATCTTTCTTGGCTAGACAAAGTCAAAAAGAAAAAATCCCAAGCCTGGAAAGACTTAGGTATTTTTGACTTGATTCAAATGTCGAAAATAGGTTTTAGTTACTACCAACCTTTGTTGATGGCTTTATTATATTTTTGGGATAGTACTTATAACTGTTTCCACCTCCCTCGTGGAATGATAACTCCCATTTTCTTTGACGTGGTTGCCATTACTAGACTCCTACAAACTAGAAAAACCTTTGATCCTTACCAACAAGAAGTAAAAACCATCGACTTCAAAGTAGAAAACACCGTCTTCACTAAATACATAAGTCTTTACCATGCTCAAAGAGACGAAGTATATGATGTCGAGCAGATATCTTTTCTTGCTCTTTGGCTATCCAGGTGCATATTTTGCTACAAATCTCTATAAGTTGCCAAAAGATTTCTCGCCTTAGAAAACCAACTTCATTCTGGTCGAAGAGTATGCCTTAGTGAGTTAATTCTCACTAGGTTATATGAAAGCCTTGGGTCCGCCACCTCCATACTAAAAGTATACAAATCAGGAACAAACTTATTTCTAGCTGGCCCATATTGGCTTCTCCATTTGTGGCTCAATGCAACGTTTGAACCATCTCTCACTACTTATGGAACAGTGGACGAAAAAGATCTTGAACTTCAAAATCGAACCATTGAAGGAACAAGACTGCTTTGACTGACTCCTGACGATGATGCAACAAACTTTGGGGAGTGCTTTACCAAGTATGTCATGATGTTTTCTAAACATCATATCTTCAGTCCTTTGATGTCTCCTTTTGCCAATAGGTGTCATGGCCCTGAGTAGTTCACCAGATCCCTTTCCGACATTTCACATGAAGATACAGACATTGTTGACATCTGGAGAGCCTTTTTACTTCCTAGGCTGATTGTTTCAAGCATCATGCCTATGAAGAGCAACATTTGTCTACTTAATTATCAACCAAATTTCGAGTCTCGATAATTTGGGCTTTGTCAATTGATCCCTGAACCTATCTTTGGAAGGAAACGTGAAATTTTCACATCAAGAATGAAGTTCTTTTTTCCTGACTTTGGAAAACATATGGCCTATCATGCTAACTTTGCAAAATTTAATCCCATTCCTTTCCAACCATCCTTATACTTATCAAAGGGCTTTGACATTTGGTGGAAAGATTTTTATTCAAAGAACATGTTCGACACAATTTTCCTCAGTCAACATTTGACAAAAGCTTTTGCATCTAAGTAGGATTCAACCCAGAAAGGTAAGCACACACATATCAAGGAAATCCAAGTGTTCCCAAAGTACTTTAGAACTGTTTACAATCAAATCAACATTAGTCGAACCACTTTTGATGCAACAAAAATTTTAAAAGAGAAATTTACTAAAAATCTTCCTCATTTAAACATCCCTGCTTGTGTCAAACCTGAAGACAAATATGACTTAGCCTTCAAACTTCAACCACCAAAATTACCAAAACTACCTAGCACTGATTTTGGCTTGGCTTTTTATCCTCCTTACCCAAACTGGTTCGTTTGTGGGAATTATTTCAAGTTTTTAAAACAAGAGTCTCAAAAACCTGCTAAATGAGTGGTTTCGACTAAGTATACCTTGGACAGTTTCAAAGGTTTCCTTCACTATGAATTATCAGCTATCTCTATTCTTTCTCCGACATGTGAAGGTATGGAACCAAATAATTTCCTTGGTCCTTTCTATTTCCTTTTGTTATTTCTTTTAGACCTGATACTAACCAGTGTTATCATGTATATTGTTCTAGCCGTCGAAAAGAAAACCATCAAAAAAGAACAACCCATCTTGAAGACAAGTTCCACTAAAGCTTCCAAACAAACAAACACTTCAACCAAAAGCGCTACTCCAGATACCAAAAAATCGAAGACAACAAAGGTATCATTTGGTATTTTGTTTGATTCTTGCACTATATCACTTTTCTAATAACAATACTTTTTCAGGCTAGCCATTTACCTCCAAAATCTCCACACAAAAGAAAATCCACCCATGATATTCCAATGGTGGTTGAAGATGATGAAGACACTCTTCCCACTCCTTCATAGACTAAGAAAATAAAGAAGAAGAAGAAGGTGAAAACTTCTGATGCAACCTCTTCGCAGCCATCCAAGCAAAAACCTGAGCTCAATATACTTCCCCCAAAACCCAAATAGAAAAGCACGTCCCAACCATCTGAGGGTGTTATCTTGGAGAGGGTCGAAAGTGACAACTCAAGCCATGATTGTTTAAAGGTATATATTTTATTTATTATTTTACTTCATCACCATTGTTCTTTTATTCGAACTAATGATTTCTTTTTTTTTTTCCGCAGGAAAATCCACCAACTCCTATTGTGTCTCTAATTGTTCTTGCTAAACACTAAATGGGTGACTTCCTCGCTAGTTGAAGGATATAGGGGAGAGCCTCAAGCAAGTGGGAGTGAATTGTTTACGATATTAAGGGATTTAGAGGATCACACAAGTATGCGTGAGCTCCAAGCAACGTGTCTTACTTACCCCTCAGTCGGGAGCCCTATATATAGAGGTATCTGGACCTCATTGATCACTGTATGTAACTGATGTGACTCTTCATCATACGTAACTGAGTTGCCATTAAGGCAAGAAATGTCTCTCGTTTCCAGCGATAGTTGTTATCATAACATGCGCCGCCATATATTTATGAGAGGTTACACCCTTAATGGGCCGATCACTCTATAACGGCCTCTGTGATACGGTGGGAGAACTGACTTGAGGGTTTTGCGTTTGATCGCAAATGTTGCGGTTAGCAAGAGTCGCCACCGACTTTTATTTTATCCAAAAGGAAAGGTGAAAAAGCACAGGAAAGACCTTTGAGAATATTTCTTGAGTTCGGGGGGATAGATTATGAAAAGGGAAGGTATTAGCACCCTTTTCATCCATGGTTTTCCATGGGCTCTTAGTTACTTGCTAGATCACTTGATTTTGTTTGAAATTGTGCTTTGTGTGGTTTTTGAAAGTATTTTGTAAAGAGGCCATTGTTTAGGCAATCTTTGTAATGATTCTCGTTCGTAAGAATGTATACAAAGATGTTGATCTTTTGAAAATGTTTTCAAGTTTTGTAAGATGTTTGAAAGTGTAGGTGTTTGTTTTGAAAGTAGCAAGGATGTTTGTTTTGAAATTGAGCAAGTAATTAGGAGCATTCTACCTACTCAAAAGTCTTTCTTGTTCATTTTTTGTTCCTTTGACATTGTTGTCTTACCATTGATTTGGTAAGCAACCCTATCTTTCGATGTAAACGGGATAGGTGTGGGTCATCATATAACCATGATTAGCAATGTTGCAAGGTATCTTAGCATTCTTTTTTAGGGACTAAGATAATTTGAAAGGCAACTTAGATAGCGTCATTGAGGGACTATGATCTTGTATTTGCTTGTTTTTGCTAAGATACCTTACATGCGTAATATGACCATTTTGTATAAGGAAACCAAGTGGAATAACCCTAGGGGTGTTTGTGTGCAAAATGTATTATTTTCATGCTTGTTTATGTCTTGAATTAGGGTTTTCTAAGTGTTGACTTTAGTCTTTCCATACAAATCCTAATTACTAACATTTGTATATAAAAACGATAAATTGCGGAATTTTAAAGTTACTACGCTATTACAACATTTGTGGGGAGGGGGTGTATAAATTGAATGGGGATTGCAAGAATATAAAGCCTAATTAGTCTATTACAACCATATTGAATTGATATCAATGTACAAGGAAATAAATAAATACAAAGTACAAAATGAATGAATGTAAAAAATACAAAATTGTAAAGAAAATGTATCTTTGTTTGATTTTCATGAAAAAAGGATTTTATCTTAACCTAATTAAATAAAGGAAATGATTAATTAAATTTGAATTTTATTAAGAAAAGATTTTAAGTAAAACCCTAGTTCTATTAATTAATCAAAAGAAAATAAGTTTAAGAAAAGTATTTTTGGTATTTTTATCTTAAAAAATATTTATAGTATTATGAAATGTTTTTGGCCTTTTTTAATATTAAAAATAATGTATTTTTAATGGTGTGAAAAAAGAAAAAAAAACATAATATTAATTAAGTTTACAAGATTAGTTAATAATATAAATAAAGTATAATAAATAAAAATATTTTTTTTGGGAAAAATAAAATAAAATAAGTCAAGATATAATTTTTTTTTTTGTATTTTATGATTTTTAGTATTTAGAAAATATATTTAAGAAAAATAAAAATGAAAATAAAAAAGAAAATAAATAAATTTGGGCCAGGGGTGTCAATAGGAAACAGTGGGTTAGCTAGCAAAATAAAAAAAATAAGCCAGGCCCAAAGAGGCCCAGCGCCCTGCAAACAAAAAAAGCCAGAATTTGTAAAACATGTAAAAATGCAAAAGGATACCACTAGGGCTCGAACCCAGGTCCCATAGGTTAAAGACGTGCGCTTCTACCACTGGGGTGTCTATACATCCGTTAATACAAACAAAATAATAAATATGTAAGGCAAAACGCGCCCTGAAGACTTCATCTTCAACCTCCAGCCAGACCAACTGTAACTTGCTCATTTCTCATCAAAATGAAAACTGTAAACATGAAACTTGTAGCAAATTTTCTCACAATTCCAGAAATGTAAAGTATTAAAACTATAGATCAAAGATAAGCATGAATTTTAATGGCCCTAATTTGAACCCTAAAAATTTCAAAAATTTCAGTTTCAAAATTCTCTAAGCTCAAGCAAAATTAATGGAAACTATGGACATGGTTAGCTTCAGGGCAATGATATCTTCATGTTTTGTTCACAAATAAACTATTGATGATGCCTGTATGAAGAGTTTCGAGTTGAGAAAACTTACCTCAAAATTGGAAATCGTGTTTTGAGTTTGAGCTTGTTTCAAGTGATGGTGATGATCAGGTTAGCTTGAGTTGAGAGTGGCTGAAATGGCCTGGAGAAGTCAAGTAGCAGACTCTATTTTTTAGTTATGGAAGTTATGGTAAATGGTGTTATAGTAATGAAACAGGGACAAGGATAGGTTACACTTGATGTAAGGAAGATTAGAAACTAAAAGGCCAAGAAACGCACGAGGGAAATGTGAGTTTGAAGTTCAAGGTCAGAAACTGTGCAACAATGGAGTTTTTGGGAAATTTCTGATTTGAGAGAGTTTTGGTGTATTTCAGGGTCCTTAACCTCGTCCTTTAGCTCACAAATAGTGACTATATTTATAAGCAACAAGTTTGGAGACTTCTTGTTGATCAGAATTCAAAATCACAAGTTTATGCATAACATGTGATTTTTGAGAAATTCAAGTTTCAAAGCCTTGTGTACTTGCTAAGATAGAGTGGTTATGCTTTAAACAAGCTTGCTTATGACTTTGTGGATGGAGTGTGATCAAAGGGAACAAGTTAGAGGCTCAAGAATGGACTTTATTCAAAAAGCTTGCTTTACAAGAATGATAATGTTAACTTTGTGCCATTAATGGAAATGCAACTTGGATAATAGCTCAATTGCTTGGATCAAAGACCTAACAGTTGTGTAAACATTTAATTATGGAGTGACAAACAAGTTTGAGGCATGCAAAGCAAAGATTATGCAGCCTAGCATGGATTTGGTTCATGTGTTCATCAAAATGGCTTGTAATTCAAGTGACAAAATCCTAACTTCATCTCTTCGGTTCTCCCTACTCAAGAATGATCTCAAGGAGTTCTTGGACATTTTGGAAAGCTTGCAATATGCTCTACAACCCATATTTGAATTGATTTTGAAGATTACCCTTGGAACTATATGAAAAAGTGCCATGAAGTTGGGTCAAAATCCTAACCAAATTAGAGCAAAATTTCACTAACTGTTTAGTTTCATGACCACATGTTCATGAAATTATAACTTGAGATCCAAGCATTTTTGGAAGGAGTTATGTAAATAAAAGTTGTAGATTTCACGGATATCTACAACTTTAATGTTGGAAGTTTCTCTTGAATCATCTTGCATCATGGTGAAAATTTGGCTCAAAGTTATAAAAAAACATGAAATTTCCAACACTTAGAAAAATTTCTAAGTTTAGAAATATTGACTTTCCAAAATGAAATCTTGAATTTTTGATTTCTTGATGAATAAGTTTCATATTTTGACATGTTTTGATGAATTGTGATCTTTGGCACTTGAATTTGACCAAAAAACCAAAGTTTGACTTTTCAGTATACAGTTGACTTTTGATCAGTTGACTGCAAAATTCATCTGTCAATCCAATGGACTTGTAATGTTTTGAACTATGTCATTAGGTTAAAATGATGCAATTTGACTCTTGAGATCATGACTTAAACCAATTGACCATTTTCTAGGTCAAAAACCAGAAATTGCCCTTTCCCAGTCAAAACCCTAATTTTGACCATTTTGCCCTTTTGGAGATTTGATCAAATTTCTTGAGGAGTTGTGGTCCAAACTTGATCAAATGACATATATGAGTTTAAAATGTTGATGTGGATCAAAAATTATGAAGTTTGACTATAAATTGGCCATAGTTGACTTTTTCCCTAATACAGCTGATTTTTAGGTCAACTGCTCAATTGACTGATAAAAAATATGATCCAAGGCTTGAAACTTGACATGAGTAAGATAGGGGGTCCATAGTGATCCATGAAAATAATATGGGGCATAGAAGGTTCAAAAATATTTGTGCAAACTCAAACCCTAGTTTTGGGTCATTAATGCATAAGGAGGTGTCTTGAGCTGATCAAACCCTAGTGCAGTCTTGAGCTGATCAAACCCTAGTGCAGTCTTGAGCTCCAGGAGATCTTGTAAGAAAATTCTTGATAAGTGAGAGGGAAAATTTTGGGGTAAAACAGATGCCCCTGTTCAATCTTCTTAATCCTGAAGAGTTAGATTGGCAAGTTCTACCATTCATGACTCGAAGGTGGAAGATGATTAGACACTAGAGTGCCCAGAAATTTGCACTCGATGATGTGATGGTAGAGGGAATGGGCTTAAAGATGCCATTTGGAGAGGTGCTAGAAAGTTTTTGGAGATGGGCTTGTAGATGTCATCCAAAAGTGATTGCTGAATCTGAAAGAGAATCTGAATGAGTATCAGAATGGCGTCCGCGTCTGAAGCGTATCTGAACTGTATCTGAAAGTTGAATTTGAATGAGTATCAGAATGACATCTGTGTCTGGAGTGTATTTGTACTGTATCTGAGAAGGAATCTTAATGAGTATCAGAATGGAATCCGTGTCTGGAGCGTATCTGAACTGTATCTAAAAGTTGAATTTGAATGAGTATCAGAATGACATCCGTGTCTGAAGTGTATCTGTATTGTATCTGAGAAGGAATATGAATGAGTATCAGAATGAAATCTGTGTCTGGAGCGTATCTGAACTGTATCTGAAAGTTTAATTTGAATGAGTATCAGAATGACATCTGTGTCTGGAGCGTATCTGAATTGTATATGAAAATTAAATGAGTATCAGAATGGCATCCGTGTCTAGGGTGTATCTGAACTGTATCTGAGAGTTGAATGAGCTTCAGGATGGCATCCGTGTCTGGAGCGTATCTGAACTGTAACTGAAAACTTTGAACATTGTTAAGGGTATCTGTTAACCTTATCCTGAAAAAGGGTAAAATGTTAGCTTAAAATACAAAGTCATGTTGTATGAAATGCATGGTATGGTGCATTTGTGTTATCAATGTTTAAGATATATGGATGCAATGTATGGGCATGCGAGCTGATCTGTTGCGTTGTTTGTTGGATTTGGGGAAAATAAATCCCTGACCACTGTTGAGGATATGTAAGTCTTCCTGTTGTGAAGTGTTGATGAATTTCCACTTAGAGAAATAAAATCTGTTGTAAGGGGAATGTCGTGTACTGTTTGAAAAGTCCTGGTTGGGGAATTCTGAGAAATTTGGCGACTTCTACAGGGAATTGATAAACCGGAAGCTTTGTTCTACTGGAGATTAAACTGCTCACAGTGGGGAATTTGATGGAGATAAACTTAGAGAGATTTCCCTATCCCTTTAATCCATCAGTGATTGTCTTTTATTTTGTTTGTTTGTAAACAGTAATTATGTTCAAATGCATATGTTCAACAATGAATCATTGGACGTTTTTGTAAACAAAACACAAGCGAAAAGAAAAACAGATAGTTTTTGCACTTTCAAAGGGATATCTTTGTATTGACTTTGAGTAAGTATTTTTGTACAATGAGACAAACATTCTAGTAAGAGAATGTCGTCCTAAAAAATGAAAATTTTAATACAAAGAAAATATAGCTATATGCAATAATCCCATGGGGTTCCCATTCTGCTATAACCTTTGTATCTCTGGGCATCTTATCTGTTTGTTATCTTGTCTGAAGATGATTGAATTGATCAGCACCTCTGAGTTTGTCAGTGGAAGCCAAAGGTTGTCTGTACCGTGATCCAACAGGACATAGTCATACGCTTCAATTCCCTAACTTTTTCCTGGACCGCCTTTTCGGGTTTTCAGCCCACCGGGATACCCTTTTTTGCCCAAGCCGCCCTTTCGGGTTTTCAACTTGCCGGGTGTACATATTTTTTTGTTTTATCCCTAATTTTTCCCGAACCTTTTTGGTTCTCTGGGATGCCCTTGTTTTTCCTAGGTGTGTCAACCTAGCGGGTCTCTTATGCATAGTATCTTTTGACTATGTCTGCATTCGCAGGGTGCGGCAGGTCGTCGCCATTCGTGGTGGTCAAGATCATTGCTCCACAAGAGAATATTTTTTTGATTACAAATGGTCCTTCATTTGATCACCAGATCTCCAACTTGATACACTTGGCGTCTGACCTTTTTGTTGAAAGCCTTGATCATCCGTTTTTGATACATTTGACTATGACAGACAGCAGTAAGCCTTTTCTCATCAATCAAGTTTAGTTGATCAAGTCGAGTCTGGATCCAATTTTCTTCATTCAACCCCGCATCCTTCATAATTCTTAGAGAGGGGATCTGAACCTCAATAGGCAAGACAACCTCCATGTCGTATACCAGATAATAGGGTGTTTCCCTGGTTGATGTGCAAGCTGTGGTACGATACCCGTGGAGAGCGAATGGTAGCATCTCATGCTAGTCTTTGTATGTGACTTTCATTTTCTATATGATCTTTTTAATGTTCTTATTTACGGCTTCGACAACACCATTCATCTTCGGTCGGTAAGGGGAAGAATTGTGATGCTGGATCTTGAATTTCTCGCACAGGGCGGTGATCATAGTATTATTCAAGTTTGTACCATTGTCTGTAATGATCCTCTCTTGGATACCGTAACGACAAATGAGATTCTGCTTGATGAACCGGGCGACAACATTCTTGGTAACGGGAGCGAAGGAAGCTGCCTCCACCCACTTTGTAAAATAGTAAATGGCCACTAAGATGAAGCGGTGTCCATTGGAGGCCGTTGGCTTGATTTCCCTAATCATATCAATCCCCCATATAGTAAAGGGCCAAGGAGCCATCAAGACATTCATAGGAACCGAAGGTACGTGCACCTTGTCAGCATAAATCTGACACTTGTGGCAGGTTCGAGAGTGTTGATAGAAATATGCCTCCATAGTAGACCAGTAATAGCCTGCTCGTAGGATCTTCTTTGCCATTGTATGCCCACTGGAATGAGTGCCAAAGGTGCCTTCATGTAATTCAGCCATGATTCTTTCAGCTTCAACCTTGTCTACACACCGAAGTAACACATAGTCATGGTTGCGTTTGTAAAGAATGCCATTACTAAGGAAGAATTTTGCAGAGAATCTCCTTAATAACTTCTTATCATTGACTGAAGCTCCTTCCGGATATTCTTGGGTTTCGAGATACCTCTTGACTTCGTGAAACCAAGGCTGGTCCATTATTTCTTCAGTATTAATCTCATGACAGTGTGCTGGTTCATCCCTTCGTTCAATGGTGATCTGGAGAGCCTCATTATCCCATTTAAGTTTAAACATAGATGACATCGTGGCTAGTGCGTCTGCTAGATGATTTTCTTCTCGCGGGAAGTGCTCGAAGGTAATCTCTTCAAAATGTGGGAGCAATGTCAAAACATGTTCTTTGTAAGGGATAAGGTTAGGGTGTTTGGTGTCCCATTCCCCTTTGATCTGGCTAATAACCAAAGATGAATCTCCGGATACATTTAAAGATTTGATCCCCAAGTCTATGGCAGCTTTGAGACCAAAGATGCACGCTTCGTATTCTGCAATGTTATTTGTACAATTGAAGCAGAGTCTTGCCGTAAAGGGAGTATGACACTCTTCAAGAGATATGAGTACAACACCAATACCATTGCCGAGTATGTTAGATGCCCCATCAAAAACCAGGGTCCATCGGGATCCTTGTTCAGGTCCGTCATATGGCCTAAATTCTTCACAGTCGTTTACCATCACGATGTCTTCATCTGGGAATTCAAACTTCATGGACTGGTAGTCTTCTATAGCTTGGTGAGCAAGCTGATCAGCTAGTACACTGCGCTTTATTTCTTTCTGGGTAGTATACTGTATGTCACATTCCGTCAAGATCATCTGCCATCTTGCGATTCTCCCAGAGAGAGCAGGTTTCTCAAAGATGTATTTTATTAGATCCATTTTAGATATCAACAAGGTAGTATGGGTCATCATATACTGTCTTAGCCGACGAGCAGCCCATGCCAGAGCACAACAAGTTTGCTCGAGCAGTGAATATCTTGTTTCAAAGTCGGTAAACTTTTTGCTCAGGTAATAAATAGCTTGCTCTTTTCGGCCAGACTCGTCATGCTTCCCCAGCACACAACCCATTGAATTTTCTAAAACAGTCAAATACATGATCAATGGTCTTCCCTCGGCTGGTGGCATCAAAATAGGAGGCTCTTGTAGGTACTCTTTGATCTTGTCAAAATCATATTGGCACTCATCATTCCATTTGACTACTTGATCTTTCTTCAATAGTTTGAAGATTGGTTCACAAGTAGCTGTCAGGTGAGAAATGAATCTAGAAATCTAGTTCAAACGTCCCAAGAACCCCCTGACTTCCTTCTCAGTACGAGGAGCATGCATCTCTTATATCACTTTTACCTTGGCGGGATCCACTTCAATACCTTTATTGCTGACGACAAAGCCTAGGAGCTTACCAGACCTTACTCCAAACGTGCATTTATTTGGGTTCAACCTCAGCTTGTACTTCTTTAGTCTCTCAAACAGTTTCTGTAAATGATCAAGATGCTCTTCTTGTGTTTGATATCTAGCTATCATGTTGTCCACATAGACCTCTATTTCGTGATGTATAATGTTGTGAAATAGAGCTACCATGGCACGCTGATAGGTTGCCCCAGCATTCTTCAGTCCGAATGGTATCACCTTGTAGCAGAATGTCCCCTATTATGTGACAAAGGTTGTCTTCTCCATGTCCTCAAGCGCCATTTTGATTTGGTTGTAGCCTGAGAAACCGTCCATGAAGGAGAACACTTTGTGATGTGCCGTATTATAAACTAGGATGTCAATATGGGGAAGTGGGAAGTAATCCTTAGGGATTTCCCTATTTAAATATCTGTAGTCCACGTACGTTCGTATTTTGCCATCCTTTTTGGGCACGGGAACAACATTGGCAACCCATTGCGGATAGGAGGTGACGGCCAAGAATCCAGCGTTGAATTGTTTCATGACTTTTACTTTAATCTTCTCCGACATATCTGGTCGCATGCGATGGACCTTTTGCTTTACTGGTGGGAAATCCTCTTTTGTAGGTAGACGATGTACCACAATATTTGCATCAAGTCCTGGCATGTCTTCATAAGACCAGGCAAAGATCTCAACATATTCGTGTAGCAACTGAATTAGACGCTCTTTGACACTGGGTTCCAGATTGGCACCCACCTTGACTTCTCTTTTATCTTCCTCGGTACCTAGGTTGATTGTATCCATGGGTTCCTCGTGGGGCTGAATGGTCCTCTCTTCTTGTTGTAGTAATCTGGCAAGTTCGCCTGGTACTTCACAATCTTCCTCACCTTCGTCTTCGGCTTGGTAGATTAGATTTTCAGAGTCACCAAAATCCATAGCAGAACCGTTATCCATGGGATCCTGAATGGATGTAGACCTGCATTGTGAGTGTGAGTGTATGTAAGGGTATATCTATCTTTGAAAGAAATGAAAATGTAAAAGAGAAAAACAATGAGCACAAAGTTTGTACGCAAAACATCCATGACTCATTGATGTCATATGGAAATGAGATAATAACCCTTACAAATAGACCATTGCCCCTCGGGTAAGACACAAGGTTTTAAGAGTCTGAATTGTTTTAATATTACAAATCCAACAAAATGTAAAGACAAATTACTGTGGGATAAAAGTGATCCAGACAAAATCTCTAGCCTCCCAGTTGCTGAACCCTCCTCTAACAGTTGGGATGATCCAATCCTCCAGGTTGCATCCATCTTCATCATCCTCTACCG
Organism: Vicia faba; assembly: GCA_948472305.1. NCBI lineage: Eukaryota > Viridiplantae > Streptophyta > Magnoliopsida > Fabales > Fabaceae > Vicia > Vicia faba. Next base: position 340,964,046 of record OX451740.1, read on the forward strand.
CGTTGACTTCACGATTGCTGATCTTCAGGGGTGGTCCTCCAGCACGAGCGCGGCGTATAGTCTTCTGAGCACCTGAAGTGAAACCCAGACCAAACTTGTTAGACTTGTATGGGATATCTGGGAGTTTTCCCCAAATAGTGCACCCACCTTCTTCTATCACTGCTTTTGCATCCTTTAAATATGACATCCTGAGTGGAGGCCTTGTGATCTTGGGAACAACCCTGGTTACCGCCACATCTTGCGGGACTTCTTCAAAGTGTTGAAATGGAGTTTCAATAAATTCACCATCTAACTCCACATATCTGAAGGAATTGAGATGGCTGATCATATACTCTTCTTCTCCATGAACGGTGATAATCTTCCCTTGAATCGGATACTTCAGCATTTGGTGCAACGTAGAAGTAACAGCGCCAGCATTGTGAATCCATGGTCGGCCTAGCAAGTAGGAGTATGAAGGGCGGATATCCATTACATAAAAAGTTGAATCAAATGTTTGGGTTCCAACTTTTATGGGGATATCCACTTCCCCATGCACCATCCTTTTTGAGCCATCAAAAGCTCTCACTACTATGTTGCTTGGTTTCAATGTCAATCCTTCACAGTCAAGCCTATCAAGAGCCTTTTTAGGCAATACATTCAGAGATGATCCAGTGTCCACCAAGACATGAGTCAAGGTTGTGCCCCTGCATTCCACTGAGACATGCAATGCCTCATTATGCTTCCTTCCTCTTGGCGTTAAATCAGCATCCGAGAAACCTAAACCAATATCTGCAGTCAAGCTGGCTACGCAGTCTTGGAACTGATCGACAGATGTTTCTTGGGGTACATGGGCAGTTTTCAGGAATTTTACCAAGGCCTTTGCATTCGCCTCAGAACATAGTAGTAAAGCCAACATGGAAATTTTTGATGGAGTTTTCCCCAGTTGTTCAACTACATCGTATTCGCTTCTTTTTATGATCTTTAGAATTTCCTCCATCTCTTTCCGGGAGGTCTTAGGGATAGCCAATGATTGTGCCTTCGTCCGGATAGGCTCAATCAGAATACTTTTACCTCGAGTCTCGGTTAACTCGGCAGCAGGAATGTCAGTAGGAGTGATAATAGGGATTGTAATAGCTTTGTCAGTTGGAGTATTGGTGGAGATGATTGTAGGACTGGGAATAACTTTTGGAGGAGCAACAACAACAAGAATGATTACGGGTCCATAAACTGCTTTTGGGGGAGCAATTTCTAGAGAGAATATCCTTCCGTTTCGGGTAATCTTGCTAGTTCCTGCAATATTACTGATATCAGAGTCAACTTTCTCAGAACTTGAGTCTTCCGCAGCTGGCCAATCTTGCTTGATACCGTGGTATTAGACATCCCCTCCATAATTCCATGGTATGGTTTTGTCTGACGAATACGGGACTGGTCCAGGCATTGTAATTATCAAAGGGGTTACTTTTGGAATTGATGTAATTCTAATGGGTCTTTTGGTGGAGACCCTGGAAGAATTGGAGGAAATGGTAATGATAGAAACATCATTAAAAGGAACATGTGGAACAAAAGTCTTTTCAAACAAAATTTCCTTGTTATCTATTAGGCATTGAACGCCTGCTTTCAACAAAGGACAGCTGGTTGGTGAGGACAAACAGAAATGGCAGCTTTCATCACAGCCTGGGAATACACTGGCATTTAATAAGTTCTTTTTGATAGTCAAGAGTGGGGTTATAAGTTCATCAACTGAAGTAACAAACATATCTTCCTCAATGGAATTGGCATTATGGCCGTGTTTGGGCATAGGGGCATAAATGACATTTGGCTTTTCAGGGCATCGAATTCAATCTCTTTGGCTTCAATGAGGTCTTGTAATTTGTTCTTTAGATCCCAACAGTTGTTAGTGTCATGGTCGAGACTCTCAGAGTGGTATGCACAGCGGACATTAGGATGATAGTGAGGAGAGGTTGTGTTAGGGTTCTTTGGAGCTTCTTTCAAGGTCACTAGGTTAGATCTTAGCAAGTGTGGTAATACTTGAGATAGGATCATATTAATTCTGGTGAATTGTCTGACTGGTCTTTCCATTCTTGGTTGATTGTTTCTTTGCTGATCAGGCGCATGTTTAGGAATCATAACAGCCCCCACCATTGGACGACGTTCGACCCTATCTTGATTTCTCTGAGGATAAGTAGCAACCACTTCTTTCTTTCCGATAAATGGCTTCCTTACAGCAGCAGAGGATGCATCTTTTTGAATATTTCCACTCTTTATCCTGGCTTCTACCCTCTCTTCAGTTAATATTAGTTCAGTAAAACCTGCCGATGAACTCCCAATTAAGTGATTTAAGAAGGGACCAGACAAGGTGCCCAAGAACATGTCTACTAATTCTCTTTCAGATAGGGGAGGTTGAACTCTTCCAGCAAAGTCTCTCCATTTTTGCACATAGTCCTTGAAGCCTTCACTTGAAACCATGGCCATACTCTGGAGCTGAGTATGGGTAGGTGCAAGATCAGCGTTGTATTGGTATTGTTTGTAAAAGGATGCGGCAAGATCTTTCCAGTTATAAACATTGTCTCTTTCTAACTGATAAAACTAATCAAGTTGAGTTCCAGACAGACTATCTTGGAAGAAGTGTACCCATAAATCTTTGTTAACGGTATGGGGCTTGATTTTCCTCACATAGGACCGGAGATGCATTTTAGGGCATGAAACTCCGTCATATTTGGTGAACACAGGTTCTTTGAATTTTGGAGGAATGAAAATTCCGGATACTAACCCCAACTCCTCAAAGTCCAAACTAGACACTTTTTGGATTTCCATTGCACTCAACCGTTCTTCTAGATGCTTATACTTGTCATCAGCTGGAGGGTATTGTTCTTCATAATAGTCTTCTTCTTCCTCTTTCTCTTCTGATTCTGATTGGATAACTATTTCTTTTCCCTTCCCATCTTGATTGTCTTTCTCACCAGATGTTGTTGCAAAGTCTAAGGCCCTTCTTGTCTGACCGTGGAATCTTCTTCCTATGTTTAGAACTCTGGTTATCTTCTTTTTCTTCTCCTCAGCCAACAAGGTCTTCAACTCTTTTTGTCCCTTGGCTAGAGTTAAGAACAACTATTGAAACTGTGCATTCTGAGCTTGGAGGTCCTTTACCATTTGCTCGATATCCATCTTACTAAAATAAACAGTAGCGAGATGAGGAGACTTGTTTCAAGAAACCTGCTTATGTTATGATAAATGATAAATGCGTATGCAATGGTTTCAAGGATTTTAAGATTCAAATTTGTTTTACACAAAAAGGAAACACACGTTATATTAATAAATTAAAGTCTTGAGTACATCAATGCCTTCTTGGGCAAAATAATACAAAAAACTCTAAGATAAAAAGGTAGTACGCATCCTCTTTGGTGCAACGTAGGCATTCAGAGTTTTCTCCTCATGAAGTAGTCTAGTGAGTTCTAAAACCTTCTTCTCGCTTGCGTAGAATTGGGCTTCAAAAGTATCTCTATCCCCTTTGAGTTGTATCCAATCCCTTTGTAGGTCTTCAAGAGAGGTGGGCATGTCAAGATGTAGGATAGTATATGGAACATCTCCTTCCATGACAGGCTCTATGAGTACCGGGAGAATGTAGGGATAAGGCATCATAAGACTCTGAGCACGAGTTCATACCCATTTAAGGTAAGGATCAAGAGGGATGTAATTTTTATGCCCCAAAGTCTTGCTATCTACCTTGTTTAACACCCTCAAAGCTCGGATAAAACTCTAGAGAAGACCTTGATCGTTGTTGTCGTAGTCAAATACCAAACCTTGAATCAGCATCTCGTGAAGGCCATTCCTTCGGGCGTAACCAAATTGTCTTAAGGATAAATAGGGGTTGTAGGTAATACCTCCCCTAATGCCAATTAAAGGGACATTAGGAAATTCTCCATAACGGTCGATAATAGTAACATTCTCTATGGATCGGGAGCACCAACGAATATCTGAATGTTTGAGCGTCATCAACCTTTGTGACCACCTTGAACCTTGCTCATTCTTTAATAAAAATTAGGGAAGATGAGAAATAAACCATCTTGCCAAGAGAGGAGTGCAACACATAAGGACACCTCTTTTCCTCATTATGCGAGTGTGAAAAGAGTGCAAGATGTCCCCTAGCAATGTAGGTACCGGGTTGCGGGATATGAAGATTTTGACGGTGTTCATATCTATGAGTTGGTAAGGATTTGGAAACAAGACCATACCATAGATGAGGAGAGCCACAATTTACTCAAAGGCTTGCAAATCCAAGGAGTTCCAACATCTTTGGGCTTTCTCGAACAAGAACTTTGCTAAGAAACCTTTGACACCACTCATTGTTTCCCAATGAGTTGTGACATCAGATGAGTACAAGTGTAGAGCTTGAGCAATCTCTTCTAGCTTTGGGTATTTTTCCGTACCGTTGAAAGGTAGTTGATTGAGAATGGGAATCCTCAAGAGTCGGTAGAATTCTTCCAAAGTGGACACAAGTTGATAGTCGGGAAATGTGAAGCAATGGTGTAAGGGATCAAAGAACTGAAAGAGCACCTTCATCATGTCCTCATCTGTGTTGGAGGTGACCAAGTTGAGTAGGCGACCATGTCTCTCGGTGAATGGAGAGTTTTCTGGAATCCTTGATGCTAGCTCCTTATGTTGTGAAAGGATCCTCACAAGATTGACTTGAATAGTTTTCCTGCAAAGAGAATCCATATCCTACAAAACAAGAACAAAGATAAATCTAAAATCCTTGAAATGGTTAGTGGATGTGTATGATGTTTATGATGTTCATGATGTTATGTACAAGTATGTATATACAAACAAAGCAAACAAATCCTTAGGTTTAGGCTTGCATGGAGTTTTATAGGTAAGTACCCTCTTGAAGTTTAGTTGGCTCAAACTTGTCCTAGTAATAGTAATCGGCTTCTAAGGAGCTCAATATCACTGGCTTGTTTCCTTGGTCATTGTTTTAGCACAAGCCTCTTTAATGGCGACCGAAATATCCCAAGAAACAAAACCTCAATGAGTGTAGTATCGAGTATCTACCAACTTCAGACTGCACCAAAGCCGGTAATCTCACTACATCCTAAAGGCCAAGTTGGTCAAGTAAAGGTTCTAGAAGTTCATTAGTGCTTTATGACATCACTCATCGGCCCCGTATTCTCTTTGATTAACTCAAAGGCTACCGGTACCCATAAATATGTCACACTAACATAGCTATTGCTTAGACCATGTCGGTATACCCCGCACAGTTTCCACAACACATTGCCACTTACCTATATTGTATCCCAAATCCGGGTAGAGGATTCAAACCCAAACAAAGAACCATAATGTAAAGCATATAAGTCAAACAATAAAGGCAAGTAAATGTGATCTAGCCCTAAGGTAACCCCACTTTTAGAATTCTCCCCAGCATAGTCGCCAGTTTTGTGATACGGTGGGAGAACTGACTTGAGGGTTTTACGTTTGATTGAAAATGTTGCGGTTAGCAAGAGTCGCCACAGACTTTTCTTTTATCCAAAAGGAAAGGTGAAAAAGCACAGAAAATACCTTTGAGATTATTTCTTGAGTTCAGGGGATAGATTATGAAAAGGAAAGGTATTAGCACCCTTTTCTTCCATGGTTTTCCATGGGCTCTTAGTTACTTGCTAGATCACTTGCTTTTTTTTGAAATTGTGCTTTGTATGGTTTTTGAAAGTATTTTGTAAAGAGGCCATTGTTTAGGCAATCTTTGTAATGATTCTCATTCGTAAGAATGTATACAAAGATGTTGATCTTTTGAAAATGTTTTCAAGTTTTGTAAGATGTTTGAAAGTGTAGGTGTTTGTTTTGAAAGTAGCAAAGATGTTTGTTTTGAAATTGAGCAAGTAATTAGGAGCATCCTACCTACTCAAAAGTCTTTCTTGTTCATTTTCTTTTCCTTTGACATTGTTGTCTTACCATTGATTTGGTAAGCAACCCTATCTTTGGATGTAAACGGGACGGGTGTGGGTCATCGTATAACCATGATTAGCAATGTTGCAAGGTATCTTAGCATTCTTTTTTAGGGACTAAGATCATTTGAAAGGCAACTTAGATAGTGTCGTCGAGGGACTATGATCTTGTATTTGCTTGTTTTTTCTAAGATACCTTACATGCGTAATATGGCCATTTTGTATAAGGCAACCAAGTGGAATAACCCTAGGGGTGTTTGTGTGAAAAATGTATTATTTTCATGCTTGTTTTTGTCTTGAATTAAGATTTTCTAAGTGTTGACTTTAGTCTTTCCATATAAATCCTAATTACTAATATTTGTATATAAAAGCGATAAATTGCGGAATTTTAAAGTTACTACGCTATTACAATATTTGTGGGGAGGGGGTGTACAAATTGAATGAGGATCGCAAGAATATAAAACCTAATTAGTCTATTACAACCATATTGAATTGATATCAATGTAAAAGGAAATAAATAAATACAAAGTACAAAATGAATGAATGTAAAAAATACAAAATTGTAAAGAAAATGTATCTTTGTTTGATTTTCATGAAAAAAGGATTTTGTCTTAACCTAATTAAATAAAGGAAATAATTAATTAAATTTGAATTTTATTAAGAAAAGATTTTAAGTAAAACCCTAGTTCTATTTATTTATCAAAAGAAAATAAGTTTAAGAAAAATATTTTTGGTATTTTTATCTTAAAAAATATTTATAGTATTATGAAATATTTTTGGTCTTTTTTAATATTAAAAATAATGTATTTTTAATGGTGTGAAAAATAAATAAATAAAAAAACATAATATTAATTAAGTTTACAAGATTAGTTAATAAAATAAATAAAGTATAATAAATAAGAATATTTTTTTTGGGAAAAATAAAATAAAATAAGTCAAGATATAAATCTATTTTTATTTTGTATTTTATGATTTTTAGTATTTAGAAAATATATTTAAGAAAAATAAAAATGAAAATAAAAAATAAAATAAATAAATTTGGGCCAGGGGTGTCAATAGGAAACTGGGGGTTAGCTAGCAAAATAAAAAAAAGCCAGGCCCAAAGAGGCCCAGCGCCCTGCAAACAAAAAAAAGTCAGAATTTGTAAAACATGTAAAAATGCAAAAGGGTACCACTAGGGCTCGAACCCAGGTCCCATAGGTTACAGGCGCGCGCTTCTACCACTGGGGTGGCTATACATCTGTTAATACAAACAAAACAATAAATATGTAAGACAAAACGTGTCCTGAAGACTTCATCTTCAACCTCCAGCAGACCAACTGTAACTTGCTCATTTCTCATCAAAAATGAAAACTGTAAACATCAAACTTGTAGCAAATTTTCTCACGATTCCAGAAATGTAAAGTATTAATACTATAGATCAAAGATAAGCATGAATTTTAATGGCCCTAATCTGAACCCTAAAAATTTCAGAAATTTTAGTTTCAAAATTCTCTAAGCTCAAGCAAAATTAATGGAAACTATGGACATGGTTAGCTTCAGGGCAATGATACCTACATGTTTTGTTCATAAATAAAGTACTGATGATACCTGTATGAAGAGTTTCAAGTTGAGAAAACTCACCTCAAAACTGGAAATCGTGTTTTGAGTTTGAGCTTGTTTCAAGTGATGGTGATGATCAGGTTAGCTTCCTTGAGGTCCTAGGAAGCTAATGTAATGGTTTGCTTGAGTTGAGAGTGGCTGAAATGGCATGGAGAAGTCAAGTTGCAGACTATGTTTTTTGGTTCAGGAAGTTATGGTAAATGGTGTTACAGTAATGGAACAGGGAAAGGGATGTGTTACACTTGATGTAAGGAAGCTTTAGAAACTAAAAGGTCAAGAAACACACGAGGGAAATGTGAGTTTGAAATTCAAAGTCAGAAACTCTACAACAATGGAGTTTTTGGGCAATTTCTGATTTGAGAGAGTTTTGGTGTATTTAATGGTCCTTAAGCTCGTCCTTTAGCTCACATATAGTGACTCTATTTATAAGCAACAAGTTTGGAGACCTCTTGTTGATCAGAATTCAAAAACACAAGTTTATGCATAACATGTGATTTTGAGAAATTCAAGTTTCAAAGCCTTGTGTACTTGCTAAGATATAGTAGTTATGCTTTAAACAAGCTTGCTTCTGACTTTGTGGATGGAGTGTGATCAGAGGGAACAAGTTAGAGGCTCAAGAATGGACTTTATGCCAAAAGCTTGCTTTACAAGAATGTCAATGTTAACTTTGTGCCATTAATGGAAATGCAACTTGGATAATAGCTCAATTGCTTGGATCAAAGCCCTAACAGTCGTTTAAACATTTAATTATAGAGTGACAAACAAGTTTGAGGTCTGCAAAGCAAAGATTATGCAGGCTAGCATGGATTTGGTTCATGTGTTCAACAAAATGGCTTGTAATTCAAGTGACAAAACCCTAACTTCATCTCTTCGATTCTCCCTACTCAAGAATGATCTCAAGGAGTTATTAGACATTTTGGAAAGCTTGCAATGTAATCTATAACCCATATTTGAATTTCTTTTGAAGATTCCCCTTGGAACTATATGAAAAAGTTCCATGAAGTTGGGTCAAAATCCTGACCAAATTAGGGCAAAATTTCACTAAGTGTTTAGTTTCATGACCACATGTTCATGAAATTATAACTTGAGATACAAGCATTTTTGGAAGGAGTTGTGTAAAGAAAAGTTGTAGATTTCATGGATATCTACAAATTTCATGTTGGAAGTTTCTCTTAAATCATCTTGCATCATGGTGAAAATTTGGCTCAAAGTTATAAAAAAACATGAAATTTCCAACACTTAGAAAAATTTCTAAGTTTAGAAATTTTGACTTTCCAAAATGAAATCTTGACCTTTTGATTTCTTGATGAATAAGTTTCATATTTTGACACGTTTTGATAAATTGTGATCTTTGGCACTTGAATTTGACCAAAAAGTCAAAGTTTGACTTTTCAGTATACAATTGACTTTTGATTAGTTGACTGCAAAATTCATCTGTCAATCCAATGGACTTGCAATGTTTTGAACCATGTCATTAGGTTAAAATGATGCAATTGGACTCTTGAGATCATGCCTTAAACCAATTGACCATTTTCTAGGTCAAAAACCAGAAATTGCCCTTTCCTAGTCAAAACCCTAATTTTTACCATTTTGCCCTTTTGGAGATTTGATCAAATTTCTTGAGGAGTTGTGGTCCAAACTTGATCAAATGGAAAATATGAGTTTAAAATGTTGATGTGGATAAAAAATTATGAAGTTTGATTGTAAATTGGCCATAGTTGACTTTTTCCCCAATACAACTAATTTTTAGGTCATCTGCTCAATTGACTGATAAAAAATGTGATCCAAGGATTGAAACTTGACATGAGTAAGCTAGGGGGTCCATAATGATCCATTAAAATCATATGGGGCATAGAAGGTTCAAAAATATTTTTGCAAACTCAAACCCTAGTTTTGGGTCATCAATGCATAAGGAGGTGTCTTGAGCTGATCAAACCCAAGTGCAATCTTGAGCGCCAGGAGATCTTATAAGAAAATTCTTGATAAGTGAGAGGGGAAATTTTGGGGTACAACAACCTCATCAAGGTCGGGATCTATGAACCTCTGGATCCAGGGATAAGCCCGGCTGGTTCCTCTTCATCTTTCTCGATGGCCGACCACATATGCCTCCGGCTATACAACTTGGCTCAAGCATGATGATCTTAAACTGAGGAACTACCCGACTAAGCATTTATTTTTCCTCCTTGGCCTTCTATCAATGTATTTCCTTTTTATCTCTCCTAGCCCGGAAAATGGATCTATATATGAACATAAGCCCCACGAGCATATGGCTTTTATCTGAAGCCTTATGTTTGATCAACATAAGTATTAATATTTTGCTCTGGGTCAGGCTTTTATAACTGGGTGATGGTCGATCCCATACCTCAGTGTGCGTGTCACTCACGCCCTAGTTTCTCAACATTCACCTAGTTTTCTTAGGTATAATCATTACTAAGGAAATTTTTTGAAACATACACACGTTTCCTTTTCTTTAATTGTTAATTCCCACAACTTCTCCTTTTATAAAAAACATTCCTCTTCTGTTCCCAAAGACTCTCCTACTTTCCTTTGCAAGTTTCCTCAATTCATGTCTTCAATTTTTCTTCAAACGACAACCGCTTCCAGATATCTATCTCTTCCATTTACCTTATTTTTCCTGCACATTTCCTTTTGTTTTGAGAGATGGTAGTTTTGCGCGAGTGTGATGAATAGTGTGTCTGTTGTACCCCAAAATTTTCCCTCTATTTTCTAAAGATATTTCACAAAGGACCTCCAATTCTCAAGGATTCTTAAGGAATTGATCAGATGACATCACCTCCAAAACATCGAGACCACAAATTAGGGTTTTGACTAAGAACGAACAGTCATTGACCTTTGACCTAATACATGACCTAATGGCTTAAAGTACAATATTAAAGGTTCAAATGCATCATTTTTACCTAATTGCATATATCAATTCATTTCTCAAGATCATTGGATTGACATATGAAATTTGGTCAACTGATGAAAAAGTCAATTGTACATTGAAAAGTCAAACTTTGACTTTTTGACCAAATTTGAGTTTTGAAGATCAAAATTCATCAATACATTAAAGAATATCAAGCTTGATCATCAAGAAATCAAGAAAGTAAAAAGTCAATGTGAAAAGTCAAACTTTTCAAGACTTAGAAATTTTTTTAAGTGTATTTTATACATGATAATTTCATTACTTCATGCCATTCTTTCACCAAGATGCAAGATGATTCAAAGAAAACTTTCAACATGAAAGTTGTAGATCTTGATGATATATACAACTTTGATTTGCTGATCAAGTCCTAGAAGTGCTTGTATTTTGAGTTATAAATTCATGAAGTCATGGCATTTTTGCATAAACACTTAGAGAAATTTTCAGCAGGTCTGGTCAGGTTTTTATCCCAACTTCTTGGCCAATTTTCATCAAGTTCCAATTGGTTTCCTAAAAAATAGAAAACATGAAGGCTGTAGAGGATGTTACAAGCTTTCCAAAATGTCAAAGAACTCATTGAGATCATACTTTAGCTAAGAGAATTAAAGCCATGAAGTTAGGGTGTCATTCTGGAATTACAAGGCAGATTTTGTGATGAACAAGAACCAAATCCATAGCCATGCTGCATATTCTTCACTTTGCAGGCCTCAAACTTGTATACCACTCCTGAATTAAATGCTTACATAACTGATTAAACTATGATCCAAGTGTTTGAGCCTTTGTCCAATTGATCATTCCATTTTTGGAAGAAAGTAACATATCCATTCTTGAAAAGTTCACTTTAATCCCAAAGTCAATTTCTTGAGCCTCTAACTTGTTGTTCTAATCACACTCAACTTCTACAAGTCAGAACAAACATGTTTAAAGTGATCAACCACTTTAGATAGCTAGGTACAAACATTGGAAACATGTTCTTCATGCTTGTTTCAAAAATAAGCAAGATAGCCATAACATCTGACTTCAAAATCTGAGTTGTTTCAAGTCTCAAACCTTCTCTATAAATAGAGAGGCCATTTGTAAGATAAAAGGGCATGAGTTTTGTTGTGTATACATGTCAGAAGTTCTGTTGTGTAGAAAAGCCCTTAAAATGTCATACTCTCAAAAAGCCATAACTGTCCACTAAGCCTTCACTCTTGAGTTTTGAAGTCAAAAACTTTGAACCTCTCACACCTTGCAAAGTTCTGTCCAAACAAACCATCCAAACACTCCACATACATCTTATAGGAGTTGTTCAAACACAAGAACAACTTCTGTAACATCACTATAACCATTTCCTAAGCTCAAGAACAACCAACACAATAGTTCAAACTCAAAAATACAAATTTCATCTCCAAGGTAAGTTTCTTGACTTTGAACTCTTCATATAAAGCATCATTAATGGTTCATTTGTGAAGATAAAATGTAGATATCTTTGTCATTGAAGCTAATAACATGCTTACTATTTATTTTTATCAATTATATGTTGAGAACTAACTTGTACATACAATAGAATGATATTAGAGCTAAAAAATTGCAGCATGATTCGACACATTTTAGTTACAGAACCAGGCATGAGTCGACACAAGACATTATGAATCGATACATATTGCTATCGAGACCCAAAAACAGAAATACAAAAGGTGGATGAGTCGACACAAAAAACAAATGTGTCGACACATACAAGAAATGAGTCGACACATACCATTATGTAACGACTCATAATGAGTTGATTTTGGTTTTACAGGAACAAGAAAGGTTATGTGTCGATGCAAGAAGCATGTGTCGACACATAATGGTCAAAAATGGTTTTTTCCTTTGTTTTGCATTGTTTTTATATTTTCTATATATTTTCTTTTATTGATATTCAATATGGTTGTAATAATTAGGACTTTTATTGCTTTCCACCCTCCCATTTGTAAATTTGTAAACCCCATCCCCAAATGATGTAATAGCGTAGAACATTTATTTTCCGTAATTTATGGCTTTTATATAAATGCTAGTAATTAGGGTTTGTATGGAAAGATTTAAAATCAACAAGTAGACAACCCTAATTCAAGACAAAAAATGAATGCAATCAAACACACTTTTCACACGCGCACCTCTAGGGTAATCTCCACTTGTTGCCTTAGAAAATGGCCATGTTATGCATGTGTGACACCTTAGCAAAAACAATCAAAGTACAAGATCATAGTCCCTCGATGATGCTTCGAATGTTGCCTTCAAAATGATCTTAGACCCTTAAGAAAAATGCTAAGGTATCTCACAACATTGCATTTTATGACTATACGATGACCCACGTCAGTCCCTTCACATCCAATGATAGGGATTCTTATCAATCAATGGTAAGATAGAAATATCTAAAGGAGGAGGAAAAAAACTAAGACTTTTTGAGTAGGTAGAACGCTCGTAGTTGCTTGCTCACAACATTTCAAGCTGGTAGAACCATTCTAGTTGAGTTCCAGACAAAGTATCCTGAAAGAAATGAACCCATAAGTCTTTGTCAACAGTGTGAGGCTGAATCTTCCTCATGGAAGATCGGAGGTGCATCTTGGGACATGAAACCCCATCATATTTGGAAAACACTGGAACCTTGAACTTTTGTGGGATGATAACTCCAGACACCAAACCCATCTCTTCAAAGTCCAGCCCATGCACTTTCTAGACTTCCATTGCACTCATACGCTCATCCAGCTGTTTGTATTTCTCATCAGCAGGAGGATACTGCTCCTCATCATAGTCAGATTCACCATCAGATTCTTTTGGACTAGAATCTTCCTCTCTTGTCTCCTCTTCTTGATTGTTTCCTTCCTTTTATGAAGTTACCAGTTCAGAGGATCGCTGCACTGGTCCTCTAATCCTTCTTCCCAGATTCACTAACCCAATTGGCTTTCTTGGCTTCTTTTTTTCTTTAATAAGCAAGGCCTTCAGTTCTTTTACCCCTTGGTCAGAGCCATGATCATCTATTGGAACTGGGCATTCTGAGTCTGTAGATCCTTCACTGTTTGTTCTATAGCCATTGCTGAAATAAACAGCGAAGAGGATGAGAAACCTGCTTTGAAACCTGCTTATGCAATGATATGTATGATATATGTATGCAATGTTTTCAAGGATTTCTAAGACTCAAATTTTCTTAAACAGAAAAAGAACAAACGTTAATTGCATTAAGAAGTTTTATTGGTAACAATAATGCCTCTTGGGATTACAAAGGGAACAAAGCAACAATAAAAATTTCCAAGCACAAGGAAGACTTTAAGCTTCCCACAGGCGCATCTTCTTTGGTGCAATGTAAGCGTTTATACTCTTCTCCTCGTGAAGTAACCTGGTGAGCTCTAAAACCTTCTTCTCACTGGCGTAGAATTGAGTTTCAAAGGTATCCCGTTCTTCTTTGAGTTAGATCCAGGATTTCTGTAGCTCCTCAAAATCAGTTGGCATGTCAGGATGAAGTACGACGTAAGGAGTGTCTCCCTCCACAATCGGCCCCATAATCACATGTAAGATGGCGGGGTAAGGCATCATAAGACATTGAGCACGAGCTCGTACACATTTGAGGTAAGGCTTAAGAGGGATGGAATTCTTGTGCCCCAGTGTCTTGCTATCAACTCTGTTTATCATGCCCCAAGCTCAAATGAACCTCTTACGATAACCCTGAACATCATTCTCATAGTCAAATGTGATTCCTTAGATGAGTGTGTCGTGAGGACCATCCCTTCTAGCGTAACCAAACTGTCACAATGCCAAACAAGGATTATAATTGATTCCTCCCCTAATGCTTAAGAGAGGGATATTAGGAAATTCCCCACAACGATCAATGATGGTGACACTCTCCAAGGACCGAGAACACCAATGAATATCCGAATGAGTAAGAGACATCAACCTATGAGACCATCTCATACCCTGCTCATTCTTCAAAACAGGCCGGGGTAGGTGCGAAATAAACCACCTAGCCAATAGGGGAGTACAACACAGAAGGGCCCCTCTTCTCTTTAGAGTGCGAGTATGCAGAGAGTGTAGAATATCCCCAAGTAAGGTAGGTACCGGATTGTGAGACAGAAAAATCTTGACCGCATTCACATATATGAGTTGGTCCGTGTTTGGGAATAGTACCATCCCATAGATGATAAGGGCCAATGCTTCTTCAAAAGCTTGTAAGTCCATGCTATCCCAAAAATAGTGAGCTTTCTCAAATAGAAACTTAGCTAGAAATCCTTGGATGCTTCTTCTGGTTTCCCAATTTTACACTACATCAGACCGTTGTAAAGGCAGAGCTTGAGCAATCTCTTCAGGCTTTGGGGTCTCTTTCCATACCATTGAATGGTGGCTGATTAAGGATAGGTAACCCCAATAATTGAGAAAAGTCCTCCATAGTAGGCACTATCTGGTAATCAGGGAAGGTGAAGCAGTGGTGCAACGGGTCAAAGAACTGAAAGAGCACCTTTAACATTTCTTCATCAGGGGTTGCAGTGACCAAGTTGAGAAGTCGACCATGCTTTTTGGTGAATAGAGAGCTTTCAGTAATCCTTGATGCTAACTCCTTAAGTTGAAGAGGTACTTGATTTGGATAGTGTTCCTGCGAGCGGATGTCATGTCCTTCAAAACAGGACAAAGATAAGCCATAGAAAATCCTTGAAATGGTTAGTATGATATTCCATGTTATGATGTCATGATTATGCTAAGAAATCACATATATAGCAAGCAACAAGCAAATCGCACCAAAACCTTAGGTTTAAGGCTTGCATGGGTTTTAAGGTCATACCCTCTTGAAGTTGGATTGGTTCAACCTGTCCTATAAATAGTAATCAGGTTTAAAGGGATCTCAATACCGCTGAACTTTCTCATAAGCTTCGTTCAATAGGCGACTGACTCACAACCAAACAAAACTCAGGAGTCAAGTCTCAATGAGTGTTGCATCAAGTATTTGACAACTTTGGGAATACACCAAAGATGGCCATCTCGCTATGTCCTAATGGCCAAGTTGTTCATTTAAAGGTTTTAAGGTCAGTTGATGCTTCATGACACCATGCAACGGCCCCGTATTCTCCTTGATTAACTCAAGGGCTACCGGTACCAACCAAAGTGTCGCATAAACATAGCCATCGCTTCAACCATGTCGGTATACCCCACACAGTTTCCATGATCTATTGCTACTTACCTAAAAGGTTTCCCCAGATCCAGGTGTAGGATCTATAGTACCCAAAAAAATACCATTAAAAGTAAAGCAAACAAACAAACAAAGAAGAAAAATGATCTAGACCCTAAGGTAAACCCCACTTTTATTATTCCCCAGCAGAGTCGCCAGTTCTGTGATACGGTGGCAGAATCGACTGTTAATACTGGTTTGTATTGTTTGTTCACAAATATCGCAGTAAGTAAGAGTTACCACCGACTTTTCTTTTATCCAACAAAGGAAAGGGTGAAAAGAACATAAAAAGACCCTTTTCGAAATTTTCTGAGTAAGGGGGTAGATTATGGAAAGGGAAGGTGTTAACACCCTTTCCATCAGTGGTTTTCCACGGGCTCTTAGGTAGTTGCTCATTTTGAAAATTGTTTGTGTGTTTTGAAAGTTTATTTTTTTGTTTGCTTTATGGTAACTCTTGTATCAGTCCTCAAGAGTGTGATAAAGCGTTTTTTTGAAAGTGTGTAAGTGTGAAAAGTTGTTCTTGAGCAAGTACCTAACATTTATCTTCCTACTCGAAAAAGGATGTTCTTTTCCTCATTTCTTTTAGATAGTGCTATCCTACTATTAGTGAGTAGGTAGCCCTATCGTCGGATGTTGAGGTAATATCGAAAGGGACGTTATAGTCATAGAAGGAAACATGTATGGATATCTTAGAATTCGAAGGGACTGTCATCATATAGGCAACATCGAGGGACAAGATCATTTATAGAAAGGCAACTTGAGGGACGTTTACGGACCATGATCTTTTATGATGACTTTTATACCGAGGGTCTTTGCTAAGATATCCCTACGTTCTAGGGACATGACTATTTCCGAGGCAACCGAGTGAGGAACACCCTAGGGGTGTAAGTGTGAAAAGTGTGTTTTTTCAGTTATTTATCTTTTGCATTAAGGTTTGCTAACACTTATTTTCAATCTTTCCATGCAATTCTAGTTACTAACAGTAATATTGTACAGGAAATGTAAAGTACAGAAAATAAAAGCAGAAACATAAACCCTAAACTATTACAACACTTTGGGACAGTTACATAAAATAGAGATGCAAGAAACTAAGAGTACGGAATTTTAAATCTAAAACTATTACATCCATGATCAGTTACAATATTAAGAAAATGCGAAAACGGTAAACGCGCGCGAGATAAAGATGAACGTCTAAAAAACCCTAAGAAAATGCGAAAACGGTAGACGCGCACGAGATAAAGATGAACGTCTAAAAAACCCTAAGAAAATGCTAAGTAAACAAAAGAAAACTTTTTTGCTTTTTTTTTGTTTTTGTTAAGAAAACTATTAAATAAAAATGAGGAAGATTAAGTTTTAATCTTAATTAATTAAATCAAAGCAAACAAAGACTAATCCTAATATATATATATTTTTTATTTTTTAAGAAAATATTTAGATAAAAAAGAATCTAAGTCTAATTAATTTTGAATTAATAAAAATAGGGTCCAAATAATTAATTAAGTTAATTTACAAAGTTAAGGTTAATTCAAGAAAAAAAACCTAAATCTATTTTATTTTAATTAAAAAAGAAAAGTTAAAGTTTAATTAATTAATTGATTAAAGGAAATTAATTACATTAAAATATCTAATCCTATTTTTTGTGATTTTATGATTTTTTTTTAATGATTTGTTAAATGAAAATATAAAATAATCAAAAATACTAAATAGAGAAATAAATAAAAATATGACATATGGGCCTGGGTGTGCAAAAAGATGAATGAGGGGTGTTAATTAAAAAACGCATGGCCCAATTGTGAGAAACCCAGCTTGCTTCTGAATTCAGTGTGGATGTGCCTGGAGAGTGCTGGTACTCCGCGTATTTGCATGCATTGGATCTGAATTGGCTATGATCTGATGGTTCAGATTGGTGGTCCATGATGCGTGTGTAGGATGTATCAGCACTGGATCTTGAAGGGAAAAGTATGAGAAGAAATGCCAAAACCTGGGGATCAAACCCAGGTTCCTGAACTTCATGCTCGCGCACTTCACAACTAGGCCAAATCTGTTCAATTGTTAGTATAATGACAAACAAGCAATATAATATAAAACATGCACTAATGCCAACTCATCAATGCGCGCCTTCACTGTGGGTCCCTGTATTTAAAACGGGGGAATCAATACCACAGTCTAGCCATGTTAGCTGCTGTCGGAGTCAGCTGAAGTCAAATACGTCGGAGCCAACTCTGGTCGTCTTCTCCGGCAGCCCCAAATCTTGACCTACAAAAAACGCAAATGTTAATGGGTGGTAGGGACCTTACCCCCCTAAATTGATGCCCCTGAGTTCAATGGTGGCCTTAGATTAGCCTGAAACGAGCTATAAATGGAGCTATAACTCAAATGTGAGAAACACGGTCAAAAATGGAAAATGGTCATGCACACGTCCAAGCTAGCGTATAAGGCTCCTTTTCAGATCTAATCATCATCCTGATCACATCTAAGCACAAAACATCAATAACAAATGCATAAACTTAAGGTTTCGAGAATAAGAATTTTACCAATCAGAGAGTGGGCGTTTGGCTGCTTTTGGGCATAACGAGGAGTGTAATTGGAATGGATCTGCTCCTGGTAGAGTCAGGAAGGGGGATGGACGCTTGGAATCTATTGAAAGTGGCTAGAGAACCAACTTTCTGATTTCCCTAAGTTTGAGAAAAATGGAGAATTTTGATAACTTCCTCTAGATAGCTTTTTTCGTCCGTTATGCTTGCATTGTGCTGGCTTTATATAGAGGAAGAGAGAGAGAGAGAGAGCTTACAAAGAAGGGAAGAAAATCACACAATAACTATTGTGTTTAAGGCCATGATTCAAGATTTGAAAATATGCCAAAAATGGATATTTCATGCCATGTTGATGATGAGTGAACCTAAACACTATTTTCACGTGATTGTGGGCTTCAAGATGAGTCAAAACAATAGCCCAAATGCATAAGCCCAATTCCAAATATTTTATACAATTTAATTTATATTTACTTGAAATAAATAAAAATAAATATGTAAAAAATAGGTAGAAAATACAAGATCATGCCAAAATAATATTAGAGGTCCTCTATGACCTTAAGAATATATTTGAATCTTAAAAAGTTAGGCCATTGATCAAAAAATTCAAATTTTCTCAATGCACCATTCTTGAAAATTCCAAATTTTTCCCAACTTGGGCAAGCCATAACTTGCTCAATTTTTATCTCATGATGATGATCTTGTGCTTTTTGGAAAGCCCAATATGTATACTTCAATTCCTCTATTGATCAATTTTGCATTTGAAGATGTTATCTTGATGTAAAAGGTCTTGGAAAAAAGTGGCTTTTGTTGACTTTCTAAAAATGACCTGTAATGTATGAAATTGTATCTTTCAAATGGTGCATTTCTTGAACTTCATGGATGAAGAGAAGTTGTAGGTAATTGGATTCTCTTCAAAATTATCTTTGGTTGGGAAATTTATGATAAAGTATGAGAAAGTTATGCTTGGTCAAAGTTTGGTTGACTTTTCCTTTAGAAGCCCTAATTTGCCATTTTTGACTTTTGATTGGTTAGGAGAATTTCTTGAGGAATCATGATCAAACCTTGATCAAATGATGTATATCACTTCAAAATGTTGATGTTGACCAAAAATCTTGAAGTTTGACTGTACATGGGCCATAGTTGACTTTTGACTTAGCATAGTTGATTTTTCAATACTTGAGCAATTGACTGAGTAAACTTGTTGAGTAAGGCATGAAACTTGGCATGGATGATCTTGAAGACATATTAGGACCATGGAAAGCATTTTAGACCTTTGACGCTAAACCATCTTGATGAAAATTGGAACCCTAGTTGGGGGTTCATTGCCTTAGGAGGAGAATTGTCTGGTTAGTTCTTGGTCAACCTTTGAGCAATTGAAAACCTCTAGGAGTATGTCTTGAATAAAATGAGAGGGAAAATTTTGGGGTACAACAAATATATATATGCTTCTTTTAGCAATTCTAACTCCGAATCTTCCTCATCAGGTTTCATGGAAATCCTGATGGAAACTTCTAGCTCTTTTAGTGAGGAGGTGATGGGTAACGACGAAAGCTCCATGGATGAGGTGGAGATAGTGAAGCTTCGCTCTTTGCGAAAGGTGTTGTGGTACGATGGCATAACCGACTGTTAATACTGGTTTGCGTTTTGCGTTTTTTATTCTCAAAATGTCGCGGTAAGCAAGAGTCGCCACCGACTTTTATTTCATCCAATCATGGAAAAGGAAAAAGAATAGAAAAACCTTTTTTCGAGATTTCTGAGTACGGGGGGTAGATTATAGAAAGGGAAGGTGTTAGCACCCTTTCTATCCATGGTTTTCCATGGGCTCTTAGGTACTTGATCATTTTTCAAATTGCTTGTGTGTGTGCTTGCTTTGAAAATGTTTTGCTTCGTGATAACCCTTGTATCAGTCCTCAAGGATGTGACGAAGTTGTTTTGAAAATTTGTTTTTTTTCCGAAAGGTGTTGGTGTGAAAAGTTTTTATTGAGCAAGTACTTAAGATTCTACCAACTCGAAAAAAGATTGTTCGTTCTATTTCCTTTAGACAACGCTATTTCACTATTAAGGAGTAGGTAGAACCGTCGTTATAGTTGTAAGGGACATTCGAAAGGGACAAATATAATCACTAAAGCAATAGTTAGAAAACTTTAGTAGTAACCCTAGAGTCTTAAGATCTTTTCGAGGCAACGTTTTCGAGGCAACATTTCCGAGGCAACATTTCCGAGGCAACATTTCCGAGGCAACATTCGAATGGGACATTTGATCTTTTAGACAGGAGGGCATACTAAAATTTCCTATGCTTAATGACTGTTTACCGAATGCAACCGTAGCGAGGTAAACCCTAGGAGTGAACATGTGCATGTGAACTTTTTTCAGTTGTTTAGTCTTTGCACATTAGGTGATCTACCGTTTTAAATTTCAAGCATTTTTTTCATACAATCCTATTAGCCATGCATCTAGACAGTTAAAGATTACGGGAATTTAAAGTGCGAAAAATAAACCTAGCTACTACAAGGCTTCGGGGAGGGGAATTAATTACATGACCAAAAATCGGGGATTTAAACAGTAAATAAAAACCCTAGGTTAACTATTACACACCCTGAGCAGTTACAAAATTAATCAAAATAAATACACGCGGCAAATGTAAATACGAGAGAAATCGGGTTTTGAACCTTGGCTACCTAATTGGATTAATTAAAGAAAGAACCCATTTTTATTATTTTTGTTTAAAGAAATAAAGAATAAAATCAAATTGCGAAAATATCCTAGTTACTAATTAATTTTAATTTATGGAAAATAATTAAATTAATGAAGAAGAGATAACTAACATATTTTAATTGTTTTGTATTTTTGTATATTTTTTGAGAAAAAGGAAATAATTAAAAGAAACTAAGAATTTAAATCTAAATTTTCTAATTAATTTTAATTGTAAAAAGGCATTTAAATTACCCTAAATCAAATTAATCAAATTAATTAATGAAAATAAATTTAATGAAAAAAACAAACCTAATTCTAATTTTATGAAATCTTGATTTTGTGATTTTATGAAAAAAAGAATTAATTTTTGAATTAAGAATAATTAAAAAGAAAAAAAATAGTAAAAAAAAAGAAAGAAATTAAACCGGAGGGGGTTGCAGGCCCAAATTTGGGGTGACATTGCTGAATTGTTATGTCCAATTGCATTGAGCCCATGCTCCTTGCGTTAGATCCCATGGAGCTGGCCTTCATGAGGTCCATCATGAGGACGCAATCTATAGACATTGGATCTAGGCAGCATGCCATCCAATGGTGATGAGGCGCAGGTCCATGGTATGCTTGTTTGATGAGAAACACCAGATATGCCTGAAATAAATAGGAAAATAACAAAATGCACACGCCTGGGATCGAACCCAGGACGTGTGCATCAAATGCGCGCCTCTCAACCATCTGTGCTGCTTGTTCTTTTGTTAATATATATAAATGAAATATAATATAATACAAAAAGCGCACAATGCCCAGAAAAACGCGCGAAATTCAAATCAGTCAGTCATGAGCTGCCACGCATCATCTTCTTCAATGCAACTGTCGTCTTAGGTTTATAAACTTTTACCTACAGACGTTTGCTGTAACTACAGTCCTGCAAAACTCAAAAATATCATACGAGCATGATAAATTAATTGTGATGGTACCAATCAACTCGTTTTGGCCTCGCGAGCATCATGGTACCTTATTCATGGCCTAATTTTACCTGTACCAGAAATCCCCAAATCGTGACCCTAAACCCTAACAATGGTAAGTATTGATTCCTGCACTGTTAGTACAATTAAAGGATATAGAAAGCTTGCAAACACGGTTATGAACATGGATATATGAATAAAATGGATTTATGATGCGTAAAACATAGAAATCGAATTTGAGTTTGGGATGCAAACTGTGATGTGTCTAGGCGATGGTTCTTGACGTTTTGAAGGCTGCAAATGGTGTTGTTGGCTTCAGGAGATGTCCAGGAAGTTATTAGAGTCTTTCAATGGCCTGGAATCGTCCTCTAGGTCAGAAATCAAATGCACGCTTTTTATCCAATTTTTGAGTTTTTGTTCTTGCTCCCTACGACTGCAAAACCTTGTCTTTTGATCTACAATTTTTGTATACATATAGTAGACTGAATTAGGTCAATAAAATTGACATGAATCTTGAGAAATAATGGAAATTGGATTTGATTTGCTTTTGTATGATATATTTCTAAAACAAGCTTCAATCTAATCTTTTCCAACCCTAATGAGTCTTGCACGAATTGATCATCATGCTAGCTGTACATAGACTCCAAATGTGCAAAAAAATCCCAAGATTTGATTTGCTTTTATTATTTTACCATTTAATTTGATTTATTTTCATTTAAATGAATACAAAATCAAAATAAATGATAAAAGTAATAAAATAATAGGCGGAAAAGCTCAGGGGTCATGGGTCTTATTAGAAACATGTTTCAAGCAAGACAACATGGGCCCCTTTGGAAAAAAAATGCAAATTTGATCAATGTTGACTTTTGACAATTTTCTAAAAATTGCCAACTTTGACAATGCACATCTCTCTCAATTTTGACCCTAGGAGGGGGTTCTTTGACTTTTTAGAAATCTTAGGATGTACCCTAACCAACCCTTTTGTTTTCATTTCAATTGGGTCTTCCATGTTCATATAAGAAGCTTTGACCCAAAAGGTGTTTTTGTTGACTTTTCAAAAGGACCTATAATGTAAAAATTTATATCTTTTGATGAGTGCCTATTTTGAACTTGTGGGCTGAAGATGAATTATAGGGAATTGCATCATCTTCAAAATGAGCCTTGGATGTAAAATTTCTGATAAAGTATGAAGATTTTATGCTTGGTGAAAGTTGGGTTGACTTTTCCTATAAAACCTTAATTTAGCAACTTTTGGGTTTTGATGAATTAGGAGCATTCCTTGGGGAATCATGATCAAACCTTGATCAAATATTGTATATCACTTCAAAATGTTGATGTTGACCAAAAATCTTGAGGTTTGACTGTATGTGGGCCACAGTTAACTTTTGACCTAATATAGTCGGTTCTCAAGCATTTGAGCAGTTGACTGAGCAAACTTCTTATTCAAGGCCTGAAACATGGCATGGATGATATTGGGAACATATTAGGACCTTTGGAAGCATTTGAGTCCTTTGTGGTTCACATATCTAGATGAAAAGGGAAACCCTAATTTGAGGTATACTGCCTTAGGAGAGAGTTTGTTTGGTTAACTCTTGGACTTCCTTGAGCAACTTGGGGACCTCAATTGACATTTGTTGAGTAAAAATGGGAGGGAAAATTTTGGGGTACAACAACTGCCCCTGTTCAACTTTCTTAAACCTGAGGATGTAGATTGGCTTGTCTGCCTTTCGTAATCTGAAGGTGGAAGATGATTGAACACTAGAGTGCCTAGAAATTTGCACTCGCATGAAGTGGCACTTGATTTGCGATATCAGGAATGGGCTTACAGATGCAATTTGGAGGTTGGTGATAGAAGATTTGTCAGATATGGGCTTAAAGATGCCATCCTGGATGCGACGGAGAATTTCAGAGATGGGCTTAAAGATGTCATCTAAAGAATGTGGATTTCCTGAGATATTCCTTTGACGAGAGTCCCTGTTGCTGTCGTTGGTGAGGAATCTGCCGAGGAATGTTGGTATCTGTCTTGGGAGAAATAGAATTTTATGAGCTTCAGTTGTCCGTTACTCTACTGGGGAAATGTGAAACCAATCGTGTTTGACCAGGTCCACGTCCTACAGTGTTGTGGACTGCTGTTTGGAGGTAAGAGAGGAGGAACCTGGATATTAAGGTTATGATAAGAAACCTGGATAGTAGGGTTGATTCGATATGAAAAGCCTGGATATTAGGGCTATGAGAAGAAACCTGGGTAGTAGGGTTACTTCTATATGAAAGCCTGGATAGTAGGGCTGTGAGAAGGAACCTGGATAGTAGGGTTACTTCGATATGAAAGCCTGGATAGTATGACTGTGAGAAGGAACCTGGATAGTAAGGTTATGAGAAGGAACCTGGATAGTAGGGTTACTTCGATATGAAAGCCTGGATAGTAGGGCTGTGAGAAGGAACCTGGATAGTAGGGATACTTCGATATGAAAGCTTGGATAGTAGGGCTGTGAGAAGGAACCTGGATAGTAGGGTTACTTCAATTTGAAAGCTTGGATAGTAGGGCTGTGAGAAGGAACCTGGATAGTAGGGTTACTTTGATATGAAAGCCTGAATAGTAGGGCTGTGAGAAGGAACCTGGATAGTAGGGTTGCTTTGTGAGGAGTTTGGGTAAAACTGCATTTGAACCGAGAAGGAACCTGGGTAAGGTTGCTTTGGGATAAGTTCGTGTAAAACTTCAGAATGAACCGGGGTAAGGTTATATATTTTTGCAAAACTTCAGGAGGAACTGGGGTAAGGTTACTTTGAGATAAGTTCGTGTAAAACTTCGGGAGGAACCTGGGTAAGGTTATAAGTTTGTGATATGACAGCCTGGATAGTAGGGTTGTGAGAAGGAACCTGGATGGTAGGGTTACTTTGAAGCGATAATGTAGATTAGTTGACCGTTTGATTTCGGGAACTGAGTTTCCATTAGTCGTTTGTAGATATGATCTATATAACTGCTGAATTTGTTGAAGCTAATCCTCTTTTCCTGAAAAGATATCTGAGTTAGTTATATGTGATGCATGAAATGCAGGGTGAGATGATGTTCTCAAAATAAATGAGATTATGTTGTATATGTCTTGTATGCGTATGTCATGATGTATGTTTATGAAATTCTATCGGGGCATGCTCGCGTCTGGGAAAATAAATCCCTGACTATTGCTGGAGGGTTGTAAATATTCTGTCAGGAAGAGATGCTTGAGAATAAACTCTGCAGGGACCAAACTTAGGGGGGAAGAGATACTCTGTTGGTAGACCTGCTGATCTGTAGGAAAAGCTTAGCTGGGGATGAAATTCCATTGCTGGAGCTGATGAGCTCTGTTGGAGATTGAGCTTCTGTATCTGTAGAAATGAACTCCACTTGGGGGATGAAGTTTACTGACTAGCCCGCGATTATGAACCTTGGCTGGGGGTGATTACGTCCTGCTTCAGGGAAACTGACATCAACGCCTTTGGATACTTTTACTCTGTGGGGGAGTGTATGTACCTATAATCATGTTCCCAAAGCTGGCTCTATCCCGATACCTGCTGGGTAGAGAGACCGTCGGGTTCGGTACTTCTTGTTTTTTCCCGTTTCTGGAATTACGAGTAATTGTCTTTTGTTTCTTATATTAATATTTATGAGCAAAAATCATTTTCAAATGCATACATGAAAAATAAATCATTGGACGTTCTTGCAAAACAAAACAGAAAAAGAAAAACAGATTGAATTTCCTTGTGAAAATAACTTGTATTAATTTTGAAATTGGCCTGTAATAGGAGTTTTGTACAAGGAGGCTGACGTCCTAGTAAGGGAACGCCACCGAAAGATAAAAATTATACAAATTGTGTAAAGGAAAGAAAAACAACTTTGTGAAACGATCCCATTGGGTTCCAACTCTGCTATTGCCTTTATATCTTTAAGCATCTCATCACTTTGCTACTTGGCCGAAGGTTGATCAGATTGATTGGCGTTGTCCGAGCTTGATAGTTGATACCGAAGTCTGGTCACAAGATGATCCAATGAGACATAGTGATACGCTTCAAGAATTTTTTTTATTAATAACCATGTATTAAAATAATATTTCGCAAATAACCGGGTTTCGGAAAAAAATTATGCAAATAACCATGTTTGAGATGGCTCCACAAAGGAGGAGCCATCTCAATTGGCGCATGCACCTCCTTTTTTAAGGGAGGCGCCATCTCACTTGGCGCCTAAGTGCTTAGGGCATGCCCTAAGCCAAGTGAGATGGCGCCTATGTATAATTTTAGGGAATTTTTTTTTTTTTTTTTATTTTTCCTGTGCGTTGCCTATTGGACAGAGATCAACAAAATGGACTTTTTATTAAAAAAAAATAATTACATTCAACTGTATTACATTAAAAGAACAGTAAAAAAAATGGATACAAAAAATACTGGGAAAAAAAAAGATACATCAGTGATCCCCCGGAACCCGGTAATGACCCCCGGTTCCGCATCCCCATCCTCGCCTTTCTCTTGCTGGGTGCCGTCGTGTTTCCTGCTGCGGCAAGGTCGATGGCCCAGCGAAGTCAATGTGGTCCGAATCCATAAAATCAGTAAGATCTCCATATCTCGAAGATCCGCTCTGGTACAGTCGGTTACCCATACCCTCAAAGTTTGGTCGTGTTGGCGGTGGGTGGGGTTCCATGGTTGGTCGGTATCATTGGTCGTCTGAGTATGGGGGGTAGAAAGGAAATGGATCTTGGGGTGTTTGGTATTGTGGATGTTGGGTTGTTTGGTGATATGGTGGTTGATGGTAGGTTTGGTCGGCTTGGTCATAATCTTCCGACATTCCCATATCAGGGCTAAGGCTGGATGTTGAGAGCGCCATATTGGGATATGTGAAAGACTGAAATTGTGTCTGGGGTATGTGGGTGTGCTGGTATTGGGGTTGGTATTATGGTTGGGTTTGAGGCATATCCGGGTATTGGTAGTTTGGTGGTGATTGTGGTTGGTAGTACGACATTTGATTGTAGTTGTGTTGTGGTGGGGAATGTGGTTGGGTGTTTGTGGGTCTGTTTCTTCTTGGGGGTTGGTTGGAGGTTGATGGGTTTTGGGTTTGTTGATGGGGAATCGAGGGTTGTTCCCATTGTGTGCGTGGGTCAACCAAGTACCTCAGATGAGACACGTGCATTTTTGGGTTACTAACCGACCTGTACCACGACATATATTGATCTGTGTGTCGTATGTTACCTTGAGTAAGGAAAACCGGGGATTGTAAGATGTAGCGGTGACGCCTCTGCCACATCTTGCAATCCCCGGTGAGTAGTATTCCCTTCCCTCTTGCTCCACCACCTTCTACCATATCCCTACCCAACAGTTCTTCACACTGTGAGTTGGGTTGTTGAACCGACCCGTTTACCGCCTTACCGTCGATAGGGAGGCCCAGTAGCATGTACACATCCTCGAGCGTGATGGTACATTCACCTATTGGTAGGTGAAATGTATGGGTCTCCGGTCTCCACCTTTCCAACATTTTAAGAATGAACTTTGAGTCAATGGTGCAGTTGGAGATCTTTATCACATGTCCAAAACCTGCATATTCCAGATAAGGGACGATAAATGGGTCGGGAGCCAGGTAGTTGTGCGAACGGATTCTGAATCTTTTTGTGTCCTGAGATCATAATTTAACAGGTGTAAGATTAATTAAGATGAACAACACGTTATTTAAAGTATGAAAAATGTATAACCAAAAAGAGACTTACAAATGCAACAATGTTTTCCCTTGTGCCTCTGTGAGTATCGCCCATTGTTAGAAGAGCCATTGTTCAGAATGCTTGAGAGTATGAAAGACTTAGGAAGAGATAGAGAGTATGATAGACTTAAGAAATATTTCGTAGCAGAGAGTGAGAGTTGTGTGGGTGTGAGAGATGTTTCATAAGGTATGTATTTATAGGCAAATAAGTTTGATGTAGTGGTTGCTTGTGCTTGCATGCCTGCGAAGTGTCACATTTGCATGCTTAGGGGGTTACACATATGCATGCATGCATTTACAAAAAATGTAAGGTGTCACTCTTGCAGGCTAGGTGGCAGCCCATGCATGTATTACGATTGGACAGTAAGGGAGGCGCCATTGGACTTGGCGAAAGAGTACAAAAATGAATGGTGTCGCCACCCCATTTGGCGAATAAGAGGTGTCATTTATTACAGCATAGGCTCAGGCTACGTGACAGCCTTTGGGATTCCTTTCTTTATTGCATGCAAGGCCATTGGAGTTGATGGGTGGAGTCTTACAAAAAACTTGTATATGTGCAGAATAGGGCCAGGATAGGTGGCAGCCTATGGGGTTTCATAAGCCCATGCATGTATCACGATTGGACAATAAGGGAGGCGCCATCTCACTTGGCGAAAGAGTACAAAAATGAATGGTGTCGCCACCCCATTTGGCGAATAAGAGGTGTCATTTGTTACAGCATAGGATCAGGCTACGTGACAGCCTTTGGGATTCCTTTCTTTATTGCATGCAAGGCCATTGGAGTTGATGGGTGGAGTCTTACACAAAACTTGTATATGTGCAGAATAGGGCCAGGATAGGTGGCAGCCTATGGGGTTTCATAAGCCCATGCATGTATCACGATTGGACAGTAAGGGAGGCGCCATCTCACTTGGCGAAAGAGTACAAAAATGTATGGTGTCGCCACCCCATTTGGCGAATAAGAGGTGTCATTTGTTACAGCATAGGCTCAGGCTACGTGACAGCCTTTGGGATTCCTTTCTTTATTGCATGCAAGGCCATTGGAGTTGATGGGTGGAGTCTTACACAAAACTTGTATGTGTGCAGAATAGGGCCATGATAGATGGCAGCCTATGGGGTTTCATAAGCCCATGCATGTATCATGATTGGACAGTAAGGGAGGCGCCATCTCACTTGGCGAAAGAGTACAAAAATGTATGGTGTCGCCACCCCATTTGGCGAATAAGAGGTGTCATTTGTTACAGCATAGGCTCAGGCTACGTGACAGCCTTTAGGATTCCTTTCTTTATTGCATGCAAGGCCATTGGAGTTGATGGGTGGAGTCTTACACAAAACATGTATGTGTGCAGAATAGGGCCAGGATAGGTGGCAGCCTATGGGGTTTCATTATTGCATGTAATATTATTGGCAACCTTGGGGGGTTGCATCCCTTACTTAATTGAAATTTTTAGCCTTACGTTTAACATAACATTGATTCACATAATCTGTCAAATCTTCCAACCTTCGAATCAGTCATCAAACCTTCAAACATTCCAGCATTCATACCTTCATACAATCAATAAACCTCAAACATTCCAACCTTCAAACCTTAAAACAATTCTACGCAATGGCCTCTTCACCATAATTTGTCGTCAAAGCACATTTCAACGGTGAGACATACATTTGTCCCACAGTTGGGTTTTTGTTTAGAAACACCGACAACGTTCGATTTCTCTTAAACGGGAAAGCCAATTTCTCGTACTTCAAGAAAAGATTGGAGGCCAAACTTGAACGAGGCACGGTATCCCAGATATTTTATCAGAATCCAGTTTTTTTTGGAAACAACCAAGTAATTTTTTATAAGGTTGAAGTTCAAGATGACGAGGATCTCCAGAACATGATTTCCAGCCATGTCTATTCTGGATATGACTCTATTGAGTTGTACGTTTTGCTTCAAGAGCCTCAGGTGACACAAGAGGTAGAGCCTCCGGTGACACAGGAGGTTGATCCTTTGGAGAATGAACAAGATGAGGTAGATGCAGTTGATGATGAAGAAGAAGATAACGAGTTAGAGTTTGATGAAATGGTGAACGATGATTCTGACGATGATGGCATCCCAAGTATTCCTACAGACAAAATCTACACACCACCTCCGCACATGACAAACTTCAACATGGGCGGAGATGAACCTTGTACTGACTTATTTTTCAAACCGTATATGCAGTCGGATGAAAATTTAAAAGAGAAGGACAAGTTTCATAACAGAGAGGAATGCATCAGGGCTATTAAAAAATTTCACATGCTCAACTCGGTTGATTTTAAGGTGGATCGTGTCAACCCGGAAAGGTACAAGATCAAGTGTGTCCACCCTGACTGTATGTTCAAGCTGACCGCATCATACAGATTAAGGGGTGACTGCTGGATCATAGGTTCCATGACTACCCACACTTGTGTAAGTTCCACTCAATCACAGGACCACCGAAAACTCAACCATGATCTAATATGTCAAGAAATCCTACCCCTGGTCAGCAACGACCCATCTTTGAAGGTGAAAACAATCATCTCCCACATCACCACGGTTTTTAACTACACTCCGTCTTACCGTAAGGCGTGGTTAGCAAAGACTAAGGCGATTGAAAGGGTGTACGGAAACTGGGAGGAGTCATACCGAGAACTTCCCCGCTACCTGAATGCACTCAAGACATATTCTCCAGGTAGTGTTTATGTTCTGGAAACATTGCCAGCGTACGCCCAAGATGGTAGTCTACTGCATGGCAACAGAATATTCAGTCGCGTGTTTTGGGCATTTCAACCATGCATCACAGGGTTTGCATCATGCAAACCAATTCTACAAATTGACGGGACTTGGTTGTATGGGAAGTACAAAGGCACGCTATTGATGGCAGTTGCACAAGATGGCAAGAACAACATTTTCCCCGTTGCGTTTGCCCTTGTCGAGGGGGAGACTCGTGGTGCTTGGAGCTTTTTCCTGAAAAATCTTCGGACACACGTGGCTCCTCAACCAGATCTCTGTTTGATCTCGGACAGACATGCCTCCATTGAAAGTGCCTACAATAATCCAGCAAATGGTTGGCATGACCCTCCTTCTACGCATGTCTATTGCGTCAGGCATATCGTCCAGAATTTCTCGAGGGAGGTCAAGGAAAAAACATTGAGGAAAGCGGTTATGAATGCGGGATATGCATTGACACAACCCACATTCAAATATTACCGCAACGAGATCCGTTTGTCTAATCTAGAAGCCGGTACGTGGATCGACAATATTTCGGTCGAAAAGTGGACTAGGTCATACGACAATGGCCAAAGATGGGGGCATATGACAACGAATATTATTGAATCAATGAATGGGGTATTCAAGGGCATACGAAACCTCCCAATCACTTCCTTGGTAAAATCCACGTATTTTAGGATGGCTGCGTTATTTTCCAAAAGAGGTGAAATATGGTATGCGGTGTTGCAATCAGGACAACTATGGAGTGAAAGTTGCATGAAATACATTAAGGCTGAAAGTGCTAAAGCCAACACTCACATGGTTACACGGTTTGACCGACACAGCCACAACTTCATTGTGAAAGAGACAATCGACCACAATGAAGGCCTGCCAAGACAAGAATACAGGGTCATTTTACCTTCTCAATGGTGCGATTGTGGCAGGTTTCAAGCATTTCGTATGCCTTGCTCTCATGTCATTGCCGCTTGTGCTCATACCCATCAAGACGCGCTTCAACTGCTGTCAAACGTTTACAAATCTGAAACGTTGCTCACTGTTTACAACAACAACTTTCCTTTGGTGGCAAAACCGGATTATTGGCCTGAATACAATGGCGATATAGTTTGGCACAATGACCAAATGCGAAGGAACAAGAAGGGTCATCCCAAAAGTAGGCGCATCACAACAGAAATGGACGATCTTGACAGGTTGGAAAGAAAGTGTGGTTTATGCCGTCAGGTCGGACACAATCGCAAAAACTGTCCGAATCGGGCGTCTGGCTCGACCACATAAATATTGTAATACAATAAATCTTTTCAATATTTGTGTTGTAAACATTAGGGTTTTCCGTTAATAAAACTGTTAACACAATTTAGGAAATTCAATCTAGGAAATTACATTAGGGTTTTCGCGTACAACAATGATTGACGATATTCAATCTAGGAAATTACAACTGTTAACACAATTTCATCTGACCCATGCATCATCAGCATTACATCACTGTCTGTTTTGACTTCCTCCAACCACACATTAGGTCTTCCTGTCGCATGCGAGGTTGTTGTTCGTTTTCGCTGGATCCTTCGAATTTTTCCCCCTCCGCGATGTCTCCATCTAGCCACTGCATCAACTCCCGCTTCAGACGCTCCATGGAGTGAATGTGCCAGAATTTCATTTTCATCGCAAGTTTCGTGGCGGAGAATATAACGTAACCATCTCTGCTAAAAATCATAGGCGACGTCATTACGCAAATAACGGAGTACAAAATAAAAATACAGTGCGAGAAAGTGTGAGAAATTTCGAAGAAACGGACGAATTATTTATAAAACAACATTTTGCCCTAGTTTTGCCCTAGGCGCCAAGTGAGATGGCGCCTCCTCTCATTTTTAAGGAGCATGCGCCATCTCACTTGGCTAAAAGCCAAGGGAGGCGCCAAGTGAGATGGCGCCTAGGGCAAAACCCTAGGTGCATGCGCCAATTGAGATGGCTCCTCCTTTGTGGAGCCATCTGAAACATGGTTATTTACGTAATTTTTTCCGAAACCCGGTTATTTGCGAAATATTTTTTTAATACATGGTTATTAATAAAAAAAATTCTACGCTTCAATCCCTAACTTTTTCCTGGATTTCCCTTTCGGGTTTTCAATCCTCCAGGATACCCTTTTTTGCCCAAGCCTTCCTTTTGTACCCCAAAATTTTCCCTCTCATTTATCAAAATTTTTCTCACAAGACTTCTTGGACTCAAGACAAGATTAGGGTTTGGTCAGCTCAAGACCTCATCTTGCATTGATAACCCAAAATTAGGGTTTGAGTTTGCACAAGGATTTTTGGACCATCAATGCTTCATGTGACTTTCATACACCATGTTGGACCCCTAAGATTGCTCATGTTAAGTTTCAAGCCTTGAACCACATTTTTGATCAGTCAATTGGACAGTTGACCTAAAAATCAACTATATTGGGAAAAAGTCAACCATGGCCAATTTACATTCAAACTTCATAATTTTTGATCCGCAACAACATTTTAGACTCATATGTATCATTTGATCAAGTTTGGATCACAACTCCTCAAGAAATTTGATCAAATCATCAAAAGGGAAAAATGGTCAAAATTAGGGTTTTTACTGAGAAAGGGCAATTTCTGATTTTTAACCTAGCCAATGACCAACTGAGTTCAAGCATGATTTCAAGGGTTCAATGGCACCATCTTAACCTAATCACATAGTTCAAAAGATCTCAATTTCATTGGATTGACAAATGAATTTTCCAATCAACTGATCAAAAGTCAACTGTACAATGAAAAGTCAAACTTTGACTTTTTGGTCAAAATCAAGTGCCAAGGGTCATAATTCATCAAGATATGTCAAAATATGAAACTTGTTCACCAAGAAAACCAATTTTGAAAATTAGGGTTTTGAATTTGAAAATTTTCATAACTTATAATTTTTCTAAGTATGGAAATTTTCTTATTTTTTCCTAACTTTTCACCACTTTTTCACCATGATGCATTTTGATTCAAAGAAAACTTCCAACATGAAAGTTTTATTCCTCCATGAAATCTACAACTTTTCTTCACAAACTTTTCCCAAAAGATGCTTGGATCTCAAGTTATGAATTTGTGAACATAGGTCCATGAACTAAATAACTTAGTGAAAATTTGCCCTAATTTAGACAGGTTTTGGACCCAACTTCATGGACATTTTTCACCTATTTCCAAGAGGTATCTCAAAATTAATTTCAAATATGGAGTATAGAGCACATTGCAAGCTTTCTAAAATGTCCAAGGACTCTCCAAAGTCATTTTTGGTTAGGGAGAATCGAAGAGGAGAAGTTGGCATTTTATCACTTTTGTTCATGCCATTTTTACAAAGCATCAAGTTGCAAATCAGATCTTGGATGTTTGAATTTTACTTTACAGGTCCTAAACTCACTCTACACTCCATAATTAAATTCAAACTCATAAGATAAAAGCTTTATCTTTGCTTTTGAGGCTTTGTACAAGTTGTAATTCCATTTTAGGCATAAAGTTCACATTGCCATTTTCATAAAGGTGAGCTTTTGCAATTTTGTCCATCTTGAGCCTTGGACCTGTCCCTTTGGTGCAAGCAATTCACACAGGTATTAAGAAATTTGTACAAGCTCTTTGCAGCCATCAAACTAGCCAGTACAAGCATGTTAGCATTGGTCACTTCACTTTTCTTCAAATACAAGAAAAGTTGCCAAAAGGTGAAAAAGCTTGCACAACTAGTGAAGAGTGGACTTGGATACTTTCTATACATATTTACAAACTTGTTACAAACTAAAACACGATTGCTTGACAACTAAAACACTCTCAAACTGAAAAATCCATTTTTCTTCCAAAACACACAGTTGCTGTAAAATCATAGCCATTTCATTTTTGGCTCGTGCATTTTGTGGCTTGACACTTGAAACACCTCATACACATCATACCAAAGCTATCCAAGCCCTTACCCTGCATCTGTAATCCCTGTTTCAGCCATTACCATTTTCAAACTTGGAGCTTGCAGCTTGACTTGTGTAGAGAGTTTTAGCTATCCACAAATCAAGCTAGGCATTGGAATAGCTTGGAGAAAGTTCAAGGAAGCTCACACGATCCTCAGGCCTCCATCAAAGTCCCTACATTTATCTATCCAAATCCAACTAAAGGAGGTATTTTTCAAAACTCTATCTCTCTATTTAGGTATCCTCAAGCCACGATTTGTGAAGAAAAGATGTAGTCTATAACATGGTGAAGCTGTACATATGCATACTTTTCATTTATATTAACTGTGTTGTGAGAATTTGAAGCTTGAAGTTCATAAAATTTCTAGGTCACGAATTAGGGCTGACAAAATTCTCTCTGATCTTTGAGAGTTAGGTTACAAATTTTATATGGTTGGAATCGCGAGATTAAATGCTACATGTTTCATGTTATGGATTTTTGTTTTTGTGCAAGCATTAGCAAGTTACAATTTGAACCATGAAGCGCGCACAGGAACTGGCTGGAGGATATGGACGATGGTTCTGGCCTTTTTGCAGCTTTGGCCTTTTTGTTTTTACTATTCACACCTCCTGAATTACTGCTACACCCCCTGACTTATTTCTTATATTTTTTGCATTTTCTTACATATTTTTATATTTACTACTTGCATTTATTTTTTCTAATGATAAAAAATACCCAAAAATAATTTATTTATTTTCAGACTTTTATTTTTTAATTTTTTAATTTATTTTCTCACATAAAAATAGTTTATTTTCACAAATAGATTCTATTTTCTTAAATAACTTGTAAATACATTTAAAAATACTTAACATTTTTTTATTATATTATTTATGTACATAAAATATTTATTTTCATGCATATTTAATTTTTAATATTTGCACATAATATTATTTATTATTTTCCTGTACAAAAAAATGGAAAAAATAATAACATAAAACATTATTTTCTTTTAATAAAAAATTTAGGGTTTCACCCCTTTCCAAAAATACTAATATTATTTTTCCTTATTTTTTAGGGTTTAATAAATTATTTTCTCATACAAAAAACCAATACAAAACATTTTTTACATAAATACATTTGCATTGCATTTTAAATACTTGTTTATTTATTTAATGCGCACAATATTCGATTGGGTTGTAATAATATTTTTAGGTTTATATTTGTGCAATATCCCCATTCAAAACTTGTATCCCCCCTCCCATAATAATTGTTGTAATAGCTTAGTTTATTTTTACGCAATTTATTTCTTTATATATCATGTTTAGTAAACTAGGGTTTGTATGACAAGAACAAAAACCAAACAAATAGAAAAAACCTAATGCAAGACAAAAGCATGAAAAATGACACACTTTGCACACAAGCACCCTTAGGGTTTCACCCACTTGGTTGCCTAAAATAAAATGGCCATGTTACGCATGCGAAGTATCTTGGCAAAACAAAACAAAAATAAGATCATAGCCCCTCGATGACGCTATCAAAAGGTTGCCTAAAACAAAATGATCTTGGTCCCTCAAACATGCTAAGATACTTGGCAACATTTCTATCATGGTCATACGATGACCCACGCCCGTCCCGTTAACATCCAAAGATAGGGTCGCTTACCAAATCAATGGTAAGTCAACAATGTCAAAGGAATAAAAATGCACAAGAAAGACATTTGAGTAGGTAGATAGCTTCTAAGTTACTTGATTCTTTTCAAACAATCCTTGATATTTTCAAAAACAAACACACACACATTTCAAAACATCTTACAAAACATTGAAACATTTTTCAAAAGACAAACATCTTTGTATACATTCTTACGAATGAGAATCATTACAAAGATTGCCTAAACGAATGGCCTCTTTTTAAAATACTTTCAAAATCACACCAAACACCATTTCAAACAAAGCAAAGCAAGTGATCTAAGCAAGTAACTAAGAGCCCATGGAAAACCATGGATGAAAAGGGTGCTAGCACCTTCCCTTTGCATAATCTACCCCCCGAACTCAAGAAAACATCTCAAAGGTCTTTCCTGTGATTTTTAAACTTTCCTTTTGGATAAAATAAAAGTCGGTGGCGACTCTTGCTAACTGCGACATTTGCAACGAAACGCAAAACCTCAAGTCAGTTCTCCCACCGAATCACAGAACTGGCGACTCTGCTGGGGAATATTATAAAAGTGGGGTTACCTTAGGGTTTAGATCACCTTTATTTGCTTACCTTGTTTGACTTGTTTGCTTTACATCTTGGTTCTATTGTTTGGGTTTGAATCCTCTACCCGGATTTGGGAAACATTATAGGTAAATAGCAATACATTGTGAAACTGTGTGGGGTATACCGACACGGTCTAAGCAATAGCTATGTTAGTGTGACATATTTGTGGGTACCGGTAGCCTTTGAGTCAATCAAAGAGAATACGGGGCCGCTGAGTAATGTCATGAAGCACTAACGAACTTCTAGAACCTTTACTTGACCAACTTGGCCTTTTAGGATGTAGTGAAATGACCAGCTTTGGTGCAGTCCGAAGTTGGTAGATACTCGATACTACACTCATTGAGGGTTGGTTCCTTGGAATATTTTGGTCGCCAGTTAAGAGGCTTGAATTGAAACAATGAATAAGGAAACAATCCAGTGATATTGAGCTCCTTAGAACCCGATTACTATTACTAGGATAGGTTGAGCCAACGAAACTTCAAGAGGGTACTTACCTATGAAACCCCATGCAAGCCTAAACTAGGAACTTGTGTGATTTACTTGTACATATATACTTGTGCATAACATCATGGATATCATGAAGCATCATTTGCATCCACTAACCATTTCAAGGATTTTGGAAATTCATCTTTGTTCTTGTTTTGTAGGATATGGATTCACTTCGCAGGAAAACTATCCAAGTCAACCTTGTAAGAATTCCTCCACAACTCAAGGAGCTAGCTTCAAGGATTCTTGAGAATTATCCATTCACCGAGAGGCATGGTCGTCTACTCAACTTAGTCACTTCCAACACAGAGGAAGACATGATGAAGGTTCTCTTCCAGTTCTTTGATCATTTGCATCAATGCTTCACATTTCCTGACTACCAGCTTGTGCCCACTTTGGAAGAATTCTCTCAACTCTTGAGGATTCCCATTCTCAATCAACTACCTTTCAACGGTACAAAAAGATATCCAAAGCCAGAAGGGATTGCTCAAGCCCTGCACTTGCACTCATCTGATGTCACAACCTATTGGGAAACTAGAAGTGGTGTCAAAGGCTTCCTGGCAAAGTTCTTGTTTGAGAAGGCCCAAAGATGTTGGAACTCCTTGGACTTACAAGCTTTTGAGGAGATTGTAGCTCTTCTCATCTATGGGATGGTCTTGTTCCCTAATCCTGACCAACTCATAGATGTGAGTGCTGTCAAAATCTTCATGTCACGCAATCCGGTGCCTACATTGCTTGGGGATATCTTACACTCTTTTCACACTCGTGCAATGAGGAAAAGAGGTGTTCTCATGTGTTGCACTCCTCTCCTGGCAAGATGGTTTATTTCTCATCTTCCCTAATCAGTCTTGAAGAATGAGCAAGGTTTGATGTGGTCACAAAGGTTGATGACACTTATACATTCAGATATTCATTGGTGTTCTCGATCCAAAGAGAATGTTATCATCATCGACCGTTGTGGGGAATTCCCTAATGTCCCTCTACTTGGAATTAGGGGAGGCATCACCTACAACCCTTTCTTGGCTCTAAGAAAATTTGGTTATGCCCGAAGGGATGTCCCACATGATATGCTGATTCAAGGCTTGGTTTTCGACTTCGACAACAACAATCAAGGTCTTCGCCAAAGGTTCATCCGAGCTTGGAGGATGCTAAACAAGGTAGATAGTAAGACTCTGGGACACAAGAATTCCATCCCTCTCGAGCTTTACCTCAAGTGGGTACGAACCCGCGCCCAAAGTCTTATGATGCCTTACCCCTCTGTTATCCCAATGATTATAGGTCCTGTTAAGGAAGGAGAGGTTCCATACACCATCCTACATCGTGACATGCCTACATCACTCGAAGATCTACAAAGGAGTTGGATACAACTCAAAGAAGAACGCGATACTTTTGAATCCCAATTCTACGCAAGCGAGAAAAAGGTTTTGGAACTCACTCGGTTACTTCACGAAGAGCAGACTCTTAACACCTACATTGCACCAAAGAGGATGCGCAACGTCTTTTTATCTTAGGATTTTGTATTATTTTTCCCTAGGGGCGTTGATGTACTCAAATTCTATTTTATTAATATAACGTGTGTTCCTTTTTGTTTGAAACAAATTTGAATTTTTCAAATCCTTGAAAGCATTACATGAATACATATCATTCATCATGAGCATAAACAGGTCTTTGCAACAATTTTCCTCATCCTTCTACTGTTTATTTCAGCAAGATGGATCTTGAACAAACGGTTAAAGACTTGCAAGCTCATAATTCACAATTTCACCAGTTACTCTTGACCTTAGCCAAGGGGCAGGATGAGCTAAAGACTCTGCTAGAGAAAGAGAAAGAGAAAGAGAAAAAGAAGAAGAAGCCAGCTGGTGTGGTTATCATGGGCAGAAGGTTTCAGGGACAAGCCAGAAGGACCTTAGAATTTCCAACAACCTCTGAGGAAGGGGAAAGAAAAGGAAAAGAAACGGCAGTACCATCAGATTCTGAAGCAGAAGAAAAGGAAGAAGAGGACTACTCTGAACAATAATACCCTCCGGCCGATGACAAATACAAACACTTGGACTAGCGTCTAACTGCTATGGAGATACAGAGAGTACCGGGGCTAGACTTTGAAGAGTTAGGGCTGGTGTCAGGAATCGTAATCCCTCCGAAGTTTAAAGTGCCTTTATTTGCCAAGTATGATGGGGTGTCTTGTCCCAAAATGCACCTTCAATCTTATGTCAGGAAAATTCAGCCACATTTTGCTGACAAAGACTTGTGGGTCCATTTTTTCCAGGACAGTTTATCAGGAATGCAGCTTGATTGGTTTTACCAGTTGGAAAGGGCTGATGTCCATAATTGGGAAGACTTGGCAGAAGCCTTCTATAAACAGTATCAGTACAACACCGATTTGGCACCAATCCGTACTCAACTCCAGAGTATGGCCATGGTATCCAATGAGGGCTTCAAAGACTATGCCCAAAAGTGGAGGGATCTAGCCGGAAGGGTGCAACCACCTTTATCTGAAAGAGAGTTAGTGGACATGTTCCTGGGAACTTTATCAGGCCCCTTCTTTAATCATCTGATTGGGAGCTCCTCTGCAGAGTTCACTGAATTGATTTTGATGGGCGAGAGGGTGGAAGCCGGTATAAGAAGTGGGAAAATTCAGAAAGACGCATTTGCCTCTACTGCTGTAAAAAAGCCCTTCACTGGAAAGAAGGAAGTGTCTGCTGTCTATGCACAGAGGAATCAGGGAAGAACCGAGTGCCGACCCACGGTAGGGGCCGTTATGATTCAAAAGCCTGCATCAGACCAGCCAAGAAATAACCAGCCGAGAAATAATCAGCCAAGGGTGGAAAGGCCAGTACGGAAATTCACCAAGATTAACATGACTCCAGCTCAAGTCCTACCACATCTTCTGAAGTTGAATTTGGCCATGTTAAAAGAGGCCCCTAAAAATCCCAATACTGTGTCTCCACACTACCATCCGAATGCCAAGTGCGCATACCATTCTGAAAGTCCAGGGCACGACACCAACAACTATTGGGCTCTGAAGAACAAAATTCAAAATCAAATAGACACGAAGGAAGTTGAATTTGAAGCGCCTGAGAAATCGAATGTTATTTATGCTCCGATGCCTAGGCACGGACACAATGCCAATGTTGTTGAGGAGGATTTATTTGTTGCCACCGTGGATGAATTGTTGACTCCACTCTCGATCATCAAGTTGAATTTTTTGAAGGCTAGTATATTCCCCGGATGTGACAAAAATTGCCATATTTTCCTATCCTCATCATTTGACTGCCCTCTGTTGAAAAAAGGTATCCAACAACTGATTGATAACCAAGAAATTTTGTTCGAGAAAGCTCCTGTTTCACCCGTTCCAGTTAAAGAAGTTTCAATAATAACCATCTACGCCAATCCTTCCAGGGTCCCTAAAAGACCCGTTAGGATTACATCTGATCCAATGACTACTCCACTTAAGATAACAATGCCCGGGCCGACCCCATACAAATCAGATAAAACGGTACCATGTAATTATGGTGGAGAAATCTACTACCATGGTGTCAAACAGATTGAACTGACTGCCGAAGAAGAAAGTTGCGAAGAGGACAATTCTGACATCAGTAACATTGCCGGAACAAGCAAAATTACCCGTAATGGAAGAATTTTCTCCCCAGAGATTGCCCCTCCAAAGGCAGTCTTTGGACCCATGGTTGTTCTGAAGATTACATTTGTACCAGTGATTGTACCTGCAAGCGTACCTACCAACAAAGACAACACAATTCCCATCCCTACTTCCACTGCTGAGAATAAAGGAAAGAATGTTCAAGAGGAGCCTGTCCTGACGAAGGCTCAATCACTAGCTATTCCTGAAACATCCAAGAAGGAGATGGAAGAAATCCTGAGGATAATTAAGAAAAGTGATTTTGATGTGGTTGAACAACTGGGGAAGACCCCCTCCAAAATCTCTATGTTAGCATTGCTGCTGTGCTCTGAGGCACATGCTAAAGCTTTGGTAAAATTTCTGAAGACAACTCATGTGCCGCAAGAGACGTCTGCGGATCAATTCCAAGAGTGTGTGGCCAGTTTAACAGCTGACAATGGCCTGGGTTTCTCTGATGCCGACCTAACACCCAAAGGGAGAAAACACAACGAGGCGCTACATGTCTCAATAGAGTTTAGAGGGACAACCTTAGCCCATGTCTTGGTAGATACTGGTTCATCTCTGAACGTCTTACCAAAGAAATCCCTAGATAGATTGGATTTTGAGGGGCTGACATTAAAACCCAACAATATAATTGTGAGAGCATTTGACGGCTCTAAAAGGATGGTCCATGGGGAGGTGGACCCGATCAAGGTGGGTACTCAGACCTTCAATTCAACATTCTATGTAATGGACATCCGTCCTTCTTACTCTTGTCTGTTGGGACACCCCTGGATTCACAATGCTGGTGCTGTCACCTCCACTTTGCATCAGATGCTGAAGTACCCTGTCCAAGGGAAGATCATAATTGTCCATGGGGAAGAGGAATACATGATTAATCATCTGAATTATTTCTGATATGTAGAATTGGATGGCGAATTCATTGAAACCCTTTCCAACATTTTGAAGAAGTCTCTCAGGAAATAGCGGCAACCAAGGCGGTATCCTTAACTCCTATGATCACAAGACCTCCACCTCGGATGTCATCTCTAAAGGATACAAAGGCAGTAGTGGAAGAAGGGGGATGCACCATCTGGGGGAAGCTTCCAGATATCCCGTACAAATCAGATAAGTTTGGCTTGGGGTTTACCTCAACTACTCAGAAGGCTGTGCGCCGCGCCCGTGCTGGAGGGCCACCTATGAAGATCAACCACCAAGGGGTTAATGCACTAGAAGACAGTGAGGAAGATGGCAGCTTGGAAGATTGGATATTTCCTACTGTCAGCGGAGGACTTTGTAACTGGGAATCCAAAGACTTCATCCCAATTACTTTCATATCGCAGTAATTTATCTTTTACATTTCTGTTGGACTTGTAATAATTCACAAACAATTCGTACATTTTCAACCTTGTGTCTTACCCGAGGCACAATGGTCCATTTGTAAGGGTTTTTATTTCATTTTCATATGTCATTCTATGAATCATGGACGCTTTTTCATATATAAACCCTTTTGTGCTCATTGTCTTTCTTTTACATTTTGTTGTTTTAAGATGGCTATACCCTTACACACACCCACACTCACAAATGCAGGTACCCTTCCATTCCGGATCCCATGGGTAACGATACTGCTATAGTCTTCAGTGACTCTGAAGATCTGATCTACCAAGCCGAATACGAAGGTGAGGAAGATTGTGAGGTGCCAGTGGAATTGGCCAGATTACTACAACAAGAGGAAAGAGCTATTCAACCTCATGAGGAGTTGTTGGATACAATCAATTTGGGTACCGGGGAAGATAAGAAGGAAATCAGAGTGGGTGTAATCTAGAACCGAGTGTCAAGGAGCGCCTAATTCAGCTGTTGCATGATTATGTTGAGATCTTTGCCTGGTCATACGAAGACATGTCGGGACTCGATACAGACATTGTGGTACACCGTCTACCCACAAGAGAAGACTGTCCACCAGTGAAACAAAAAGTCCGCCTCATGAGACCTGACATGTCAGAGAAGATCAAAGCGGAAGTTATGAAGCAGTTCAATGTTGGATTTCTAGCTGTTACTTCCTATCCACAATGGGTTGCTAACATTGTTCCCGTGCCTAAAAAGGACGGCAAAGTAAGAATGTGCGTGGACTATAGAGATTTAAACAGGGCCAGCCCTAAAGATGATTTTCCACTTCCACACATCGACATCCTGGTTG
Source organism: Vicia faba (assembly GCA_948472305.1). NCBI lineage: Eukaryota > Viridiplantae > Streptophyta > Magnoliopsida > Fabales > Fabaceae > Vicia > Vicia faba. Next base: position 341,006,765 of record OX451740.1, read on the forward strand.
ACAATACAACTTAGCACAAAGTATTTTCTTTCATGGACGGATTCTCAGGCTACAACCAGATAAAAATGGCACCTGAGGACATGGAGAAAACTACATTTGTCACACAGTGGGGTACGTTCTGCTACAACGTGATACCATTCAGACTGAAGAATGCCGGGGCAACCTATCAACGCGCCATGGTAGCTTTGTTTCATGATATGATACATCATGAGATAGAGGTCTACGTAGATGACATGATAGCCCGATCACAAACTGAAGAAGAACACCTTGATCACTTGCAAAAGATGTTTGTCAGGTTGAAGGAGTACAAGCTAAGGTTAAACCCGAACAAGTGCACATTTTGAGTTCGGTCCGATAAGCTCTTAGGTTTCATTGTCAGCAACAAAGGCATCGAGGTTGATCTTGCCAAAGTCAAGGCGATACAAGAAATGCCTTCTCCTCGCACTGAGAAGGAAGTCAGAGGATTCTTGGGACGCCTGAACTACATTGCTAGGTTCATTTCTCACCTAACATCTACTTGTGAACCAATCTTCAAGCTGTTGAAGAAAGATCAGGTAGTTAGATGGAATGATGACTGTCAGATTGCTTTCGACTAAATCAAGGAGTATTTACAAGAGCCTCCTATCTTGATGCCGCCAGTCGAGGGAAGGTCGCTAATCATGTATCTGACTGTGTTAGAGAACTCAATGGGGTGCATATTGGGGCAGCATGGCGAGTCTGGCCGTAAAAGAGCACACTTTTTATTACTTGAGCAAAAAGTTTACCGACCGTGAAACCAGATATTCACTGCTCGAGAAAAATTGATGCGCTCTAGTATGGGATGCTCGCCGGCTAAGACAATATATGTTGACTCATACCACTTTGCTGATATCTAAGATGGATCCGATAAATTACATGTTCGAGAAGCCTGCTTTGTCTGGAAGGATAGCTAGATGGCAGATGATCCTAACAGAATATGACATACAATACACGACCCAAAAGCTATAAAGGGCAGTGTGCTAGCTGATCATCTGGCCCATCAAGATGTAGAAGATTATCAATCGATGAAGTTTGACTTCCCTGACGAAGACATCGCGACAGTAGACAACTGTGAAGGAATCAGACCATATGACGAACCTGAACAAGGATCCCGATGGACCCTGTACTTTGATGGGGCATCCAATGCACTCGCTAACGGTATCAGCGCGGTACTCATATCTCCGGAAGGATGCCATACTCCTTTTACGGCCAGACTTTGCTTCAACTGTACGAACAACATGGAAGAATATAAAGCATGCATCTTTGGTCTCAAGGCTGCCATGGACTTGGGAATCAAATTTTTGGTTGTGTTTGGGGATTCAGCTTTGGTCATCAGTCAGATCAAAGGAGAATGGGACACTAAGCATCCCAACCTTATCCCTTACAAAGAACATGTCTTGACATTGTTACCACATTTCAAGCAGATTACCTTCGAGCACTTCCCGCGAGAAGAAAATCAGCTAGCAGATGCTCTAGCTACAATGTCATCCATGTTTAAACTTAATTGGGATAACGAAGCTCCCCAGATCACCATTGAATGAATGGACGAACCAGCACACTGTCACGAGATTAATACCGAAGAAGCAGTGAACCAACCTTGGTTTCATGAAGTCAAAAGGTATCTCGAGGCTCAAGAATACCCAAAAGGAGTTTCAGTCAATGACAAAAAGTTCTTAAGGAGGTTCTCAGCTAAGTTCTTCCTAAGTAATGGCATCCTGTACAAACGCAATCATGATTCTATTCTGCTCCGTTGTGTGGACAAGATTGAAGCTGAAACGATCATGGCTGAACTGCATGAAGGTACCTTTGGCACTCACTCTAGAGGGCATACGATGGCAAAGAAAATCCTATGGGCAGGCTATTATTGGTCTACCATGGAAGCAGACTGCTATCAACACTCCCAGACCTGTCATAAATGTCAAATATATGCAGACAAGGTACACGTGCCCCCAGTTCCTCTAAATGTCTTAACAGCTCCTTGGCCCTTCGCTATGTGGGGAATCGATATGATTGGGGAGATCAAGCCTACAGCCTCCAATGGACACAACTTCATTATAGTGGCCATTGACTATTTCACAAAGTGGGTCGAAGCAGCCTCCTTCGCATCCGTTACTAAGAATGTTTTCGCCCGCTTCATCAAGCAGAATCTCATTTACCGGTATGGTATCCTCGAAAGGATCATCACTGATAACAGTACAAACCTTAACAATACTATGATCACCGCCCTGTGCGAGCAGTTCAAGATTCAACATCACAATTCATCCCCCTATCGGCCAAAGATGAATGGTGCAGTCGAAGCTGCTAATAAAAACATTAAAAAGATCATACAGAAAATGACAATCACCTACAAGGACTGGCATGAGATGCTACAATTTTCTCTTCATGGGTACCGTACCACGGCTCGCACATTAACTGGGGAAACACCCTATTCTTTGGTTTATGGCATGGAGGCTGTTCTACCTATTGAGGTTCAGATACCCTCTTTAAGAATCATGAAGGATGCAAGTTTGAGTGAAGGCGATTGGATTCAAACCCGACTTGATTAGTTGAACTTAATTGATGAAAATAGACTTACTGTCGTTTGCCACGGTCATACGTATCAAAAACGGATGATCAAGGCTTTCAACAATAAAGTCAGACGCCAGGTATATCAAGTTGGAGACCTAGTGATCAAGCACATCATTTTGCCACAAAGTGATCCCAGGGGCAAATGGACTCCTACCTATGAAGGACCATTTGTAATCAAGGACATCTTTTCTGGTGGGGCAATGATCTTAACCACCATGGACGATGACGACCTGCCACACCCTGCGAACGCAGACATAGTCAAAAGATACTACGCATAAAAGACCCACTAGGTTGAAACACCTAGGCAAAACAATGGCATCCCGGTGAACCAAAAGGTTCGGGAAAAAGTTAGGGATGAAATAAAAAAATCTGTACACCCGGCAAGTTGAAAACCCGAAAGGGCGACTTGGGAAAAAAAGGGTTTCCCGGTGAATCGAAAACCCAAAAGGGCGGTTCAGGAAAAAGTTAGGGAATTAAAGCGTATGACTATGTCTCGTCGGATCACTTTAAGGACAATCTCTTCACTAACAAACCTGGAGCTTCTGATCAATCCAATCATCTTTGGACGAAGCAATAAATGGACAAGATATTTGGAGATACGAAGGCTATAGCAGAATGGGAACCCCATGGGATTTTTTACACATAGCTATCTTTCTTTGTATTAAATGTTTCTCATTTTTATGACATCATCCTCTTACTAGGATGTTTGTCTCCTTTGTACAAAATACTTATTCAAAGTAAATACAAAGATATCTCTTTCAAAGTACAAAAAACTATTTGTCCTTTTCTTTTTACACTTGTATTTTATTTGCAAAAACGTCCAATGATTCATTAATGAACATATGCATTTGAACATAATTACTATTTACAAATAAACAGAAATGAAAAAGAATGATTACTGACAGGTTGAAAGAATAGGAAAACGTCTTTAGGCTATTCCATGAACAATCCCTACAGTACATCGTCAAGATCCCCAGCGGAGCCAAAACTTCAAACTACCAATCCCCAATGGAGACCATCCAGTTTCTCCAAATTCCCCAGCAAGTTATCTTGAAGCCTGAAAACAAACCAGACAGCAACTCCTGATAATTCCCCAGTAGAATGGAAAACAACCCAAACTCCGGAACTTTTTCCAAATAGGAATAAGATTTTTCCCCACAGAGTTTTTATTGCTCCCCAACAGAATGGAGATTCTCATTCTTATTTCCCAGCAGAAGTCATCAAAGTTCTCTGGATTCCCCAAGCAGATTACTCAAGCAGTATTTGGCATTACCCTCACAATGGAATTTTTGTCAATACTCCAACTTCAAAGACATGAAGGATCCCTATATCCCTAGAGAAGTCGCCAAGGATTTCTTATCCTCAGCAGTCAAGGATTTATTTTCCTCAGCAATACAGCAATTCAGCTTACATGCGCATACATTACATCCATATATCATAAACATTGATAAAATACATATATTGCATCATACATTTCATGCAACATAACTTTGTGCTTCATCTAACATTTTACCCTTTTCAGGATAAGATTAACAACTATCATTAATAATGTTCAAAGATTATAGATACAGTACAGATACACTCCAGACACGGAAGTCATTCTGTTACTCATTCAGATTCTGAGTTCATGATACAGTACGGATACGTTCCAAATACGAAAGCCACTCTGTCACTCATTCAGATCTCATTCAGATTCCAAGTTCATGATACAGTACAGATACGCTCCAAATACGGAAGCCATTCTGTCACTCATTCAGATCTCAACCTCAGATACAGTTCAGATACGCTCCAGACAAGGATACCATTCTGATATTCATTCAGACCTCAATATTCAAGATACAGTCCAGATACGCTCCAGACATGGTTGCCATTCTGTCGCTCATTCAGATACAGTATGGATACGCTCCAGATACAAATGCCATTCTGTCACTCATTCAAATTTCAACTTCAAGATACGGTACAGATACACTCCAGACACGGAAGTCATTCTGTTACTCATTCAGATTCAAGTACATACACAGCTTGGATACGCTCCAGACACGGATGCTATTTTGTTTCTCATTCAGATTCAGTCTCCAGATACAGCTCAGACGTTCCAGATACGAACACCATTTTGATACTCATTCTTTTGACTTACAACTTACAATTCAACAAACATTCTTGGATTGCATCTACAAGCCCATCTCCAACAAGATTCTATCACCTCTCCAAATGGCATCTTTAAGCCCATTCCCTCAACTACACTTTGACGAGTGCAAATTTACGGGCACTCTAGTGTCCAATCATCTTTTACCTTCGAGTCACGAACGACAAAATTCACCAATCTAACTCTCCAGGTTCAAGAAGATTGAACATGGGCATTGTTGTACCCCAAAATTTGCCCTCTCATTTATCAATATTTTTCTCACAAGACTTCTTGGACTCAAGACAAGATTAGGGTTTGGTCAGCTCAAGACCTCATCTTGCACTGATAACCCAAAATTAGGGTTTGAGTTTGCACAAGGATTTTTGGACCATCAATGCTTCATGTGACTTTCATACACCATGTTGGACCCCTAAGATTGATCATGTTAAGTTTCAAGCCTTGAACCACATTTTTGATCAGTCAATTGGACAGTTTACCTAAAAATCAACTGTATTGGGAAAAAGTCAACCATGGCCAATTTACAGTCAAACTTCATAATTTTTGATCCACAAAAACATTTTAGACTCATATGTATCATTTGATCATGTTTGGATCACAACTCCTCAAGAAATTTGATCAAATCATCAAAAGGGCAAAATTGTCAAAATTAGGGTTTTGACTGAGAAAGGGCAATTTCTGATTTTTAACCTAGCCAATGACCAATTGAGTTCAAGAATGATTTCAAGGGTTCAATGGCATCATCTTGACCTAATCACATAGTTCAAAAGATCTCAAGTTCATTGGATTGACAAATGAATTTTCCAATCAACTAATCAAAAGTCAACTGTACACTGAAAAGTCAAACTTTGACTTTTTGGTCAAAATCAAGTGCCAAGGGTCATAATTCATCAAGATATGTCAAAATATGAAACTTGTTCACCAAGAAAACCAATTTTGAAAATTAGGGTTTTGAATTTGAAAATTTTCATAACTTAGAATTTTTCTAAGTATGGAAATTTTCTTATTTTTTCCTAACTTTTTACTACTTTTTCACCATGATGAATTTTGATTCAAATAAAACTTCCAACATGAAAGTTGTAGTACTCCATGAAATCTACAACTTTTCTTCACAAAATTTTCCCAAAAGATGCTTGGATCTCAAGTTATGAATTTGTGAACATAGGTTCATGAACTAAATAACTTAGTGAAATTTTGCCCTAATTTAGGCAGGTTTTGGACCCAACTTCATGGACATTTTTCACATAGTTCCAAGAGTTATCTCAAAATGAATTTCAAATATGGAGTATAAATCACATTGCAAGCTTTCCAAAATGTCCAAGAACTCTCTAAGGTCATTTTTGGTTAGGGAGAATCGAAGAGGAGAAGTTGGCATTTTATCACTTTTGTTCATGCCATTTTTACAAAGCATCAAGTTGCAAATCATATCTTGGATGTTTGAATCTTGCTTTACAGGTCCTAAACTCATTCTAGACTGCATAATTAAATGCAAACTCAGAAGATAAAGGCTTTACCTTTGCTTTTAAGGCTTTGTACAAGTTGTAATTCCATTTTAGGCATAAAGTTCACATTGCGATTTTCATAAAGGTGAGCTTTTGCAATTTTGTCCATCTTGAGCCTTGGACCTGTCCCTTTGGTGCAAGCAATTCACACAGGTATTAAGCAATTTGTACAAGCTCTTTGCATCCCTCAAACTATCCAGTACAAGCATGTTAGCATTGGTCACTTCACTTTTCTTCAAATACAAGAAAAGTTGCCAAAAGGTAAAAAAGATTACACAGCTAGTGAAGAGTGGACTTGGATCCTTTCTATACATATTTACAAACTTGTTACAAACCAAAACACGATTTCTTGACAACTAAAACACTCTCAAACTTAAAAACTCCATTTTTCTGCCAAAACACACAGTTGCTGCAAAATCATAGCCATTTCATTTTTGGCTCGTGCGTTTTGTGGCTTGACACTTGAAACACCTCATACACATCATACCAAAGCTATCCAAGCCCTTACACTGCATCTGTAAGCCCTATTTCAGCCATTGCCATTTTCAAACTTGGAGCTTGCATCTTGACTTGTGCAGAGAGTTTTAGCTATCCACAAAGAAAGCTAGGCATTGGAATAGCTTAAAGGAAGTTCAAGGAAGCTCACACGATCCTCAGGCCTCCATCAAAGTCCCTATATTGCTCTATCCAAATCCAACTGAAGGAGGTATTTTTCAAAACTCTATCTCTCTATTTAGGCATCCTCAATCCACGATTTGTGAAGAAAAGATGTAGTCTATAACATGGTGAAGCTGCACATATGCATACTTTTCATTTATATTAACTGTGCTGTGAGAATTTGAAGCTTGAAGTTCATAAAATTTCTAGGTCACGAATTAGGGATGACAAAATTCTATCTGATCTTTGAGAGTTAGGTTACAAATTTTATATGGTTGGAATCGTGAGATTAAATGCTACATATTTCATGTTATAGGTTTTTGTTTTTGTGCAAGCATTAGCAAGTTACAGTTTGAACCATGAAGCGCGCGCGGGAACTGGCTGGAGGACAGGGACGATGGTTCTGGGCTTTTTGCAGCTTTGGCCTTTTTGTTTTTACTATTCACACCTCTTGAATTACTGCTACACCCCCTGACTTATTTCTTATATTTTTGCATTTTCTTGCATATTTTTATATTTACTACTTGCATTTATTTTTTCTAATGATAAAAAATACCCAAAAATAATTTATTTATTTTCACACTTTTATTTTTATTTTTATTTTTTATTTATTTTCTCACATAAAAATAGTTTATTTTGACAAATATATTCTATTTTCTTAAATAACTTGTAAATACATTTAAAAATACTTAACATTTTTTTATTATATTATTTATGTACATAAAATATTTATTTTCATGCATATTTAATTTTTAATATTTGCACATAATATTATTTATTATTTTCTTGTACAAAAAAAAATGGACAAAATAATAACATAAAACATTATTTTCTTTTAATAAAAATTTTAGGGTTTCACCCCTTTCCAAAAATAATAATATTATTTTTCCTTATTTTTTAGGGTTTAATTAAATTATTTTCTCATACAAAAAACCAACACAACATTTTTTACATAAATACATTTGCATTGCATTTTAAATACTTGTTTATTTATTTAATGCGCACAATATTCGATTGGGTTGTAATAATATTTTTAGGTTTATGTTTGTGCAATATCCCCATTCAAAACTTGTATCCCCTCTCCCATAAAAATTGTTGTAATAGCTTAGTTTATTTTTACGCAATTTATTGCTTTATATACCATGTTTAGTAAACTAGGGTTTGCATGACAAGAACAAAAACCAAACAAATAGAAAAAACCTAATGCAAGACAAAATCATGAAAAATGACACACTTTGCACACAAGCACCCTTAGGGTTTCACCCACTTGGTTGCCTAAAATAAAATGGCCATGTTACGCATGTGAAGTATCTTGGCAAAACAAAACAAAAATAAGATCATAGCCCCTCGATGACGCTATCAAAAGGTTGCCTAAAACAAAATGATCTTGGTCCCTCAAACATGCTAAGATACTTGGCAACATTGCTATCATGGTCATACGATGACCCACGCTTGTCCCGTTAACATCCAAAGATAGGGTTGCTTACCAAATCAATGGTAAGTCAACAATGTCAAAGGAATAAAAATGCACAAGAAAGACATTTGAGTAGGTAGATAGCTTCTAAGTTACTTGCTCCTTTTCAAACAATCCTTGCTATTTTCAAAAACAAACACACGCACATTTCAAAACATCTTACAAAACATTGAAACATTTTTCAAAAGACAAACATCTTTGTATACATTCTTACGAACGAGAATCATTACAAAGATTGCCTAAATGAATGGCCTCTTTTCAAAATACTTTCAAAATCAAACCAAACACCATTTCAAACAAAGCAAAGCAAGTGATCTAAGCAAGTAACTAAGAGCCCATGGAAAACCATGGATGAAAAGGGTGCTAACACCTTCCCTTTTCATAATCTACCCCCCGAACTCAAGAAAACATCTCAAAGGTCTTTCCTGTGCTTTTTTACCTTTCCTTTTGGATAAAATAAAAGTCGATGGCGACTCTTGCTAACCACGACATTTGCGACGAAACGCAAAACCTTAAGTCAGTTCTCCCACCGTATCACACTCCCTTTCGGGTTTTCGACTTTCCGGGTGTACTGATTTTTTCATTTTCATCCCTTACTTTTTCCCGAACCCTTTTGGTTCGTCGGGAAACCCTTATTTTTTCCTAGGCCAGTCGACCTAGCGGGTCTTTGATTATGCGTAGTATCTTTTCACTATGTCTGCATTGACAGGGTGAGGAAGGTCGTCACCATTCATGGTGGTTAGAATCATAGCTCCTCCCGAGAAAATGTTCTTAACCACAAATTACCCTTCGTACGTAGGAGTCCATTTGCCCCTGGGATCACCTTGCAACAGGATGATGTGCTTGATCACCAGATCCCCGACTTGATATTCTTGACGCTTGACTTTCTTGTTAAAAGCCTTGATCATTCGCTTTTGATACGTTTGACCATGGCAGATAGCAGTAAGTCTCTTTTCATTGATTAGATTTAACTGATCAAGCTGGGTTTGGATCCAGTCGTCTTCGTTCAAACCTGCATCCTTCATAATTCTGAGAGAAGGTATTTGGACTTCTATGGGTAGGACTGCCTCCATGCCATATACCAGAGAGTAGGGTGTTGCCCCTGTCGACGTCTGTGATGAGGTACGGTACCCATGAAGAGAAAATGGTAACATCTCATGCTAGTCTTTGTATGTCATCGTCATCTTCTGTACAATCTTCTTGATATTCATGTTAGCTGCTTCAACAACGCCATTCATCTTTGGCCGGTAAGGAGAAGAATTATGGTGTTGTATCTTAAACTGTTTGCAGAGCTCGGTGATTATTGTGTTGTTGAGATTTGTACCATTGTTAGTAATAATCCTCTCTGGTACACCATATTGACAGATCAGATTGTGTCAGATAAACCGTGCCACGACGTTCTTGGTCACAGTAGCAAAAGAGGCTGCCTCAACCCACTTTGTAAAGTAATCAGTGGCTACTAAGATGAAACGATGCCCATTAGACGCAATAGGTATGATCTCGCCAATCATATCGATGCCCCACATCTCAAAGGGCCAAGGAGCTGTCAGGACATTTAAAGGAACTGGACATGCACCTTATCAGCGTAGACTTGACACTTATGACAAGTTCAAGAGTGCTGATAACAATCGGCTTCCATAGTGGACCATAATATCCTGCCCGTAGGATCTTCTTAGCCATGGTATGTCCAATAGAATGGGTTCTGAAGGTGCTTTCATGTAGATCTGTCATGATCCTCTCTTCTTTGCTCTCGTCTGCACACCGTAGTAGTGTGGAGTTATGGTTGCGTTTATAGAGGATCCCATTACTAAGGAAGAACTTTGCAGCAAACCTTCTCAGAAACTTCTTATCATTGACAGATGACCCTTCGGGATACTCCTGAACCTCGAGATACCTTTTGACTTCGTGAAACCAGGGTTTGTCTGCCACTTCTTCGGTGTCGATCACACAGCAGTGTGCTGGTTCATCCAACCTCTTAATGGTAATTTGGGGAGCTTCATTGTCCCACCTAACTTTGAACATAGAAGACATGGTAGCTAGCGCGTCCGCCAACTAGTTCTCTTCTCGTGGGAAATGTTCAAAGGTTACCTCCTCAAAGTGTGGGAGCAATGTCAGTACATACTCTCTGTAAGGAATGAGATTTGGGTGTTTCGTATCTCACTCGCCCTTGATCTGACTTATCACTAGAGCGGAATCCCCGAATACACTTAAGAACTTAATCCTCAGGTCAATAGCAGCTCGAAGACCCATAATACATGCTTCATACTCTGCCATATTATTGGTGCAGTTGAAACATAATCGGGTAGTGAACAGAGTATGACAACCATCGGGAGATATGATTACAGCGCAAACGTCATTACCCATTGCGTTTGAGGCTCCATCAAAATACATAGACCATCGGGAGCCCTCCTCGGGTCCTTCATCCGGTCCAGGCTCTTCGTAGTCAGTCACTAACATAATATTCTCATCCGGGAACTCGAAATTCATGGACTGGTAGTCATCCACGGCCTGATGAGCCAAATGATCAGCCAATACACTCCCCTTTATAGCTTTTTGGGTTGTATATTGTATGTCATATTTGGTTAAGATCATTTTCCACCTTGCTATCCTTCCGGAGAGAGCGGGCTTCTCGAAAATATACTTGATCGGGTCCATCTTTGATGTCAACAAGGTGGTGGGAGTCAGCATGTACTGTCTCAGTCGGCGAGCAGCCTATGCCAAAGCGCAACAATTTTTCTCGAGCAATGAGTATCAGGTCTCACAGTCGTAAACTTTTTTCTAAGATAATAAATGGTGTTCTCTTTTCGACCAGACTCGTCATGCTTCCCCAACACACACCCCATTGAATTGTCTAGCACTGTCAAGTATAATATCAAAGGTCTTCCTTCAATTGGAGGCATCAGAATTGGCGGTTCTTGAAGGTATTCTTTGATTCTTTCGAAAGCGGCCTGGCATTCATAATTCCACTTTACCACTTGATCTTTCTTCAGCAGCTTGAAGATTGGCTCACAAGTAGCAGTCAGATGTGAAATGAACCTGGCGATATAATTCAGGCGTCCCAAGAAACCTCTAACTTCCTTCTCTGCATGGGGAGTCAGCATTTCTTGTATGGCCTTTACCTTTGCAGGGTCTACCTGAATACCCTTATCACTGACGACAAAACCCAGAAGCTTACCAGATCTTACCCCGAAGGTACACTTGTTCAGATTCAGCCTTAGCTTGTACATCTTCAATCTGTCGAACAACTTTTGGAGATGATCAAGGTGCTCTTCCTTAGTCTGAGACCTGGCTATCATGTCATCAACATACACTTCGATCTCATGATGAATCATATCGTGAAATAGAGCGACCATGGCGCACTGATAGGTTGCCTCAGTATTCTTCAACCCAAAAGGCATTACCTTGTAGCAGAAAGTGCCCCACCGTGTGACAAAGGTTGTCTTCTCCATGTCTTCCAGAGCCATCTTGATCTGGTTGTAGCCAGAGAAACCATCCATGAAGGAGAACATTTTTTGATGCGCGGTGTTGTCGACCAGAACATCAATGTGAGGAAGTGGGAAGTCATCCTTGGGGCTTGCCCTGTTCAGATCTCTGTAGTCAACGGACATCCGTACCTTACTATCCTTCTTAGGTACCAGAACAACATTAACAACCCACTGTGGATACAAAGTGACAACTAAGAATCCTGCATCGAACTATTTCATAACCTCTGCCTTGATTTTCTCCGACATTTTAGGATGCATACGGCGGACCTTCTGCTTAACCGGAGGACAGTCTTCTTTAGTCGACAGGCGATGTACCACAATATCAGTGTCTAAACTAGGCATGTCTTTGTAGGACCAGGCGAAGATCTCAACATAGTCGTGCAACATCTGTATCAACCTCTGTTTTACGCTAAGCTCTAGATTTGCACCTATTTTAACCTCTTTCCTGTCTTCCTCAGTACCCAAGTTCACTGTCTCAACCGGCTCTTCATGGGGTTTTATGGCCCTTTCTTCCTGCTGTAATAGTCTAGCAAGTTCTCCAGGCACCTCACAATCATCCTCACCTTCGTCCTCGGTTTGGTTGATCGAATTTTCGAAGTCATAACTGACAATAGCAGATCTGTTATCAATGGGATCCAGAGTGGATATGGATCTGCATTGTGATACGTGAGTGTGTGTAAGAGAATAGCTATTTTGATAAAGTGAAAAACAAGGAGCGCAAAATTTGTATGCAAGAAATGTCCAATGCTTTATTAATGATTATGAAATGACAAATAATAGCCCTCACAAGCAAAGCCAAGGTGTCTCAGGCAAGGCACTGGGTCGTAAAGTTTCAAATTGTTTATTACAAATCTTAAAATAAATAAGTTCATTACTGCGGAATAAAAGAAACAGGTATGAAGTCCCTAGCCGTCCAGTTACTCGGTCCACCATTAGTAGTTGGGTAGATCCAGCTGTCAATGTCTGAATCCTCTTCATTGTCTTTAATGGCGTTAATCCCACAATTGCTGATGCGTAGGGGAGGTCCTCCATCCCGAGCGTGTCTAACATCCCTTTGAGCCCCTGTAGTAAAGCCCAAACCAAATTTATCAGTTTTATGAGTGAAATTAGGGAGCTGACCCCAATTGGCACACCCACCTTCTTCAACCGCGACCCTGGCGTCCTTGAGAGAAACCATCCTCAAAGGAGGTTTGTTGCTAGTAGTTTCAGTTGATTCCAAGATCTGAGGGACCTCTTCAAAATTCTGACAAGGAGTTTTGATGAATTCCCCGTCCATCTCTACGTAGCCGAAGGAGTTGAGGTGACTCACCATATATTCTTCTTCACCCTGCACTGTGACAATATTTCCTTTCACCGGATATTTCAGCATTTGGTGGAGCATGGAGGTGACTTCCCCAGCCTCGTGGATCCAAGGACGACCCAACAAACAAGAATATGATGGCCTGATATCCATCACATAAAAGGTGGACCCGAAAATCTGAGAACCTACTTTGACAGGGATGTCCACCTCCCCGTGCACCATTCTCTTTGATCCGTCAAAAGCCCTTACCACAATGTTACTAGGCTTTAGAGTTAAACCCTCACAATCCAACCGGTCTAATTCCTTCTTCGGCAGAACATTCAATGAAGACCCAGTATATACCAGCACATGAGCCATGGTGGTGCCCCTGCATTCAATCGAGACATGCAGAGCATCATTATGCTTCCTTCCTTTCGGTGTCAAATCTGCGTATGAGAAACCCAGACCATTATCAGCAGTCAGGCCGGCCACACAATCTTTGAGCTGATCAGCTGACGTCTCTTGCGGCACATGCGTAGTTTTGAGGAATGCGATCAAAGCCTTCACATGGGCCTCAGAGCACAACAACAAATACAACATGGATATCTTTGATGGGGTCTGCCCCAGCTGTTCGACCATATTGTAGTTGCTCTTCTTAATGATTTTCAATATTTCCTCCATTTCTTGCTTAGAGGCTTCCACAACAATTTTTCTAGGTGCCTCCGTCCGGGCAGGCTCAATTATAACTTTTTTGCCGCGGGTATCAGACGATTCACTGACAGGGGTAATAACTGGAGTAAGCACAGGAACAGTAGCAGATGTACTAGCAGGAACAACAGATGAAATAATAATAGGCTTGCTGATAGTCTTAAGGGAAATCTCGGGAGAGAAGACCCTTCCACTTCAGGTAACTTTGTTGGTTCCGACAATGTTACCAACATCAGGATCAACTTCTTCATCTTTCAAATCTTGTTTGATGCCATGATAGTACACATCGGCACCATAATGCCACAGGACAGCTTTGTCCGAGACATACGGGACAGGACCGGAAGCAGTAATTATCAGTGAATCAATTCTTGGAGCAGATGTAATCCTAACAGGTATTCTCGAGGAAACTTTGGAAGGATTGGCGGAAATGGTTATAATAGTGACGTCTTCGGATGGAACAACAGGAACCAAAGTTTTCTCAAACAGAATTTCTTTTCTATCTATCAGGCGTTAGACACCTAACTTCAGCAAACGGCAACCAGAAGGTAGAAACGAACACATGTGGCAACCTTCACCATAACCCGGAAATAAACCGGCCAACAACAAATTCTTCTTGACAGTCATGAGAGGAGCAGATACTTCATCAGCAAAGGTAACAAACCAATTAGTATCAATAGCATTAACTCCACGACCGTGCTTAGGCATGGGAGCAGTTATGACATTTGGCTTCTCTGGAGCATCAAAATCTATCTCCTTGGCTTTAATCAAGTCTTGTATTTTGTTTCTCAGAGCCCAGAAGTCATTTGTATCGTGGCCAGGACTCTAAGAATGATAGGCACACCGGGCATTCAGATTATATCGGAGAGATGTAGTATTTGGATTCTTGGGAGCCTCTCTCAAGGTTGCCAAGTTGGATCTCAGCAGATGAGGTAGAACTTCAGCCAATGTCATGTTGATGCGGGTAAACTGCCGTTGTGGTCTTTCTGCCCTTTGTTGATTGTTATGTTATGGAGCAACTGCAGGTCTAGGTATCATAACGACACTTACTGTCTGACGTTGTTCAGCCCTGTTCTGACCCCTCGGGCTGTAGATGGCACTGGCTTCCCTCTTACCAGCAAAAGGCTTCTTTACTAAACTTGAAGAGGCATCCTTCTGTATTTTGCCGCTTCGAATCCCAGCTTCTACTCTTTCCCCAGTTAGGATCTGCTCAGTGAAACCAGCTGATGAGCTGCCGATCACATGATTGAAAAATGGACCAGATAGCATTCCTAGAAACATATCCACCAACTCCCTATCAGACAACGGGGGTTGAACTCTCCCAGCCAAGTCTCTCCATTTTTGTGCATAATCTTTAAAGCCTTCACTTGCACCCATGGATATACTCTAGAGTTGAGTACGAGTGGGAGCAAGGTCGGCATTATACTGATACTGATTGTAGAAAGAAGCAGCCAGATCTTCCTAGTTTTGGACATTGGCTCTCTCCAGTTGATAGAACCATTCAAGCCGAGTCTCTGACAGACTATCTTGAAAGAAGTGAACCCACAAATTTCTATTAGTTATGTGGGGCTGGATCTTCTTGACATAAGAACGGAGATGGAGTTTTGGGCAGGACACCCCATCATACTTAGAAAAAACTGGAGCTTTGAATTTATGCGGGATGACTACTCCCGACACCAATCCCAGTTCTTCGAAATCTAGTCCAGGTATCCTCTGAACTTCCATGGCACTCAGACGGTCTTCTAGCTGTTTATATCTATCCTCAGCAGGAGGATATTGTTCATTGTTATAATCAGTATCATTGTCAGAGACTGCAGGACTATGGTCCTTTTCTTCTTCCTGATTCTCCCCTTCCTTGGATGAAGAGATCAAATCAGTTTGTCGCTTCAACTTCTCTCCAAACCTTCTGCCCATATTCAGAATACCGACAACCTTCTTCTTTTTCTTCTTCTCTTTCAGAATGAGGGCTTTCAGATCCTCCCTCCCTTTTTCTAGACTTATGAGCATTTGTTGGAACTGGGCGTTCTGTGCCTGAAGGTCCTTGATGCTTTGTTCGGAAGACATTTCTGCTGAAATAAACAGCGAAGAAGATGAGAAACCTGTAATGGTACCTGTTTATGCAATGTTATGGATGATATGCGTATGCAATGATTTCAAGGATTCTTAAAGGCTCAGATTTGTTTAACCAAAAGAAACACGCGTTATTTGCATTAATAAGTTCAAATTGTTACAAATAATTCCTTTTAGGCTTACAATTAAACAAAACAAAACTTAAAGAAAGAAACTAGGTCTCCCAGGAGCGCATCCTCTTTGGTGCGATGTAGGCATTTATGTTCCTTTATTCATGAAGTAGCCTAGTGAGCTCCAGAACCTTCTTCTCGGTGGCATAGAACTGAGCTTCAAATGTGTCCCGCTCTTCTTTGAGTTGAACCTAAGACTTCTGTAATTCTTCATGATCAGTTGGCATGTCGGGATGATGACCAAGTGAAGTAGTGTCTCCTTCAGCAACTGGTTCCATAATTATTGGTAGGACAGCAGGGTAGGGAATCATCATACTTTGGGCGCGAGCTCGTACCCATCGAAGATAAGGCTCAAGAGGAATGGAATTTTTGTGCCATAGCGTCTTGCTATCAATTTTATGTACCATGGCCCAAGCTTTTATGAACCTTCTACGATAGCTTTGAACTTCGTTCTCATAATTGAAGGCGATTCCTTGGTTAAGCGTATCATGGGGACCATCTCTTCTCGCATAACCAAACTGATGCAGTGCCAAACAAGGGTTGTAAGTGATTCCTCCCCTAATGCCTAATAGGGGGACATTAGGGAATTCACCACAGCGATCAATGATGGTAACATCTTCCGAGAACCATGAACACCAATGAATGTCTGAATGCTTAAGGGATATCAGCCTGCGAGACCATTTCAAACCCTTCTCATTTTTCAAAACAGACCTGGGTAGGTGCGAAATAAACCACCTAGCCAATAGAGGAGTACAACACAGGAGGGTTCCCCTTCTCTTTAGAGTTCGAGCATGCAAAGAGTGCAGAATATCCCCGGGTAATGTAGGTTTTGGATTATGAGACAGGAAAACCTTGATAGTGCTCACATCTACGAGTTGATCAGCATTAGGGAAAAGTACCATCCCATAAATGAGAAGTTCCAGCACTTCTTCGAAAGCTTGTAAATCTAAGGTATCCCAAAAATGATAGGCCTTCCCAAATAGAAACTTAACCGGAATTCCTTGGACACTCCCTCTAGTCTCCCAATTTGCCTCTATGTCAGACTGTTGTAAAGACAAAGCTCTAGCAATTTCTTCAGGCTTTGGATGTTCTTCCGTACCATTGAAAGGCTACTGGTCGAGAATAGGTACTCCAAATAATTGAGAAAATTCCTCCATAGTAGGTACTAACTGATAATCCAGGAAGGTGAAATAATGGTGCACCGGGTTGAAGAACTGAAACAACACTTTTAACAACTCTTCATCAGGTTTTGCAGTGACCAGATTGAGCAACTGACCATGCTTTCTAGTGAAATGATAACCTTCGAGAACCCTTAATTCCAGATCCTTTAGTTGGAGAGACACTTTCACAAGGTTGATTTGTATAGTGTTCCTACAAGCAGATGTCATGTCCTACAAAACAGAGTAAAAATGAGCCCTAGGGAATCCTTGAAATGATTAGTCATGATATGCCATGCTTATGATGTCATGATTAGGTTATAAAATCACAGGTATAGCAAACAACAAACAAGTCACATCAAGTCCTTAGGTTTAAGGATTGCATGAGTTTTAAGGTCATACCCTCTTAAAGTTGGATTGGTTCAACCTGTCCTATAAATAGTAACTGTGTTCTAAAAGGGATCTCAATATCACTGATCTTTCTCCCATCTTCGTTCAATAGGCGATTGACTCGCAACCAAACAAAGCTCAAGAGTCAGACCTTAATGAGTGTAGTATCGAGTATTTGTCGACCTTGTAAATACACCAAAGTCGGCCATCTCGCTACGTCCTACTGGCCAAGTTGTGCAATTAAAGGTTCTAAGGTCAGTTGACGCTTCACGACACCACGCGGCAGCCCCGTACTCTCCTTGATTGACTCAAGGGTTACTGGTACTGTGATACGGTGGGAGAACTGACTTGAGGTTTTGCGTTTTGTGTTTGCAAATTTTGCGGTTTAGCAAGAGTCGCCACCGAGTTTTCTTTTATCCAAAAAGGAAAGGTGAAAAAGCACAGGAAAGACCTTTAGAGATGTTTTCTTGAGTTCGGGGGGTAGATTATGAAAAGGGAAGGTATTAGCACTCTTTTCATCCATGGTTTTCCATGGGCTCTTAGTTACTTTCCAGATCAACTTGCTTTTGTTTGAAAATGTGCTTTGTGTGGTTTTTGAAAGTATTTTGAAAAGGCGCCATCGTTTAGGAAAACTTTGTAATAGTTCTCGTTCGTAAGAACGTATACAAAGTGTTGAGCTTTTGAAAACATTCCATGTTTGGAAAGTGTTTTGAAGATGTTTTGAAGGTGTGTGTGATTGTTTTTGAAAATAGCAAGGATGTTTGTTTTGAAATTGAGCAAGCAACTAGGAACAATTTACCTACTCAAAAGGTCTTAGATGTGCTTTTCCTCCTCCTTTAGATATTGCTACCTTACCATTGATTTGGTAAGAAGCCCCATCGTTGGATGTGAAGGTACGGGCGTTGGGTCATCGTATGACCATGATAGCAATGTTGTGAGATGACTTAGCACTTTTCTTTAGGGACTAAGATCATTTTGAAAGGCAACTTTGATAGCATCATCGAGGAACTATGATCTTGTATTTTTGATTTGTTTGTGCTAAGATATCCCACATGCATAACATGGCCATTTTTCGTAAGGCAACAAGTGGAAATACCCTAAGGGTGCATGTGTGCAAAGTGTGTTTGATTGCATGCATTTAGTCTTGATTAGGGTGATCTATTTGTCAATTTCATGTCTTTCCATACACACCCTAATTACTAGCATTTACATCAAAAAGAGATAAATTGCAGAAATGTAAAGTCCTACGCTATTACAATATTTAGGGAATGGGGGTACATATTTATGAATGGGGGTTGCAAGTAAAAATAAATCCTAAGTTACTATTACAATCATATTGAATTTTACAATATAAGAAAGACAAAAGGAGACTTGTTTAGAAAATGCTTTTGTCTTAATGAAAAAAGAAATAAATTAATTAGTAAAATCAAAATATTTTTATGATTTTTATGTTAATATTAAAAATGATGAAAAGGGAAATAAATGAAAGGCAGAAAAAACGTGTTACTGCAAACAAGGAAACAAGGATCAAAAGTTCTGAAGCCAGGCGCGTGACTCAGAAAGGATCGTTTGTGGAATCAGAAGTTCTGGGTTGATACAATCTAAGGCCCTGCAAGAAACGTCAGAGGGAAATGGAATAGAGGTTCTGGATTGGTACACTCTGAGGTCCTGCAAGACACGTTAGAGGGAAAACAACAGAAGTTCTAGATTGCTATATGCTGAAGTCCTGCAAAAAAATGTTAGAGGGAAAACACAGAGGTTCTGGGTGGTGTTTAGCCAGTGAACCAAAAGGCAGAAGTTCTATGTTACGCTAAAACAGTGAGTAAACGTCAGCAGTTCAGTGTATTTGACATGTAAGGAGAACTCATAAGTTCTGTGTTGTGTTAGAACAGTGAGTGAATCTTAGAAGTTTTGTGTGTTATCAGCATGTGAAAATCAGAAGTTCTATGTTACATTTCAACTCTTTTCTCATATTAATCAGCATGTCAGCAACTCATTCAGTTCTCATTAGACAACAAATCAGAAGGATAACAGCACAACAATTTATAGAAGTTCTAATCCTAAATCAGAATCTAGCCTTAATCAAGAAGTTTTGATCCACAGTTTTTCTAATCATGCAATGATATAAACAACATTAATACAATGGTATTTACATGGTAATGATGTTCAGAATTAAAAACAAGCAAAGTCAGAGAGACTTACCTTGGACCTGGAGCATGATTGGAACTTTGAGTGGCTGCCTTTGGATGTTTTGAGTCAGCAAGAGTAATGGAAGAGGAAATGCCAAGTTCTTTGATTCAAAGGGAAGAATAAAGGTTTGTTTTTGTATATGCTAAATCTGGATTTTTATGAAGGTTTCACAACTTCCTTTTCTCTCTTTTGGCCAATCTCTCTCTCCAAAAGCCAGCCCCTTGAACGTGTGATGGAGCCAAGTATTTATAGATGAATTTGTTGTGACTTTTGGGGGAAAAACAAGTGGGATTTGAACCTTTTTGGTATCTTTCTCCTTTGCTTTTTCATCACAGTTTTCGTATGCTAGTTTGGTGTAATTATGGGATGTAGGCGTAGGCTGAACTAGCTGCTGATTAGCAGCTTTTAACCATGCTTAAGCTGGAGTTGTCAGCAGGATTTAAGGAAAAGCAAAAAGCAAAGCATGGGCTTAGTACCAGAGTTTGCTATCCCAAGACAGTAGAGGTACACATGGTGAAAATCCTTTGGATAAAGATTCAGAAAGTGGTTGTGAGCATTAAATGAGCATTAAATGATGATGAGACTTATCACAACCAGAAATCCTACAACGTGAGGTTCTACACCAAGGTTTAGTTCTGGATCAGAAGTTCCGAGCTTGCGTAGCATCCAATCTTCTGATCCTCTTATCTTCTGGCTCCAGCATGTTCTGAAGGAGCTTTCAGACTTTTTAGAAAGCTTGCAACACGCTTCTTAACCTTCTTTGAATTACCCTGGAAAACTCTGACTGAGCTTTTGTGAAAACTTGCCCAGAAGTTCTGACTAAACTCTATCTTGAGAATATCCAGAATTTGCTGAGCGTTATGGTGATAGTCTGGTCAGAAGTTCTGAGCTTGCCATATTTCTTAAACACTTAGAAAAATTCTAAGTATTTAGAATTTGAATTTTCCAATGTAAAATTTGACTTTTGAATTTCTTGATGAAACAAACTTCATATGCATGTCTTGATGAAATATGATTTTGAGATTTGATTTTGATCTAGAAGTCAAAGTTTTACTTCTCAGTGTGTAAATGACCATTTTTCCCTTGTGAATGACTTTCTTGAAAAAATTGATAATTCAAGGCCAGGAAATTTGATGGAAGCCAAACTTGAGGATCCAGGGTGATTCCTTGAGAAATGAGAGGGAAAATTTTGTGGTACAACAGCTGCCCCTGTTCAATCTTCTTACACCTGAAGAGTTAGATTGGTAAATCTTCCATTCGTGACTTGAAGGTGGAAGATGATTGAACACTAGAGTGCCCAGAAAATTTGCACTCGAAGATGTGTTAGTTGATTATGTAGGGAATGGGCTTAAAGATGCCATTTGGAGAGGGGATAGAATCCTGTTGAAGATGGGTTTGTAGATGCCATCCAAGAATGCCTATTGAATTGTAATTTGTAAGTTGAAACTGAATGATTGTCAGAATAGCGTAAGTGTTTGGAGCGTATCTGAACTGTATCAGAAGGTTGGGTTGTTTGATGATGAGTCTGTGTGAAACTTCATCTTGGAAAGATAAGGAACCGATGTAGGGTTTCCTGATGATGAGTCCGTGTAAAGCTGCATATGAAATTTCCTGAGAAGGAACCTGTGTAGGGTTGCTTCATGATGAGTCCGTGTAAAACTGCATCTTGGAAAGGAGAAGGAATCGGTGTAGGGTTTCCTGATGATGAGTCCATGTGAAACTGCATCTGAAAAGGAGGAACCGGTGTAGGGTTGCCTGATGATGAGTCCGTGTAAAACTTCATCTGGAAAGGAGGAACCTATGTAGGGTTGCTTGGTGATGATTCCGTGTAAAACTTCATCTTGGAAAGAGAAGGAACCAATGTAGGGTTGCCTGATGATGAGTCTGTGTAAAGCTGCATCTGAAATTTCATGAGAAGGAACCTGTGTAGGGTTACTTCATGATGAGTCCGTATAAAACTGCATCTTGGAAAGGAGAAGGAACCAGTGTAGGGTTGCCTGATGATGAGTCCGTGTGAAACTGCATATGAAAAGGAGGAACCTGTGTAGGGTTTCTTGATGATGAGTCAGTGTAAAACTTCATCTAGAAAGGAGGAACTTGTGTAGGGTTGCTTGATGATGAGTCTGTGTAAAACTTCATCTTAGAAAGAGAAGGAACCGGTGTAGGGTTGCTTCATGATGAGTCGGTGTAAATCTGCATCTGAAATTTCATGAGAAGGAACCTGTGTAGGGATGCTTCATGACGAGTTTGTGTAAGACTGCATCTTAGAAAGAAGGAACCGGTGTAGGGTTTCCTAATGATGAGTCAGTGTAAAACTGCATCTGGAAAGAAGGAACCGGTGTAGGGTTGCCTGATGATGAGTCCGTGTAAAACTGCATCTGGAAAGAAGGAACCGGTGTAGGGTTTCCCGATGATGAGTCCGTGTAAAAATGCATCTGAAATTTCTTGAGAAAGAACCTGTGTAAGGTTGCTTCATGATAAGTCCGTGTAAAACTGCATCTGAAATTTCCTGAGAAGGAACCTGTGTAGGGTTGCTTCATGATGAGTCTGTGTAAAACTGCATCGGAACTGAGAAGGAACCTGGGTAAGGTTGCTTCAGGATAAATCTGAGTGAAACTTCAGAAGGAACTTGGGTAAGGTTACTTTGGGCTAAGTTCGTGTGAAACTTCAGGAGGAACCTGGGTAAGGTTGCTTTGTGATGAGTTTGGGTAAAACTTTAGAGGGAACCTGGGTAAGGTTACTTTGGGCTAAGTTCGTGTGAAACTTCAGGAGGAACCTGGGTAAGGTTGCTTTGTGATGAGTCTGTGTAAGACTGCATCTTGGAAAGAGAAGGAACCAGTGTAGGGTTGCCTGATGATGAGTGCGTGTAAAACTTTATCTTGGAAAGAAGGAACCGGTGTAGGGTTGCTTCATGATGGTCAAGTAGATAGTTGTCCTGTCTAGTTTCAGGTATTAATCTATAATCAGTCATCCACAGATAGTTTTCCTGGCTTGTTACAAGTATTACTCTGGAACTTGAAAAGGTTGGTGATAGCCATCCGTTGATTGACCTTTCCTGAAAGAGGTAAAAAGTTAGTTGTATGCAATGCCGTGATGCATGAAATGCATGATGTCATGATGTTCTCAAAATAAATGAGATTGTGTCGTATGCACTTATCATGTATGCAAATAGGATGTATGAAATGTGACATGTTTATTGAAGTGTATCTTTGTCTGGAAAACAAATCCTTGACAAATATTGGGGAGTTGTTAAATCCTAGGCTGTTGTTGAAGAGTTGGTGTGTCTTCAAACTTTGCTTAGAATATTTCCACCGGGGATTCCTGTTTTGTTGTTTTGAGGAGAACTCTGTTGGGGAATATTGAAAACTCTGTGGGGAGAATGTTTATTCCTGCTTGGGAGAAGAGTTCAGGAGTCTCAGTTGTCCGTTTCTCTACTGAGGAATTATCTTTGGCTGGAGAGAATCAAAAGTTAGCTGTTAGATGGTCGAATTCCAGGCTTCACAACCACTTGCTGGGGATTGTAGAGTAGTCTACTGGGGAAGAGGAGTTGTGGTCCTTTGATTTGTAATAGTCGGAGAGGCAAACTCAAGTTGGGGAATCTGTAGTTTGTTGGGGAAATAAACCTTGTTGCAGGTCTGCTAGAGAGGTGATCACTTCGTGGGGAAAATCCTCGAGGATTCTTGAGGTTGTCTCAGCTAGGGAAAGGTTTTCAGAGGTTAAAATGTTGCTGGGAAATTATCCTATGAGGAGGATTTTGGGGAGATTTTTCATTGCCCCTAGTAGCAAATGTTTGTGGCATTGCCAAAACATGTTTGATTATACGTAACCCTTTGCTGAGATTGATGTTCAATGCCCCAAGTGACGGAGATGGAGGCCTGCCCCTGGTTACTCTGCACTTCTTTGAGAGATTTCTTGGAATCTTGACTGGAGTTCCCCAGGTGTGTCGGATAGTGACATGTCATGTCCCGTTGTTGATAGGAGATTTGTCAAAGGAAGTGTCACCCTTCTTGAATTGATTTTGTTCACTGAGAGAGCTTTCGTTCATTGGATATTCATTGTGTGAATTTCTCCGCTGTCAAACAAATAGCCATATGCAAACAGTGATATTCAAGTAATGCAAAGTTTATGCTTGTCTTGAAGTTTTGAAAAATGCGTTTTTAGCAAGTAAAAAAGTTTGTAATTCAACTCTGGATTTTGAGTAAAGCCTTACATGAGTCAGGATACCTTTTGTAACAGTATGCTTTCAAACTAACCCATGCTTCAATTAGGACTTTTAAAGGGTTGTAATGTCGCTTGGTTCATGGTTTAAGAAACAAAGGATAAAGGCTCAAAGTATATTTGTATCCACCCACTCTTCGTGATGTTCTTCAGTCCTAAACTCAGTTAATTGTGCGTTTGAACTCCAATTGAGTCTGGAATGACGTGTTGATGATGGTTCAGACAGGTTGAGTTTGTCGGAAGGCCGACATTTTTTTTGCAATCTTTTTTCATGTTATTGAGGATTTGTAGTGACCTATTTTTGATTTGTTATCCCTGATTTTTGCCTGACTGTTCTTGTTTTGAGATTACAGCCAGCGGGATGTCCCAATTTTCTTTAAGTCTCCTTCGTAGGTTTTGACTTAGTGGGATTTTCTTTATTTATAGATATAATGACTGCCTATGTGATAGGGAACCATTGCCATCTTTTTATTTCAGAGGAATGTTTTTGATGTCATTCGTTGTATTACGAGATGAGAGTTTGTGGCTTAATGCGTGTTTGAATTAACTGAGAGACTACCCTGCCCCAGGTTTTGTTTAAAGGTTTTAATTTTGTGAAAAAGTAAAACTTCTACTTCTTTGTCTCGAAGGGGTTGACTAGGGATTATCTTCCTTATAACTCCAGTGTTTAGGATTTGAAAAAATGCCCGTACATCGTCAGCAAGGTTTGTTCAAAAGCATACTGTATAAGATTATGGCATTGTTTTCGTCATCCTCCCTCTAAAGGATTGTAACTTTTAGCAAGAGTTAAATGTCATAAAGTGAGTAAAAATCATAGTTTAAATGTAATGAAAATGAGTGGGTCAAATCAATACAAACATATGCAGTGCATTAATGAAACAAAGTTTGACATTAATAGGTAATTGTTTGAATAACAAAAGAAATTACAATTGAAAATTCAAAATGAAACAAGTTGCTCTCAATGATTTGGCAAAGAGTAGTGATCACGTTTGGAGTCTCCTGAGGGTCTAACTTTATCTCCTTGGCGTCAATCAAATTCTTAATCTTGAACTTCAATGCCCAGCAATCGTTAGTGTCATGCCCGGGACTGTCAGAATGATAAGCACACGTTGCATTAGGATTATAGTTAGGAGAAGAAGTATTGGGGTTTGGATGAGGTCCTATTAATGCAATCAGATTCATCCTCAACAAGTGTTGTAGCGCTTGAGACAGCGGCATGTTGAGGTTGGTGAACTGTCTTTTGGGCTCGTCTGCCCTTTGTTGATTTCCCCTTTGCTGTTATTGGTGTGACGCAGAACCAGAGATCAAGACTTCCCCCACGTGTTGGTCACGACGACTCTTTTGACTGTACACATCATTGGACTCTTTCTTCCCATTATATGGCTTTTTCTGAGCATGAAAATGTGTAGCTTCTTGAATCTTTCCACTTTTGATGCCAGCTTCGACTCTTTCGCCAGTCAGTATCAGCTCGGTGAACCCAGCTGAGGAGCTTCCGATCAGGTGTTTGAAGAAAGGCCCTGTCAAAATTCCCATAAAGATGTCAATTAGCTCCCTGTCAATTAAAAGGGGATGCACCCTACCATCCAGATCTCTCCATTTTTGGGCGTACCCTTTGAAGCTCTCGTTGGAACCCATGGTCATGTTCTGCAATTGCACACGAGTTAGTTCAAGATCAGCATTATACTGATACTGTTTGTAGAAAGCAGCAACTAAATCATCCTAGGTATGGATGCGAGAACTCTCCAATTGATAGAAACATTTGAGTTGAGTCCCTACTAGGCTTTCTTGGAAGAAATGGATCCAAAGCTTTGGATCAGTTGTGTATGGTTGAATCTTACGGACATAAGACTTTAAGTGCATCTTAGGGAAAGAGACTTCATCGTACAAGACAAAATTAGGGATTTTGAACTTTGGCGGGATGACCACTCCAGAAACCAAATCCATGTCTCCTAAATACAAGCCAGGCATCTGTTGAATCTCCATAGCATTGAGGCGATCCTCCAACTGTTTATACTTGTCATCAGTGGGAGGATATTGTTCCTCGGAGTAGTCAGCTTCGGCTTCATCAATCTCCAGACTGTTGTCTTCTTCATGACTATCCCCCATGTTGGATGGAGTTGAAAGATCTAGAGCTCTCTTGACTGGTCCTCTAGGTCTTCTTCTCAAGTTCAGGACACCTACTGACTTTTTGGACTTCTTGTCTTTGAGAAATAGAGTTTTCAGATCCTCTTTCCCCTTAGCCATAGCCAGGAACATTTGTTGGAACTGAGCATTTTGAGCTTGGAGATCTTTCACTGTTTGTTCCATATCCATCTTACTGAAATAAACAGCAGGAAGGTAAGGAGACTTGTGTGGGAGAAACCTGTCATGATATGATGCATGATATGTGGATGCATGTTTTCAAGGATCTCGTGGGGTTAGTAGTTGCTTACAGCTTTGATTGGAGAACTTTGTATCGGTGGATGTCCTTCCACGAGAATTAAGCTCACCATGTCAAGTGGGTCATAGCCCTTGACTCAAGTTGTTGTACTTGATTTTTTTGATGGCGTTTGGTTAGAGGAAAACAAATCCTCTTGCCCTTTGGTAGACGTCTGGTTCAACGTGACCCTGCATCAAATACCCTCGAGATCCTTGAAACAGTTATTGAAAATGCTATGGTATGATGTTATGATGTTATGTAGAGATATGTGAGGTGAGCAAGTTTATATACAAATAATGATATTCACACAAAGCGAACAAATCCTTAGTTTTAGGCTTGCATGAAGTTTGTAGGTAAGTACCCTCTTGAAGTTTAGTTGACTTAACCTGTCCTAGTTAATAGTAATCGGGTTCTAAGGGATCTCAATATCACTCATCTTTCCCCCAAGTTTCATTCAATAGGCGATTAACTCGCAACCAAACAAAACTCAAGAGTTAAACCTCAATGAGTGTAGCATCGAGTATCAACCAACTTCGGACTTCACCAAAGTCGGTTATCTCACTACGTCCTAATGGCCAAGTTGGTCAAGTAAGGTTCTAAGGTCAGTTGATGCTTCACGACACCACGCGGCGGCCCCGTAATCTCCTTGATTGACTCAAGGGTTACCGGTACCAACCAAAGTGCCACATCAACGTAGCTACTGCTCCAATCGTGTCGGTATACCCCGCACAGTTCCCTCACAGTTTATTGCTACTTACCTAAAAGGTGTCCCCAAATCCAGGTGTGGATTTAAAAAAATCCAAACAAGGAACCAAAAATGTAAAGCAAACAAATGAAACAATGTAAGCAAGTAAATGTGATTTATCCCTAAGGTAACCCCACTTTTAGGAATTTCCCCAGCAGAGTCGCCAGTTCTGTGATACGGTGGGAGAACTGACTTGAGGTTTTGCGTTTTGTGTTTGCAAATGTTGTAGTTTAGCAAGATTCACCACCTACTTTTCTTTTATCCAAAAAGGAAAGGTGAAAAAGAACAGGAAAGACCTTTAGAGATGTTTTCTTGAGTTCGGGGGGTAGATTATGAAAAGGGAAGGTATTACACCCTTTTCATCCATGGTTTTCCATGGGCTCTTAGTTACTTGCTAGATCTTTTTGCTTTTGTTTGAAAATGTGCTTTGTGTGGTTTTTGAAAGTATTTTGAAAAGGCACCATCGTTTAGGCAAACTTTGTAATAGTTCTCGTTCGTAAGAACATATACAAAGTGTTGAGCTTTTGAAAACATTCCATGTTTGGAAATTGTTTTGAAGGTGTATGTGATTGTTTTTGAAAATATCAAGGATGTTTGTTTTGAAATTGAGCAAGCAACTAGGAACAATTTACCTACTCAAAAGGTCTTAGATGTGCTTTTCCTCCTCCTTTAGATGTTACTACCTTACCATTGATTTGGTAAGAAGCCCCATCGTTTGATATGAAGGGACGGGCATTGGGTCATTGTATGACCATGATAGCAATGTTGTGATATGACTTAGCACTTTTCTTTAGGGACTAAGATCATTTTGAAAGGAAACTTTGATAGCATCATCGAGGGACTATGATCTTGTATTTTTGGTTTGTTTGTGCTAAGACATCCCACATGCATAACATGGCCATTTTTCGTAAGGCATCAAGTGGAATTATCCTAAGGGTGCGTGTGTGCAAAGTGTGTTTGATTGCATGCATTTAGTCTTTATTAGGGTGACCTATTTGTCAATTTCATGTCTTTCCATACACACCCTAATTACTATCATTTACATCAAAAAGCGATAAATTGCAGAAACGTAAAGTCCTACGCTATTACAATATTTAGGGGATGAGGGTACATATTTATGAATGGGGGTTGCAAGTAAAAATAAATCCTAAGTTACTATTACAACCATATTGAAATGTACAATATAAGAAAGAAAAAGGAGACTTGTTTAGAAAAGATTTTTGTCTTAATGAAAAAAGAAATAAATTAATTAGTAAAAGGAAAATATTTTTAAGTTTTTTATGTTAATATTAAAAATGATGAAAAGGGAAATAAATGAAAGGCAGAAACAACGTGTTACTACAAACAAGGAAACAATGATCAGAAGTTCTAAAGCCAGGCGCGTGACTCAGAAAGGATTGTCTGTGGAATCAGAAGTTTTAGGTTGATACGCTCTAAGGCCCTGCAAGAAACGTCAGAGGGAAATGGAATAGAGGTTCTGGATTGGTACACTCTGAGGTCCTGCAAGACACGTTAGAGGGAAAACAATAGAAGTTTTGGATTTCTATGTGTTGAAGTCCTGTAAAAAATGTTAGAGGGAAAACACAGAGGTTATGGGTGGTGTTTAGCCAGTGAACTAAAATTCAGAAGTCCTGTGTTACGCTAAAATAGTGAGTAAACGTCAACAATTCAATGTATTTGACATGTAAGGAGAACTCAAAAGTTATGTGTTGTGTTAGAACAATGAGTGAATCTTAGAAGTTATGTGTGTTATCAACATGTGAAAATCAAAAGTTCTATGTTACATTTCAAATCTTTTCTCATATTAATCAGCACGTCAACAACTCATTCAGTTCTCATTAGATAGCAAATCAAAAGGATAACAACACAATAATTTATAGAAGTTCTAATCCTAAATCTGAATCTAGCCTTAATCAAGAAGTTCTGATCCACAGTTTTTCTAATCATGCAATGATATAAACAACATTAATACTATGATATTTACATGTTAATGATGTTCAGAATGAAAAACAAGCAATGTCAGAGAGACTTACCTTGGACCTGAAGCGTGCTTGGAACTTTGAGTGGCTGCCTTTGGATGTTCTGAGTCAGCAAGAGTAATGGAAGAGGAAATGCCAAGTTCTTTGATTCAAAGAGAAGAACAAAGGTTTGTTTTTGTGTATGAGAAATCTGGATTTTTATGAAGGTTTCACAACTTCCTTTTCTCTCTTTTGGCCAATCTCTCTCTCCAAAAGCCAACCCCTTGAACGTGTGATGGAGCCAAGTATTTATAGATGAATTTGTTGTGAATTTCGGGGGGATAACAAGTGGGATTTGAACCTTTTTGGCATCCTTCTCCTTTGCTTTTTCATCACAGTTTTCGTATGCTAGTTTGGTGTAATTATGGATGCAGGCTTAGGCTGAACTAGCTGCTGATTAGCAGCTTTTAACCATGCTTAAGCTGGAGTTGTCAGCGGGATTTAAGGAAAAACAAAAAGCAAAGCATGGGCTTAGTACCAGAGTTTGCTATCCCAAGACAGTAGAGGTACACATGGTGAAAATCCTTTGGATAAAGATTCAGAAATTGGTTGTGAGCATTAAATGAGCATTAAATGATGATGAGACTTATCACAGCCAGAAATCCTGCAACGTGAGGTTCTACACCAAGGCTTAGTTTTGGATCAGAAGTTATGAGCTTGCGTAGAATCCAATCTTCTGATCCTCTTATCTTCTGGCTCCAGCTCATTCTGAAGGAGCTTTCAGTCTTTCTAGAAAGCTTGCAGCACGCTTCTTAACCATCTTTGAATTATCCTGGCAAAGTATGACTGAGCTTTTTTGAAAACTTGCCCAGAAGTTCTGACCAAACTCTGTCTTGAGAATATCCAGAATTTGCTGAGCGTTATGGTGATAATCTGGTCAGAAGTTCTGAGCTTGCCATATTTCTTAAACACTTAGAAAAATTCTAAGTATTTAGAATTTGACTTTTCCAAGGTAAAATTTGACTTTTGAATTTCTTTATGAAACAAACTTCATATTCCAACATGTCTTGATGAAATATGATTTTGAGATTTTATTTTGATCGAGAAGTCAAAGTTTGACTTCTCAGTGTGTAAATGACCATTTTGCCCTTGTGAATGACTTGCTTGAAAAAATTGATAATTCAAGTCCTGGAAATTTGATGGAATCCAAACTTGAGGATCCAGGGTGATTCCTTGAGAAATGAGAGGGCAAATTTTGGGGTACAACAGGTACCAACCAAAGTGCCACATCAACGTAGCTACTGCTTCAACCATGCCGATATACCCCAATATAGTTCCCTTACAGTTTATTGCTACTTACCTAAAAGGTATTCCCCAGATCTGGGTGTAGGATATATAGTAACCCCAAACAAACCCTCGAAAGTAAAGCAATCAAGATAATCAAGAGAAACAATTTAATGACCTAGATCCTAAGGTATACCCCACTTCATATAATTCCCCAGCAGATTCGCCGGTTCTGCGATACGGTGGCAGAACCGACTGTTAATACTGGTTTGTGTTTTGCATTTTTTATTTGCAAAATGTCGCGGTAAGCAAGAGTCTCCATCGACTTTTATTTCATCCAATCATGGAAAAGGAAAAAGAACAGAAAAAACCTTTTTTTTCGAGATTTATGAGTACGGGGGTAGATTATAGAAAGGGAAGGTGTTATCACCCTTTCTATCCATGGTTTTCCATGGGATCTTAGGCACTTGCTCATTTTTCAAATTGCTTGTGTGTGTGCTTGCTTTGAAAATGTTTTGCTTCGTGATAACCCTTGTATCAGTCCTCAAGGATGTGACGAAGTTGTTTTGAAAATTTGTTTTTTTTTCGAAAGGTGTTGGTGTGAAATTTTTTTATTGAGCAAGTACTTAAGATTCTACCTACTCGAAAAAATATTGTTCGTTCTATTTTTCTTTAGACAACGCTATCCCACTATTAAGGAGTAGGTAGCACCGTCGTTGGAGTTGTAAGGGACATTAGAAAGGGACAAATACAATCACTAAAGCAATAGTTAGAAAACTTTAGTAGTAACCCTAGAGTCTTAAGATCTTTTCGAGGCAACTCTTCCGAGGCAACATTTCCGAGACAACATTCGAATGGGAAATTTGATCTTTTAGACAGGAGGGCGACCACTAAAATTTCCTATGCTTAATGACTGTTTACCGAAGGCAACCGTAGCGAGGCAAACCCTAGGAGTGAACATGTGCATATGGACTTTTTTCAGTTATTTAGTCTTTGCACATTAGGTGATCTACCGTTTTAAATTTCAAGAATTCTTTTCATACAATCCTATTAGCCATGCATCTAGACAGTTAAAGATTACGGAAATTTAAAGTGCGAAAAATAATCCTAGCTACTACGAGGCTTCAGGGAGGGGAATTAATTACATGACCAAAAATCGGAGATTTAAACAGTAAATAAAAACCCTAGGTTAACTATTACACACCCTGAGCAGTTACAAAATTAATCAAAATAAATACGCGCGGCAATTTTAAATACGAGAAAAATCGGGTTTTGACCCTTGGCTACCTAATTGGATTAATTAAAGAAAGAACCCATTTTTGTTATTTTTGTTTAAAGAAATAAAGAATAAAATCAAATTGCGAAAATATCCTAGTTACTAATTAATTTTAATTTATGAAAAATAATTAAATTAATGAAGAAAAGATAACTAACCTATTTTACTTGTTTTGTATTTTTGTATATTTTTTGAGAAAAAGGAAATAATTAAAAGAAACTAAGAATTTAAATATAAATTTTCTAATTAATTTTAATTGTAAAAAGGCATTTAAATTACCCTAAATCAAATTAATCTAACTAATTAATGAAAATAAATCTAATGAAAAAAACAAACCTAATTCTAATTTTATGAATTCTTGATTTTTTGATTTTATGAAAAAAAAGAATTAATTTTTGAATTAAGAATAATTAAAAAGAAAAAAAATAGTAAAAAAAAGAAAAAAATTAAACCGGAGGGCGTGCAGGCCCAGATTTGGGGTGACATTGCTGAATTGTTAGGCCCAAATGCATTGAGTCCATGCTCCTTGCGTTAGATCCCATGGAGCTGGCCTTCATGAGGTCCATCATGAGGACGCAATCTATAGACATTAGATCTAGGCAACGTGCCATCCAATGGTGATGAGGCACAGGTCCATGGTATGCTTATTTGATGAGAAACACCAGATCTGCCTGATATAAATAGGAAAATAAAAAAAATGCACACGCCTGGGATCGAACCCAGGACGTGTGCATCAAAGGCGCGCCTCTCAACCATCTGTGCTACTTGTTCTTTTGTTAATATATATAAACGAAATATAATATAATACAAAAAGCTCACAATGCCTAAAAAAACACGCAAAATTCAAATCAACCAGTCATGGGCTGCCACGCATCATCTTCTTCACTATAATCGTCGTCTTAGGTTTATGAACTTTTACCTACAGACGTTTGCTGTAACTACAGCCCTACAAAACTCAAAAATCTCATATGAGCATGATAAATTAATTGTGATGGTACCAATCAACTCGTCTTGGCCTCACAAGCATCATGGTACCTTATTCATGGCCTAATTTTACCTGTACCAGAAATCCCCAAATCGTGACCCCAAACCCTAACAATGGTAAGT
This sequence comes from Vicia faba, assembly GCA_948472305.1. NCBI lineage: Eukaryota > Viridiplantae > Streptophyta > Magnoliopsida > Fabales > Fabaceae > Vicia > Vicia faba. Next base: position 341,039,580 of record OX451740.1, read on the forward strand.
ATCGATTCCTGCACTGTTAGTACAATTAAAGGATATATAAAGCTTGCAAACACGGTTATGAACAAGGATATATGAATAGAATGGATTTATGATGCGTAAAACATAGAAATCAAATTTGAGTTTGGGATGCAAACCGTGATGTGTCTAGGCGATGGTTCTTGACGTTTTGAAGGTTGTAAATGGTGTTGTTGGCTTCAGGAGATGGCCAGGAAATGATTAGAGTCTTTCAATGGCCTGTAATCGTCCTCTAGGGAAGAAATCAAATGCACACTTTTTATCCAATTTTTGAGTTTTTGTTCTTGCTCCTTACGAATGCAAAACCTTGTCTCTTGATCTACAATTGTTGTATACATATAGTAGACTGAATTAGGTCAATAAAATTGGCATGAATCTTGAGAAATAATAGAAATTGGATTTGATTTTCTTTTGCATGATATATTTCTAAAACAAGCTTCAATCCAATATTTTCCAACCCTAATGAGTCTTGTACGAATTGATCATCATGCTAGATGTACATAGACTCCAAATGTGCATAAAAATCCCAAGATTTGATTTGCTTTTATTATTTTACCATTTAATTTGATTTATTTTGATTTAAATGAATAAAAAATAAAAATAAATGATAAAAGTAATAAAATGATAGGTGGAAAAGCTCAGGGGTCGTGGGTCCTATTAGAAACATGTTTCAAGCAAGAAAACATGGTCCCCTTTGGAAAAATTTGATCAATGTTGACTTTTGACAATTTTCCAAAAATTGCCAACTTTGACAATGCATATCTCTCTCAATTTTGACCCTAGGAGGGGGTTCTTGGACTTTTTAGAAAGCTTAGGATGTACCCTAACCAAAAATTTTGGTTTCATTTCAATTGGGACTTCCATGTTCATGTAAGAAGCTTTGATCCAAAAGGTGTTTTTGTCGACTTTTCAAAAGGACCTATAATGTAAAAATTCATATCTTTTGATGAGTGCCTATTTTGAACTTGTGGGATGAAGATGAATTGTAGGGAATTGCATCCTCTTAAAAATGAGCCTTGGATGTAAACTTTCTGATAAAGTATGAAGAAGTTATGCTTGGTCAAAATTGGGTTGACTTTTCCTACAAAACCCTAATTTAGAAACTTTTGGGTTTTGATGAATTAGGAGCATTCCTTGGGGAATCATGATCAAAACTTGATCAAATAATGTATATCACTTCAAAATGTTGATTTTGACCAAAAATCTTGAGGTTTGACTGTATGTGGGCCATAGTTGACTTTTGACCTAATATAGTCGATTCTCAAGCATTTGAGCAGTTGACTGAGCAAACTTCTTATGCAAGGCCTGAAACTTGGCATGGATGATCTTGGGAACATATTAGGACCTTGGGAAGAATTTGAGTCCTTTGTGGTTCACACATCTGGATGAAAAGGGAAACCCTAATTTGAGGTATACTGCCTTAGGAGATAATTTGTCTGGTCAACTCTTGGACTTCCTTGAGCAACTTGGGGACCTCAATTGACATTTGTTGAGTAAAAATGGGAGGGGAAATTTTGGGGTACAACTGGTGTCATCGGTAGAAAACGAGGATGGTGTTGTTCTGGAGACTTGCGTTCCCGGTGAACGGGTTTGTATGTCACGACCAAAGGGAGTACAAGATGAATGGTTTTACTTTTATGTAGGGGTGTTAGAGGATATGATTTTATGCATCCTCTTTACTAACTTTGAGGTAGACATGTTGAAGACGGTGAACATGGCCCCCTCTAAACTTCGCCCTAACAATTGGGGCTTTATCAAAGCCTTTGAGATGGTCTGTATTGCATTGGATGTGACTCCGACCAGTGGTTTGTTTTTATCTTACTTTGAAGTTAAAAATGTAGAGTATGTAAGTTGGGTTTCCATTAGTGGTGTACCCCGTAAGAGCTTCCTTCAAGCCTATACCACTAATTATAAGGGCTTCAAAGACCGGTTCCTTCGAGTTAAGTATGGACCGAGGTGCCCTCAAGTCATCTATGCCACTGATGGTCATCCTAAGTTTCCTTTATACTAGACTGGGAACCCCTTACCCATATTTGGGTTTAATTATAACAAATTGAGTGACACCGAGACCCAATCTCTGCCAGTGCTAGACTATTTCCGTTTATTCAAGGTCAAGGACATGTTACCTTTGCCTGACAAATAGGTTTTAGCCTTTCTTGGTAAGGCTCATTTTATTTCGTCGTACCCTATGGATCTTTTATTCCTTCCTCACATGTTCCCTTTTGATATTTTTACAGATAAAATGACTGACCTTTCTATCAAAGAATAAAAGAAGTTGATGGCTGCTGCCCGTGCTGCCCGGAAAGGAGCTAGTGGGCCTTTCAAGTACAAATCTGACTTGACTAACTTGGAACTTAGACTGGTGAAGAAGAATAAGGGAACCGCCCCGAAGGCAGGCGTCATCGTCAGTGTTCCCCTGTCACCGGCCAAGAATGTCCTGACTGTTGAAGAACCTTCTCAAAGATCTCCAAAAAGGATGGAGACTATGATGACGGATGAGATTTATCGGGATGATTGGGAGGTCTTGACGTTAATGAATAAGACTGTCAACGACTCTGTTCCTGCTTCTAGTGAGAACAAGTTTTGGTCCAACATTTTTTATGGGATGAAGTTTCTCTATGACCAGCTTAATGTCACCGAAGATGTCAATAGGGTAAAGAGTCTTAGGCCTCATAAGATTACACAGAACCTAAGTTCTTACCTGATGTGGTGAGTTGTACCGGCCCGTGGTATATTTGAATCTGGGGACGACTTGGAGGAAAGGTGTACCAATCTTAAGAAGGATGTATAACAGCTGACAAAGAGTGAGAAGTCTTATGCTTACAAATGTTCAGCTTTGGAAAAGAGTCTGCTTGAAGAAACCCTGAAGAATAAGTCTATGGCTAAGGAAAACGAATACCTTAAGACCTCCAGAACCAAACTTACTGATGCGTTGAATGTTACGCAGAAGTCTTGCACCAATTTGAAATGATCTTTAGAGAAGACTCAGATGGGTGTCTTTAATTTCTGGGATATGGAATTCGATCGAGCAAAGGATCAGGTGTTGTGTCTCTATCTAGAATTGGATATCTCCTCCTTGGACTTCTTCAAGAATATTTTGGATGGTAAGTTGGTGGATGTGGAAGCAAATGATGATGAGGATGGTTCTCTGGCCACATGTGAGTCGAATACCAATGATACCTCCCAGGCTTATGTGACCAAGTGATTTTAGTTTTTCCCTAATTTCTTTTGAACAATTTGTTATTAGTATTGTACCCTAATTTTTGCCCCTAAGATCCCTTCATCATACCATGTTGTTTCCATTACAGTAAGATCACACTAGGATTCTTGGTTCCCCTCCCTATATTTAGCTTTGCACTTTGAGGAATCACCAAGAACCTTGACTTGTGTTCTTTTGTGATCATGAATATATTTTTTGTCTTGATTTCTTCTTTTAATTAATAAAATTCAATGTTGGTTTGTGTTGCTTGTTATCCATGTAGGTAAAGGCAATGATATTTAACAAGTTTCCCCATGGGTTCATGAGTTTATTTCCATGCCCTAGTCAATAAAGCTTGAGAATTTCAAGCCTCACCATTGAAGTTGTTTTGGAGGAAATGGCATGGCAATCTTATTTTGGTTCACCATATTTCAAGATTATCAAATTTGATCCAAAAAAGTACAAGGGGTTGATTGAAAAATAGTCATGTTTGGACAAGATTTTATTCCTTTTGGTCACCAATGCATATTTCTCTCAATTCTCAAGAAATGGAAGTGGTTGTGGTTTCTATGAGTTCTAATTATCATCCTAAGCAACTTATATTTATAAAGCATTTGTTTTGGTACAAGAAGTTTGTTCAAAATTGTCAAAGTTCCTCAAGGCATGTTTCTTAATCTAGGAGTTAGAGTTTTGAACTTCAAAGGAGTATATCTTTCTCATCTTTTGGTACTTTTGAGCGATTCCAAATACATCATTCTCTTTAAAGGGTTATTAACAAATCACTTCAAAAGTTCCAAGGAGTTTTAATGTGGAAGAAATTTGACGAGGAAGAAAGATTACAAGTCCTCTAGATGAATCCCCAATTTTTCATGTGTGACTTCAAATGATCATAACTTGGTAAATATTTATCACCTTGAGCCCACTCTTTTTCCATAATGATCTTGAAGATGTGAAATTTATGCCTTATTTTATGTGCAAAGTGAGAAAATGGATGGAAGTTGCCTTAAGGATACAAAATATTATAGGTCATTTTATGAAATTTTGCCAACTTCAACAAGTCATAACTTTCACAATTTTTGGAGATTTTGAATGGTTCAAGTTTCAAAATATCATTCAAGAGATCTACTTCATGCCATCTTTTTTGGTTAAGAGCAAATTCCAAGTGGAAGGCTATGTTTGGATGCAAGACATTATAGGTCACTTTTGAAGAAAAATTTGAAATATTTCTAAGTATGGAAAGTCAACCTTTTTTCTCAAACTTTGACTCAACACAACTTTCAGCTCAAGCATCCATTTGATTCCATTATTTTTCCATTCCAAAGCTTGTAACCTCATCTATCTAAAGCATCAAGAATCATTCCCTAAGACCCCTTGAGCTGAGAACGTCATTGGTCAGAAGTTGGCAATTTGAAACTGGATTTTTCACCAAGTCAGAAGTTTGAAATCCTTGATTTGTCTTCTAAACACTTTGTTTCTGCGCGTTTATGCCTCTAAACATGTTTAATGAAGTTCCAGAAGTGATTATCATAGCGAAATGCGCGTTTTGGATGAGTTTTGATCAAATTAGAAGTCACACTTTTCTTGTTTGCAACTTCATACGATTTCCCTCCAAACTTCATCATTTCACACGCTTGGACATTCCATTACATTCCCTATAAATAGAGGGTCATTCCCCATTCATTTCCTCAAGCTTGGATAGCCAGAATCATCCTGCCAAAGTTTTTCCATAACTCATAATTCAGCAACTTCGAAATCCATATACAAGCCTTTTTCAATCCAATTTTTCCATCAATTCACTTTCCTTAATCTTCCCTGAAGCTAACCATATAATTACATTCAAGAATCGTGCCCTGTATTGCTCCATAGAATTCCAGTTTCAGAGCTCTGTAACTCAACTTCAATATGTAGATTCCTTCATCAATTCTTCAAAACTTTGATATTATTGTCATGCTCTCATTTCCCTGGCTCTAGTCACAACACTTGCTTTTTACTGGAAACACATTTTGACCATGAAATTTCAAATCCCTTTTTAAAACTTTCCTTCCAAATTGCTTGAGCTACAGTATATATAAATTTGGCGCGAGGGTGTGTTGTCTTCGTCTTGAAGAGACGAAGCGAATGACATATGTTTGAGCTTCTAATTTTACAGTTTGAGAGACCTGCAATTCAAGTTGGCTGGAGGTTGAAGATGACCAACGTGTCATCTTCCAACCAATGATGGCGCGCCACTTGTTATTTTTGAATTCTGATTTAATAATTGATTCAGTGATTTATTCACTAATGACCATGATATACACAGCGTGCCAGATCCTTTAGATCTGATTACTAATGCGTTTTGACTCTCATCCAATGGTCCACATATTTTTGACTTTTATTTTCTTTTATTATTTTTATATTTAATTGTTTTAAACTTCAAAAAATCATAGAAAATTTATTTTAAGTCCAAAAAATCTGGAAAAAATTTGGAAAATATTTTTGATTATTCTCTTTCTGATTTTTATTTTTTCATAATTTAATTTTGTGTTTTGGTATTTTTTTATAAATTTACACTTTATTTGATTTGTTTTAAATGCTTAAAAAATACTTTTATGCATTTTTAAATTCAAAATTTTTTATGGAATGATCCAATGATATTGTGACAAATATTGGTGACTTTACTTTATTTTTGTTTCTGACTTTGTTATTTTTTATCATTTTACCCCTTTCTTTTAATTTTAAAAATAGTTTCTGACTTTAAAAAATTACCAAAAAATTTACAAAATCATTTGAGTCCTTTTCTGATTTTTCTATGGTCTTACTTTTTATTTCTTGATTAATTTGAACATAATTGATATTTTTCTCTTTTATTTCCATTTTAAAACTTTTTTTAAAAACTTTTTTTGTATATATTAAATGTAATATTATTTTGTGACTATTTTCTGGCTGATCTTGGGTTAAATTTTTTATCATGAACTTTATTACCATCATTGGATCCATGGTGTTGAGTCTAACTCCACAAAAATGGATGAATGATTTTAATAATAGTTTGATTAAATTTAATTCAAAAGTGGTTTGTATATTCTCTCCCACCCCTCTTCATCTCATCCCCTTCTTATTGCACTAAATGTTGTTGGAGTATGATCTCTATTTCATGTCTCAAAATAAAGGGTACATAGATTGCTATTGACCGGTCTCAAAATAGGTGCAACTTCTATATAAGTCCACTTACGATTGCTTAACATAGCATTAAATTTTGTCCCGATTCGAATAAATGATCATTCGTGGCCCAAACTTATGTTTGCAAACCCAAGTATGTTAATTTAATCTCTTTGATCTAATAACCTTGAGATTCATTGTGTGGAGGCTTTGGTTCTACCAATCCTCTAATGGATCTACAACACCTTTGGTCAATGCGGATCACTTAAACATCGTTGATCATTAAATGATACTCATAAGGTTTCCAAATGGATGATATACTTGACAAAAAGCAAATGCAACTTATTGTGTGGAGGCTTTGGTTCTACCAATCTTCTAATGAGTTCCAAATGCAAGTTTTAAGATGATGATCCAACTGATCACTAATCACTAATAATTGACTTTATCCTTTATTCTTTTATAATATGCCCCTTTTATTTTTATGCACTATTTACTTTTAACATTTACATTTCATGCTATTTTCGTCTTTGCTCATTTGAGCATTTACTTTCTTGTCATTTTTATTTTTGCTAACTTGAGCTTTTTCTTTTCTTTTCTTAAGATACCTAATAATCAACACAAACCCTAAAAATATTTAATGAATCTTGGACTATTTGGTTACTATCCTTGGCATTATGGAGCATTAGACTTTTTGGACTAAGGATTAGAAGCCTTGGCCTATGATTGGAGACCTTGTGAGCTTATATGATTATTTTCTCTAGAGCTCTTGAGGTTTACCTCAAGACATTGGGTTGTTTGTTTGTTTTTGTGTGCAGGTTATTATGATTACACCCTTTGTTTGTAATCTGGAATTCACCCGTATACAGCCGTTACTCTGCCCAATTTTTGTGAAGACTTAATACACTTGAAGTTTGGTTCTCTCAAGAGGTCTAGTATTTTTACTTGTTTGGTTTTAATCCAAAGAATGGGAATTCTATCTTGGCTCATAGTGTCAAGTATTGGCTTCTTGTTGGTTAGATGGTTCTTATCCATAGCTTTTACCTTATGCTTTAGGATAACCTCTTCTTCTCCTCCCATCTTCTTTAACTACAGAAATATTCTCCCTCCTTTTGAAAACTATTCTTGGTATTTTTAAAACTTGAACCACTTTCATAATAAACTTGGACTTAGGTCCATGCGTTTTCAAACATTTTCATAAATAAACCTTAATCAATCTAATAATACCTTGACCTTTTTATGAGAAGACTAAAAGTCAATCAATCTCATTTCAAACCATTTTTTCCACTTTGGCTTTTATCTTAAAACTTTTCTCAAAAGATTAGACTCTTGTCAATCCTTGTAGTGATGCAAACAACTATACTTCTACAATGTGTAGTGAAGAGATATATTTTCCACTTGGGTGTTGAGTGAGGCATTGTTGATTTTTTTAAAATCCAAGCCATATCCTCCACTTTGAGATGATGCAAATTCTCATTTCTCATGATTGTGGATAGTAAGTATGTTTTCCACATGGACACTGACGATGATGTTTTATCTCATAAAATTAACCAACACATTTGTGTTTTGTTTTAAAAATTTTAAAAGAGGAACTGTGTGTGCCCTGATCCCCTATTGCACGAAAAGGTGGTATGTAGGCACTAAAGGTTCGCATTCGCGGCGGGTACAAAAATAAAATAAAATAAATATATTTCTTTTCTCACCTCCACCATCTATTTTATACAACATTTTTTTATAGCCAAAATATACAGATTTTACAAAGAGGTTCCCGCGGAGTACCGTTGATGTTTAAGGTTCTAATACCTTCCCTTTGCATAACCAACCCCCTTACCGAGAATCTTTCCCCCTCTTTTTGGGTTATTCTCTCTTTTCCCATTCCTTTGGAAACAATAAAGCGCGGTGGAGATTTTTATTTTGATCTATATAAGTCTAGTCAATCCAATGGCTTAGTCTTAAACATTTCGAAGCAAAAAGATTAAATAACAAAATCGATTTTTCAAAAAGTATTTACAATTTTCTTTTACTTTGGAATTGGTGATGAAACAATGACAACAAAAATGGTGATCCCAGGAATGGACAAGCTCCGGTTGTTTTAAGAAGTTTTTTGTTCCCTTCAGGAAAGCTTACTCAGGATGATTCGCCGTATTGGGTTCGAAACTCTGGTATCCTCGTTCAAGTTTGGATTCATTTCCCCTCCTTGTCTAAGTTTTCATGATTTAAGGTTTTCAATCCAAGGTTTCTCCAGTGAAGAACGTAATTTGGATTTTTCCTTTGTGAATGTGGTGTGAACCTCCCCAATGAAGTGGTCCTGAATTCCCCAGTGAATGTTTTGATGAGTTGGTGTCCATCTACTTTTCTTGAAATTGGTTTTGCAATCCCCACTAGAAGTGTTACTTTTGAAAACATTTGCTTCCCCGGTGAAGCCTAAAGAAGGATGTTCTATCCCTGTTGTTGTACCCCAAAATTTTCCCTCCCATTTTCTTCAAGGTTTGCCAAGATCATGCTTCAAAATCTCTCAAGAGTTGCACAGTCAAATGGCCTCCTAACAATCAAAAATTAGGGTTTTGGTTCTGGCAAAGAAATTGAAGCTTCCAAGGGTCCAAAAAAGTCCCACATGCCTACATACATTGTCAAGCATCCATATGCCAAGTTTCAGGACTCACAGCACCAAATTGCACAGTCAAAAACCCTAATTGCTCAACAGTCAACTGCAGGGGCAAAATGGTCATTTGACAGTCAAAAGTCAAAATTTTTGGTCAACATCTTATTTTGAAGCCACAAACATCATTTGATCAATTCTTGATCATGATTCTCAAGGCATGGCTTAAAAAGTCTCAAGATGCAAAAGTTTCTATTTTTGGACAGTTGAAAAAGTCAACTGCAAATTGACCAGGGCATAACTTCTACATGATTTATCAGAAAAATTCCATCCAAAGCTCATTTTGAATAGAATTACATTTCCTACAACTCCTCTTCACACTTCAAGTCCAAGAAATGCTCTCACAAAAGGTTATCAATCTCAACATTATAGGTCACTTTCAAAAGTCAACAAAAAGGCACTTTAAGTCAAAGACCATAACTTGAGATTGGTAAATCAAAATGACATGGGACCAAATACATTGGTTATAGGACTTCAAGACCTTTCCAAAATGTCCAAGAACATGATCAAAGCTTAAAAATTAAGCAAGATATGCCTTGTGGAAGTTGGGAAATTTTTGGGAATTTTGAAAAGGCAACTTTGCTTCAAATGCCTCAAAATTGCTAATGGGCCACAATTTCTTCCATGAATCATCACCCAAAGGCTATGCACGACCCACTGACATCCAAGGGAGTTATTTTATCATTTTTGATTAATTATTTGAATTATTATTATTATTAATTACTTTAATTAAAATTAAATATGACAAAAATAGCAAATCATGTTTTCCAAATCTTTTTGTGCAGCATTTTCATCCATCATGACCTCAAGATTTCGTGCACACTAAATAAGGAAAGATTCTATGCAATTGGCAATGGTTTGATGGCAAAAAAAGATTGAAAAAGATCATGGAAAATCAAATATTGAAAGCATTAAAACATGGATTTTGGGCCAGTTTTTCTAACCTAAATCGTTCACATACATAAGCATAACATAACCCTAAGGCCAAGAAGACAGAAGCTGCGCCTCAAACACAAGAACAACTTTGCATTTTTTTCCTAAAAATCTCAAAACTGAAAACCTAGCTAGAGCATAATTCAAGACTGCAAAACCATTCCATTACACTCCTGGCATTACTAGGAAGCTATTCCAACTGAAATCAAGTCTCCACGCACAAGGAATTGGTAGAACAGATTCACTTTTCTTTCAAAATTATTCTTAATCGTGTTTTGATTTCTAGACATTTTCCATGCATTTTAATGATTGATTTATACTAATATGATCTCTCTGAAGCTATTGGTACCATCCAATTGAATTATAGGCGCCTGTATGCAAAGTTACCATGAGAGCTTTTTAGGGTTTCAGAGCTCCAAATTTGGGGGTTTACGCATATGGAAAAATCATACCATAAAACCTATGCCAATGGGCTCGTGACCTTCATACGAACACAATCATCACCTCGTGCATTTTTTATATATGCCCAGGAGCTAATCGCTATTATTCACTGTACTATTTAGTGGGGGTTTAAAACCCCCGCTACTTGTTTGATATTTTTGCAGAAAGAAGAAGACGAAGATGGCGTGTCACCATGTGACTGGAGTATTTGAATCTGGCGCGTTTTTATTGTTTTATATCATTAGCTCTTATTCTCTTTCATAATAATTGTGTTCCATATTAACATCAGATAAACACGTTTGGCTTGGTGGAAGATGTGTTGTCATGCAAGCATTGGGACCTGGGTTCGATTCCCAGGTCCCCCATATTTCCCTATATTTTTTCTTGTAACGTGTTCAGGTACCCTTTCCCACCAGTGGTCCACCATGTACGCGCATATTTAAGCTTGCCACATGTCCAGCAACCTCAATCTGATGGCCAGCACAGGAATTCCATCATGCACCTTAGTCAATGGATCTGCACGTGATCACTAAAAGTCAAAAGGACCTTGCATCTGTTGGGCCAGATTACTCATAATACACCTCCAAAAGGGCCTGAATACCCCCTTGTTTGCATTTCCTTTCTCTCATTTTTTTCTCTATTATTTATTTTAATTGTTTTTTTCTTTTGTTTTATTTAATTCATGAAATAATTTTTATAACATAAAAAAATCAGAAAAGTCAAAAATAAAATATGTTTATTTAGTTTTTAATTCATTAATATTTTTTGTAAATAAATCTTTTAATAAATCAATTTAGTAAAATTAGGTTTTATTTTAATCTTTTTTTTAAAATAAACTTAAACAATTTTTTAATAATTAAAAACAAATTTAGAATTAGGGTTTTATTTAATTTTTAATTTTAATTAATTTTCTTTATTTTCATTAAATACCAAAAAACAAAAAAATAACTTATTTTCTTTATTTAATCATTAATTTACTTTCAATTCCAATTTAATTTCTTTAAAGGGTCCAACGCCCTCGAATTCTCGATTCTTATTTCTTTTCGCGCGTTTGTCTTTATTTTCCTTTTAAATATTATGTAATTGCCCCAAGGCCTTGTAATAATAATTAGGACATTTACTTTCCGCACTTTTATTCAAAATCGGGTCTTTGTTAATTTGGCGATGTATAGACTCGCGCCTTGTAATAGCGTAGGACTTTTATTTTCCGCATTTTAATTTCCGCACCTTTTAACTGCTAACTATCACATGAAAGAATGTATGCCCAAATAAAATCAAAGCGTAGATCACCCAATGCATGACAAGACAAATAATAACTGAAAATGACACACAATTCACACACCACTCCTAGGGTACGCCTCACTGTTGCCTCGCCCCTCGAAACGTGGTTGTCGAGTATAGGACATCTTAGCGAGTCCTTATGTTCCATTGATCTAGTTGCCTCGAAACAGTTGCCTCGAAATAAGTTGCCTCGAAACAAGTTGCCTCGGAATAAAAAGATCAATGGCATAAGGGTAGCTTCTAAGGTGTCTTACTGTTGCTCGGTGACCACACTGTCCCTAACCCTCGAATTGACCCGAACACCTCCAACGGTGGTGCTACCTACCTCTCAATGGTGGGATGGCATTACCTTAAGGACTTCTACACAGCATAATTCCTTAGGGTAGGTAGATGACTCGTAGATACTTCCTCTAATTCAAAACAAATCAAAAACTTCTTTTCATACCGACACTTTGCAAAAAGCTTTCAAAAACAACTTTTCAAACACTCTCGAGGACTGATACAAGAGTCGAACTGAAATTTTAAACGAAACTTTTTCAAACCCACTCACAATTGAAAAGCAAACCATTTTGAAAACACAAATGAGCAATTATCTAAGAGCCCATGGATAACCATGGATAGAAAGGGTGCTAACACCTTCCCTTTCCATAAATCTACCTCCCGAACCGAGAGCTAATCTCATAAGGAATTTTTATGTGCTTTTGTCCTTTCCTTGTTGGAGAAAATAAAAGACGGTGGCGACTCTTGCTTCCGCGACATTTCGCGAAACCAGCTAAAAACAATCAGTTCCAGATCCACCGATCACAGAACTGGAGACTCTGCTGGGGATTTTGATGAAGTGAGGTGTACCTTAGGATAGTTCATAACTGTGTTTTCAATTGCTTTGACTTGTTTGCTTTAAATTGTGGGACTGTCTCGGGAGTTCTATAGATCCTAACCCGGATCTGGGGATACCTTCTTAGAAAGTAGCAACAAGGCTGTGAGGGAACTGTGCGGGGTATACCGACATGGTTGAAACAGTCTGCTACGTTGATGTGGCACTTTGATGTGTACCGGTAACCCTTGAGTTCAGTCAAGGAGAGTACGGGGACTCTGCATGGTGTCGTGAAGCATCAACTGACCTTAGGAACCTTACTTGACCATCCTGGCCTCTTTAGGGTAGTGAGATAACTGACTTTGGTGCAGTCCGAGGTTGGTTGATACTCGATACTACACTCAATTGAGGGTTGCTTTCCTGGAATATTTCGGTTGCCAATTCAGTGGCTAAATCGAAACGATGAACAATGAAAGCAATCCAATGATATTGGGACCCCTAGAACCCGGTTACTTCTGATAGGACAGGTTGAGCCCACCAACTTCAAGAGGGTAATACCCAGACCCCATGCAGGCCTAAACTCTAAGGGTTGTGGTGTGACTTGTGTGCCTTATCATGTTTGCCTTTGTAAATATTTGTGGTGTGTTTAATCATAGCATCATGACATCATACAGCATCATATGCATTGGCTAACCATTTCAGGGGTTCGAATCTTCATCTTTGTTATTGTTTTGTAGGACATGGAAACTGTTCGCAGAAAGACAATTCAGATCAGTCTTGTAAGGATCCCTCCTCAGCTTAAGGAGCTTATATCCAGGATTCCCGAGAGCTCTTCATTCAGTGAGAGACATGGAAGACTCATCAGCTTGGTCAACACCAACATTGAGGAAGATATGATAAAGGTCCTGTTCCAGTTCTTTGACCCTCTGCATCACTGTTTCACTTTCCTGGATTATCAACTGGTACCTACATTGGAAGAGTTCTCCCGACTCTTGAAGATCCCTATCCTTGATCAACTACCCTACAACGGTACGGAAAAGGAACCCAAGCTTGAAGAGATTGCTAAAGCCTTACACCTACAACCATCTGACCTCAAGGGACATTGGGAAGTCAGAAGTGGTATCAAAGGGTTCTTAGCCAGGTTTCTGTTTGAGAAGGCCCAAGAATGTTGGAACTCCCTTGACCTACAAGCTTTTGAAGAAGTTGTGGCCCTCCTTGTCTATGGTTTGGTGTTGTTCCCTAATCCAGATCCGCTTATAGATATCAGTGCTGTCCAGATCTTCATGTCCGGGAATCCTATACCTACGTTGCTTGGGGACATCCTCCACTCATGTTACACTCGAACCATGAGGAAAAGAGGTGTTCTTATGTGCTGCACTCCTCTCCTGGGAAGGTGGTTTATTTTGCACCTTCCACAATCAGTTTTGAAGAACGAGTGGGGTTTGAGATGGTCACAGCGATTGATGACTCTTACACATGCTGATATACATTGGTGCTCTTGGTCCAGAGAGGATGTCACTATCATTGATCGTTGCGGGGAGTACCCTAATGTTCCTTTACTTGGAATCATAGGAGGTATTACTTACAACCCATGCTTAGCTTGGAGACAGTTTGGTTATGCTCGGAGGGACGGCCCTCATGACATGTTAATTCCTGACATAGTTTTTGACTTCGACAATGATGCACGAGGACTTCGCCAGAGATTTATTAGAGCTTGGAGGATGCCAAGTAGGATAGACAGCAACACCCTGGGGCACAGGAATTCCATCCCGTTGGAGCCTTATCTCAAGTGGGTACGAGCCCGCTCCCAGAAGTTAGTAATGCCATATCCTCATGTTCTCCCTGTGATCAAAGAGCCAGTCTTGGAAGGAGAGGTGTCCTACACTATTCAACATCCTGACATGCCCACATCCTGGGAAGAGATGCAGAAGAGCTGGATCCAGCTTAAGGAAGAACGGAATTCTCTCGAGACCAGTCTACATGATAGTGAAAAGAAGGTCTTGGAGCTCACCCGCCTACTGCACGAGGAAAGGAATCTCAACACATACATTGCTCCGAAGAGGATGCGTAGTGTCTTTTGGGATTGATTTGCTTTGTAATGTTTGCCCATGAGGCTTTGATGTACCAAACAACTATTTCCTTAATGATAACGTGTGTTCCTTTTTTGTCTACAACAAATTTGAATTTTCGAACCCTTGAATGCATTGCATAAACCCATATCATTCATCATGTGCATAACAGGTACTCTTCTTTTCAGGTTGCTTACTGTTCTTCGCTGTTTATTTCAGCATCATGAACCCTGAATCATCTACCGAGATGTCTATTAAGGCCCTTCAGGCGCAGAACGCACAATTTCAGGAGATGATCATGGGTTTGGCTCAAGGTCAAGAAGAGCTGAAGGCTTTGCTCCTGAAGAAGGAGAAGAAGAAGAAGAAGAGAACTGTTCTATTCAACTCGGGCCAGAGATTTGGTAACACTCTGCAGAATGAGGAAACTGGTTCTTCTGTAGGAAAAGATAGTCCCCAAGGGGGAAGGGCTCCAAGTCCGGTGGTCTCTGACAACGAGACTGATTTTAACGAGGAACAGTATCCTCCAGCTGAAGACAGATACAAGCAGTTGGAAGACCGGCTGAACGCCATGGAGATTCAACAAGTGCCTGGTTTGGATTTCGGAGACTTGGGTTTATCTACTGGTGTGATCATCCCTCACAAGTTTAAAGCACCATCTTTCACCAAGTATGACGGGGCATCCTGCCCTAAGTTACACCTCAGATCCTATGTGCGGAAGATTCAGCCGTACACAGTGGACAAGAACTTGTGGATCCACTTCTTCCAGGAGAGTCTTTCAGGGACTCATCTCGAATGGTTCTATTAGCTGGATGGGACCAAAGTTCGTAACTGGAAGGAGTTGACTACTGCTTTTCACAAGCAGTATCAATATAATGCCGACCTTGCTCCTACATGTACCCAACTCCAGGGTATGTCGCTAGGATCAGGCGAACGTTTTAAAGAGTATGCGCAGAAGTGGAGGGACCTGGCTGGCAGGGTGCAACCTCCGTTAATAGACCGTGAGCTAGTGGATATGTTCTTGGGGACCCTCTCCGGGCCATTTTTCAATCACCTTATCGGTAATTCGTCTGCAGGGTTTACTGACCTCATTCTGACTGGGGAAAGGATAGAGGCTGGCATGAAGTCAGGAAAGATTCAGAAAGGTGAGTCTTCAAGTTCTGAGAAGAAACCTTTTAAGAAGGAGGTCAGTGTTGTGTATGGGCCTAGGAGGCAAGACAAACCAGAGCGCCGCCAATCTGTCAACACGGTGGTGATTGCTAAGCTTGCTGCCGCTCCTCGGCAAACTAATCAACAAAGGGATGAAAGACCCATAAGAGAATTTACCCGGATGAGTATGACCTTGTCACAAATCTTGCCACAGTTGCTATCCACCAACTTGGTGACTGTCAGAGAGGCTCCAAAGGTTGTGAATACTGCCTCTCCCAAGTATAATCCAAATGCCCGCTGTGCTTATCACTCCGATAGCCCGGGGCATTCTACTGATGATTGCTGGGCCTTAAGGAATAAGGTGCAGGACCTTATTGATGCGAAAGAGATACAATTTGAGGCGCCTGAGAGGCAAAATGTTGTGACTGCTCCAATGCCCCAGCATGGAGTAAATGCCGTTGATGAAGACTTGTATGCTGTTTCTGTGAATGATATAGCTACTCCTCTGATGACTGTTAAGAGGAACCTACTGCTGGCCGGTTTATTTCCGGGTTGTAGTGAAGGTTGCCTTTTGTGTGCTGTTTCCCTTTCTGGTTGCCCGTTGCTGAAGTTAGGCATCCAAAACCTGATGGATAGCAAGGAAATTCTGTTCAAGAAGACCGCTGTTCCTTTTGTTCCTGTGGAAGAAGTATCTGTCGTTACAATTTTCAACAATCCAATCAAGGCTCCCCTGAGGAAGCCAGTTAAAATCATGACTGTTGCACCCATTGTTATTACTGTTCCGGGGCCCCTCCCCTATGAATCTGATAAGGCTGTCCCATGGCACTATGGGGCAGATGTATATGTACATGGAATAAAGCAAGAATTCAACACCGGTACCAGCATCAGCAATATTACCGGTCCAGCTAAAGTTACTCGCAGTGGCAGGCTCTTCTCGCCTGACATTGTGCCACCAACTATTCGAAGACCTCCCATTATAACACCTGCAAGTACGCCTGTTTCCACTTCTGATCCAGTTGCTTCCCCTGCTGCCGAGTCATCTAATGCTCGGGGCAAAGGGATTGATGATGAGCCTGCCCGGATGGAGGCACCAAAGACTGTGAATGTTGAAGCCTCCCAGCAAGAGATGGAGGAAATTCTCAAAATAATCAAGAAGAGCGACTTCAACGTCGTTGAACAGCTGGGGCATACACCCTCCAAGATCTCTATGCTCTCATTGCTGCTGTGCTAAGAGGCCCATGCTAAGGCCCTGATTTCATTTCTAAAGACGGCCCATGTGCCACAAGAGACATCTGCAGACCAGTTTACTGATTGCGTAGCCAATTTGACAGCTGACAATGGTTTGGGTTTCTCGGATGCTGACCTTACTGCTAAGGGAAAGAACCACAATGATGCCCTGCATGTCTCTATAGAATGCAGGGGCACTACTCTCGCTCACGTGTTGGTGGACACCGGTTCTTCCCTGAATGTGTTACCCAAGAAGGCCTTAGATCGGTTGGATTGTGAAGGCCTGGAATTGAAACCTAGCAACATCATTGTTCGAGCCTTTGAAGAATCGAAGAGGATGGTTCATGGAGAGGTAGACATTCCTATTCGTGTGGGTTCTCAAGTATTCGACTCAACTTTCTATGTGATGGATATTCGTCCATCTTATTCCTGTTTAATGGGTCGACCTTGGATTCACAAAGTTGGGGCAGTGACCTCTACCCTACACCAAAAGCTCAAGTACCCTGTCAGAGGGAAGATCGTCACTGTGCATGGGGAGGAAGAATATATGGTTAGTCACTTGAATTCCTTCTGGTATATTGAGATGGACGGGGAGTTTATTGAAACCCCCTTTCAGCATTTTGAAGAAGTACCTCCAATATTGGCAGCAGCAGAAACAGTGGTTGAAGAGGACTTTCCTTTGAAGATGGCTTCCTTGAAGGAAGCCCGGGCGGTGATCGAGAAAGGTGAATGTACTAACTGGGGCAGGCTCCCTGATTTCACCCCTAAAACTGACAAGTTTGGACTGGGTTTTACTGCAGAGGCTCAGAGGGTTGTGCGCAAAGCTAGGACCGGAAGACCTCCTGTGCTCATTACCAATCTAGGAGTGAATGCTATTGGGGATGAAGAAGAAGTGGAAGAATCAGAGTTCGATAGCTGGATCTACCCGACGACTGATGGTGGATTGACCAATTGGACTGCCAAAGATCATACACCTGTTACTTTTGTTACGCAGTAATGAATTCCTTTGTTTTGTTATTTGTAATAAACAATGAACTGAAACTTTATGGCCCGGTGTCTTACCCGGGGCACCGTTGGCTCCATTTGTGAGGGATTATAACTGTCATTTACATATATCATGAATAAAGATCTTGGACGTTTTTCCGCATTTCAAATCTTGTGCTTTTTTTCTTTCTTTCTTTCTTTACATATTGCAAAACAGCTGTATTTACACACACTCACCTACACAGGTTTCAATCCACTCTGGATCTCACTGGTAACGACTCTGCTACTGCCAGTTATGACTTCGAAAATCCGATCAACTTAGCCGAAGACGAAGGTGAAGATGATTGCAAAGTGCCTGGCGAGCTTGCAAGACTGTTACTCCAGGAAGAGAGGGCAATTCAACCACATGAAGAGCCAGTGGAAACAATAAATCTGGGTACTGAGGTAGACCGAAAGGAAGTTAAAATTGGTGCCAACCTAGAGCTCAGCGTGAAGCAACGGTTGACTCGGATGTTACATGATTATGTGGAGATCTTTGCCTGGTCCTACGAAGACATGCCTGGGTTGGATACCGACATTGTGGTCCATCATTTGCCTACCAAGGAAGACTGCCCTCCGGTTAAGCAAAAGGTCCGCCGTATGCGTCCAGAGATGTCTGAGAAGATCAAAGCTGAGGTTATGAAGCAATTCGATGCCGGGTTTCTTGCAGTGACTTCTTACCCTCAGTGGGTTGCCAATGTGGTACCGGTACCAAAGAAAGATGGTAAGGTCAGAATGTGTGTTGACTACAGGGATCTGAACAGGGCCAGCCCCAAGGATGACTTCCCCTACCTCACATTGATGTCCTGGTTGACAATACTGCTCAGCATAAGGTGTTTTCCTTCATGGATGGTTTTTCAGGGTATAATCAGATCAAGATGGCTCCTGAAGACATGGAGAAGACTACCTTTGTTACTCAGTGGGGCACCTTCTGCTATAAGGTCATGCCATTCGGGTTGAAAAATGCTGGGGCAACCTACCAACGTGCCATGGTTGCTTTATTTCATGACATGATCCATCATGAGATTGAAGTGTATGTTGACGACATGATTGCAAGGTCCCAAACTGAGGAGGAGCACCTTGACCATCTGCAGAAGTTGTTTCACCGTCTGAAACTGTACAAGCTGAGATTGAACCCGAACAAGTGCACCTTCGGGGTTAGATCTGGAAAGTTGCTGGGCTTCGTTGTAAGTGAAAAGGGTATTCAAGTGAACCCTGCCAAGGTCAAAGCCATTCAAGAGATGCCAGTTCCTAAGACAGAGAAAGAGGTCATAGGCTTTTTAGGATGCCTAAATTACATTGCTCGGTTCATCTCGCACCTAACTGCTACCTGTGAGGCAATCTTCAAGTTGCTGAAGAAAGATCAGGTAGTACGTTGGAATGATGAATGTCAGGCCGCCTTTGACAGAATCAAAGAGTATCTCCAAGAACCACCCATTCTTATGCCACCGGTTGAAGGGAGACCTCTGATATTATACCTGACAGTACTTGACAACTCAATGGGGTGCGTGCTAGGGCAGCATGACGAGTCTGGACGAAAAGAGCATGCCATTTATTACCTTAGCAAAAAGTTTAACGACTGTGAGACCCGATACTCACTGCTCGAGAAAACTCGTTGCGCTTTGGTATGGGCTGCTCGCCGGCTGAGACAGTATATGCTGACTCACACTACCTTGTTGATTTCAAAGATGGATCCAATAAAGTACATATTTGAAAAGCCTGCTCTGTCTGGGAGAATAGCAAGATGGCAAATGATCTTGACAGAATACGACATCCAGTACACGACTCAGAAAGCCATCAAGGGAAGTGTATTGGCAGACCACTTGGCACATCAGGCAGTAGACGACTATCAGTCAATGAACTTTGAGTTTCCAGACGAGAGCATCATGATAGTGACTGATTGTGAAGTACCTGGACCGGATGAAGGACCTGAGGAAGGATCCCGATGGTCTATGCACTTTGACGGAGCCTCCAACGCTTTGGGAAACGGTATCGGCGCTGTAATCATATCCCCTCAAGGCACTCATACTCCACTTACTGCCCGACTATGTTTCAACTGCACCAACAACATGGCGGAGTATGAGGCATGCATCATGGGTCTTCAAGCTGCGATCGACTTAAGGATTAAGTTTCTGAGTGTCTTCGGAGATTCCGCTCTCGTGATCAATCAGATCAAAGGCGAGTGGGATACGAAACATCCGAACCTTATTCCTTACAAAGAATGTGTGTTGACATTGATTCCCCATTTCACAGAGATAACTTTTGAACACTTTCCGAGAGAGGAGAATCAGCTGGCGGACGCGTTAGCTACGATGTCTTCTATGTTCAAAGTCAAATGGGACAATGAGGCTCCCCGGATCATCATTTGGAAACTGGACGAACCGACATACTGTTGTGATCTTGAGGCTGAGGTAGTGACTGAGAAACCTTGGTACCATGATGTGAAAAGGTACTTAGAAGCTCACGAATACCCTGAAGGTGCATCTGTCAACGATAAGAAGTTTCTAAGAAGGTTCGCAGCAAAGTTCTTCCTTAGCAACGACATTCTGTACAAGCGAAACCATGATTCGACCTTACTGCGTTGCGTGGATAAGACTGAAGCAGAAAGGATCATGGCGGAGCTACATGAAGGTACCTTCGGAACACATTCCAATGGACATACTATGGCAAAGAAGATCCTTCGGGCAGGATATTTCTGGTCCACAATGGAAGCCGACTGTTACGAACATTCTTGGACATGTCATAAATGCCAGATTTATGCAGATAAGGTGCATGTTCCTCCAGTCCCTCTGAATGTCCTGACTCCACCTTGGCCTTTTACAATGTGGGGCATAGATATGATCGGCGAGATTAAACCTACGGCATCCAACGGGCATCGCTTCATCCTGGTGGCGATTGATTACTTTACGAAGTGGGTTGAAGCAGCTTCATATGCCACTGTAACCAAGAATGTCGTGGCACGGTTCATTCGGCATAACCTGATCTGTCGGTACGGCATCCCAGAAAGAATCATTACAGACAACGGTACCAATCTTAATAACAAGATGATCACTGAGCTCTGCGAGCAATTCAAAATACAGCACCACAACTCTTCTCCTTACCGACCGAAGATGAATGGGGTTGTAGAAGCAGCGAATAAGAATATCAAGAAAATTGTGCAGAAGATGACAGTGACCTATAAAGATTGGCACGAGATGTTACCGTTTGCTCTACATGGGTACCGTACCTCAGCAAGGACGTCAACCGGGGCAACTCCTTTCTCCTTGGTCTACGGCATGGAGGCAGTCTTACCAATCGAAGTGCAGATACCCTCTCTACGGATAATGAAGGATGCAGATCTGAGCGAAGATGATTGGATCCAGACACGACTTGACTAGCTAAACTTAATCGACGAAAAGAGACTTGCTGCTATTTGTCATGGTCAGACGTATCAAAAACGGATGATCAGGGCATTTAACAAGAAGGTCAGACCACAAGAGTATCAAGTTGGGGATCTGGTAATCAAGCGTATCATCCTTCCTCAGAGTGATCCAAGGGGCAAATGGACCCCTACGTATGAAGGGCCATTTGTAGTTAAACATGTGTTCTCATGAGGAGCCATGATTCTAACTACCATGGACGGTGACGACCTTCCTCACCCCGCCAATGCAGACATAGTAAAAAGATACTACGCATGATAAAAGACCCGCTAGGTTGACATACCTAGGAAAAAATTAGGGCTTCCCGGCGAACCAAAAGGGTTCGGGCAAAATGAGGGATGAAATGAAAAAAATCTGTAAACCCGGCAAGACGAAAACCTGAAAAGGCGGCTTGGGAAAAAATGGGTATCCCGGTGGACTGAAAACCCGAAAGGGCGGTCCAGGCAAAAGTTAGGGATTGAAGCGTAATACTATGTCTCATTGGATCACCTTGCATCCAGAATCCGGTATCAACACCAAGTTCAGATGGCATCGATCAATCAGCTTCATCTTCAGCTAGGTCGTCAAGTGATGAGACGCTCGAAGATATAAAGGCGATAGCAGAGTTGGAACCTAGTGGGATTATTCTTTTCACACAGCTGTTTTGTTTTCCCTTTGTACAGATTGTATAAACTCTTTTATTCGGCGGCGTTCTCTTACTAGGACGTCATCCTCTTGTACATAAACGCCTATTTATAGGCAAATTCAAAAATCAATATAAATTCACTTTTCAGTTAAAATTGCCAATTGTTTTTCCTTTTTCTGTTTTGTTTTGCGAAGAACGTCCAAGGTTCAATTTGTGATATATGCATTTGACAATAACTGCTAACTCATAAATGTTTGCATACGAAACAAAGGATTAATTACAAGTAACATTAGAAACAGGGGCAATAATGAGTTGTCTAAGCGATCTAATTGTCCTGTCCATCAAGGTACCAAGGTAAGTTCAGCCGAAGAACATAACCAGTATATCTTAATTCCCCAGAGAGTGAGTCAGCAAGTCAATGCACTCTCCCCAAGCAAAGCTATATTATCAGCCTTAAGGAAGTTGGGTATCCCCCGCAGATCTCAACATTCCCCAGCGCAATATACAAACATTCCTAACAAGCATCCCCGACAATCTTAATCTAAGATTGTTCCCCGGCGGTCTACCAGACATTCAGTGGAGTCACTTCCAGTACATCTCAAAATTTCCCCAGGAGAGTCCAGTATAGTTCAAGATTTCCCCAGGAAAGTTTGAATCCATCTCCCCAGCAGTAAGCTTATCCCCAGTAGATTTTGGAAGCTTCCCCCTGCAAAACACGAACGCGCCTCCCGGCTTTATTCAAAGGTTATTTCCCTACCAGGATATAACTGGGTTATCCTCAGCCAAAAGCTACGGAAAGATCGTCCTCGGCGAAGTCTTCTTATCCCCAGCGAAGTCTATTAATACTTCCAACACAACAATGGTATCCCCAGCGAAGTTACCATCAGCATCTCAACAACGTACCTCTCTTCCCACATAGTATTGTTCCCCAGCAAGATCGCTAGAGTAGTTATTCCCCGCAGAGTAATCTATTCGCCAAGTTTATTCCCCAATGGAGTTATCTTCTCCTACCGGTATTCTTGCAACTATCATCCCCAGCGGAAACAACAAAGCACTATTCTCCAACATCAGCCCAGGATGTGACTTCCCGACACCCGTCAAGGATTTACTTTCCTAGAAAAAAACATACATTCATAAACATCGCATTTCCATACATTATAGCATGCATATATGCATCATGAACATACGATCTCATTTATGTTGAGAACATCATGGCTTGATCCATATCATGCATTGCATATGACTGACCTTTACCTTTCAGGAAAGATCCAGTTAAGTGCTCAGTTATTCCAAGACCTTCTCTGGTTCAGTTAAATCGATTCCTAAAGATTTTTCTGATTCTTATCCAATTGAAGTTATTTCAAGACTTTCGTCTGGTTCAGTTAAATCGACCCTAAGATTTTTCTGATTCTTATCCAGTCAAAGATGTTCCAAGACTTTAGTCTGGTTCAGTTAAATCGATTCTAAGATTTTTCTGATTCTTATCCAGTCAAAGTTAATCCAAGACCTTCTCTGGTTCAGTCAGATCGACCCTAAGATCTCCCTGATTCTTATTCCAGTTGAAGATTCCAAGACCTTGCCTTGTTCAGTTAAATCGACTCCTAAAGATTTTTCTGATGCCGATCCAGTCAAAGGCCTTCTCTGGTTCAGTCAGATCGACCCTAAGATCTCCCTGATTCTTATTCCAGTTGAAGATTCCAAGACCTTGCCTGGTTCAGTTAAATCGACTCCTAAAGATTTTTCCGATGCCGATCCAGTCAAAGGCATTCTCTGGTTCAGTCAGATCGACCCTAAGATCTCCCTGATTCTCATTCCAGTTGAAGATGCCAAGACCTTGCCTGGTTCAGTTAAATCGACTCCTAAAGATTTTTCTGATGCCGATCCAGTCAAAGGCCTTCTCTGGTCCAGTTAAATCGATTCCTAAAGATTTTCCTGATGAAGACTCAGTAGAAGACATCCAAGATTCTCTCATCGTTACTGTTGAGGTAGTAAATCGCCCAAGGTTCTCTCATCGTTACTGTTGAGGTAGTAATCGCCCAAGGTTCTCTCATCGTTACTGTTGAGGTAGTAATCGCCCAAGGTTCTCTCATCGTTACTGTTGAGGTAGTAATCGCCCAAGGTTCTCTCACTGTTACTATTGAGGTAGTAATCGTCCAAGGTTCTCTCATCGTCCCGTTGAGGTAGTAACCATCCCTGATTCATTCATTACCTTTTGAAGCTCCAGACTTGATTCCTGTATCTCGCCAGGGCATGTCTGAAGAGTTCAAAGATTCGATACCTGCATCCAGCCAGAACGCATCTACACAAAGAGTTTCAAGACCAGCTCCTGTAACAGGCCAGGTAATCATTTTCTTTTTCGGGTACGCAAGTTCTCGCTAAGGAATCTCTTACGCGATCGACACCCAAATGGCATCTATAAGCCCATCCACCTATCCATCACCTCTCAACATGGCATCTGTAAGCCCATCTTCCTATCCATCAGTCTCCAAATGGCATCTATAAGCCCATTCCCACCATCATATTGCTAACATGTGAGCGCAAATTTCTGGGCACTCTAGTGTTCAATCATCTCCCACCTTCGGATTACGAAAGGCATGTCAGCCAATCTGCATTCTCAGGTTTAAGAAGATTGAACAGGGGCAACTGTTGTACCCCAAAATTTGCCCTCCCATTTTCTTCAAGGTTTGCCAAGATCATGCTTCAAAATCTCTCAAGAGTTGCACAGTCCAATGGCCTCCTAATAGTCAAAAATTAGGGTTTTGTTCTGGCGAAGAAATTGAAGCTTCCAAGGGTCCAAACAAGTCCCACATGCCTACATATATTGTCAAGCATCCATATGCCAAGTTTCAGGACTCACAGCACCAAATTGCACAGTCAAAAACCCTAATTGCTCAACAGTCAACTGCAGGGGAAAAATGGTCATTTGACATTCAAAAGTCAAAATTTTTGGTCAACATCTTATTTTAAAGCCACAAACATCATTTGATCAATTGTTGATCATGATTCTCAAGGCATGGCTCAAAAAGTCTCAAGATGCAAAAGTTTCTATTTTTGGACAGTTGAAAAAAGTCAACTGCAAATTGACCAGGGCATAACTTCCACATGGTTTATCAGAAAAATCCCATCCAAATCTCATTTTGAAGATAATGAGATTTAATACAACTCCTCTTCACACTTCAAGTCCAAGAAATGCTCTCACAAAAAGTTATCAATCTCAACATTATAGGTCACTTTCAAAAGTCAACAAAAAGGCACTTTAAGTCAAAGACCATAACTTGAGATTGGTAAATCAAAATGACATGGGACCAAAGACATTGGTTAGAGGACTTCAAGGCCTTTCCAAAATGTCCAAGAACATGATCAAATCATAAAAATTGAGCAAGATATGCCTTGTGGAAGTTGGGAAATTTTTGGGAATTTTGAAAAGTCAACTTTGCTTCAAATGCCTCAAAATTGCTAATGGGCCACAATTTCTTCCATGAATCATCACCCAAAGGCTATGAACGACCCATTGACATCCAAGGGAGTTATTTTATCATTTTTGATTAATTATTTGAATTATTATTATTAATTCATTTAATTAAAATTAAATATGACAAAAATAGCAAATCATGTTTTCCAAATCTTTTTGTGCAGCATTTCATCCATCATGACCTCAAGATTTCGTGCACACTCAATAAGGAAAGATTCTATGCAATTGGCAATGGTTTGATGGCAAAAAAAGATTGAAAAAGATCATGGAAAATCAAATATTGAAAAGCATTAAAACATGGATTTTGGGCCAGTTTTTCTAACCTAAATCGTTCACATACATAAGCATAACATAACCCTAAGGCCAAGAAGACAGAAGCTGCGCCTCAAACACAAGAACAAATTTGCATTTTTTCCCTAAAAATCTCAAAACTGAAAACCTAGATAGAGCATAATTCAAGACTGCAAAACCATTCCATTACACTCCTGGCATTACTAGGAAGCTATTCCAACTGAAATCAAGTCTCCACGCACAAGGAATTGGTAGAACATATTCACTTTTCTTTCAAAATTATTCTTAATCGTGTTTTGATTTCTAGACATTTTCCATGCATTTTAATGATTGATTTATACTAATATGATCTCTCTGAAGCTATTGGTACCATCCAATTGAATTATAGGCGCTTGTATGCAAAGTTACCATGAGAGCTTTTTAGGGTTTCAGAGCTCCAAATTTGGGGGTTTACGCATATGGAAAAATCAGACCATAAAACCTATGCCAATGGACTCGTGACCTTCATACGAACATAATCATCACCTCGCGCCTTTTTTATATATGCCCAGGAGCTAATCGCTATTATTCACTGTACTATTTAGTGGGGGTTTAAAACCCCCGTTACTTGTTTGATATTTTTGCAGAAAGAAGAAGACGAAGCTGGCGTGTCACCATGTGACTGGAGTATTTGAATCTGGCGCGTTTTTATTGTTTTATATCATTAGCTCTTATTCTCTTTCATAATAATTGTGTTCCATATTAACATCAGATAAATGCGTTTGGCTTGGTGGAAGATGTGTGTTGTCATGCAAGCATTGGGACCTGGGTTCGATTCGCAGGTCCCCCATATTTCCCTATATTTTTTCTTGTAACGTGTTCAGGTACCCTTTCCCACCAGTGGTCCACCATGTACGCGCATATTTAAGCTTGCCACATGTCCAGCAACCTCAATCTGATGGCCAGCACAAGAATTCCATCATGCACCTTAGTCAATGGATCTGCACGTGATCACTAAAAGTCAAAAGGACCTTGCATCTGTTGGGCCAGATTACTCATAATACACTTCCAAAAGGGCCTGAATACCCCCCTTGTTTGCATTTCCTTTCTCTCATTTTTTTCTCTATTATTTATTTTAATTGTTTTTTTCTTTTGTTTTATTTAATTCATGAAATAATTTTTATAACATAAAAAAATCAGAAAAGTCAAAAATAAAATATGTTTATTTAGTTTTTAATTCATTAATATTTTTTGTAAATAAATCTTTTAATAAATCAATTTAGTAAAATTAGGTTTTATTTTAATCTTTTTTTTAAATAAACTTAAACAATTTTTTAATAATTAAAAACAAATTTAGAATTAGGGTTTTATTTAATTTTTAATTTTAATTAATTTTCTTTATTTTCATTAAATACCAAAAAACAAAAAAAAATAACTTCTTTTATTTATTTAATCATTAATTTACTTTCAATTCCAATTTAATTTCTTTAAAGGGTCCAACACCCTCGAATTCTCGATTCTTATTTCTTTTCGCGCGTTTGTCTTTATTTTCCTTTTAAATATTATGTAATTGCCCCAAGGCCTTGTAATAATAATTAGGACATTTACTTTCCGCACTTTTATTCAAAATCGGGTCTTTGTTAATTTGGCGATGTATAGACCCGCGCCTTGTAATAGCGTAGGACTTTTATTTTCCGCATTTTAATTTCCGCACCTTTTAACTGCTAACTATCACATGAAAGAATGTATGCCCAAATAAAATCAAAGCGTAGATCACCCAATGCATGACAAGACAAATAATAACTGAAAATGACACACAATTTACACACCACTCCTAGGGTACGCCTCACTGTTGCCTCGCCCCTCGAAACGTGGTTGTCGAGTATAGGACGTCTTAGCGAGTCCTTATGTTCCATTGATCTAGTTGCCTCGAAACGGTTGCCTCGAAACAAGTTGCCTCGAAACAAGTTGCCTCGGAATAGTTGCCTCGGAATAAAAAGATCAATGGCATAAGGGTAGCTTCTAAGGTGTCTTACTGTTGCTCGGTGACCACACTGTCCCTAACCCTCGAATTGACCCGAACACCTCCAACGGTGGTGCTACCTACCTCTCAATGGTGGGATGGCATTACCTTAAGGACTTCTACACATCATAATTCCTTAGGGTAGGTAGATGACTCGTAGATACTTGCTCTAATTCAAAACAAATCAAAAACTTATTTTCACACCGACACTTTGCAAAAAGCTTTCAAAAACAACTTTTCAAACACTCTCGAGGACTGATACAAGAGTCGAACTGAAATTTTAAACGAAACTTTTTCAAACCCACTCACAATTGAAAAGTAAACCATTTTGAAAACACAAATGAGCAAGTATCTAAGAGCCCATGGATAACCATGGATAGAAAGGGTGCTAACACCTTCCCTTTCCATAAATCTACCTCCCGAACCGAGAGCTAATCTCATAAGGAATTTTTCTGTGCTTTTGTCCTTTCCTTGTTGGAGAAAATAAAAGACGGTGGCGACTCTTGCTTCCGCGACATTTCGCAAAACCAGCTAAAAACAGTCAGTTCCAGATCCACCGATCACACCTGTATCTGTACTATTCTGTCACTTTGTTTTGTTTACTTCTGGATTATGTTTATCCCCAATAAAGCTAAAGCAACCAGTAGGTTTTGTTTCCTCAGTTGGCATTTACTTTTTCTTAGAATGATCATCTTGGATGTGATTTAGCCGAAGTGTTGTTTGTGCTCGAGGTGGTTTTTCCTGGTTACTCCCAGTGTTGTATATCTATTTTGTCAGCATACACACAATAACACTCATATATTCATACATGCATCATGCATAGCTAAAATTGGCAAATCATTGTTCATTGACATTTGTTCATATTTTTGTTGACATATCACCCTGTTTTGTAGAGTTACGTTGTCCTATTTTCAATAGAGTGTTGGACTTAAGCAGAAAGCGTATATTCTTTCAATTTCCCCACTGAGTTGTCCCTCGTGGAAGATTTTTGCTTTAGCCTTCCTGTACAACTCCTTGTTTGGATGGATTTGGTTTTACCTCTTGAGTTTATTTCTCAAAGGATGTATTTTGGTTGACTATTTCAATCCAGTTTATTTCTGGTTTGAATCTTTGGTTCCACAATAATATTATTTACTTTGGATTTCTGAAAGCTTCAAGTTTTGGTTTGTGCATTTATTTTGCACGAGAATACTTTATCTCCTCAGCAGGAATATCGTGGAATTTCCCCAGGAAGCCATATTTCTATCCCCAGAAAGTTATTTCTTTTGACAATCCTCCATGACAACAAGTAGCAGGTCTCTTTATTGAGAAACTTGTGCTACTCTGTAAAAGTCGACGTAACTTTTTTTTGCTATCTCCTCTATGAGTGGATAGTTTGCAGTCCGTCGTCAGTTTACGCAAGTGGATGGCAAGACTTTAAAAATTGGCAGAGATAGTTCGTTGTGAAATATTTGCAGGTAATAGTCTCTTTATTTGAGACAGTCTATATATTACCATTTCCAGGCAGAGTGCCTCGGTTAAAATGGTAGTTGGTGTTTGTTATCTTTTTTCTACCCTTAGTGAATGTTGGTAGTTCATCGTCAGTGAATGATGGTGCTATGATATATTCTCTTTCTACCTTCAGTGAAAGTTGGTAGATCACCATCAGTGAAAGTTGGTGTTTGTTATCTTTTTGCTACCTTTAGTGAACGTTGTTAGTTCATCGTCAGTGAACGGCAGGGATATGATATATTCTCTTTCTACCTTCAGAGAAAGTTGGTAGATCACTATCAGTGAAAGTTGGTGTTTGTTATCTTTTTGCTACCCTCGGTGAACATTGGTAGTTCATCGTCAGTGAACGGCGGTGCTATGATATATTCTCTTTCTACCTTCAGTGAAAGTTGGAAGATCACCATCAGTGAAAGTTGGTGCTTGTTATCTTTTTTCTATCCTCAGTGAACGTTGGTAGTTCATCGTCAGTGAACGGAGGTGCTATGGTATATTCTCTTTCTACCTTTAGTGAAAGTTGGTAGATCACCATCAGTGAAAGTTGGTGCTTGTTATCTTTTTGCTACCCTCAGTGAATGTTGGGAGTTCATCGTCAGTGAACGGTGGTGCTATGATATATTCTCTTTCTACCTTCAGTGAAAGTTGGTAGATCACCATCAATGAAAGTTGGTGCTTGTTATCTTTTTGCTACCCTCAGTGAACGTTGGGAGTTCATCGTCAGTGAACGGCGGTGCTATGATATATTCTCTTTCTACCTTCAGTGAAAGTTGGTAGATCACCATCAGTGAAAGTTGGTGCTTGTCATCTTTTTGCTACTTTAAGTGAATGTTGGTAGTTCATCGTCAGTGAATGGCGGTGCTATGATATATTCTTTTTCTACCTTCCGTGAAAGTAGGTAGATCACCATCAGTGAAATTTGGTGTTTGTTATCTTTTTTCTACCTTCAGTGAACGTTGGTAGTTCATCGTCAGTGAACGACGGTGCTATGATATATTCTCTTTCTACCATCAATGAAAGTTGGTGTTTGTTATCTTTTTGCTACCTTCAATTAATGTTGGTAGTTCATCGTTAATGAACGACGGTGCTATGATATATTATCTTTCTACCTTCAGTGAAAGTTGGTAGATCACCATCAGTGAACGTTGGTGTTTATTATCTTTTTGCTACCCTCAATGAACATTCGTAGTTCATCGTCAGTGAACGGCAGTGCTATGATATATTCTCTTTCTATCTTCAGTGAAAGTTTGTAGGTCACCATCAGTGAAAGTTGGTGCTTGTTATCTTTTTTCTACCCTCAGTGAACGTTGGTAGTTCATCGTCAATGAACGACGGTGCTATGATATATTCTTTTTCTACCTTCATTGAAAGTTGGTAGATCACCATCAGAGAAAGTTGGTGTTTGTTATCTTTTTGCTACCTTCAATGAACATTGTTAGTTCATCGTCAATGAACGGCGGTGATATGATATATTCTCTTTCTACCTTCAGAGAAAGTTTGTAGATCACCATCAGTGAAAGTTGGTGTTTGTTATCTTTTTGCTACCCTCAGTAAACGTTGATAGTTCATCATCAGTGAACGGTGGTGCTATGATATATTATATTTCTACCTTCAGTGAAAGTTGGTAGATCACCATCAGTGAAAGTTTGTGCTTGTTATCTTTTTGCTACCCTTAGTGAACATTGGTAGTTCATCGTCAGTGAACTGTGGTGCTATGGTATATTCCCTTTCTACCTTCAGTGAAAGTTGGTAGATCACCATCAGTGAAAGTTGGTACTTGTTATCATTTTTCCACCCTCAGTGAATGTTGGTAGTTCATCGTCAATGAACGGCGGTGCTATGATATATTCTCTTTCTACCTTCAGTGAAAGTTGGTAGATCACCATCAATGAAAGTTGGTGCTTGTTATCTTTTTGCTACCCTCAGTGAACGTTGGTAGTTCATCGTCAGTGACCGGCGGTGCTATGATATATTCTCTTTCTACCTTCAGTGAAAGTTGGTAGATCACCATCAGTGAAATTTGGTGTTTGTTATCTTTTTGCTACCTTCAGTGAACGTTGGTAGTTCATCGTCAGTGAACGATGGTGCTATGATATATTCTCTTTCTACCTTCAATGAAAGTTGGTAGATCACCATAAGTGAAAGTTGGTGTTTGTTATCTTTTTTCTACCTTCAATGAACATTGGTAGTTCATCATTAGTGAACAGCGGTGTTATGATATATTTCTCTTTCTACCTTCAGTGAAAGTTGGTAGATCACCATCAGTGAAATTTGGTGTTTGTTATCTTTTTGCTACCTTCAGTGAACGTTGGTAGTTCATCGTCAGTGAACGACGGTGCTATGATATATTCTCTTTCTACCTTCAATGAAAGTTGGTAGATCACCATCAGTAAAAGTTGGTGTTTCTTATCTTTTTGCTACCTTCAATGAACATTGGTAGTTCATCATCAGTGAACAGCGGTGCTATGATATATTTCTCTTTCTACCTTCAGTGAAAGTTGGTAGATCACCATCAGTGAAAGTTGGTGCTTGTTATCTTTTTGCTACCCTAAGTGAATGTTGGTAGTTCATCGTCAGTGAACGGCGGTGCTATAATATATTCTCTTTCTACCTTCAGTGAAAGTTGGTAGATCACCATCAGTGAAAGTTGGTGCTTGTTATCTTTTTGCTACCCTAAGTGAATATTGGTAGTTCATCGTCAGTGAACGACGGTGCTATGATATATTCTCTTTCTACCTTCAGTGAAAGTTGGTAGATCACCATCAGTGAACGTTGGTGTTTGTTATCTTTTTGCTACCCTCAGTGAACGTTGGTAGTTCATCGTCAGTGAACGACAGTGCTATGATATATTCTCTTTCTTCCTTCAGTGAAAGTTGGTAGATCACCATTAGTGAAAGTTGGTGCTTGTTATCTTTTTTCTACCCTCGGTGAACGTTGGTAGTTAATCGTCATTTAACGATGGTGCTATGATATATTCTTTTTTACCGTCATTGAAAGTTGGTAGATCACCATTAGAGAAAGTTGGTGTTTGTTATCTTTTTGCTACCTTCAGTGAATGTTGTTAGTTAATCGTCTGTGAACGGCGGTGATATGATATATTCTCTTTCTACCTTCAGAGAAAGTTGGTAGATCACCATCAGTGAAAGTTGGTGTTTGTTATCTTTTTGCTACCCTCAGTGAACATTGGTAGTTCATCGTCAGTGAACGGCGGTGCTATGATATATTCTATTTCTACCTTCAGTGAAAGTTGGTAGATCACCATCAGTGAAAGTTTGTGCTTGTTATCTTTTTGCTACCCTTAGTGAACATTGGTAGTTCATCGTCAGTGAACTGCGATGCTATGATATATTCTCTTTCTACCTTCAGTGAAAGTTGGTAGATCACCATCAGTGAAAGTTGGTGCTTGTTATCTTTTTTCTATCCTCAGTGAACGTTGGTAGTTCATCGTCAGTGAACGGAGGTGCTATGGTATATTCTCTTTCTACCTTTAGTGAAAGTTGGTAGATCACCATCAGTGAAAGTTGGTGCTTGTTATCTTTTTGCTACCCTCAGTGAATGTTGGGAGTTCATCGTCAGTGAACGGTGGTGCTATGATATATTCTCTTTCTACCTTCAGTGAAAGTTGGTAGATCACCATCAATGAAAGTCTGTGCTTGTTATCTTTTTGCTACCCTCAGTGAACGTTGGGAGTTCATCGTCAGTGAACGGCGATGCTATGATATATTCTCTTTCTACCTTCAGTGAAAGTTGGTAGATCACCATCAGTGAAAGTTGGTGCTTGTTATCTTTTTGCTACTTTAAGTGAATGTTGGTAGTTCATCGTCAGTGAATGGCGGTGCTATGATATATTCTTTTTCTACCTTCAGTGAAAGTAGGTAGATCACCATCAGTGAAATTTGGTGTTTGTTATCTTTTTGCTACCTTCAGTGAACGTTGGTAGTTCATCGTCAGTGAACGACGGTGCTATGATATATTCTCTTTCTACCTTCAATGAAAGTTGGTAGATCACCATAAGTGAAAGTTGGTGTTTGTTATCTTTTTTCTACCTTCAATGAACATTGGTAGTTCATCATTAGTGAACAGCGGTGTTATGATATATTTCTCTTTCTACCTTCAGTGAAAGTTGGTAGATCACCATCAGTGAAATTTGGTGTTTGTTATCTTTTTGCTACCTTCAGTGAACGTTGGTAGTTCATCGTCAGTGAACGACGGTGCTATGATATATTCTCTTTCTACCTTCAATGAAAGTTGGTAGATCACCATCAGTAAAAGTTGGTGTTTCTTATCTTTTTGCTACCTTCAATGAACATTGGTAGTTCATCATCAGTGAACAACGGTGCTATGATATATTTCTCTTTCTACCTTCAGTGAAAGTTGGTAGATCACCATCAGTGAAAGTTGGTGCTTGTTATCTTTTTGCTACCCTAAGTGAATATTGGTAGTTCATCGTCAGTGAACGACGGTGCTATGATATATTCTCTTTCTACCTTCAGTGAAAGTTGGTAGATCACCATCAGTGATCGTTGGTGTTTGTTATCTTTTTGCTACCCTCAGTGAACGTTGGTAGTTCATCGTCAGTGAACGACAGTGCTATGATATATTCTCTTTCTTCCTTCAGTGAAAGTTGGTAGATCACCATTAGTGAAAGTTGGTGCTTGTTATCTTTTTTCTACCCTCAGTGAACGTTGGTAGTTAATCGTCATTTAACGATGGTGCTATGATATATTCTTTTTTACCGTCATTGAAAGTTGGTAGATCACCATTAGAGAAAGTTGGTGTTTGTTATCTTTTTGCTACCTTCAGTGAATGTTGTTAGTTAATCGTCTGTGAACGGCGGTGATATGATATATTCTCTTTCTACCTTCAGAGAAAGTTGGTAGATCACCATCAGTGAAAGTTGGTGTTTGTTATCTTTTTGCTACCCTCAGTGAACATTGGTAGTTCATCGTCAGTGAACGGCGGTGCTATGATATATTCTATTTCTACCTTCAGTGAAAGTTGGTAGATCACCATCAGTGAAAGTTTGTGCTTGTTATCTTTTTGCTACCCTTAGTGAACATTGGTAGTTCATCGTCAGTGAACTGCGATGCTATGATATATTCTCTTTCTACCTTCAGTGAAAGTTGGTAGATCACCATCAGTGAAAGTTGGTGCTTGTTATCTTTTTTCTATCCTCAGTGAACGTTGGTAGTTCATCGTCAGTGAACGGAGGTGCTATGGTATATTCTCTTTCTACCTTTAGTGAAAGTTGGTAGATCACCATCAGTGAAAGTTGGTGCTTGTTATCTTTTTGCTACCCTCAGTGAATGTTGGGAGTTCATCGTCAGTGAACGGTGGTGCTATGATATATTCTCTTTCTACCTTCAGTGAAAGTTGGTAGATCACCATCAATGAAAGTCTGTGCTTGTTATCTTTTTGCTACCCTCAGTGAACGTTGGGAGTTCATCGTCAGTGAACGGCGATGCTATGATATATTCTCTTTCTACCTTCAGTGAAAGTTGGTAGATCACCATCAGTGAAAGTTGGTGCTTGTTATCTTTTTGCTACTTTAAGTGAATGTTGGTAGTTCATCGTCAGTGAATGGCGATGCTATGATATATTCTTTTTCTACCTTCAGTGAAAGTAGGTAGATCACCATCAGTGAAATTTGGTGTTTGTTATCTTTTTTCTACCTTCAGTGAACGTTGGTAGTTCATCGTCAGTGAACGACGGTGCTATGATATATTCTCTTTCTACCATCAATGAAAGTTGGTGTTTGTTATCTTTTTGCTACCTTCAATGAATGTTGGTAGTTCATCGTTAATGAACGACGGTGCTATGATATATTATCTTTCTACCTTCAGTGAAAGTTGGTAGATCACCATCAGTGAACGTTGGTGTTTATTATCTTTTTGCTACCCTCAATGAACGTTGGTAGTTCATCGTCAGTGAACGGCAGTGCTATGATATATTCTCTTTCTATCTTCAGTGAAAGTTTGTAGGTCACCATCAGTGAAAGTTGGTGCTTGTTATCTTTTTTCTACCCTCAGTGAACGTTGGTAGTTCATCGTCAATGAACGACGGTGCTATGATATATTCTTTTTCTACCTTCATTGAAAGTTGGTAGATCACCATCAGAGAAAGTTGGTGTTTGTTATATTTTTGCTACCTTCAGTGAACGTTGTTAGTTCATCGTCAGTGAACGACGGTGATATGATATATTCTCTTTCTACCTTCAGATAAAGTTGGTAGATAACCATCAGTGAAAGTTGGTGTTTGTTATCTTTTTGCTACCCTCAGTAAACGTTGATAGTTCATCGTCAGTGAACGGTGGTGCTATGATATATTCTATTTCTACCTTCAGTGAAAGTTGGTAGATCACCATCAGTGAAAGTTTGTGCTTGTTATCTTTTTTCTACCCTTAGTGAACATTGGTAGTTCATCGTCAGTGAACTGTGGTGCTATGGTATATTCTCTTTCTACCTTCAGTGAAAGTTGGTAGATCACCATCAGTGAAATTTGGTGTTTGTTATCTTTTTGCTACCTTCAGTGAACGTTGGTAGTTCATCGTCAATGAACGGCGGTGCTATGATATATTCTCTTTCTACCTTCAGTGAAAGTTGGTAGATCACCATCAGTGAAAGTTGGTGCTTGTTATCTTTTTGCTACCCTCAGTGAACGTTGGTAGTTCATCGTCAGTGACCGGCGGTGCTATGATATATTCTCTTTCTACCTTCAGTGAAAGTTGGTAGATCACCATCAGTGAAATTTGGTGTTTGTTATCTTTTTGCTACCTTCAGTGAACGTTGGTAGTTCATCGTCAGTGAACGACGGTGCTATGATATATTCTCTTTCTACCTTCAATGAAAGTTGGTAGATCACCATAAGTGAAAGTTGGTGTTTGTTATCATTTTTCTACCTTCAATGAACATTGGTAGTTCATCATTAGTGAACAGCGGTGTTATGATATATTTCTCTTTCTACCTTCAGTGAAAGTTGGTAGATCACCATCAGTGAAATTTGGTGTTTGTTATCTTTTTGCTACCTTCAATGAACGTTGGTAGTTCATCGTCAGTGAACGACGGTGCTATGATATATTCTCTTTCTACCTTCAATGAAAGTTGGTAGATCACCTTCAGTAAAAGTTGGTGTTTCTTATCTTTTTGCTACCTTCAATGAACATTGGTAGTTCATCATCAGTGAACAGCGGTGCTATGATATATTTCTCTTTCTACCTTCATTGAAAGTTGGTAGATCACCATCAGTGAAAGTTGGTGCTTGTTATCTTTTTGCTACCCTAAGTGAATGTTGGTAGTTCATCGTCAATGAACAGCGGTGCTATGATATATTCTCTTTCTTCCTTCAGTGAAAGTTGGTAGATCACCATCAGTGAAAGTTGGTGCTTGTTATCTTTTTGCTACCCTAACTGAATATTGGTAGTTCATCGTCAGTGAACGACGGTGCTATGATATATTCTCTTTCTACCTTTAGTGAAAGTTGGTAGATCACCATCAGTGAACGTTGGTGTTTGTTATCTTTTTGCTACCCTCAGTGAACGTTGGTAGTTCATCGTCAGTGAACGACAGTGCTATGATATATTCTCTTTCTACCTTCAGTGAAAGTTGGTAGATCACCATCAGTGAAAGTTGGTGCTTGTTATCTTTTTTCTACCCTCAGTGAACGTTGGTAGTTCATCGTCATTGAACGATGGTGTTATGATATATTCTTTTTTACCTTCATTGAAAGTTGGCAGATCACCATTAGAGAAAGTTGGTGTTTGTTATCTTTTTGCTACCTTCAGTGAATGTTGTTAGTTAATCATCTGTGAACGGCGGTGATATGATATATTCTCTTTCTACCTTCAGAGAAAGTTGGTAGATCACCATCAGTGAAAGTTGGTGTTTGTTATCTTTTTGCTACCCTCAGTGAACATTGGTAGTTCATCATCAGTGAACGGCGGTGCTATGATATATTCTATTTCTACCTTCAGTGAAAGTTGGTAGATCACCATCAGTGAAATTTTGTGCTTGTTATCTTTTTGCTACCCTTAGTGAACATTGGTAGTTCATCGTCAGTGAACTGCGGTGCTATGATATATTCTCTTTCTACCTTCAGTGAAAGTTGGTAGATCACCATCAGTGAATGTTGGTACTTGTTATCTTTTTTCTTCCCTCAGTGAATGTTTGGAGTTCATCATCAATGAACGACGTTGCTATGATATATTCTCTTTCTACCTTCAGTGAAAGTTGGTAGATCACCATCAGTGAAATTTCGTGTTTGTTATCTTTTTGCTACCTTCAGTGAACGTTGGTAGTTCATCGTCAGTGAACGACGGTGCTATGATATATTCTCTTTCTACCTTCAATGAAAGTTGGTAGATCACCATAAGTGAAAGTTGGTGTTTGTTATCTTTTTTCTTCCTTCAATGAACATTGGTAGTTCATCATTAGTGAACAGCGGTGTTATGATATATTTCTCTTTCTACCTTCAGTGAAAGTTGGTAGATCACCATCAGTGAAATTTGGTGTTTGTTATCTTTTTGCTACCTTCAGTGAACGTTGGTGGTTCATCGTCAGTGAACGACGGTGCTATGATATATTCTCTTTCTACCTTCAATGAAAGTTGGTAGATCACCATCAGTAAAAGTTGGTGTTTCTTATCTTTTTGCTACCTTCAATGAACATTGGTAGTTCATCATCAGTGAACAGCGGTGCTATGATATATTTCTCTTTCTACCTTCAGTGAAAGTTGGTAGATCACCATCAGTGAAAGTTGGTGCTTGTTATCTTTTTGCTACCCTAAGTGAATGTTGGTAGTTCATCGTCAGTGAATGGCGGTGCTATGATATATTCTCTTTCTACCTTCAGTGAAAGTTGGTAGATCACCATCAGTGAAAGTTGGTGCTTGTTATCTTTTTGCTACCCTAAGTGAATATTGGTAGTTCATCGTCATTGAACGATGGTGCTATGATATATTCTATTTCTACCTTCAGTGAAAGTTGGTAGATCACCATCAGTGAACGTTGGTGTTTGTTATCTTTTTGCTACCCTAAGTAAACGTTGGTAGTTCATCGTCAGTGAACGACAGTGCTGTGATATATTCTCTTTCTACCTTCAGTGAAAGTTGGTAGATCACCATCAGTGAAAGTTGGTGCTTGTTATCTTTTTTCTACCCTCAGTGAACGTTGGTAGTTCATCGTCATTGAACGATGGTGCTATGATATATTCTTTTTTACCTTCATTGAAAGTTGGTAGATCACCATTAGAGAAAGTTGGTGTTTGTTATCTTTTTGCTACGTTCAGTGAATGTTGTTAGTTAATCGTCTGTGAACGGCGGTGATATGATATATTCTCTTTCTACCTTCAGAGAAAGTTGGTAGATCACCATCAGTGAAAGTTGGTGTTTGTTATCTTTTTGCTACCCTCAGTGAACATTGATAGTTCATCGTCACTGAACGGCGGTGCTATGATATATTCTATTTCTACCTTCAGTGAAAGTTGGTAGATCACCATCAGTGAAAGTTTGTGCTTGTTATCTTTTTGCTACCCTTAGTGAACATTGGTAGTTCATCATCAGTGAACTGCGGTGCTATGATATATTCTCGTTCTACCTTCAGTGAAAGTTGGTAGATCACCATCAGTGAAAGTTAGTGCTTGTTATCTTTTTGCTACCCTTAGTGAACATTGGTAGTTCATCGTCAGTGAACTGCGGTGCTATGATATATTCTCTTTCTACCTTCAGTGAAAGTTGGTAGATCACCATCAGTGAATGTTGGTACTTGTTATCTTTTTTCTTCCCTCAGTGAATGTTTGGAGTTCATCATCAATGAACGACGTTGCTATGATATATTCTCTTTCTACCTTCAGTGAAAGTTGGTAGATCACCATCAGTGAAATTTCGTGTTTGTTATCTTTTTGCTACCTTCAGTGAACGTTGGTAGTTCATCGTCATTGAATGACGGTGCTATGATATATTCTCTTTCTACCTTCAATGAAAGTTGGTAGATCACCATAAGTGAAAGTTGGTGTTTGTTATCTTTTTTCTTCCTTCAATGAACATTGGTAGTTCATCATTAGTGAACAGCGGTGTTATGATATATTTCTCTTTCTACCTTCAGTGAAAGTTGGTAGATCACCATCAGTGAAATTTGGTGTTTGTTATCTTTTTGCTACCTTCAGTGAACGTTGGTGGTTCATCGTCAGTGAACGACGGTGCTATGATATATTCTCTTTCTACCTTCAATGAAAGTTGGTAGATCACCATCAGTAAAAGTTGGTGTTTCTTATCTTTTTGCTACCTTCAATGAAC
This sequence comes from Vicia faba, assembly GCA_948472305.1. Classification (NCBI taxonomy): domain Eukaryota; kingdom Viridiplantae; phylum Streptophyta; class Magnoliopsida; order Fabales; family Fabaceae; genus Vicia; species Vicia faba. The sequence continues at coordinate 341,079,100 of OX451740.1, forward strand.
ATTGGTAGTTCATCATCAGTGAACAGCGGTGCTATGATATATTTCTCTTTCTACCTTCAGTGAAAGTTGGTAGATCACCATCAGTGAAAGTTGGTGCTTGTTATCTTTTTGCTACCCTAAGTGAATGTTGGTAGTTCATCGTCAGTGAATGGCGGTGCTATGATATATTCTCTTTCTACCTTCAGTGAAAGTTGGTAGATCACCATCAGTGAAAGTTGGTGCTTGTTATCTTTTTGCTACCCTAAGTGAATATTGGTAGTTCATCGTCATTGAACGATGGTGCTATGATATATTCTATTTCTACCTTCAGTGAAAGTTGGTAGATCACCATCAGTGAACGTTGGTGTTTGTTATCTTTTTGCTACCCTAAGTAAACGTTGGTAGTTCATCGTCAGTGAACGACAGTGCTGTGATATATTCTCTTTCTACCTTCAGTGAAAGTTGGTAGATCACCATCAGTGAAAGTTGGTGCTTGTTATCTTTTTTCTACCCTCAGTGAACGTTGGTAGTTCATCGTCATTGAACGATGGTGCTATGATATATTCTTTTTTACCTTCATTGAAAGTTGGTAGATCACCATTAGAGAAAGTTGGTGTTTGTTATCTTTTTGCTACATTCAGTGAATGTTGTTAGTTAATCGTCTGTGAACGGCGGTGATATGATATATTCTCTTTCTACCTTCAGAGAAAGTTGGTAGATCACCATCAGTGAAAGTTGGTGTTTGTTATCTTTTTGCTACCCTCAGTGAACATTGATAGTTCATCGTCAGTGAACGGCGGTGCTATGATATATTCTATTTCTACCTTCAGTGAAAGTTGGTAGATCACCATCAGTGAAAGTTTGTGCTTGTTATCTTTTTGCTACCCTTAGTGAACATTGGTAGTTCATCGTCAGTGAACTGCGGTGCTATGATATATTCTCTTTTTACCTTCAGTGAAAGTTGGTAGATCACCATCAGTGAATGTTGGTACTTGTTATCTTTTTTCTTCCCTCAGTGAATGTTTGGAGTTCATCATCAATGAACGACGTTGCTATGATATATTCTCTTTCTACCTTCAGTGAAAGTTGGTAGATCACCCTCAGTGAAAGTTGGTAGTTCATCGTCAATGAACGGCGGTGCTATGATATATTCTCTTTCTACCTTCAGTGAAAGTTGGTAGATCACCATCAGTGAAAGTTGGTGCTTGTTATCTTTTTGCTACCCTCAGTGAACGTTGGTAGTTCATCGTCAGTGACCGGCGGTGCTATGATATATTCTCTTTCTACCTTCAGTGAAAGTTGGTAGATCACCATCAGTGAAATTTGGTGTTTGTTATCTTTTTGCTACCTTCAGTGAACGTTGGTAGTTCATCGTCAGTGAACGACGGTGCTATGATATATTCTCTTTCTACCTTCAATGAAAGTTGGTAGATCACCATAAGTGAAAGTTGGTGTTTGTTATCATTTTTCTACCTTCAATGAACATTGGTAGTTCATCATTAGTGAACAGCGGTGTTATGATATATTTCTCTTTCTACCTTCAGTGAAAGTTGGTAGATCACCATCAGTGAAATTTGGTGTTTGTTATCTTTTTGCTACCTTCAATGAACGTTGGTAGTTCATCGTCAGTGAACGACGGTGCTATGATATATTCTCTTTCTACCTTCAATGAAAGTTGGTAGATCACCTTCAGTAAAAGTTGGTGTTTCTTATCTTTTTGCTACCTTCAATGAACATTGGTAGTTCATCATCAGTGAACAGCGGTGCTATGATATATTTCTCTTTCTACCTTCATTGAAAGTTGGTAGATCACCATCAGTGAAAGTTGGTGCTTGTTATCTTTTTGCTACCCTAAGTGAATGTTGGTAGTTCATCGTCAATGAACAGCGGTGCTATGATATATTCTCTTTCTTCCTTCAGTGAAAGTTGGTAGATCACCATCAGTGAAAGTTGGTGCTTGTTATCTTTTTGCTACCCTAACTGAATATTGGTAGTTCATCGTCAGTGAACGACGGTGCTATGATATATTCTCTTTCTACCTTTAGTGAAAGTTGGTAGATCACCATCAGTGAACGTTGGTGTTTGTTATCTTTTTGCTACCCTCAGTGAACGTTGGTAGTTCATCGTCAGTGAACGACAGTGCTATGATATATTCTCTTTCTACCTTCAGTGAAAGTTGGTAGATCACCATCAGTGAAAGTTGGTGCTTGTTATCTTTTTTCTACCCTCAGTGAACGTTGGTAGTTCATCGTCATTGAACGATGGTGTTATGATATATTCTTTTTTACCTTCATTGAAAGTTGGCAGATCACCATTAGAGAAAGTTGGTGTTTGTTATCTTTTTGCTACCTTCAGTGAATGTTGTTAGTTAATCATCTGTGAACGGCGGTGATATGATATATTCTCTTTCTACCTTCAGAGAAAGTTGGTAGATCACCATCAGTGAAAGTTGGTGTTTGTTATCTTTTTGCTACCCTCAGTGAACATTGGTAGTTCATCATCAGTGAACGGCGGTGCTATGATATATTCTATTTCTACCTTCAGTGAAAGTTGGTAGATCACCATCAGTGAAATTTTGTGCTTGTTATCTTTTTGCTACCCTTAGTGAACATTGGTAGTTCATCGTCAGTGAACTGCGGTGCTATGATATATTCTCTTTCTACCTTCAGTGAAAGTTGGTAGATCACCATCAGTGAATGTTGGTACTTGTTATCTTTTTTCTTCCCTCAGTGAATGTTTGGAGTTCATCATCAATGAACGACGTTGCTATGATATATTCTCTTTCTACCTTCAGTGAAAGTTGGTAGATCACCATCAGTGAAATTTCGTGTTTGTTATCTTTTTGCTACCTTCAGTGAACGTTGGTAGTTCATCGTCAGTGAACGACGGTGCTATGATATATTCTCTTTCTACCTTCAATGAAAGTTGGTAGATCACCATAAGTGAAAGTTGGTGTTTGTTATCTTTTTTCTTCCTTCAATGAACATTGGTAGTTCATCATTAGTGAACAGCGGTGTTATGATATATTTCTCTTTCTACCTTCAGTGAAAGTTGGTAGATCACCATCAGTGAAATTTGGTGTTTGTTATCTTTTTGCTACCTTCAGTGAACGTTGGTGGTTCATCGTCAGTGAACGACGGTGCTATGATATATTCTCTTTCTACCTTCAATGAAAGTTGGTAGATCACCATCAGTAAAAGTTGGTGTTTCTTATCTTTTTGCTACCTTCAATGAACATTGGTAGTTCATCATCAGTGAACAGCGGTGCTATGATATATTTCTCTTTCTACCTTCAGTGAAAGTTGGTAGATCACCATCAGTGAAAGTTGGTGCTTGTTATCTTTTTGCTACCCTAAGTGAATGTTGGTAGTTCATCGTCAGTGAATGGCGGTGCTATGATATATTCTCTTTCTACCTTCAGTGAAAGTTGGTAGATCACCATCAGTGAAAGTTGGTGCTTGTTATCTTTTTGCTACCCTAAGTGAATATTGGTAGTTCATCGTCATTGAACGATGGTGCTATGATATATTCTATTTCTACCTTCAGTGAAAGTTGGTAGATCACCATCAGTGAACGTTGGTGTTTGTTATCTTTTTGCTACCCTAAGTAAACGTTGGTAGTTCATCGTCAGTGAACGACAGTGCTGTGATATATTCTCTTTCTACCTTCAGTGAAAGTTGGTAGATCACCATCAGTGAAAGTTGGTGCTTGTTATCTTTTTTCTACCCTCAGTGAACGTTGGTAGTTCATCGTCATTGAACGATGGTGCTATGATATATTCTTTTTTACCTTCATTGAAAGTTGGTAGATCACCATTAGAGAAAGTTGGTGTTTGTTATCTTTTTGCTACGTTCAGTGAATGTTGTTAGTTAATCGTCTGTGAACGGCGGTGATATGATATATTCTCTTTCTACCTTCAGAGAAAGTTGGTAGATCACCATCAGTGAAAGTTGGTGTTTGTTATCTTTTTGCTACCCTCAGTGAACATTGATAGTTCATCGTCACTGAACGGCGGTGCTATGATATATTCTATTTCTACCTTCAGTGAAAGTTGGTAGATCACCATCAGTGAAAGTTTGTGCTTGTTATCTTTTTGCTACCCTTAGTGAACATTGGTAGTTCATCATCAGTGAACTGCGGTGCTATGATATATTCTCGTTCTACCTTCAGTGAAAGTTGGTAGATCACCATCAGTGAAAGTTAGTGCTTGTTATCTTTTTGCTACCCTTAGTGAACATTGGTAGTTCATCGTCAGTGAACTGCGGTGCTATGATATATTCTCTTTCTACCTTCAGTGAAAGTTGGTAGATCACCATCAGTGAATGTTGGTACTTGTTATCTTTTTTCTTCCCTCAGTGAATGTTTGGAGTTCATCATCAATGAACGACGTTGCTATGATATATTCTCTTTCTACCTTCAGTGAAAGTTGGTAGATCACCATCAGTGAAATTTCGTGTTTGTTATCTTTTTGCTACCTTCAGTGAACGTTGGTAGTTCATCGTCAGTGAATGACGGTGCTATGATATATTCTCTTTCTACCTTCAATGAAAGTTGGTAGATCACCATAAGTGAAAGTTGGTGTTTGTTATCTTTTTTCTTCCTTCAATGAACATTGGTAGTTCATCATTAGTGAACAGCGGTGTTATGATATATTTCTCTTTCTACCTTCAGTGAAAGTTGGTAGATCACCATCAGTGAAATTTGGTGTTTGTTATCTTTTTGCTACCTTCAGTGAACGTTGGTGGTTCATCGTCAGTGAACGACGGTGCTATGATATATTCTCTTTCTACCTTCAATGAAAGTTGGTAGATCACCATCAGTAAAAGTTGGTGTTTCTTATCTTTTTGCTACCTTCAATGAACATTGGTAGTTCATCATCAGTGAACAGCGGTGCTATGATATATTTCTCTTTCTACCTTCAGTGAAAGTTGGTAGATCACCATCAGTGAAAGTTGGTGCTTGTTATCTTTTTGCTACCCTAAGTGAATGTTGGTAGTTCATCGTCAGTGAATGGCGGTGCTATGATATATTCTCTTTCTACCTTCAGTGAAAGTTGGTAGATCACCATCAGTGAAAGTTGGTGCTTGTTATCTTTTTGCTACCCTAAGTGAATATTGGTAGTTCATCGTCATTGAACGATGGTGCTATGATATATTCTATTTCTACCTTCAGTGAAAGTTGGTAGATCACCATCAGTGAACGTTGGTGTTTGTTATCTTTTTGCTACCCTAAGTAAACGTTGGTAGTTCATCGTCAGTGAACGACAGTGCTGTGATATATTCTCTTTCTACCTTCAGTGAAAGTTGGTAGATCACCATCAGTGAAAGTTGGTGCTTGTTATCTTTTTTCTACCCTCAGTGAACGTTGGTAGTTCATCGTCATTGAACGATGGTGCTATGATATATTCTTTTTTACCTTCATTGAAAGTTGGTAGATCACCATTAGAGAAAGTTGGTGTTTGTTATCTTTTTGCTACATTCAGTGAATGTTGTTAGTTAATCGTCTGTGAACGGCGGTGATATGATATATTCTCTTTCTACCTTCAGAGAAAGTTGGTAGATCACCATCAGTGAAAGTTGGTGTTTGTTATCTTTTTGCTACCCTCAGTGAACATTGATAGTTCATCGTCAGTGAACGGCGGTGCTATGATATATTCTATTTCTACCTTCAGTGAAAGTTGGTAGATCACCATCAGTGAAAGTTTGTGCTTGTTATCTTTTTGCTACCCTTAGTGAACATTGGTAGTTCATCGTCAGTGAACTGCGGTGCTATGATATATTCTCTTTTTACCTTCAGTGAAAGTTGGTAGATCACCATCAGTGAATGTTGGTACTTGTTATCTTTTTTCTTCCCTCAGTGAATGTTTGGAGTTCATCATCAATGAACGACGTTGCTATGATATATTCTCTTTCTACCTTCAGTGAAAGTTGGTAGATCACCATCAGTGAAAGTTGGTGCTTGTTATCTTTTTGCTACCCTCAGTGAATGTTGGTAGTTCATCGTCAGTGACCGGCGGTGCTATGATATATTCTCTTTCTACCTTCAGTGAAAGTTGGTAGATCACCATCAGTGAAATTTCGTGTTTGTTATCTTTTTGCTACCTTCAGTGAACGTTGGTAGTTCATCGTCAGTGAACGACGGTGCTATGATATATTCTCTTTCTACCTTCAATGAAAGTTGGTAGATCACCATAAGTGAAAGTTGGTGTTTGTTATCTTTTTTCTACCTTCAATGAACATTGGTAGTTCATCATTAGTGAACAACGGTGTTATGATATATTTCTCTTTCTACCTTCAGTGAAAGTTGGTAGATCACCATCAGTGAAATTTGGTGTTTGTTATCTTTTTGCTACCTTCAGTGAACGTTGGTGGTTCATCGTCAGTGAACGACGGTGCTATGATATATTCTCTTTCTACCTTCAATGAAAGTTGGTAGATCACCATCAGTAAAAGTTGGTGTTTCTTATCTTTTTGCTACCTTCAATGAACATTGGTAGTTCATCGTCAGTGAATGGCGGTTCTATGATATATTCTCTTTCTACCTTCAGTGAAAGTTGGTAGATCACCATCAGTGAAAGTTGGTGCTTGTTATCTTTTTGCTACCCTAAGTGAATGTTGGTAGTTCATCGTCAGTGAATGGCGGTGCTATGATATATTCTCTTTCTACCTTCAGTGAAAGTTGGTAGATCACCATCAGTGAAAGTTGGTGCTTGTTATCTTTTTGCTACCCTAAGTGAATATTGGTAGTTCATCGTCATTGAACGATGGTGCTATGATATATTTTATTTCCACCTTCAGTGAAAGTTGGTAGATCACCATCAGTGAACGTTGGTGTTTGTTATCTTTTTGCTACCCTAAGTAAACGTTGGTAGTTCATCGTCAGTGAACGACAGTGCTATGATATATTCTCTTTCTACCTTCAGTGAAAGTTGGTAGATCACCATCAGTGAAAGTTGGTGCTTGTTATCTTTTTTCTACCCTCAGTGAACGTTGGTAGTTCATCGTCATTGAACGATGGTGCTATGATATATTCTTTTTTACCTTCATTGAAAGTTGGTAGATCACCATTAGAGAAAGTTGGTGTTTGTTATCTTTTTGCTACGTTCAGTGAATGTTGTTAGTTAATCGTCTGTGAACGGCGGTGATATGATATATTCTCTTTCTACCTTCAGAGAAAGTTGGTAGATCACCATCAGTGAAAGTTGGTGTTTGTTATCTTTTTGCTACCCTCAGTGAACATTGATAGTTCATCGTCACTGAACGGCGGTGCTATGATATATTCTATTTCTACCTTCAGTGAAAGTTGGTAGATCACCATCAGTGAAAGTTTGTGCTTGTTATCTTTTTGCTACCCTTAGTGAACATTGGTAGTTCATCATCAGTGAACTGCGGTGCTATGATATATTCTCGTTCTACCTTCAGTGAAAGTTGGTAGATCACCATCAGTGAAAGTTAGTGCTTGTTATCTTTTTGCTACCCTTAGTGAACATTGGTAGTTCATCGTCAGTGAACTGCGGTGCTATGATATATTCTCTTTCTACCTTCAGTGAAAGTTGGTAGATCACCATCAGTGAATGTTGGTACTTGTTATCTTTTTTCTTCCCTCAGTGAATGTTTGGAGTTCATCATCAATGAACGACGTTGCTATGATATATTCTCTTTCTACCTTCAGTGAAAGTTGGTAGATCACCATCAGTGAAATTTCGTGTTTGTTATCTTTTTGCTACCTTCAGTGAACGTTGGTAGTTCATCGTCAGTGAATGACGGTGCTATGATATATTCTCTTTCTACCTTCAATGAAAGTTGGTAGATCACCATAAGTGAAAGTTGGTGTTTGTTATCTTTTTTCTTCCTTCAATGAACATTGGTAGTTCATCATTAGTGAACAGCGGTGTTATGATATATTTCTCTTTCTACCTTCAGTGAAAGTTGGTAGATCACCATCAGTGAAATTTGGTGTTTGTTATCTTTTTGCTACCTTCAGTGAACGTTGGTGGTTCATCGTCAGTGAACGACGGTGCTATGATATATTCTCTTTCTACCTTCAATGAAAGTTGGTAGATCACCATCAGTAAAAGTTGGTGTTTCTTATCTTTTTGCTACCTTCAATGAACATTGGTAGTTCATCATCAGTGAACAGCGGTGCTATGATATATTTCTCTTTCTACCTTCAGTGAAAGTTGGTAGATCACCATCAGTGAAAGTTGGTGCTTGTTATCTTTTTGCTACCCTAAGTGAATGTTGGTAGTTCATCGTCAGTGAATGGCGGTGCTATGATATATTCTCTTTCTACCTTCAGTGAAAGTTGGTAGATCACCATCAGTGAAAGTTGGTGCTTGTTATCTTTTTGCTACCCTAAGTGAATATTGGTAGTTCATCGTCATTGAACGATGGTGCTATGATATATTCTATTTCTACCTTCAGTGAAAGTTGGTAGATCACCATCAGTGAACGTTGGTGTTTGTTATCTTTTTGCTACCCTAAGTAAACGTTGGTAGTTCATCGTCAGTGAACGACAGTGCTGTGATATATTCTCTTTCTACCTTCAGTGAAAGTTGGTAGATCACCATCAGTGAAAGTTGGTGCTTGTTATCTTTTTTCTACCCTCAGTGAACGTTGGTAGTTCATCGTCATTGAACGATGGTGCTATGATATATTCTTTTTTACCTTCATTGAAAGTTGGTAGATCACCATTAGAGAAAGTTGGTGTTTGTTATCTTTTTGCTACATTCAGTGAATGTTGTTAGTTAATCGTCTGTGAACGGCGGTGATATGATATATTCTCTTTCTACCTTCAGAGAAAGTTGGTAGATCACCATCAGTGAAAGTTGGTGTTTGTTATCTTTTTGCTACCCTCAGTGAACATTGATAGTTCATCGTCAGTGAACGGCGGTGCTATGATATATTCTATTTCTACCTTCAGTGAAAGTTGGTAGATCACCATCAGTGAAAGTTTGTGCTTGTTATCTTTTTGCTACCCTTAGTGAACATTGGTAGTTCATCGTCAGTGAACTGCGGTGCTATGATATATTCTCTTTTTACCTTCAGTGAAAGTTGGTAGATCACCATCAGTGAATGTTGGTACTTGTTATCTTTTTTCTTCCCTCAGTGAATGTTTGGAGTTCATCATCAATGAACGACGTTGCTATGATATATTCTCTTTCTACCTTCAGTGAAAGTTGGTAGATCACCATCAGTGAAAGTTGGTGCTTGTTATCTTTTTGCTACCCTCAGTGAATGTTGGTAGTTCATCGTCAGTGACCGGCGGTGCTATGATATATTCTCTTTCTACCTTCAGTGAAAGTTGGTAGATCACCATCAGTGAAATTTCGTGTTTGTTATCTTTTTGCTACCTTCAGTGAACGTTGGTAGTTCATCGTCAGTGAACGACGGTGCTATGATATATTCTCTTTCTACCTTCAATGAAAGTTGGTAGATCACCATAAGTGAAAGTTGGTGTTTGTTATCTTTTTTCTACCTTCAATGAACATTGGTAGTTCATCATTAGTGAACAACGGTGTTATGATATATTTCTCTTTCTACCTTCAGTGAAAGTTGGTAGATCACCATCAGTGAAATTTGGTGTTTGTTATCTTTTTGCTACCTTCAGTGAACGTTGGTGGTTCATCGTCAGTGAACGACGGTGCTATGATATATTCTCTTTCTACCTTCAATGAAAGTTGGTAGATCACCATCAGTAAAAGTTGGTGTTTCTTATCTTTTTGCTACCTTCAATGAACATTGGTAGTTCATCGTCAGTGAATGGCGGTTCTATGATATATTCTCTTTCTACCTTCAGTGAAAGTTGGTAGATCACCATCAGTGAAAGTTGGTGCTTGTTATCTTTTTGCTACCCTAAGTGAATGTTGGTAGTTCATCGTCAGTGAATGGCGGTGCTATGATATATTCTCTTTCTACCTTCAGTGAAAGTTGGTAGATCACCATCAGTGAAAGTTGGTGCTTGTTATCTTTTTGCTACCCTAAGTGAATATTGGTAGTTCATCGTCATTGAACGATGGTGCTATGATATATTTTATTTCCACCTTCAGTGAAAGTTGGTAGATCACCATCAGTGAACGTTGGTGTTTGTTATCTTTTTGCTACCCTAAGTAAACGTTGGTAGTTCATCGTCAGTGAACGACAGTGCTATGATATATTCTCTTTCTACCTTCAGTGAAAGTTGGTAGATCACCATCAGTGAAAGTTGGTGCTTGTTATCTTTTTTCTACCCTCAGTGAACGTTGGTAGTTCATCGTCATTGAACGATGGTGCTATGATATATTCTTTTTTACCTTCATTGAAAGTTGGTAGATCACCATTAGAGAAAGTTGGTGTTTGTTATCTTTTTGCTACGTTCAGTGAATGTTGTTAGTTAATCGTCTGTGAACGGCGGTGATATGATATATTCTCTTTCTACCTTCAGAGAAAGTTGGTAGATCACCATCAGTGAAAGTTGGTGTTTGTTATCTTTTTGCTACCATCAGTGAACATTAATAGTTCATCGTCAGTGAACGGCGGTGCTATGATATATTCTATTTCTACCTTCAGTGAAAGTTGGTAGATCACCATCAGTGAAAGTTTGTGCTTGTTATCTTTTTGCTACCCTTAGTGAACATTGGTAGTTCATCGTCAGTGAACTGCGGTGCTATGATATATTCTCTTTCTACCTTCAGTGAAAGTTGGTAGATCACCATCAGTGAATGTTGGTACTTGTTATCTTTTTTCTTCCCTCAGTGAATGTTTGGAGTTCATCATCAATGAACGACGTTGCTATGATATATTCTCTTTCTACCTTCAGTGAAAGTTGGTAGATCACCATCAGTGAAAGTTGGTGCTTGTTATCTTTTTGCTACCCTCAGTGAACGTTGGTAGTTCATCGTCAGTGACCGGCGGTGCTATGATAAATTCTCTTTCTACCTTCAGTGAAAGTTGGTAGATCACCATCAGTGAAATTTGGTGTTTGTTATCTTTTTGCTACCTTCAGTGAACGTTGGTAGTTCATTGTCAGTGAACGACGGTGCTATGATATTTTCTCTTTCTACCATCAATGAAAGTTGGTAGATCACCATCAGTAAAAGTTGGTGATTGTTATCTTTTTGCTACCTTCAATGAACATTGGTAGTTCATCATCATTGAACAGCGGTGCTATGATATATTTCTCTTTCTACCTTCAGTGAAAGTTGGTAGATCACCATCAGGGAAAGTTGGTGCTTGTTATCTTTTTTCTACCCTAAGTGAATGTTGGTAGTTCATCGTCAGTGAACGGCGGTGCTATGATATATTCTCTTTCTACCTTCAGTGAAAGTTGGTAGATCACCATCAGTGAAAGTTGGTGCTTGTTATCTTTTTGCTACCCTCAGTGAATGTTGGTAGTTCATCGTCAGTGAACGGCGGTTCTATGATATATTCTCTTTCTACCTTTAGTGAAAGTTGGTAGATCATCATCTGTGAAAGTTGGTGCTTGTTATCTTTTTGCTACCCTCAGTGAACGTTGGGAGTTCATCGTCAGTGAACGGTGGTGCTATGATATATTCTCTTTCTACCTTCAGTGAAAGTTGGTAGATCACCATCAGTAAAAGTTGGTGCTTGTTATCTTTTTTCTACCCTAAGTGAATGTTGGTAGTTCATCGTCAGTGAACGGCGGTGCTATGATATATTCTCTTTCTACCTTCAGTGAAAGTTGGTAGATCACCATCAGTGAAAGTTGGTGCTTGTTATCTTTTTGCTACCCTCAGTGAATGTTGGTAGTTCATCGTCAGTAAACGGCGGTTCTATGATATATTCTCTTTCTACCTTTAGTGAAAGTTGGTAGATCATCATCTGTGAAAGTCGGTGCTTGTTATCTTTTTGCTACCCTAAGTGAATATTGGTAGTTCATCGTCAGTGAACGGCGGTGCTATGATATATTCTTTTTCTACCTTCAGTGAAAGTTGGTAGATCACCATCAGTGAAATTTGGTGTTTGTTATCTTTTTTCTACCTTCAGTGAACGTTGGTAGTTCATCGTCAGTGAACGACGGTGCTATGATATATTCTCTTTCTACCATCAACGAAAGTTGGTGTTTGTTATCTTTTTGCTACCTTTAATGAATGTTGGTAGTTCATCGTCAATGAACGACGGTGCTATGATATATTCTCTTTCTACCTTCAGTGAAAGTTGGTAGATCACCATCAGTGAACGTTGGTGTTTGTTATCTTTTTGCTACCCTCAATGAACGTTGTTAGTTCATCGTCAGTGAACAACAGTGCTATGATATATTCTCTTTCTACCTTCAGTGAAAGTTGGTAGATCACCATCAGTGAAAGTTCGTGCTTGTTATCTTTTTTCTACCCTCAGTGAATGTTGGTAGTTCATCGTCAGTGAACGACGGTGCTATGATATATTCTTTTTCTACCTTCATTGAAAGTTGGTAGATCACCACCAGAGAAAGTTGGTGTTTGTTATCTTTTTGCTACCTTCAGTGAACGTTGTTAGTTCATCGTCAGTAAACGGCGGTGATATGATATATTCTCTTTCTACCTTCAGAGAAAGTTGGTAGATCACCATCAGTGAAAGTTGGTGTTTGTTATCTTTTTGCTACCCTCAGTGAACGTTGGTAGTTCATCGTCAGTGAACGGCGATGCTATGATATATTCTATTTCTAGCTTCAGTGAAAGTTGGTAGATCACCATCAGTGAAAGTTTCTGCTTGTTATCTTTTTGCTACCCTTAGTGAACATTGGTAGTTCATCTTCAGTGAACTGCGGTGCTATGATATATTATCTTTCTATCTTCAGTGAAAGTTGGTAGATCACCATCAGTGAAAGTTGGTACTTGTTATCATTTTTATACCCTCAGTGAATGTTGGGAGTTCATCGTTAATGAACGGCGGTGCTATGATATATTCTCTTTCTACCTTCAGTGAAAGTTGGTAGATCACTATCAGTGAAAGTTGGTGTTTGTTATCTTTTTGCTACCCTCAGTGAACGTTGGTAGTTCATCGTCAGTGACTAGCGGTGCTATGATATATTCTCTTTCTACCTTCAGTGAAAGTTGGTAGATCACCATCAGTGAAATTTGTTGTTTGTTATCTTTTTGTTACCTTCAGTGAACGTTGGTAGTTCATCATCAGTGAACGACGGTGCTGTGATATATTCTCTTTCTACCTTCAATGAAAGTTGGTAGATCTCCATCAGTGAAAGTTGGTGTTCGTTATCTTTTTGCTACCTTCAATGAACATTGGTAGTTCATCGTCAGTGAACAGCGGTGTTATGATATATTTCTATTTCTACCTATAGTGAAATTTGGTAGATCACCATCAGTGAACATTTGTGTTTGTTATCTTTTTGCTATCCTCAGTGAATGTTGGTAGTTCATCGTCAGTGAACGGCGGTGCTATGGTATATTCTCTTTCTACCTTCAGTGAAAGTTGGTAGATCACCATCAGTGAAAGTTGGTGCTTGTTATCTTTTTTCTACCCTCAGTGAATGTTGGTAGTTCATCGTCAATGAACGGCGGTGCTATGATATATTCTCTTTATACCTTCAATGAAAGTTGGTAGATCACCATCGGTGAAAGTTGGTGTTTGTTATCTTTTTTCTACCTTCATTGAACGTTGGTAATTCATCTTCAGTGAACGACGGTGCTATGATATATTCTCTTTCTACCTTCAGAGAAAGTTGGTAGACCACCATCAGTGAAAGTTGATGTTTGTTATCTTTTTGCTACCCTCAGTGAACGTTGGTAGTTCATCGTCAGTGAAAGACAGTTCTATGATATATTCTCTTTGTACCTTTAGTGAAAGTTGGTAGATCGCCATCAGTGAAAGTTGGTGCTTGTTGTGTTTTTGTTACCCTCAGTGAACGTTGGTAGTTCATCGTCAATGAACGGCGGTGCTATGATATATTCTCTTTCTACCTTCAGTGAAAGTTGGTAGATCACCATCAGTGAAAGTTGGTGCTTGTTATCTTTTTGCTACCCTCAATGAACATTGATAGTTCATCTTCAGTGAATGGTGGTGCTATGATATATTCTCTTTCTACCTTCAGTGAAATTTGGTAGATCACCATCAGTGAAAGTTGGTGCTTGTTATCTTTTCGCTATCCTCAGTGAACGTTGGTAGTTCATCGTCAGTGAGCGGCGGTGCTATGATATATTCTCTTTCTACCTTCAGTGAAAGTTGGTACATCACCATCAGTGAAAGTTGGTGTTTTTTATCTTTTTTCTACCTTTAGTGAATGTTGGTAGTTCATCGTCAGTGAACGACGATGCTACATATATTCTCTTTCTAGCTTCAGTGAAAGTTGGTATATCAGCATCAGTGGAAGTTGGTGTTTGTTATCTTTTTGCTACCTTCAGTATACGTTGGTAGTTCATCATCAGTGAACGGTATTGCTATGATATATTATCTTTCTACCTTCAGTGAAAGTTGGTGTTTGTTATCTTTTTACTACCCTCAGTGAACGTTTGTATTTCATCATCAGTGAACGGCGGTGCTATGATATATTCTCTTTATACCTTCAATGAAAGTTGGTGATCACCATCAATGGAAGTTAGTGCTTGTTATCTTTTTGCTACCCTTAGTGAACGTTGGTAGTTCATCATCAGTGAACGGTGGTGCTATGATATATTCTCTTTCTACCTTCAGTGAAAGTTTGTAGATCACCATCAGTTAAAGTTGGTGTTTGTTATTATTTTGCCACCTTCAATGAACATTGGTAGTTCATCGTCAGTGAACAACGGTGATATGATATATTCTCTTTCTACCTTCAGTGAAAGTTGGTAGATCACCATCAGTGAAAGTTGGTGTTTGTTATCTTTTTGCTACCATCAACGAACGTTGGTAGTTCATCATCAGTGAACAGTGATGCTTTGATATTTTCTCTTTACCTTCAGTAAAAGTTAGTAGATCATTGGCAGTGAACGTCGATGATTGTTATCTTTTTTCTACCCTCAGTAAACGTTGGTAGCTTCGCCTTCAATGGGAGTTGGTGTATCCTTTGACCATTTTACCATCCTCTCTGAGTCGGGTCTTTTGATCCCACAGTGATTTATTTTCCCGGTCGGGTCGCTCTCTTGTTTCTTTATTATTGTTACATACCCAATGGTGTTTCGCGTCTCTTTGGTCTTGTTCACATGCATTCATGATCATAAACATTTGCATGGCATATTAGGGCCAAAAAATAGGGTTTGTTTTATATTTAAGTATCTTCGATTGCGTCAACACGAAGACTTTTAAGCTTCATATCTACGGATAGAAGAAACTTAAATAAGGGCAGCTGTTGTACCCCAATTTTTGCCCCTAAGATCCCTTCATCATATCATGTTGATTCCATTATAATAAGATCACACTAGGATTCTTGGTTCACCTCCCTATATTTAGATTTGCACTTTGAGGAATCACCAAGCACCTTGACTTGTGTTCTTTTATGATCATGAATTTTTTTTTTGTCTTGATTTCTTCTTTTAATTAATAAAATGAAATGTTGGTTTGTCTTGCTTGTTATCCATGCAGGTAAAGGAAATGAGATTTAACAAGTTGCCCCATGGGTTCATGAGTTTATTTCCATGCCCTAGTCAATAAAGATTGAGAATTTCAAGCCTAACCATTGAAGTTTTTTTGTAGGAAATGGCATGGAAAGCTTATTTTGGTTCACCATATTTCAAGATTATCAAATTTGATCCAAAAAAGTACTAGGGGTTGATTGAAAAAGAGTCATGTTTGGACAAGATTTTATTCCTTTTGGTCACAAATGCATATTTCTCTCAACTCTCAAGATATGGAAGTGGTTGTGGTTGCTATTATTTCTCATTATAATCCTCAACAACTTCTATTTACAAAGCATTTGTTTTGGCACAAGAAGTTTGTTCAAAATTGTCAAAGTTCCTCAAGGCATGTTTCTTAATCTAGGAGCTAGGGTTTTAAACTTCAAAGGAGTATATCTTGCTCATCTTTTGGTATTTTTGAGTGATTCAAAATACATCATTCTCTTCAAAGGGTTATTAACAAATAACTTTAAAAGTTCCAAGGATTTTCCATGTGGAATGAACTTGATGAGGAAGAAATATTACAAGTCCTCTAGATGAATCCCCAATTTTTCATGTGTGACTTCAAATGATCATAACTTGGTCAATTTGTATCACATTGAGCCCACTCTTTTTCCATAATGATCTTGATGATGTGAAATTTATGCCTTCTTTTATGTGAAAATTTAGAAAATGTATGGAAGTTTCCTTAAGGATACAAACGATTATAGGTCATTTTATGAAATTTTGCCAACTTCAACAAGTCATAACTTTCTCAATTTTTGGAGATTTTGAATGGTTCAAGTTTCAAAATATCATTCAAGAGATCTACTTCATGCCATCATTTTTGGTAAAGATAAAATTCCAAGTGGAAGGCTATGTTTGGATGCAAGACATTATAGGTCACTTTTGAAGAAAATTTTGAAATATTTCTAAGTATGGAAAGTCAACATTTTTTCTCCAACTTTCACTCAACAAAACTTTCAGCTCAATCATCCATTTGATTCCATTCTTTTTTCATTGCAAAGCTTGTAACCTCATCTTTCTAAAGCATTAAGAATCATGCCCTAAGACTCCTTCAGCTGAGAACGCCATTGGTCAAAAGTTGGCAATTTGAAACTAAATTTTTCAATCCTTGATTTGGCTTCTAAACACTTTGTTTCTACGCGTTTATGCATCTAAACCTTTTTAATGAAGTTCCAGAAGTGATTAGCATAGCAAAGCCCGCATTTTGGATGAGTTTTGATCAAATTAGAAGTCACACTTTTCTTTTTACAACTTCACACGATTTCCCTCCAAACTTCATAATTTCACACGCTTGGACATTCCATTTGATTCCCTAAAAATAGAGGGTCATTCCCCATTCATTTCCTCAAGCTTGGATAGCCAGAATCACCCTGCCAAACTTGTTCCATAACTCAGAATTCAACAACTTCGAAATCCATATACAAACCTTTTTCAATCCAATTTTTCCATCAATTCACCTTCCTTGATCTTCCCTGAAGCTAACCATATAATTACATTCAAGAAGCGTTCCCTATATTGCTCCATAGAAGTTCAGTTTCTGAGCTCTACAACTCAACTTCAATAGGTAGATTCCTTCATCAATTCTTCAAAACTTTGATATCATTGTGATGCTCTCATTGCCCTGGTTCTAGTCGCAACACTTTCTTTTTACTGGAAACACGTTTTGACCATGAAATTTCAAATCCCTTTTCAAAACTTTCCTTCCAAATTGCTTGAGCTACAATTTATATAAATTTGGCGCGAGGGTGTGGTTGTCTTCATCTTGAAGAGACGAAGCGAATGGCATAGGTCTGAGCTTATGATTTTACAGTTTGAGAGACTTGCAATTCACGTTGGCTGGAGGTTGAAGATGACCAACGTGTCATCTTCTAACCAATGATGGCGCGCCACTTGTTATTTTTGAATTCTAATTTAATAATTGATTCAGTGCTTTATTCACTAATGACCATGATATGCACAGTGCGCCAGATCCTTTGGATCTGATTACTAACGCGTTTTGACTCTCATCCAATGGTCCACATATTTTTGACTTTTATTTTCTTTTCTGATTTTTATATTTAATTGTTTTAAACTTCAAAAAATCCTAGAAAATTCATTTTAAGTCCAAAAAATCTGAAAAAATTATGGAAAATATTTTTGATTGTTCTCTTTCTGATTTTTATTTTTTCACAATTTAATTTTGTGTTTTGGTATTTTTTTATAAATTTACACTTTATTTGAATTGTTTTAAATGCTTAAAAATACTTTTATGCATTTTTAAATTCTAAAAAATTTATGGAACGATCCAATGATATTGTTACAAATATTGGTGACCTTATTTTATTTTTGTTTATGAATTCGTTATTTCTTATCATTTTTGGTTTATTTTACCCTTTTCTTTTAATTTTAAAAATAGTATCTGACTTTAAATAATTACCAAAAAACTTATAAAACGATTTGAGTCCTTTTCTGATTTTTCAATGGTCTTACTTTTTATTTCTTGATTAATTTGAACATAGTTGATATTTTTCTCTTTTATTTCCATTTTAAAACTTTTTTTAAAAACTTTTTTTGTATATATTGAATGTAATATTATTTTGTGACTATTTTCTGGCTAATCTTGGGTTAAATTTTTGATCATGAACTTTATTAACATCATTGGATCCATGGTGTTGATTCTAACTCCACAAAAATGGATGAATGATTTTAATAATAGTTTGATTAAATTTAATTCAAAAGTGGTTTGTATATTCTCTCCCACCCCTCTTCATCTCATCCCCTTCTTATTGCACTAAATGTTGTTGGAGCATGATCTCTATATCATGTCTCAAAATAAAGGGTGCATAGATTACTATTGACCGGCCTCAAAATAGGTGTGACTTCTATATAAGTCCACTTACGATTGCTTAATATAGCGCTAAATTTTGTCCCGATTCGAATAAATGATTATTCGTGGCCCAAACTTATGTTTGTAAGCCCAAGTATGTTAATTTGATCTCTTTGATCCAATAACCTTGAGATTCATTGTGTGGAGGCTTTGGTTCTACCAATCCTCTAATGGATCTACAACACCTTTGGTCAACATGAATCACTTAAACATCGTTGATCATTAAATGGTACTCATAAGGTTTACAAATGGATGATATACTTGACAAAAAGCAAATGAAACTTGTTGTGTGGAGGCTTTGATTCTACCAATCCTCTAATGAGTTCCAAATGTAAGTTTCAAGATGATCATCCAACTGACCACTAATCACTAATAATTTATTTTATCCTTTATTCTTTTATTATATGCCCCTTTTATTTTTATGCATTATTTACTTTTAGCATTTACATTTCATGCTATTTTCATATTTTCTCATTTGAGCATTTACTTTCTTGTCATTTTAATTTTTGCTCACTTGAGCTTTTCTTTTCTTTTCTTAAGATACCTAATAATCAACACAAACCCTAAAAATCTTTAATGAAGCTTGGACTATTTGGTTACTATCCTTGGTATTATGGAGCATTGGACTTTTTGGACTAAGGATTAGAAGCCTTGGCCTATGATTGGAGAACTTGTGATCTTATCTGATTATTTTTTCTGGAGCTCTTGAGGTTTACCTCAAGACATTGGGTTGTTTGTTTGTTTTTGTGTGCAGGATATTGTGATTACACCCTTTATTTGTAATCTAGAATTCACTCGTATACAACCGTTACTCTGCCCAATTTTTGTGAAGACTTAATACACTTGAAGTTTGGTTCTCTCGAGAGGGTTTGTATTTTTGCTTGTTTGGTTTCAATCCAAAGAATGAGAATTCTATCTTGGCCCATAGTGTCAAGTATTGGCTTCTTGTTGGTTAGATGGTTCTTATCCCTAGCTTTTACCTTATGCTTTAGGATAGCCTCTTCTTCTCCTCCCATCTTTTTTAATTTCAGAAATATTCTCCCTCCTTTTGAAAACTCTTCTTGTTCTTTTTAAAACTTGAACCACTTTCATAATAAACTTGGACTTAGGTCAATGCATTTTCAAACATTTTCATAAATAAACCCTAATCAATCTAATAATACCTTGACCTTTTTGTGAGAAGACTAAAAGTCAATCAATCTCATTTCAAACCATTTTTGCCACTTTGGCTTTTATCTTAAAAATTTTCTCGAAAGATTAGACTCTTGTCAATCCTTGTAGTGATGCAAATAGCTATACTTCTACAATGTGTAGTGAAGATAGATATTTTCCACTTGGGTGTTGAGTGAGGCATTATTGATTTTTTTTAAATCCAAGCCATATCCTCCACTTTGAGATGATGCAAATTCTCCTTTCTCATGATTATGGGTTGTAAATATGTTTTCCACACGGACAATGACGATGATGTTTTATCTCATAAAATTAACCAACACATTTGTGTTTTGTTTTAAAATTTTTAAAAGAGGAACTATGTGTGCCTTGATCCCCTATTGAACGAAAAGGTGGTACGTAGGCACTAAAGGTTCGCAACTGCGGCGGGTACAAAAATAAAAATAAATATATATATTTATTTTCTCATCTCCACCATCTATTTTATACAACATTTTTTTATAGCCAAAATATACAGATTTTACAAAGAGGTTCATGTGGAGTACCGTAGATATTTAGGGTGCTAATACCTTCCCTTTGCATAACCAACCCCCTTACCTAGAATCTTTCCCCCTCTTTTTGGGTTATTTTCTCTTTTCCCATTCCTTTGGACACAATAAAGCACGGTGGCAATTTTTATTTTGATATGTATAAGTCTAGTCAATCCAATGGTTTGTCTTAAACATTTCTACCGCTACAATTAGTCACCCTTTTTTGATGGGTGCATTCTATAATGATTTTAAATATTTTGCCTGCTTAGGCAATTGCACCATGGGCCTTATCGTTAATTGTATTTTTGCTTTTATTTTTCCAATTTATGTTCATGCCAATTTTATTTGTATGCCCATATGCATGTAAGTGGGTTATGGATATATGGTAGCCCCATGGTCACGTGGTTTTGACAAAACCACAGTGATTAGTTTTGAAAAAAGCCCTTAATCCTCTTTGATATGCCTGATGCTGCTTAATAATAGGTTGGCCTCTTTGTGAAGATAATTTCATCCCTGCTCTACCCTTTTTAGGATTTTCAACTCCAGTTTAAGTAATAATTTTGAGGCATAAGGATGCCTTTTAGGAATTTGTTTTGTTTTAATTTTTAAGGCATTTCCCAGAAGTTTTGATTTAAATAACTCTATAGGCTCATAGAAGCCGAGAAACATTCTTTAAGCGTCGAATTTTCCATGCAGAGATATTGCCATATAGGCACTAGCCCCAAGTCCCTGGCTATGAAAAAGCACACAGGCTATAAAGTTGACCTTAGTCGACTCAGGGGTACAACTTTTGAGTGTCCCTAGTTAAAGTACACGACCTGAAATATTACACCTGAGGCGGCTCAAGTTTGAACCGAGGTGTAGTGTTCGGAAAGTTACACCTAAGGAGAATCAAGATATGAACTAAGGTTCCTAGTATAGAAAGGTTACACCTGAGGCAACTCAAGTTTGAACCGAGGTGCTGATCTTGGAAAGGTTACATGTGAGGCAGATCAAATTTGAATGGAGCTGCAGAGCCTGGAAAGGTTTTTGCTCGGAAGTTACCACTTGGCAAGGAGTTACCACGATAGAAGTTAACCTCTAATTTTTCTTGGGAGTGACCCAATGGAAGTTACCACTTGACAAGGAGTTAAACCTGAAAGGTTTCCCTTAGGTGACTCAAGACTTAAACCGAGGTGCATAGCCTTTGAGAATGACCTCAGACAAACTCTAAAGGGACCCAATTAAGGTACATCGCCTAGAAGGTTGCACCTAAGGCGGCCCAAGTTGGAATCGAGGTGCAGAGCTCAGAAAGGTTACACCTGAGCTGGCCCAAGCAGGAACCAATGTGTAGAGCCCGAAAAGGTTACACCTCAGGTGGCCCAAGTTAGAACCGAGGTGCAGAGCTCAGAAAGGTTACACCGGAGGCGACCCAAGTTTGAACCGAGGTGCAGAGCCTTCGAAGGTGAACCCTGGATAACAATGTCATTTGTTTTTCATGATGCTTTTCATGGGTTACCTCATTAAAAACCCATGCCCTTTTCATGGAAAATAGTGCACCCGTTTTATTCATTACATGAGCTTATATAATTTTAGCTGAAATAAATCTTAAGACTAGATACATGCCAAGTCATAGGAATTTCTATGCTAAATAATTTCTTTAGCTTGTAAGCTCCGTTGCTAAGTTTCTCAATTACCCAGAAAGGTCCCTCCCAGTTTGGTGAGAGTTTCCCCTTCTTTGTTGGATCTGTGACCTTCTTTAGAACTAGATCCCCTTTGAAAAGGCCCCTTTATTTCACCTTCATATTGAATTGTCGGGCTATCCTTTGCTTGGCTGTTATTTCTCGTATATGTGCAGTGTTTCCAATTTCATCAAGTAAATCAGCTTCACTTTCCAGATGCCCATTATTGACATTTTCTTCAAAGCTTATTCTCCTCCAGGACGAAGTTTTGACTTCCACCGGGATCATGGCGTTAGCCCCATATACCATTCTAAACGGTGTTTCCCTGGTCATGGAGTGAGCAGTGGTGTGATAAGACCATAATATCTGATGGAGGTACTCGGCCCATAATCCTTTTGCTTCATCTAACTTCTTTTGGAGGCATTATCTTTATGGTTCTAGATTTGAAGTATTTAGAAACCATACGAGTTTAAAGTATTTATTTGATCAGAAGGAATTGAATACGAGACAACGAAGATGGTTGGAGTTATTAAAAGATTACGATTTCAGTTTAAATTATCATCCAGGAAAAGCGAATGTGTTGGTTGATGTGTTAAGTCGAAAGACTTTACAAATGTCGCCAATGATGGTTAAAGAGTTGGAATTAATTGAACAGATTAGAGATATGAGCTTAGTTTACAAAGTGACACCGAGGAGTGTTATGTTGGGAATGTTAAAAATTAATTATGATTTTCTGGATAGTATCAGAGAAGCTCAAAAGTTAGACGTGAAACTGGTAGATTCGATGGTTAAAATCGATCAATCTGAGGATAGAGATTTTAAGTTAGATGCGCAGGGTGTGTTGAGATTCCGTAATCAAGTTTGTATTCCTGATGATACGGAGATGAAGAAAGTGATTCTCGAGGAAAGTCATAGAAGCAAGTTGAGCATTCATCCAGGAGCTACAAAAATGTACAACGATTTTAAGAATTTATTTTGGTGGCCTGGGATGAAGCGTGATGTGGCGCAGTTTGTGTATGCATTTTTAACTTCTCAGAAGTCAAAAGTTGAACATCAAAAGCCTGCAGGGTTGATGCAACCGTTAGAAGTTCCAGAATGGAAATGGGATAGAATTTTGATAGACTTTGTGACGGTGTTACCTAATACTTCAAGAGGACATGATATAATTTTGGTCATTGTTGATAGTCTTACAAAGTAGGCTCATTTTATTGCTATTAACATCAGTTTTCCAATATCAAAGTTGGCAAAGATTTACACTAGTTGAATCGTGAAACTACATGGTATTCCTTTGTGTATTATTTCGGATAGAGATCCGGGGTTTACTTTAGATTTTTGGAAGTGTTTGCAAGAGGCGTTGGGTTCTAAGTTGAGGTTGAGTTCGGCGTATCATCCTCAGACGGATGGTCAAACTGAAAGGACTATTCAATCGTTAAAAGATTTGTTGAGGGCATGTGTTCTTGAGAGCATGTGCTCTGAAAGGACTATCCTAATAGAGTTTACTTATAATAACATTTACCATTCTAGTATTTAAATGGAAACTTTTGAAGTGTTGTATGGTCGGAGATGTAGAACTCCTTTATGTTGGCATGAGTCTGGAGAAAGTGTAGTGATTGAACCTGAAATTGTCCGAGATACTACTGAGAAGGTGAAGTTGATTCGAGAAAAGATGAAAACTTTCCAAAGTAGATAGAAAAGTTATCATGACAAACGAAGGAAAGATTTAGAATTTCAAGCAAGTGACCATGTGTTTCTGAGAGTTACAACAGTGACTCGTGTGTGGCGTACATTGAAATCTAAGAAGCTCACTATCCGTTTTATTGGTCTGTATCAGATTTCGAACAGAGTTGGAAATGTTGCTTATAGAGTGGATTTACCGCCTAATCTTTCGAATTTGCATGATGTGTTTCATGTGTCACAATCCCAGAAGTATATTTCAGATCCATCTCATGTTATTCATATACATGATGTGCAAGTAAGGGATATTCTCACTTTGGAGACGATGCATGTACAAATTGCAGATCGTGAAATGAAGACTCTAAGAGGCAAGGAGATTTCTTTGGTGAAGTAGTCTAGTTAGGAGCCGCCGGAGAAAGCATGAAGTGGGACTTAGAAAGAAAGACACGGGACTCTTATCTTGAGTGGTTCGAACAAGGTAAATTTTCAAGGACGAAAATATTCTAAGTGAGGGAGAGTTGTAACGCCCGTTAATTTAATTAATTATTTAATTAGTTATTTTCGAATTACTCGTTGAAGTTGTGAGGCGTTGTGAATTGTTGGCATAAGTTGCTATATTATTACTAGTTAATTAATTTGTTGATTAATAATAGTAATAATATTAGAAAGTATAGAATATTAGTAGAATATTAGTTGGACCTATTGTGATGGTTAGAAGTAGTAATATGTGTGGTGTGTAAGTTGAGCCCATTAGGAATAATAATATTATTATTAGGTTTAGTTATAATAATAAGAAATTAGGTTAATTAGAGAGATTAAGAAAGTCTTGGAGCAGTAACGTATGAAGTTGCAGAGAAGAGGAACAAGGAAAAGGGGAAAACCTAGGTTCGATTGGAAAATTGTAAAGCAACCTTCAATCCAAGGTAAGGATGGGGTTCTGGCTCTATAATAGGGTATATGATTAATAGTATGTGGGAGTTGGGTTCGTATAAAAATTGTTACTATGTGCAAATGGTATTGAGAATTATACCGAATTCCTGTTGTTTTCATATCTATTGTTGTCTCTGTAAAATCGTATTTTCTATGAAATATTGAGGTTCTCTGCAATTATATATTATTCTAAGATGAAATTAGTATTCGGAGGAAAATTAGTTGGACTCTGCATTGAAAAATGAAGGGACTGCGTGAAAGTATACACTGCTGAGGGGTACACAAAGTGTGTCGAGGAGCACACAAATAGTGAGTGTGCCAAGGGGGAGACTAACGGTGCCAGTCGGCACCATAAGTGAGAGAGAGGGAGAGTTCCGAGTGGCACACCACCTGTGCCGAGGGGCACATTGTCCATTTTTGTTAATCATATTCCTTTTTGTTCTGTCATGAATTAATAATTTTGATAGTAACATCCCGGTAAATGATTTACACATGAGTAGTAGATTAGTAGGAAACAAAGTACTACCTATAGGTATAATTAATAGATATTTAAATTAACTAATTTAATTAAGTTAGTATATGTATATGTATATTGGAGATATTAAAGTAGCAAGATTAATTTATATCACAGAGTTATAATACTTAGAAGTAGCAGAGTTAGCAATAAAAATAACAGATTAGTTTTAAATAGCGGTGACAAAAATATAATAGCAGCGCAGGATAATCTAGCAAGAAAGTCATTAAAAATAACCTAGCTTGTAAAGTAGTAGCATCGGAATAGTCTTAACAATATTAATACAGAGTAGAAATATTTGTAATTTGAGAAGAATAATTAGCCGGTTTTGGTAGAATTGTCCAGATAATTTCGTGCAACATTTGTAATGTATTTTGGTCGAGACCGAGAATTGAAGGACTTTTCATAATACATGAATTTGCAGGTGATGGTGATTTTTGTTGAAATGCCTATCATTATTGGCAATATCAGGTTGTAGGCTTATGGCCAGTGTTGAATGATCATTGAATTAATTGTTGTTGATTTTTATTACATTCATACTGTTGTCGCATACATAGCATATCAAGTTGCAGTTTATGCTCGATAAGTTGTCCTGGATTGGAAAATTAAGTTGAAGGCTTACGCCTTGTTGATTCCTCTATTAATTGGCAGATTATTAAGTTGGGAGTTTTACTCTGTTGCTACCACATGCATTTGCATCGTAACAAGTCGAATTTCATGTTGCATCTTGAGTTGCTATGTTGATGAATTAGTTGTGATATTATGTTGATGACTTGGTTGTAATGGATGTCGTTTAAAAGCTATGAAGCGGTGATTTTGTATGATCTCATTCTAATATATTATTTATCATACATCCAATTATATTGTTTGATATCTCACCCCTTCTGTTTGAATGTTACCCCTATGTTGGTAATGTGCAGGTAATCCAGAATGAAGGTTGTTTACCTTCAGTAGTTCGAGTCGGTGTTGTCTCTCTGATACGTAGCACTCGAGGGGTGGGGGATGAACACATGTTTTCTTTATTGTTAGTTTTCATTATGTTGCTGAATTTTTAAGTTGTTTTCATTAATGACTTGTTGTCTTAAAGCCGTTTTGAGTTAGACAAGAGGTTATGATGTTTTCGGTTGAATTTGTGAATCCGCTGTGTAGCAACGAAAGTTGTTTTATTTTTAAAGACTAAATAGGTTGTTATCGATTCATCCGAATTTTATGTGTTATGTATCTGAACTATACGAGATTAAATTACGTTGTTTCTAAGTTGGAAATGTAGCATTCCATTTGTTTGTTGGAGATTTTGTAACTTTGATTTTATATAATTTGTTGGATAGAAGTGGGTGTTACATTAGTGGTATCAGAGCAGGTAGGTCTGTCTGACCAAGTTGTCGAGTCGTAGTTATGTCTAACAATCGAGTATTGTTAACTTGAGTTCTAACCGTTATTTATGTTGTACTGATAAGTTGATATGGCGGGAAGTAATGACGCTGCACTTGCTGCTGCTTTGGAAGCAACGACGCATGCTATAGAGAATCAGCCGAACACTGACGAGAATGTTGGATCTCGTAGCTTGGCGACCTTCCATAGGGAGAATCCGCCTACCTTCAAGGGTAAGTATGATCCTAACGGAACATTAGATTGGTTGAAGGAGATTGAGAGAATCTTCCATGTGATGGACTGCACTCCAGCGCAGAAGGTACGGTATGGAACTCATATGCTAGCAGTCGAGGCTGATGACTGGTGGTTAGAGACTTGTCAGAAATTGGAAGCTGCAGGTGAAAATATCACTTGGGTTGTGTTCTGTAGGGAATTTATGAGGAAATATTTCCCTAAAGACGTTCGTGGTAAGAAGAAAGTCAATTTTCTAGAGCTGAAGCAAGGAAGTATGTCTGTTACTAAATATGGTGCAAGGTTTGTTGAGTTGGCTAAGTTTTACCCGCACTACAGTGAGGAAAATGCTGAGTTTTCAAAGTGCATCAAGTTTGAGAACGGGTTGCGCCCAGAGATCAAGAAGGCAGTTGGATACCAGAAGATTAGTATCTTTGCTGATTTGATTGATAGTTGTAGGATTTATGAAGAAGATAATAATGCTCACTATAAGATTATCAATGAGAAGAGGGGTAAGCACCAATAGAACCATGGTAATCCTTA
This sequence comes from Vicia faba, assembly GCA_948472305.1. Classification (NCBI taxonomy): domain Eukaryota; kingdom Viridiplantae; phylum Streptophyta; class Magnoliopsida; order Fabales; family Fabaceae; genus Vicia; species Vicia faba. Next base: position 341,106,098 of record OX451740.1, read on the forward strand.
CGATTCCCCAACTGGTAACGGTAAACAAAAAGTTACTGAGGGTCATAGAATTAGTGGGGGAGATGCTCCTACTGGCGTGGTTTGTTTCAAATGTAGAAAACCTGGTCATAAGAGCAATGTATGTACTACTGAGGTGCAGACGTGTTTCCGTTATGGTAAAACTGGACATGCAATATCTGAGTGCAAGCATAAAGATATGATTTGATTCAATTATGGTGAAGAAGGATACATTGGTAGTTAATGTCAGAAACCAAAGAAGGCGTAAACCAGTGGTAAATTGTTCGCATTGGCTGGGACTCAGACAACTAATGAGGACAGACTCATCAGAGGTACATGTTTCATTAATAGTACTCCTTTAATTACTATTATTGATACTGGTGTTAATCATTGCTTTATTGCTGCTGACTGTGTTGAAAGATTGGGTCTTATGTTGTCTTCTTTGAATGGAGAAATGGTCGTCGATATTCCCTCTAAAGGATCAGTGACTACTTCTCTTGTGTGTTTAAAGTTTCCTTTGTCGATCTTCGACCGATACTTTGTTGTTGATTTGGTTTGTTTGCCTTTAAGTGGGTTAGATGTGATTTTATGTATGAATTGGTTAGAACATAACTATGTTCATATTAACTATTATAACAAGTCGGTGAGGTTTTCTACTCCCGAAGAGGAGGAAGCTGGTATGTTATCTGCTAGACAGTTGAGGCAGTTGATACAAGAAGAGGCTCATATGCTCTCGTTGATGATGTTGCTGTCTGTCGAGAATCAAGCTATAATTAAGGAATTGCAAGTGGTGCATGAATTTCCTGAAGTTTTCCCTGATGAAATTCCTGATGTACCGCCAGAGAGAGAAGTCGAATTTACTATTGATCTTGTACCTGGTACCATGCCTATTTCTATTGCACCATACATGATGTCTTCATCTGAATTGTCAGAATTAAAGAAGCAATTGGAAGAGTTACTTAAAAGAAATTTGTAAGACCCTGTGTCTTGCCGTGGGGAGCTCTAGTGTTGTTAGTAAAGAAGAAAGATGGAAGTATGAGACTTTGTGTTAATTATAGACAATTGAATAAAGTGACGATTAAAAAAAAGTATCCAGTTCCTAGAATAGACGACCTGAAGGATCAATTCGTGGGTGCTCGAGTGTTTAGTAAGATTGATTTGAGGTCGGGTTATCATCAGATTAAAGTGAAGGATGAAGATATCCAGAAGACGACTTTCAGAATGCGTTATGGACATTATGAGTATTTGGTGATGCCTTTCGGTGTTACTAATGCTCCTGGAGTATTCATGGAGTATATGAGCCGTATCTTTCATACTTATTTGGATAAGTTTGTAGTGGTGTTCATTGATGACATCTTGATTTACTCAAAATCGGAAGAAGAGCATGCAAAACACTTAAGAATAGTATTGCAAGTTTTGAAAGAGAAGAAGTTGTATGCAAATCTGTCTAAGTGTGAATTTTGGTTAAAAGAGATTAGTTTTTCTTCGTCATGTTACCTCAAGTAGTGGTATTACTGTAGATCCATCTAAAGTAGATGTTGTGTTGTAATGGGAAATTCCAAAGTCGGCTACCGAGATAAAAGCTTTTTGGGATTAGTTGGTTATTATAAAAGGTTTATCGAAGGTTTTTATAAGTTGGAACTTTCGTTGACTAAGTTGACTTGTAAAGGTAGAGCTTATGTGTGGGATGTTCAGTGTGAAGAAAGTTTTGCAAAATTGAAGAAGAGATTGACGTCGGCTCTGATTTTGACATTACCTAATCCAGGAGAACCTTTTGTGGTATATTGTGATGCTTCCAAGATGGGTCTAGGAGGTGTGCTTATGCAGAATGAAAAGGTAGTTGCTTATGCGATAAGGAATTTGAGGAATCGTGAAAAGAACTATCCAACGCATGATTTAGAGCTTGATGCAGTTGTTTTTGTGTTTAAGATTTGGAGGCATAATCTTTATCTTTCTAGATTTGAAGTATTTAGCGACCATAAGAGTTTAAAGTATTTATTTGATCAGAAGGAATTGAATATGAGACAAAGAAGATGGTCGGAGTTATTAAAAGATTACGATTTCAGTTTTAATTATCATCTAAGAAAAGAGAATGTGGTGGCTAATGCGTTAAGTCGAAAGACTTTACATATGTCGGCCATGATGGTTAAAGAGTTGGAATTAATTGAATAATTCAGAGATATGAGCTTAGTTTGCAAAGTGACACTGCAGAGTGGTATGTTGGGAATGTTAAAAGTTAATTATGATTTTCTGGATAGTATTAGAGAAGCTCAAAAGTTAGATATGAAACTGGTAGATTCGATAGTTGGAATCGGTCAATTTGAGAATAGAGATTTTAAGTTATATGCGCAATGTGTGTTGAAATTTTATAGTCGAATTTGTATTCCTGATGATGCAGAAATGAAGAAAGTGATTCTCGAGGAAAGTCATAGAAGCAAGTTGAGCATTCATCCGGGAGCTACAAAAATGTATCAAGATTTGAAGAATTTGTTTTGGTGTCCTGGGATGAAGCGTGATGTGGCGTAGTTTGTGTATGCATGTTTAACTTGTCAGAAGTCGAAAGTTGAACATCAGAAGCCTACAGGGTTGATGCAACCGTTAGAATTTCCAGAATGGAAATGGGATAACATTTCAATGGAATTTGTGACAGGGTTACCTAATACTTCAAGAGGAAATGATACAATTTGGGTCATTGTTGATAGGATTACGAAGTCAGCTCATTTTATTCCTATTAACATCAATTTTCCAGTATCAAAGTTGGCGGAGATTTACACAGGTGTAATCGTGAAACTGCTTGGTATTCCTTTGTGTATTGTTTCGGATAGAGATCTGAGGTTTACTTCATATTTTTGAAAGAGTTTTCAAGAGGCGTTGGGTTCTAAGTTGAGGTTGAGTTCGGCATATCATCCTCAGACATATGGTCAAACTGAAAGGACTATTCAGTCGTTAGAAGATTTGTTGAGGGCATGTGTTCTTGCGCAGGGAGGTTAGTAGGATACTTATCTTCCATTAATAGAGTTCACTTATAATAACAGTTACCATTCTAGTATTGGAATGGCACCTTTTGAAGGGTTGTATGGTCGGAGATGTAGAACACCTTTATGTTGGCATGAGTCTGGAGAAAGTGTAGTGCCTGCACCTGAAATTGTTCGAGAGACTACTAAGAAGGTGAAGTTTATTCGAGAAAAGATGAAAACTTTCCAAAGTAGACAGAAAAGTTATCATGACAGACGAAGGAAAGATTTAGACTTTCAAGCAGGTGACCACGTGTTTCTGAGAGTTACACAAGTGACTGGTGTTGGGCGTGCTTTGAAGTCTAAGAAGCTCACTCCTCGTTTTATTGGTCCATATCAGATTTCGAAGAGAGTTAGGAATGTTGCTTATAGAGTGACTTTACCGCCTAATATTTCGAATTTTCATGATGTATTTCATGTGTCACAACTTCGGAAGTAAATTTCAGATCCATCTCATGTGATTCATATGGATGATGTGCAAGTAATGGATAATCTCACTATGGAGACGATGCATGTACGAATCGCAGATCGTGAAATGAAGACTCTAAGAGGCAAGGGAATTTCTTTGGTGAAAGTAGTCTAGTTAGGAGCTTCTGGAGAAATCATGACGTGGGAGTTGGAAAGTGATGCGGGACTCCTATCCTGAGTTGTTTGAACAAGGTAAATTTTTAAGGACGAAAATATTCTAAGTGGGGGAGAGTTGTAACGCCCGTTAATTTAATTAATTATTTAATTAATTATTTTTGAATTATTTGTTGAAGTTGTGAGGTGTTGTGAATTGTTGGCATAAGTGGCTATATTATTACTAGTTAATTAATTAGTTGATTAATAATAGTAATAATATTAGAAAGTATAGAATATTAGTAGAATATTAGTTGGAACTATTTTGATGGTTAGAAGTAGTAATAGGTGGGGCGTGTGAGTTGATCCCATTAGTAATAATAATATTAAATAATAATAAATTAGGTTAATTATAATGATTAAGAAAGTCTTGGAGCAGTAACGTAGGAAGTTGTATAGAAAAGGAATAAGGAAAAGGGGCAAAGCTAGGTTCGATCGGAAAATTGTAGAGCGATCTTCAATCCGAGGTAAGGGTGGGGTTCTGGCTCTATAATAGGGTATATGATTAATAGTATGTGGGAGTTGGGTTTTCATAAAAATTATTACTGTGTGCAAATGGTATTGAGAATTATACTGAATTCCTGTTGTTTTCATATTTGTTGTTGTCTCTATAAAATCGTGTTTTCTGTGAAAAATTGAGGTTTTCTGCAATTATATATTGTTCTGACATGAAATTAGTATTTGGAGGAAAATTAGTTGGACTCTGCATTGAAAATAAAAGGGACTGCGTGAAAGTATACGGTGCCGAGGGGCCCACAAAGTGTGTCGAAGGGCACACAAATAGTGAGTGTGCCAAGGGGGAGACAAACGGTGCCGGTCGGCACCATAAGTGTGTGTGTGTGTGTGTGTGTGTGAGAGAGAGAGAGAGAGAGAGAGAGAGAGAGAGAGAGAGAGAGAGAGAGAGAGAGAGAGTGTCGAGTGGCACACCGCCCATGCCGAGGGGAACATTACCCATTTCCCTTAATTATATTCCTTTTTGTTTTGTCATGAATTAATAATTTTGATAGGTACATCCTGGTTGTTGTACCGCAATTTTTGCCCCTAAGATCCCTTCATCATACCATATTGATTTAATCACAACAAGATCACATTAGGGTTCTTGGTGCTCCTCCCTACCTTTAGCTTTGCTCTTTGAGAAATCACCAAGCACCTTGACTTGTTTTCTTTTGTGATCATGAATATTTTGCCTTGATTTTTCCTTTTAATTAATAAAATTCAATGTTGGTTTGTCTTGCTTGTTACTAATGTAGGTAAAGGCAATGAGATTTAGCAAGTTGATCCATGGGTTCATGAGTTTATTTTCATGCCCTAGGAAATAAAGCTTTAGAAGTCCAAACCTCACCATTGAAGTTGTTTTGGAAGGGATGACATGGCAAGGTTTATTTTGGTGCACCACATTTCAAAGTTATCAAGATTGATTCAAAAGTGCAAGGGATTGATTGAAGAAGTTTTCACGGTTGGACAAGGTCTTGTTCCCAATGATCACAAGTGTATATTTCTCTCAATTCTCAAGAATATTGAAGTGGTTTTGGTGGCTATGAGTTCACATTTTCATCCTCAACATCTTCTATTTACAAAGCAATTGTGTTGGTACAAGAAGTTTGTTCAAAATTGTCAAAGTTCCTCAAAGCATTTTCTTGATCTAGGAGCTAGGGTTTTGAACTTCAAAGAAGCATATATTTCTCATCTTTTGGTATTTTTGAGTGATTACAAAGACATCCTTATCTTCAAAGGGTTATCAACAAATCACTTCAAAAGTTTCAAGGATTTTTCATGTGGAAGAAACTTGATGATGAAAAAAGATTACAAGTCCTCCAGATGAAACCCTATTTTCCCATGTGTGACTTCAAATAATCATAACTTGGTCAATTTTTATCACCTTGAGCCCACTCTTTTTCCATAATGATCTTGAGGATGTGAAATTTATACCTTCTTTTATGTGCAAAGTGAGAAAATGGATGGAAGATTCCCTAAGGATGAAAAAGATTATAAGTCATTTCATGATTATTTTCCAACTTCAACAATTCATAACTCTCTCAATTTTTGGAGATTTTGAATGGTTCAGGTTTCAAAATGTCATTCAAGAGGTCAATTTCATGCCATCTTTTTTGTTCAAGAGCAAATTCCAAGTGGAAGACCGTGTTTGGATGCAAAACATTATAGGTCACTTTTGAAGAAAAATTTGAAATATTTCTAAGTATGGAAAGTCGACCTTTTTTCCCCAACTTTGACTCAATGCAACTTTCAGCCCAGGCATCCATTTGATTCCATTCTTTTTCCATTGCAAAGCTTGTAACCTCATCTTTCTAAAGCATCAAGAATCATGCCTTAAGACCCCTTGAGCTAAGAATTCCATTGGATTGAACTTGGTAACTTGGGACTGAAGTTTCTTCATAAGTCAGGATTTGAAATTCATGTTTTGGCCTCTAAACATCAAATAAGCACGTGTTTGTGATCTAAACATGTTTAACCAAGTTGCCAAAGTGGATTAGAGCCTTAAAACGCAAGGATTGGATGATTTTTGATGCAAATCAGATCACACTTTACTCGTGCATCAGGTTCACACGATTTCCCTCTAAACTTCATCATTTCACACGCTTGAACATTCCATTTGATTCCCCCTATAAATAGAGGGTCATCCCCCATTCATTTCCTCAAGCTTTGAGAGCCAAAAACACTCTGTCAAAACCTCACGCGAACTTCAAATTTTTGAAATCAGTTTTTGAGATTCCAACCTTTTCTTCCAAAATTCTTTACACATTCATCTTCCTTAAGCATCCTACAAACTCTCCAGCACTTAAACCAAGCAAAACGAGCTATAATCCAAGCTACATAAGTCCAGTTTCAGAGCTTCTTTCTTGAACTTCAAAAAGGTAGAATTCTCCACCATTTGGATCCAAATAAATCACTAACATGTTCTACTCCTTCTCCTGGTTCTAGTGTTTCTTACAATTTTTAATTCCATTGAGAATTGAGAGAAAAATCTCAAATTGAAGGTGCTCGCTATTTTCTGGGTTTTTGATTCATATCTCTTTGTATACTTTATATAAATTTGGCGCGATAGTGGTGTTAGGATCGTCTTGAAGAGACGAATCCAATGATACTGGTCTGGGATCCTAATTTTTCCGTTTGAAGACGATGACGTGTCTCGTCTCAGCCAATGATATTGTGCCAAATGTTTTAATTTTATTGGTTGCCTTTTTTCTGATTCCACGCGCATCTTACTAAGGTCCATATCAAGCACAACGCATTTGGTCCATTGGATTAGCTTACTAACACGTTTTGACTATGATCTGATGGCCCATATCTTTTTGGTTTTATTTTATTTTTTGATTTTTATATTTTAATTAATTTAATTTTCAAAAATTCATAACTCTTTCATTTTCTATCCAAAAATTATGAAAGAATTCACAAATATACTTTGAATTATTTCTGATCTCATGAATATTTTTTCATATTTTTATTTTGTAAATAGATATTTTTTATATTTTTTGCATTGTTTTCTTTATTTTAATTACCTTAAAAATACTTTCTGACATTTCTTAATTCTAAAAAGTTTCATAAATATCATTTTGCATATTTTTGACTTTTTGAAAATTTTATGGAATTTTATATTGATGCTTACTATTTTTTATCTATTTTCTATTTGTTTGAACAATTTTAATTAGTTTTAAAATAGTTTCTGACTTTTAAAAATTGCCAAAAATTTTATAAAAATATTTGAGTCCTTTTCTGATTTTTCTATGGTCTTACTTAATTTTTCTTGATTAATTTGAATATAGTTGATATTTTTCTTTCTTATTTCCATTTTAAAACATTTTTTAAAACCTTTTTTTATGCATATATTAAATGCAATATTATTTTGTGATTATTTTCTGGCTGAACATGGGTTGAATTTTGATCGTGAACTTTATTAACATAATTGGATCCATGGTGGTGAGTCTAACTCCATAAAAATGGATGAATGATTTTAATAATAGTTTGATTTAAATTTAATTCAAATGTGGTTTGTATATTCTTTCCCACTCCTCTTCATCTTGTCCCATTCTTATTGCACTAAGTGTTATTGGAGCATGATCTCTATATCATGTCTCAAAATAAATGGTGCATAGATTGTTATCGACCAACCTCAAAATAGGTGTGACTTCTATATAAGTCCACTTACGATTGCTTAACATAGCACTAAATTTTGTCCCGATTCGAATAAATGATCATTCGTGGCCCAAACCTATGATTGCAAGCCCAAGTATGTTAATTTGATCCCTTTGATCCAATAAACTTGAGATTCATTGTATGGAGGCTTTGGTTCTACCAATCCTCTAATGGATCTACAATACTTTTGGTCAACGCGGATCACTTAAACATCGTTGATCATTAAATGGTACTTTTTGAGGATTCCAAATGGATGATATACTTGACAAAAAGCAAATGCAACTTATTGTGTGGAGGATTTGGTTCTACCAATCCTCTAATGAGTTCCAAATGCAAGTTTCAATATGGTCATCCAACTAAACACTAATTATTAAATTGTTTTTACTTTATGCCCTTTTATTTTATATATTTTTTATGCTTTATGTACCATTTACTTTAAGCATTATATTTCATGTCATTTTTATTTTGCTCATTTGAGCCTTTTCTTTTCTCTTCTAAGACACCTAATAATCAACATGAACTATAAAAGCTTAAATGATACTTGGACTATTTGGTTACTATCCTTGGCATTATGGAGTATTGGACTTATTGGATTTAGGATTAGATTCTTTGTTTGTAATCTGGAATTCTTGAGGTTTACCTCAAAGACATTGGGTTGTTTGTTTGTTTTGTGTGCAGGTTATTGTGATTACATTCTTTGTTTGTAATCTGGAACTCACCCGTATACAGCCGTTACTCTGCCCAATTTTTTTGAACACTTAATACACTTGAAGTTTAGTTCTCTCAAGAGGTCTAGTATCTTTGCTTGCTTGATTTCAATCCAAAGAATGGGAATTCTATCTTGACTCATAATGTCAAGTATTGGCTTGTTGTTGGTTAGATGGTTCTTATCCCTATATTTTACCTTATGCTTTAGGATAGTCCTTTCTTCTCCTCCCGTCTTCTTTAATTTCAAAAATCTTCTCCTCCCTTTTGAAAACCTCTTCTCGTTCTTTTTTTAAAAACTTGAACCACTTTCATAATAAACTTGGACTTAGGTCCATGAATTTTCAAAACATTTTTCACAAATAAAACTCAATCAACTTAATAACACCTTGACATTTTTTGTGAGAAGACTAAAAGTCAATCAATCTCATTTCAAACCATTTTGGCTTTTTACTTTAAAACTTTTCTCAAAAGATTGGACTCTTGTCAATCCTTGTAGTGATGCAAACAACTATACTTCTATAATATATAGTGAAGATAGATATTTTCCACTTGGGTGTTGAGTGAGATATTGTTGATTTTAAAATTCAAGCCATATCCTCCACTTTGAGATGATGCAAATTCTCCTTTCTCATGATTGTGGGTAGTAAGCATGTTTTCCACACGAACAATGACGATGATGTATTATCTTATAAAATTAACCAACACACTTGTGTTTTAAAAAATTTAAAGAGGAACTACGTGTACCATGATCCCCTATTGCATGAAAGGTGGTATGTAGGCACTAAAGGTTCGCAATCGCGGCGGGTGCAAAAAAATCATAAAAACCACTTCGTTTCTCACCTCCACCATCTATTTTACATAAAACATTTTATAGCCAAAATATACAGATTTTTCAAAGAGGTTCATGTGGAGTACCGTAGATGTTTGGGGTGCTAATACCTTCCCTTTGCATAACCAACCCCCTTATCTATAATCGTCCCCCTCCCCCTTTTTTGGGTTACTCTCTCTTTTCCCATTCCTTTGGAAATAATAAAGCGCGTTGGCGATTTTTATTTGTGATCTGTATAAGTCTAGTCAATCCAATGACTTAGTCTTAAACATTTCTACCGCTATAGAAAAAATGGTGACTTCACTGGGGAAAGATTGACCTCTTGCTGGTCCATCCCTAAGTGGGTTGATCCTATCTTTGTTTTTATCTGTATATGTGCTATCGTTATTTATATGGTGTATGTTGTATATATGTTTGTCTAGATTTTCCTTGTTTTCAGGGTGCTTGGTGATTACTTATAAGTCCTATACCCAGACTTGGGTAAACATTAAGATAGGACGGGCGGTATAGTCATGTTAACTTTGAGGGAGTAATCCCAAAAAAGGAGGCATGCGATCCCCCACTTAGTGGAGGCCCCTTTGACTGTAGTGTGGTTTATCGAGTAATCGGGAAGACGTACTACTTTTGACCTGGGAGCCTGTTGAAGCTGAGGATCGTAGAATACCAAACCCATCTTGGCCTTTTAGGTGTAGTGCGGAAGCTATGATGGAGTAATCCGGAAATAGTTGTCACGCGATACTATGCTCGGACGAGTTTTTCTTGAGAATATTACTAATTACCCAGTTAATTGGGAAGTTGGTAATATCAGAAGGAAGGATGTATACTCTGGGAACCTCTAGAACCTTGTTCGGAAGGTGATAAATTTTAGACCAACACCTTATAGGTAGTACCTTCGACCTCATGCTCATGACGTTGAACCTATGAACCCTATATGTGTGATTGTTGCATCATGCATCCATGCACTCATAAGCATCCTTTGAAGAAATTTTATTTCGAGGGACTTAAAAGTTGACCATTTTTGAATATCTCAGGTACTTTTTAACCATGGATTCTGGAAAAAGAAAGACCGGGAAGTACAGTTTCAAGGATCCCAAGATAGATGAGTTGATCAGTCTAATTCCCAAGATGGAGTGTTCTGCAGATTTTTGGAAGAAGTATGGATCCATCATTCCTCTCATTAAGCTGAAGATTGAGGAGGGTATTCTCTCGACCTTGGTCCAGTTCTATGATCCGATGTATCATTGCTTTACTTTTCCCGACTACCAGTTGATGCCCACACTAGAGGAGTATTCTTATCTGTTGGATTTACCCGTTACCGATCATGTTCCTTTTACTGGTTTAGAGGGTGAGCCAAAACCACATTAGATTGCTGCATTGATCCATCTGGGAATGTCTGAGGTGGAAGCCCATATGACTACTAAAGGAGGGATTAGAGGATTACCGACCCAGTTCTTATTGGAGAAAGCTCGTTACTTTTCTAGGATAAAGAGTACAGTCGCTTTTGAGGCCATCTTTGCTCTACTTGCCTACAGGTTGTTTTTATTTCCTAATGTGGATAAGTTTGTTGACGTTAATGCTATCAGGATCTTCATGATTGGAAACCCATATCCTACATTGTTAGGTGATGCTTATTACTCTATTCATCTTCAGAATTGTTATCATGGGGGGATGATTATCTGTTGCATGCCTTTGTTGTACTGGTGGTTTATCTCTCATATGTCTCAGTCTGATGCTCTCTGGGATGTCAGGAAGGAACTGCGTTGGGATCCTAAGATCATGGCACTTACTCACTCGGATATTGATTGGTATCATCGAGCTTACCAGGATATAAAGATTGTTGACAGTTGTGGTAGTTTCCCTAATGTACCTCTTCTTGGTACAAAGGGAGGAATTAACTATAACCCTGTTCTTACACGGCGACAGCTCGGTTATCCGAAGGAGGGAGGGGACCATAAGGAAGCCAAGGAGAAGATTGCGAAGGACTGACGTCACATTCATAAGAAGAGTAGGAAAGACTTGGGACCTAGGGGGGCTGTTTCTTTGGAGCCATATCTTTAGTGGGTTCAAGCGAGAGATATTCAGTTGAAGATGATGTATTCCCGGGAAACACCTATGCCTGATTTGCTTTTGAAAACCACTCCTCCCTTATTAGATGATATAGAAGAGCTACAACTTGCTTTGGTCAGGATGCATCAGGAAAAGGATGCTTGGAAGAACAAGTGCTAAACTTTAGAGATTTCCTATAGAGCAGACGTGAAGGAAAAAGATGACTTGATTGAGATCCTTGAGAGTCGAGCGGTAGAGACTATGGAGATGCAAGGGGATTTATTTTCTCCTAATCCTCAGTCATATGCTGATTACTCATTTCCTGATTCAGGTGATTGGAGGGAGGTTTCCACCAGGTATGCGGAAGAAAACCAGAGGTTGAAGGCTCAGATTACCAGGCTTACAGGGAAGCGCCAGCATATAGAGTAATCTCGACAGCTTTACTTCTCAGGGTTTTCGACTTTATTTTTATCTTGTACTTGGGATTGTTGAGACTTTTAACCTATTTTGAAGTTATTATAATAAAAAATTTCAGTATTTCAAATGCGTTATTACTTTGATGTTCGCAATGTGTCTATAAATCTTTAAATCCCTTGAAATATTAAATAATAAAATAAAGCATGTGCATTGCATATCATGCATCATATTGCACATATTTCTTGCATTTGTTATTCATATCCATGTGTCTTACCAAGCTTCTTTACTTCTTTCAGCAAGTTGACTCACCACTACAACACTCGGGCTAATTTCAGAAGGAAGATGAATAACTTAGAACAAGAGAATCGCGAGCTGCGCGAGGAGGTTTTTTCTTTGAAGGCCGGCATGGAAAATCTTACTGCTCTGATGGAATCTCTGTGGGTGCTCAGAATTAGCCACCAAGTGTTTAACCTCAACCAACAAGGGCTACTCCTGAAGCTCCGACTGTTCCTGTATCTTCTACCCCAATTGTTGTTCAGAATCACATGCCTCAAGGTTATCCGTGGGGAATTCCAGAGAATTTCGCACCCAAAGGTTTCAATCTTGGTCCTCAAGAAGCTCTAGTTGTTCATACTACTATTACTCCTGCACCTCCTGTGGTGCATGTTCCTGTTGCACCTCCTTCGATGAATATGGTTCCAATTGTTAATGATGATATGTGTCGTCCTTTTCCTCCACCAAGTGAAGACTTGGGTCTCTATGACAGAATGGATAATTTTCAAGAGCAGTTTGACAAAATGCAGAGGGAGATGAAGGCCCTTAGGGGAAAAGAGTTATTCGGGAAGAATGTGAATGAATTATGCTTGGTCCTGAATGTTAAGATACCTGCAAATTTTAAGGTCCCAGAGTTTCAAAAGTACAAGGTCAACACTTGTCCTCATGCTCATCCGGTAATGTATATAAGGATAATGTCTACCCATACTGATGATCAGCGTCTGCTGATTCACTTTTTTCAAGATAGTTTGACCGGTGCTGCGCTGAAGTGGTATATGAGCTTGGACAACATCAATATCCATACTTTCAATGACTTGGGAGAAGCATTTATCAGACAATACAAATACAACAAGGACATGGCGACTGACCGTGATCAACTCAGGGCCATAGTTTAGAAAGACAGGGAATCATTCAAAGAATATGCACAGAGATGGCGTGAGGTAGCCGCCCAAGTGATTCCTCCCATGGAAGAGAAGGAGATGACTAAGATTTTCTTGAAGACTCTGGGTGCTTTCTACTATGAAAGGATGGTAGCAAGTGCGCCAAGTGACTTTACTAAAATGGTAGGCATGGGTATCCGTTTAGAATAGGCTGTAAGAGAAGGCCGTTTAACAATGAGTGAAGGGTCTGGAAGTGCGAAGAAGCCATCTTATGGGTTTACCAAGAAGAAAGAAGGGGATAAAAATGTTGTTATGCAAGAGAGGAGGGTCAATCCTCCTAGAAGAAATTATCAGTGTCATCAGCAAGTCGCCTCAGTTACTCCAAATGTTGGTGTAGCTCCAACCACCGTTGCTTATCAGAGACCATCCCAGCAAGGGAATCAAGGGTATAATCAGAGAAGGGAGAGTTATGGCCCTATTCCTATGAGTTATATAGAGTTACTACCGGCATTGATTCAGAAGAAGTTGGTTCAGACCTGACCACCTCCTGATGTACCATCACCATTGCCTTGGTATTACAAAGCAGATCAAACATGTTCTTTTCATCAGGGAGCACCAGGGCATAATGTTAAGAATTTCTATCCTTTGAAGACTGAGGTGCAGAAATTGGTGAAGTCTAGTATTCTATCTTTCAAAGATGTGGGCCCTAATGTGAAAGACAATCCTCTACCCAAGCATGGAGGAGCAAACACTGTGAATATGGTGGCCGGTTGTCCAGGCGACTTCCAGATTTTTTATATTCATTTGGTTAGAGGAAATTTGGTGAAAATGCATGCAGACCTCTGTGAATTTAGCTACTATACGCATGACCATTCTGGTTGTGCTAATTGCAGTACAGACATACAGGGTTGCGACAAGATAAAGGCTGATTTGCAGGAGATGATGGATGAGGGCCTCATCAACATAATCAGGCCTAACGAAGAGTTTGAAGAGGAGGTGAATATGGTTTCTGGATGTCCTGGAGAGTTCATAATTTTTGATGTGGAATATATGAATGAGGATCTTATACAATTGCATGCTACTTTCTGCCACATGGCTGGTCAAGTAGAACATCAGTATGGATCTTGCCGAATTTGCTGCCTAGATTCCCGAGGATGTTCAATCATGAAGAAAGGTGTTCAGATATTATTGGACAATGGAACTATCAAGGTTACATGTCAGAGGGATGATTACCATGAAGTCTATATGATTGAGGTTTGTTTGGCTGAAGAAGAGTCGGATGATGAGTATGCCTCTGTAGATGAGTTCTTCTCCTCGGATGACAAATTGTTTTCCAGAGATGACTCTGTAATGACTGGTTGTGTTGAAGAAGGGGTAAACGTCATTGTTCCGTGTTTTGGTGGACCCTCCCATTTTGAAGTCGAGTACCATAGCAAGCCGGCTATTACTCTGTTGGTGATTAGTTTGCCGAGTCCTGTCTCTTACAAGTCAGATAAGGTTGTACCCTACAAATATAACACTACAATCTTAGAGGATGGTATGGAAGTTCCCATCTAGCCAATGCCTAATGTTGGAAATATTGATGAGACTAGCAGAGTGACTCGTAGAGGTCGCATATTTGCACCAGTTGTTCGAGGAGATGTTAGCACTGGAAAGAAAATTGATGAAAATGTCGAACCCAAGAAGATTACGGGTGAAACTAGCGGAGCTACATTAGAGAAAGAAGTGGGTGATATTTTGAAGATAATCAAGATGACCGACTATAGAATTGTAGATCAGCTACTGCAGACTCCTTCAAAAATATCTATCTTGGCTTTATTGATGAACTCCTCTTCTCATAGAGAATCTCTGATGAGGGTAATGGATCAAGATTTTATGGAAAGTTACATGCCTATAGACCAATTCAGCAGTGTAGTAGGGAACACTACGTCATGTAATAACCTAAGTTTTTGCGATGCCGAATTGCCATATGAAGGAAGGAATCACAACCTGGCCCTCCACATCTCTATGAATTGCAAGAATGATTCACTATCCAATGTGATGATTGATAATGGATCCACTTTGAATGTTATACTGAGGAGCACGCTTATGAAATTAAAATATCAGGGAACGCCCATGCGCCAAAGTGGAATTATTGTGAAAGTGTTTGATGGATCAAGGAAATATGTTATTGGTGAAGTGGACTTTCCTATTCATATAGGACCACATTTGTTTCAGATTACTTTCCAGGTCTTGGATATTGTATCCGCTTATAGCTGTTTGCTAGGAAGGTCATGGATACATGAGGCAGGGGCTGCCACTTCAACTTTACACCATAAATTGAAGTTTGTACATGAAGGAAAAATGGTAATCATAAATGGGGAACATGCATTATTGATATCTCATTTGTCCTCTTTCAGCATTGTGGAGGCGGATGAAGCTGCTGTTGGAACCCGATTCCAAGCCTTATCCATTGACAATATAAGAGGAAATGAGAATTCTATGGTTTCTCTTAAGGATGCGCAACAAGTTGTGCATAAGGGTCATAGTGAAGTATGGGGACAAATTGTGGATCCACATGTAAACAAGAATAGAGCCGGCTTGGGTTCTCTTTGAAGAATGACAAAAGTAAGAGCATGAAGCTGAAGTCTGGTGCAAGTAAGTATCAAGACATCTTCCGTAGCGGGGGTTATCTTCATCCAACCGTCTCCGGGATTAATGCCATTGTGGAAGATGAAGCAGAGCCGAAAATGCCAAATTACGTGACGCACGGAGTTAGGGTTCAGAACTGGATCACCGTTGATGTTCTCTCTTGCATACATGTTTCAAAGTAATTTGTTTTGTTAATCTTTTTGAAAAAGCTTTCACTCTACCCAAGGTGGAAGTATTACTGTTGTATGGGATTATCTGTTTGCTGTGACTTTTAAAATCAATAATAAAAGTTGTCTTTGTTTCCCAAATTGTGTCTTTATTTTCTACTTTTTCTTGGAAAATGGTAATAATAAAAACTTTCAAAATAAATAATAACTGAAATTCAATCTACATGATCACTTGTTATATGTGTCAGTTTCTAAATGCAATCATAAATCATATGTGCAGATTAATTGAAAACCCCGTTGAATAAAATGACCATGCACCCTCTCCCAACTTTGAATGTCCTGTGTATGGGGCCGAAGAAGAAGACTATGATGAGATTCCAGAAGAGGTATCACGGTTGCTTGAGCACGAGGAAAATGCCATTCACCCATGTAAAGAGCCATTGGAAGTAATCAATTTGGGTTCAGAAGAAGATCCGAAAGAAGTCAAGATCGGAGCGTTGTTGCATCCTGATGTGAAGAGCAGGTTGATTGAGTTGTTGAAAGAGTATGTGGATATTTTTGCTTGGTCTTATCAAGATATGCCTGGTCTAGATATATATATTGTAGAGCACTATTTACCATTGAAGCCAGAGTGTCCGCCAATCAAACAGAAGTTGAGAAAAACTCACCCAGATATGGCAGTAAAGATCAAAGAGGAGGTTCTAAAGAAGATTAATGCCGGTTTTCTTATGACGTCAGTGTACCCTCAGTGGATTGTCAATATTGTCCCAGTACCGAAAAAAGATGGAAAAGTTCGCATGTGCATAGATTACATAGATCTAAATAAAGCTAGTCCAAAAGATGATTTTCCATTACCACACATTGATATGTTAGTGGATAGCACATCAAAATTCAAAGGATTCTCGTTCATGGACGGATTTTCCAGGTATAATCAAATAAGAATGGCTCTTGAGGACATGGAAAAAACAACGTTTATCACACCCTGGGGAACATTCTGTTACAGAGTGATGCCTTTCAGGTTGAAGAACGCTGGTGCAACGTACTAGAGGGCTATGATAACCCTATTCCAGGATCTAATGCACAAGGAAATTAAGGTATATGTTGATGATATGATTGTTAAATCCCAGACTGAAGAAGGGCATGTAAAAGATTTTGTTAGAATAAAGTTTGGTTCTAATCATATCTTAGAGTTTTGATGATAACAATGAAATAAATTTTGTGATATATATTTTATACTCTGACTTGTATGTTCTCTAAGATCAGATGAAGTTCTGACTTACGCATCTTAGAAAGAAACAACATTCTACGTAAGTATAAAGCAAACTCAGAAGGAAGCACTCCAAATCAAACTCTGATGAAGAGAAATCCTAAGAAACCTCTGATAAAGCTAGCTGAAGCAAAGATCTGATAGAAGCATGCTGAAAGCAACATAAATGCAAGATTAAAGTAAACTCTGATGATCACATATTGAAGAATACTCTGATAGAAGAATAGATCAAGTAAACTCTGAATTAGCAATGCTGCAAGCAAACACTTCAACTTCCAGAGACAAGCTCTGATAGTACCGTTGGTTATTAACTGCTAAGACGTCTAACGCACTCAAGTATACTACGCGCACTTGCATTGGAAACATAAAGACCAAATCTACTTGCTACATTCCAAACACACTTCATTAACTGCATGCACTATCATCAAGGCATTAACGGTCAATTGGAAGCTATATATAGAAGACCTTTTATATCAAAGAAGGGTTACTGATACGTGAAATATACTTACACTCACTGTTTTCATACTTGTAAACTAATACTCTATAGTGGGTAGATCTTAAGTATTGGGCAACAATCTTAGTGAAAAATCACAGTTGTGATAAAGCTTTTTATAAGAAAATCTTTTTCACTACTATTAAGAGACAATTTTGTAAGTGTTCCTTGAGAGACCAGTTGGGTCAGATTTCTCAAGAGGGCTAGGACTAGTTGAGTCTTAAAGTTTTAGTCACTTGCAGTTAGCTTGTGCATTGTGTTGTTAGTCACACCAGGTTGGTTTTGCGCTTGTAATCAGTTTGATTATAGTGGATTAAGTCCTCATTGAAGGGGTGAAAAACACAAGAAGGGGGGGTTGAATTGTAAAACTGAAATCTAATGCAATGAACAAGATATTTTTATCCTGATTCGTTTGATCTCAAACTACTCCAGTCCACCCGTCAAGGTGATTTCGCCTCTCTCCAACGAGGTCTTAATCCACTATATTCAACTGAATATTACAGACTGCTTTAACAACTGCTAAAGCCTTCTTGATCCAAACCACAACCCGGTTTGTCAAGGAAACACTTTCTTACAAAAAGATAAAACTAAGTGTGTGAATGTTTTCTACAAAACAGTATCACAACTGTGATGTATACACAAATTAAAGCTTAGAAACTGGATTGCTAAACAATGATAGAATATCAGAATGTGTGGTGTTTAGCAAAACTGAGAGAAAGAAGATTTTGATCAGCTTTTATGCGTGTAGAGATTTGGAGAGCATTAGCCATTTCAATCTTCAAAGTCTTGTTTATATAGTACTGAGATGTTGAACGTTGGATGCAATATTCTTGATTCAATGCTATTAACAAACTTTCCTTATCGAGCAGATCTTGTCTGGAATGAGGCCGTTGGTATTAATTTGCTTTCAATGCACAGTGCCGTTGCTTACTTAATGCAAGTTCTGGCTTGGCTCATTCTGACTCTGCTTAGCTGCTGATGAACTGTTGTGTTTCTATATCAGAGTGTTGAGCGCAGTCTTGTTCATCAGGCTTCAGCATGTACGTGAGTTGATCATCTGATTCTAACATACTGATATGGCAACTTCTGATGTCAAGAACCAAATTATGATGCTGATTAGATGTGATCTTGCTTATATCAATCAGAGTATCTACAAGTCAGAAGATAGTAATTTTAGGCAGCAGATAGTTCATACATGATTCTTATAAATAGTATATCTTTTCACTTTGTTATCATCAAAACTTAAATAGGGTAGTAGATTCAAACTTTGTTCTAACAATCTCCCCCTTTTTGATGATGACAAAAACTAGATATTTTTAAATGAAAATAACGTGAAAAGGTATCAGAGATATGCATCAGAGTAAGAAGTACAAAGGATAAGGAGTAAAAAGATATCAGAGTTAAGAGATACTCCCCATGAGTTTATTACTTCCCTTTGATTACAAGTGTTCGTCAGGATCAGATCTTTTTGCCTTTCTTTGAACATCAGAGCATCAGAGTCTTTGACTATCAGAAGCTTCAGATCAGCATGTCAGAGCAGAGCTTTGCTTTGGATCAGAGTATCAGAGCGGATCAGAGCTTCATAGTGATCAGGGCTTCTAGTCTTCAGAGTGTCCAGGAGCTTCCTTGTACCTGTAGACTTTAAGCAAAACAGAAAAACATTTTCAAGTAATAGAGTTAGAATGTTTGAGAATTTCTGTCTAGTTAGCCGTTATTGTTTAAAATATCATTCTTGTTCTCCCCCTTTTTGTCAGCAATCAAAAAGTGTAAGTGATGTGCTAAAACAATTAAGATCAGAAAAACTTGTCATATTAAAATGGTTCAGAATCAAAACATGAAAATAGTACAAAACACATTCAAGTAGTACATCAGAAAATCAAGGAAAACATGAAAGAGACATGAATGAAAAAAGACTAAGGTTGAGGAGGCAAGCGTGTGAACAGGTTCTCCAGCATGGCTTGGATCTTTTCAGCAGTCTCATTCTGCTTGTGCACCATGCTAACAACAGTGTCAATCTTGCTATCCTGCACATCCATTCTTTCTTTCATCTTCTGGTCGCTTTCATCCATCCTCTGCTGTAGACGCATGTCATTCAGCTTTAGTTCTTCCAGAGTCTGCCTGTCCAAGGCAGCTTGAGAAGCATCAGAAGCAGGAAGCTTCTGAGAGCTTTCAGCAACATCTTCTGCTTGACTTTCTTCAGCTTGAATGGTCTTGTCTTCTTCTGATTGCACCTTTGAAGCTTGCTGTTTCTCAGACCAAGGTTCACTATCCAGAGGGAGCACGTCTTCTTTCAGAAGCTGACTTCCAACTTCATTCAGAAGCTTGCTGAAATTCTGTTGTGCCTGCTCATAGTTGATATCCTGCAACTTGAGGGCTTCAGCACGTACCCAAAGTCTGAATTGTGACCAGAGCTGATCAGAAGCAGCTGGGTCAATCATTCCAGGACAGACTTGCTTCAAAGAAGCAATCCATTGCAGCACACCTGTTTCAAAATTCATAATACCAGAGCCAACATCTGGTTGTTTTGGTTTTGGGATGGCAATTTTATGTTTCAGATCAGCAAGACGGTCAAGACTGGTTAAGTCTATGAAGGTCCTGCTGGGGTTTTCAGAGGTTTTCTTGGCAGCTGTTTGTTTTGGAGAGGGAGTTTCAGAATCAGAAATTATGATTGGACTGGGTGGTGTTTTGGGAGTATTTGGTGGTGTAGATTCTGATGAGGATGGTAATTGTGCCAAGGTGATTGTTGTTCCACCTGGCAGCTGGATTGCCAAATGTGATGGTTGAGGTGAATGAGGTTCAAATGGTTGAGGAGAAGGAGTTTCAGAGTGATGAAACTCTGGTTGAGGTGATGGTGGATTAATTTCTGGTTGAGGAGAGGGAGACGGAATTGCTGGTTGAGGAGAAGTTGTTGGATTTTCTGGTTGTTCAGGGATAAGGGGTTCTTCTGGAATGGGTGAAAGTGGTTGTTGTTGTTGTTCTGGTTCTTCAGCAGATTGCTGTTGTTCTGGTTGTGGAGGAGGGACAATTTGTGGTTCAGAGTTTGGTTGATCAGAGGTGTGTTGATCAATGTCAGACAGCACTTGGTCAATTGCTGATGTTGTTGAGATTGTTGGTTGTTTGGGATGTTTGGTTCTGGGTCTTCTGAGTTTTAATGCCTCAGAAGGGTCCTCTTCTGGTACAGTTTCATCTATTGTAGGGATGGGGATTGAGATTCTATGAGAGGTTTGAGGAGGAATAGATGCTGGAATAGTAGAAGAATTTAAAACAGAAGCAGCAGATGAATTACCTCTTTTCCTGGGTGTCTGCTGGGATGATCCTTCTGAAGGTGCCTTCCTCTTCTTCGTCTTCTTCAGAGTCACTTCTTGCTGAGGTTGATGCAGAGCTTTGATAATCAAATTTGGATCTGAACCATCTGCCTTGCACGCATCCAAGTACCTGAGAACCACCTCTGGTTTAGATTCTATCTCAGAAAATAAAGGAAAGTCACTCAGAGGAACTCTTCTGCTGGTGATATCAGCAATAGGAGTAGCTCTGGGTTCCTTCTGAATATTTTCTATCAACTTCATCTTCTTCAAGTTCTTTGCGTTCAGAGGTTTCCCAACTGTTGGTTCAATAGTGCTTAGCTCTTGAGCTTCTATCAGATGCTCTATCAGCCTATTCTCTGTCAGAATATCTGATATCAACCTTCCAAAGGGTATCCAATCCCTCTTGGTTCTTTCTTCTTCCCTGGTTTCCTTCACACTTGTTCTGAGGTGGTTGAACAGAAAATGAGCCAGATTGATTTTTACCTTCTGATCAATAAAGTAGATCAGAAACTGCTGATCCACATTTATGTAATCAGGTGAACTGGTTGGTTTCCTATGGTTGAAGCACCCCAGAATTATCTTAGCCCAAACTCTGTAATGATCCTTCAGATCTTTGGTCTTGCTGCTGGGCACCCCATGGGTGAAAATCCTTGCAGCTATCACACCCACATCAGCACATCTTTCAGCCATGTCCACACAACGGACGCCACCGCCACTGTAACCGATTAGCCTTGCAATGTGATCCTCTGTGATCACAATCTTCTTCCCCATAACAAAGGAGGTGACTAGATATGTTGACGCCTTGGCGTGAATCCAGAATTCCTTGACTAGCATAGGGAATGTTGGTCCAACCAACCTGTCAAAATACCTTTCCCACTTTTGTGCCCTAACTTCTTCAGTTAGGTCAAAACCGTTCTCCTTCAAGCTTCCAAAATCAATGATTAATTCAGAAAGCACTTCAAGATTCTTCACAGGAGTGAGGAGAGTTCTGAATGGCACTTGATATTGCTCAGATGATGCTTTCTTCTGAGGACCTGCAGAAGCACTGCTGGAGGTTGCCATGTTCACACTAAAAAGGTTTTGAGAAAAACTGAGAAAAAAGGTTTTGCAAGAGATGAACACAGAAATATGTAGAAAATGCTTGAGTATTAGTGAGAAAGCGTAAAGAATGAGAATGAGAGATTAATGTGTTTAAATAGAGTTTCAAAATATTTTGAAAAGATAAACGTTTTTAAGAAAGAGAAAAATCATGATTACATTTTAAAAGCATGATTACTTTTCATTAAATGCTTGCTGATTTTGGGGGATTTGAGAAAGATACTTAAAAACGGTTACCAGACATGTGTCTCAATGCACCCAATCAGCGCTTTGCCTTCTCAGAAGCGTGCACGCGTTCTGCTTCAGAGATATGCTGATGATTGGATGACACTTGTTTGATGTAGTGATCAGCATGTCTGTCTTTGAGCTTAGACTCTCAGATCTTTAGACTTGCATCTGATACAATCTGCATGTTCTGTCTTACTGAAAGAAGATTGATCAGAAGTTCACAGTAAAACAATTACATCTGAATGTAAATATATTGAATTAAAACATTTTCACTCTGGACAGATTTTCATGCTGAGATGTTTCAGAATGAAATTAAACCTATCTTCTGAAAGGGGTTTAGTAAAGATATCAGCCCATTGATGGTCTGTATCTATAAATTTTAAGTTCAAAATACCTTTCTGAATATAGTCTCTAATAAAGTGATGTTTTATTTCTATATGCTTAGCTCTAGAATGTAAAATGGGATTCTTACTTAAGCAAATAGCAGAAGTATTATCACAAAGTATAGGAATGTTACTCTCAAAAATCTGGAAGTCTTCAAGCTGACTTTTCATCCAGAGCATTTGTGTGCTACATCCTGCTGCTGCTATGTACTCAGCTTCTGCTGTTGATAGTGCAATTGTTGATTGCCTTTTGCTGGACCAAGAGATCAGATTTTCTCCCAGAAACTGGCAGCTTCCAGAAGTACTTTTACATTCCACTCTGTCTCCAGCAAAATCAGCATCGCAGTAGCCTACTAAGCTGTAATCACTAGATTTTCTATAAAACAAACCCAGATTAGTAGTACCTTTCAGATACTTGAAAATTCGCTTAACAGCTGTTAAGTGAGATTCTCTAGGATCTGATTGGAATCTAGCACAGATACAAACACTGAATAATATGTCAGGTCTTGAAGCAGTCAGATAGAGGAGAGAACCAATCATACTTCTGTAGACTTTCTGTTCTACATTTTTGCTTACCTCTTCTCTTTCCAGAATGCACGTGGGATGCATTGGAATCTTTGATGGCTTACATTCTGAGAGGTCAAATTTATTCAGAAGATCTCTGATGTATTTTCTCTGATGAATGTAAGTTCCTTCTGGAGTTTGATTGATCTGAATTCCTAGAAAGAATTTCAGTTCCCCCATGAGGCTCATCTCAAATTCTGCCTGCATACACTTAGCAAATTTTCTTCCAAGAGAAGGATTAGTAGAACCAAAAATAATATCATCAACATAAATTTGACAGACTAAGATGTCATTCTTAACTGATTTACAGAATAGAGTAGTGTCCACTTTCCCTCTGGTGAATTCATTTTCTAACAGAAGGTTACTTAGCCTTTCATACCAAGCTCTGGGAGCTTGTTTCAGACCATACAGTGATTTCTTTAGTTTGAAAACATGTTCTGGATGTTTTGTATTTTCAAAACCAGGGGGTTGGTGTACATAAACTTCTTCTTCTATATAACCATTTAAGAATTCACTTTTGACATCCATCTGATACAGAGTGATGCCCCTCTATTAACAACAAATGAAATTAAAAGTCTGATAGATTCTAACCTGGCGACTGGGGCAAAGGTTTCTGTATAGTCTATCCCCTCTTGCTGACTATAACCTTGTGCAACCAGTCGTGCCTTGTTTCTGATGACTTCACCTTGTTCATTTAGCTTGTTTCTGAACACCCATCTTGTTCCAATGACGTTGAATCCTTTTGGTCTGGGAACGAGATCCCATACGTCGTTTCTGGTGAATTGATTCAGCTCTTCTTGCATTGCCAGAATCCAGTCATTATCCAGAAGTGCTTCATCAATAGAAGAAGGTTCAATCAGAGACACAAGTCCCATAAGAGTTTCTTCAGAGTTTCTGAAGCTTGCTCTTGTTTTGACTGGATCTTCCTTTCTTCCTAAGATTGTCTCTTCTGGGTGATCCAAGCTACTTATGGGTAATCTCTTTTGAGGTTGATCAGCAGCTGTTGTAGGATTGCTAGCAGTGCTCCTTTCAGACGTTGAAGGAATGTCTGTGTTGAGAGCTTCTGATGACTTGTCTTCAGAACCTGTAAATTCAATTTTTATACCTGCAAAAACTTCATTCTGCTTTGACTTTTCAGAGTCAAGCTTATCATCAAAACGAACACTGATTGATTCTTCTACAATCTGTGTTTCTGTATTGTATACTCTGTACCCTCTTGAGCGTTCAGAGTATCCTAACATAATACACTTCTGTGCTTTAGAGTCAAACTTGTTCAAATAATTCTTTGTATTTAATATAAAGCAAGTACATCCAAATGGATGAAAATATGAAATGTTGGGCTTTCTGTTCTTCCATAATTCATATGGAGTCTTTTCCAGAATAGGTCTTATTGAGATTCTATTCTGAATGTAGCACGCTGTGTTTATTGCTTCTGCCCAGAAGGTCTTAGCAACGTTTGTCTCATTGATCATGGTTCTGGCCATTTCTTGCAATGTTCTGTTCTTTCATTCTACAACTCCATTTTGTTGGGGAGTTCTAGGACAAGAGAAATCATGCAGAATGCCTCTGTCATTAAAGAATGACTCAAAATCTTTGTTTTCAAATTCTCCACCATGATCACTTCTGACTTTAACGATTCTAAGATCCTTTTCATTTTGAACTTGGTTACAGAAGGTAACAAACACAGAGTGTGACTCGTCCTTGTGTCTTAGGAACTTTACCCATGTCCATCTGCTATAGTCATCTACGATTACTAACCCATACTTCTTACCACTGACTGAAGCAGTTTTAACTGGTCCAAATAAGTCAATGTGCAGAAGTTCTAATGGCTTAGAGGTAGAAAAAACATTTTTGGATTTAAAAGAAGGTTTTGCAAATTTGCCTTTCTGACATGCTTCACACAGAGCATCTGAATTGAACTTCAAGTTAGGAAGTCCTCTGACCAGATTGAGTTTGTTAATCTGAGATATTCTTCTCATACTAACATGCCCCAATCTTCTGTGCCAGATCCACTGCTCGTTGTTAACAGACAGAAGACATTTTACATTCTGACTCTTTAGTTCAGAAAGTTTGATTTTGTAAATGTTGTTTTTCCTCTTACCATTAAACAGGATAGTCCCATCTTTCTGACTAACAGCTTTACATGATTTTTGATTAAAGATTATATCATAACCGTTATCACTTAATTGACTTATGGATAACAGATTATGCATCAATCCATCTACTAGCAGAACATTATTAATAAAGGGAATATTTCCATTACCTACAGTTCCAGAGCCAATTATCTTTCCCCTCTGATTGCCTCCAAAGCCAACGTGGCCTCCAGGCTTAAGTTCCAGGCTTTGGAACATATGCCTTCTTCCCGTCATGTATCGTGAGCAGCCAGAGTCCAGGTACCATGACTGGTGTTTCTGACTTGCTGCTAAAGATATCTGCAACATGTATTATTTTATCCTTAGGTACCCAGATTTTCTTGGGTCCTAATTTGTTAGTTTTACCAAAACTCTGGTTGAATTTTGGTTTCACAGAGTGCTTACTGCTAGTGTATTTAATATCATGTGTGTGACCATATACAAAATGTGAATTCAGAGGAGTGTGTTTAATGGTTAAGTCCATGACATTCTTTGGTGTAGGAACCTTACCTTGGTATCCTATTCCTTTCCTGCCGTTTCTGCTAACTCCATAGATCATTGAAGCCATTTTGCTTATATCTATGCTTTTAGCTAGGAACTTCTGGAAACTGTGATCATACTCCTTGATGATCTCATCAGCGTTGCTGGGAGTTTCAGAAATTGGTTCCTTCTGAGAGTTTTGTAAAGTGTTTTCTAATTTTGAAATCTTATTTCTCAGCTCAGAATTTTCCAATTTGAGACTCTCAGTCTTATTAGAGTCAGATTGAAGATTCCTTTTCAGGTCTCTGAATTTAACTCTAATTTGCTGATACCGTTCCAGAATCTCATTAAGGCTTTCAGCAAGTTCAGCCTTTGTAAAGTTAACAGCAAAGTTAGGAAATACCTCTTCAGTATCTGATTCTGAGTCTGATTCAGAAGCTTCACTATCTTCTGAGATGTTAGCCATGAGAGCTATGTTTGCCCTCTCATCATCTGATTCTGAGTCAGCTTCAGACGAGTCAGAGTCATACCATGTAGCCATGAGACTTTTCTTCTTCTCTCTTCCAAACTTCTTTTTGGGCTTTTCCCTCTGAAGCTTTGGGCAGTCACTCTTATAGTGTCCTTGCTCATTGCACTCATAGCAGATGATGTCCTTGGTGTTTGGCTTTTTACTACTGGAGGAGCCTTCAGATCTTCTGTATCCAGAGGAAGAATCTGTCCTTCTGTATCTGGAAGAAGACTCGTTCTGATCAGATCTTCTGGGATTCCTGAACTTTCTTTGTCTTTGCTTCCACAGTTGATTTACTCTTCTGGAAAGGAGAGAGAGTTCGTCTTCTTCTGATGAGGATCCATCAGATGTTTCTTCAATTGCCTGCAAAACTTTAGACTCAAATTTTTTGTTAGATTTTAATGCTAAAGGCTTACCTTGCTTCTGAGGCTCATCAGCTTCTAGCTCTATCTCATGACTTCTGAGGGAGCTGATAAGTTCCTTCAGAGTGATTTTGTTGAGATCTTTAGCTAGCTTCAGAGCTGTAACCATTGGTCTCCACTGCTTGGGTAAACTTCTGATGATTTTCTTGACATGGTCAGCAGTAGAGTATCCTTTGTCCAGAACTTTGAGACCAGCTACCAGAATCTGGAATCTAGAGAACATGGTTTCAATGGATTCAGATTCTTCCATTTTGAACGCCTCATACTTCTGAATGAGCGCCAGAGCTTTTGTTTCTTTGACATGAACGTTGCCCTCATGCGTCATTCTGAGTGAGTCAAAAATATTCTTTGCTGTGTCTCTGTTGGAGATCTTTTCATACTCAGTATAGGAGATGGCGCTGAGGAGGATGGTTCTGGCCTTGTGGTGATTCTTGAAGTCACGCTTTTGTTGATCAGACATTGTTTTTCTATCAATCTTCTGACCGCTTGCATTCACAGGGTGCGTGTATCCATCTGTCACCATATCCCACAGATCAGCATCATGTGCCAGAAAGAAGCTTTCAATTCTGTCTTTCCAGTAATCAAAGTTTTCTCCATCAAAGACTGGAGGTTTGCCGCTGAATCTGTCTCTGTCCTCATTGTTGTCATTGCTAATGTGAGAATTGTTTCCTGCCATTGTGTTTTTCTGACGCTGGATCTTGTACTGACACGGTTAAGTGTTTTAGCTCAGAACCAGGCGCTCTGATGCCAATTGAAGGGGTGAAAAACACAAGAAGGGGGGGGTTGAATTGTAAAACTGAAATCTAATGCAATGAACAAGATATTTTTATCCTGGTTCGTTTGATCTCAAACTACTCCAGTCCACCCGTCAAGGTGATTTCGCCTCTCTCCAACGAGGTCTTAATCCACTATATTCAACTGAATATTACAGACTGCTTTAACAACTGCTAAAGCCTTCTTGATCCAAACCACAACCCGGTTTGTCAAGGAAACACTTTCTTACAAAAAGATAAAACTAAGTGTGTGAACGTTTTCTACAAAACAGTATCACAACTGTGATGTATACACAAATTAAAGCTTAGAAACTGGATTGCTAAACAATGATAGAATATCAGAATGTGTGGTGTTTAGAAAAACTGAGAGAAAGAAGATTTTGATCAGCTTTTATGCGTGTAGAGATTTGGAGAGCATTAGCCATTTCAATCTTCAAAGTCTTGTTTATATAGTACTGAGATGTTGAACGTTGGATGCAATATTCTTGATTCAATGCTATTAACAAACTTTCCTTATCGAGCAGATCTTGTCTGGAATGAGGCCGTTGGTATTAATTTGCTTTCAATGCACAGTATCGTTGCTTACTTAATGCAAGTTCTGGCTTGGCTCATTCTGACTCTGCTTAGCTGCTGATGAACTGTTGTGTTTCTATATTAGAGTGTTGAGCGCAGTCTTGTTCATCAGGCTTCAGCATGTACGTGAGTTGATCATCTGATTCTAACATTCTGATATGGCAACTTCTGATGTCAAGAACCAAATTCTGATGCTGATTAGATGTGATCTTGCTTATATCAATCAGGGTATCTGCAAGTCAGAACATAGTAATTTTAGGCAGCAGATAGTTCATACATGATTCTTATAAATAGTATATCTTTTCACTTTGTTATCATCAAAACTTAAATAGGGTAGTAGATTCAAACTTTGTTCTAACACTCATTGAGAGAGGCGAAATCACCTTGGCGGGTGGACTGGAGTAGTTTGAGTTTCAAACGAACCAGGATAAAATTACCAGTGTTCTTCCATTAGTATTGCACTAGAAAAGAAGAAAAACTTATTCAACCCCCCCCCCCCCCCCTTCTAAGTGTTTTCTCAACCTTCAATTGGCATCAGAGCTCTAGTTCTGGGTGCAAACACCTAACAGTGTCAGAAAAAAGATCTAGAAGGAAAACACTATGGCATCTGAATAAAACAACAACTGCACCAAACCTCATGTGTTTGATGGAGAAGACTTTGAATACTGGAAGGATAAACTAGAAAGTTTCTTTCTTGGTCATGATGCTGATCTATGGGATTTGGTCCTTGACGGGTACACTCATCCAAAAGATAAAGACGGAAACAAAATTGACAGAAGGAACATGGATAAACAACAAAAGTTAGATTTCAAGAATCACCACAGAGCCAGAAACATCTTTTTGAACGCTATCTCGAAAAATGAATATGAGAAAATCACCAACAGAGATACGGCACATGACATGTTTGAATCCCTCAAGATGACTCATGAAGGAAATGCTCAAGTAAAAGAGACAAAAGCTCTGGCTCTCGTTCAGAAGTATGAAGCATTCAAAATGGAAGAAAATGAGTCTATTGAAGTTATGTTCTCGAGATTCCAAACTCTAATTGTTGGCCTAAGAGTTCTTAACAAAGGATACACCAAGGCAGACCATGTTAAGAAAATCATCAAAAGTTTACCCAGAAGATGGGCACCTATGGTCACTGCATTCAAAGTATTAAAAGATCTGAATGATTTTTCCCTTGAAGAACTTATCAGTGATTTAAGGAGTAACGAGATAGAACTTGATGAACATGAGCCTTAGAAGAAAGGTAAGTCTGTAGCTCTTAAATCTATTAAAAAATTTGAAACTAACGCTTTTCAGGCAGAAGAAGGAAACTCTGAAGATTCTGCATCAGAAGAAGACGAGTTATCTCTTCTCTCCAAAAGGATCAATCAGATGTGGAAGCATAGACAAAAGAAGTCCAGGAACCACAAGAGGTCAGAAGATAAACCAGAATCTTCTGGACATAAGAAGTCAAGCAGAAGAGATGTAGTCTGCTATGAATGCAAAGAACCTGGACACTACAGAAGTGACTGTCCCAAGCTGCAAAGAGAAAGACCCAAGAAAAGGTTTGGTAAAAATAAAGGCATGATGGCCACCTGGGATGATTCAGAATCATCTGAAGCTGAATCTGACTCAGAAGATGAACGCGCTAATCTAGCGTTTATGGCTACCACAACAGATGACTCAGACTCTGACTCAGAACCAAAAGAGG
Source organism: Vicia faba (assembly GCA_948472305.1). Taxonomy (NCBI): domain Eukaryota; kingdom Viridiplantae; phylum Streptophyta; class Magnoliopsida; order Fabales; family Fabaceae; genus Vicia; species Vicia faba. The sequence continues at coordinate 341,135,756 of OX451740.1, forward strand.
TATTCTATGAATTCTTTAGAACTGAACTTGTTGAAAGCCTATCTGGACTGCTTGAAAACTACAGTAAACTCAAAATCAAATACAAGAAACTCAAAAAGAATCTTGCATCTGATCTTGAGAAACTTGAAACAGAAAACTCTAAACTTAAAGAAAACATTTTTAAACTCAAATAAGATGTTCAAAATTTTTAAAAGAATTCTAATTCAGATTCTGCTTCAAGTTCAAAAGATATTCTAAAAGAATATGACTCTAGGTTTCAAACGTTTCTCACTAAAAGCATAGATAGAAGCAAAATGGCTTCAATGATCTATGGTGTTAATGGAAATGACAGAAGAGGTATTGGATATAAATCTCCCAGGGGGAAACAAATATATAAACCTAAGCCCGTTGAGGAAATGGTTATATCATATAAACCACTACACAAGCAATTTAATTTTTGGCATACACATGATATCAAATACACTTCTCACTCTAAAAATTCCTATGCAAAATCAAAGTTCAATCTGAACTATAGAAACTCTAACCAAAAAGGACCCAAAAAGAAATGGGTACCTAAGGAGAAAATAATCTATGTTGCAGATGTCCTTAACAACTCAGTTGAAACACCAGTCCTGGTACCTGGACTCTGGATGCTCGCGTCATATGACGGGAAGAAAGTCTATGTTCCAAAGTCTAGAACTTAAATCTAGAGGTGATGTCAAATTTGGAGGAAATAAAAAAGGAAAGATTATTGGTTCTGGAACCATCGGAAATGGTAACCTTCCCTCTATAACTAATGTTCTATTAGTAGAAGGATTAGCTCATAACTTATTGTCCATAAGTCAATTAAGTGACAACGGTTATGACATTATCTTTAATCAAAAATCATGTAGAGTTGTTAGTCAAAAAGACGGAACAATCCTTTTTACTGGCAAGAGAAAGAACAACATCTATAAAATTAATCTTTCTGATCTTAAAACTCAAAATGTAAAATGCCTTATGTCTGTTAGTGACGAGCAATGGGTCTGGCACAGAAGATTGGGACATGTTAGCATGAGAAGAATATCTCAAATTAACAAACTCAATCTGGTCAGAGGACTCCCTAATTTGAAATTTAACTCAGAAGCTCTGTGTGAAGCTTGTCAGAAAGGAAAATTTTCAAAACCTTCTTTTAAATAAAAAATGTTGTTTCTTCCTCTAGGCCATTGGAACTTCTTCATATTGATATGTTTGGACCAGTTAAAATTGCATCCATCAGAGGCAAGAAGTATGGATTGGTCATTGTTGATGACTACAGCAGATGGACATGGGTTAAGTTTTTAAAACACAAGGATGAGTCACATTTTGTGTTCTTTGACTTCTGCATCCAAGTTCAAAATGAAAAGGATTTTAGAATCATAAAAGTTAGAAGTGATCATGGAGGAGAATTTGAAAATCATTATTTTGGAAAGTTTTTTTTAAAGAAAATGGCATTTCTCATTATTTCTCTTGTCCTAGAACTCCCCAACAAAATGGAGTTGTAGAACGAAAGAATAGAACCTTGCAAGAAATGGCCAGAACCATGATCAATGAAACTAATATGGCTAAACACTTTTGGGCAGAAGCAGTGAACACGGCGTGTTACATTCAAAATAGAGTCTCTATAAGACCTATTCTTGAAAAGACTCCTTATGAATTGTGGAAAAACAGAAAACCCAACATTTCATATTTCCATTCTTTTGGATGCACTTTCTATATTCTGAACACTAAAGATAATATAAACCAGTTTGATTCTAAGGCATAAAAGTGCTTTCTGCTTGGATATCCTGAACGCTCAAAAGGCTATAGGGTATACAACACAGAAACTCTGATTGTTGAAGAATCAATCAAAGTCAGATTTGATGATAAGCTTGGCCAGCAAAAGCCAAAGCAAATTGAAAATTCTACAGGTACAAAATACCACCTTACAAACTCTGATAAGTCAGAAGCAAAAGACATCTCAGAATATCTTCCTATTGAAAATGCTCTGGAAAATAAAAGAATTTCTGAACAATCCTCACAAAATAAATTCCCCAGAATCACATCCGCACACCCAGAAAATGTGATTATATGAAAGAAAGAAGATCTCATCAGAACAAGATCCTCCTTCTGAAACAATGAAGAATCATTGTTTGGATTGGTCTCGCTGATTGAGCCAACCTCAATAGATGAAGCTCTGTTGGATAATGATTGGATCCTAGCTATGTAAGAGGAATTAAATCAATTTTCAAGAAATGATGTGTGGGATCTTGTTCCAAAACCAAAAGGATTTAATATCATTGGAACTAAATGGGTCTTCAGAAACAAGCTGAATGAGCAAGGATAGGTTATCAGAAACAAAGAACAACTGGTGGCTCAGGGTTATAGTCAACAATAAGGAATTGATTATAATGAAACCTTTTCCCCAGTCGCCAGGTTAGAATCAATTAGATTGCTAATTTCTTTTGTTGTTCAACACAACATCTCATTATATCAAATGGATGTTAAAAGTTCATTTTTAAATGGTTACATAGAAGAAGGTGGTTGTTAGAGGACTTCAAGGGATTTCCAAAATGTCCAAGAACATGGTCATATGATCAAAATTGAGCAAGTTGTGCATTGGAGAACTTGGGAAATTTTCATGAATTTGCAAAAGTCAACTTTGCCCAAAACAGCTTATTTTTGCTAATGGGCCTCAAATCTCTTCTTGAAACTTCATCCATGGCCTATGCACGACCCATCAAGCTTAATTGAGTTTATTTTCTTATTTTTATTGATTAATTGGATTTTTAATTAATATTAATTCATTTAATTAATTTAAATTGTAGGAAAATGCAAGATTTGATTTTTCAATCAAGTTGTGAAGCAAATATGGTCAAGATATGCTGGCAAATTCGTGCACAAGTCAAAGATATCAAAAAATCCAAAATTCGCAACATTTTCCAATCATGAAAAATTAAAAAGATTTGATTTCCTATCAAAGATTTAAACTTGAATGCACATGGATTGGATCCAATTTTTTGACCTAATTAAATTGCTTTATATGTATGCAAGCTGACCAGACCCTAGGAGACGTGAAAAAGCTGCAGAAAAGACCCTAGCATATTCAAAAAAATTCAAGAAAAAGTGAAAACTGATCTTTGCATTCCAGGCCAATTCAAGGCGTTCTTTTCATTCAAACATCTTGCAGGAGTTCCCAGGAGTGTTTTGCCATCAAATTCAGACATCAAAGCTTAAGAAATCAAGGAATACAGAACCACGGTTTGCCATCTTTATCCAAAATCGTAACTCTTAAATCATGCATATTTAACGTGTTTTCTTGATTGATTTGTGTTGCTAGGAACCATACGAAGCTAATGGTATCATTTAATTGAACCATAACTCCCTGAATCACTAGATGCCATGAACGATTTCTAGGGTTCTTAAGCTTTGAAATTGGGGCTTTCTGAACCAGGTAAAATTAGGACTCATAAGACCCATGGTTGGAATCGTTAGGCCAAGACGAATAAGATCAACCCATCGCGAAATATTTATGCTTGCTGTAGCTCTAATCGCTATTTTTCGTTGCAATGGTTAGTGGGGGGTAAAAACCCCCGCTATCTAATATTATTTTTGCAGGAACAACGAAGAAGACGAGGACGTGTTAGCAAATGAGTGGTTGATTTGAAATAAGCGCGCGTGTTTTTTTTTGTGTTACAGCATATGGATTAATTTCTTAATATAATAATTACTTGTTATTCTAATAACAGTTAAGGCAGCGTGGTGGAGTGGTTGAGCAAGCATCCAATAAGCATTGGGACCTGGGTTCGAATCCCAGGTCCCCCAAAACATTTATTCCTATTTTTCTTTGTGTGTTCCCATGCAGATTTCCAAGAGTGGTCCACTATGCACCTCACGTCTCAATGAGCCATATGTCTTCAAGTCCAAATCCAAGGGTCATGAGATGATGACCACCATACGCTTTAGTCAACAGGAGTGTAGATGATCACAAAAGTCAAAAGGGCTTGCAGCTTAATGGGCTTCAGAATTACCAAAGATACCTCCTAACTTGGGCCAACACCCCCCTGGGTTATTCTTTTTTCTTTTTATATTTTCCATTTAATTATTTTACTATTAATTATCATTATTATTATTATTTAATTAACCAAATTAATTTTTTCATAATAAAATCAGAAAACTAAAAATGTAATATTTTTTATTATTATTTATTAAAATTAATTTCACCCTTTTATTATTTTTGTAAATAAATATAATTAGCTAATTTAGTTTAATTAGGTTAATTTTAACTTTTTTTCACAATAAATAAAATCAATATAGAATTAGGGTTTTGATAACTTTTAATCTTTTTTTTATTTATTTTATCTTCCCTGAGACATTAAAAAACCAAAAAAATATTTCTTTTATTTAATTAATTAATTAGTTTAGGATTAATTTAATTAAATGCAAAATCATCATAAAAACTTCTTTCTTTCTCAAAAAAAGGGTCAAAACCCTAAGAACTTCTCCGACTCAATTTTTCTCGCGCATGTTTATTTTTGATTCATATTTTTGATCATATTTATGTAATTGTTCCGAGGACGTAATAGCTTTAATTAGGACCTTTTTATCGCTTTCATTTAGTTTCCGCAATTTACTTTTCAAGGCTTTGTTTTTGGCGATGTAAATACCTGACGCCTTGTAATAGTTTAGTTTACTTTCCGCACAACTATTAACTGCTAGATGTATGTTAACTAGGCTATGCATGACAAGATCTATCTGAAAATTAAAATCAATCGTAGCTCACCATAACATGTGCAAAGATAACTTAAGTGAATCCTGACACACTCGCACATGCCACTCCTAGGGTACGCCTCATTTGGTTGCCTCGACGTGGTCATTGAGTATAGGGTGTTTTAGAGGTCGCCCTCTTGTCTAAAGATCCAAGTTGCCTCGAAACGGTTGCCTCGGATAAAAAAGGATCTAGGACATTAGGGTTACCTCTAAGGCATCCTAACATTGCTTTAGTGACCACATGTTCCTATAATCGAATTGACCCGAAAACTCCGACGACGGTGCTACCTACTTCTCAATAGTGGGATAGTACTGTCTAAAGGACATTTACACAGCTTAATTTCTTTTGAGTAGGTAGAGGTTCTTAGATACTTGCTCTTTCAAAACAAAAATACTTTTTGCTCTTACACTTTTCTAACAAAAGTTTTCAAACAACACTTCATACACTCTTGAGGACTGATACAAGAGTTAAATCGAAGTTTTCAAACAAACTTTTTCAAAACCCACAAACACAAGAAAAGCAAAACATTTTTGAAAACATAGTGAGAAAGTACCTAAGAGCCCGTGGATAACCACGGATAGAAAGGGTGCTAACACCTTCCCTTTCTATAATCTACCTCCCGAACCCGAGAAACATCTCGAAAAGGAATTTTGCTGTGCTTTTGTCCTTTCCTTGTTGGAGAAAATAAAAGACGGTGGCGACTCTTGCTTACCGCGACATTTTTCTAAACGCAAATGCGAACCAGCATTCCAAAACAGTCAGTTCTCATTCCCACCGATCACAGAACTGGCGACTCTGCTGGGGACTTAATAAGTGAGGTGTACCTTAGGATTAGATCATTCTATGTTTTCAATTGTATGCCTTGTATGCTTTAATTTTGTGGGCTTGTATCGGAGTTTCATAGATCCTAACCCGGATATGGGGGATACCCTTTAGGTAAGTAGCAATAAACTGTGAGGGACCTGTCCGGCGTAGACCGACACGGGTGAAGCAGTAGCTACGTTGGTGTGACACCTTGGTCTGTACCGATATCCCTTGTGTTGGAACGAGGAGAATATGGGTCTTCTGAGGAGTCATTAAGCACCAACTGACCTTAGAACCTTAAATTGACCAACTTGGCCATAGAAAAGTAGCAGTATGCTATGCTCATTGAGGCTAAACTCTCGCGATGGTTCCGGCCGCAAGAAAAGGTTGCTAAGCTGGAGTTATGACCGATTGAGGGTAGTCAGTGATATTGAGATCCTCTAGAACCCGGTTACTATTTTTAAGACAGGTCTTAACCAACTGAAACTGAAAGAGGGTAGTACCTAAACCTCATGCCAGCATGAACTCTAAGGGCTGTCTTGTGTGACTTGTGTGCCTTTACCATGTTTGCCTTTTGTGAATACTTGTGGTGTGCCTTTATCATAACATCATAACATCATAACATTGCATGCATAAGGACTAACCCATTTCAAAGACAAGAGGGTTTCATCTTTGCTCTGTTTTGTAGGACATCATGATGCCCATGCGTAGGAATACTATCCGGCTCAACTTTGTTCAACCACCTACTTTGCTCAAGGAATTGGTTGACATGATTCCAAACACTACTTCCTTCATCAAGAGGCATGGTTCTCTTCTCGGTTTAGTCACTTCAAAGTGGGACCAACAACTTATGAGTGTCTTGGCCCAGTTTTATGATCCCCTATACCATTGCTTCACTTTTCAAGACTTCCAGCTGGTCCCTACCCTGGAAGAATTCTCTGATTTGCTTGGTATCCCTGTTTTGGAACAGACTCTATTCACTGGTTGGGAAAAGACTCTTAGGCCTGAAGAGATTGCTGCAGCCCTTCCCTTGACCAAAGAAGAGGTAATGGCTAATTGGGAGACTAGAAGTGGAGTTAAGGGCTTTTTGGCTAAGTTTCTGGTTGGAAAAGCTAATAGTTTCTGGAATGACTTAGACTTCAGGGCGTACGAAGACATTCTGGATCTCTTAATCTATGGTCTAGTTTTGTTTCCAAATCCTGATACCTTTATTAATGTCAACGCCATAAGGATCTTCATCTCTCGGAACCCTGTACCCACTCTCTTGGGTGATATCCTGCAACAGCTTTATGCTCGTACTGCCCGAAGACGAGGAACTTTGTGGTGTTGTGCTCCTTTATTGGTGAGGTGGTTTATTTCGCACCTCCCTAAGTTTGTACTGAAGAACAAAGAAGGAAGGGGCTGGGCTCATAAGATAATGTCTCTCACTGATAATGACATCATTTGGACTCTCTGAGGTTTAGATGAGGTGGCCGTTATTGATCGTTGCGGAGAGTATCCTAATGTTCCTTTGATCGGAACCCAAGGAGGAATCTCTTATAACCCATGTTTAGCTCTCCGTCAGTTTGGAAGAGCCAGAAGAGAAGGGCCTCATGAGATGTTGGTACCTCACATCAGTTTTGAGTTTCAGGTAGATAGTGACGAGCTGCGTCGTAGATTCATCCGGGCTTGGGATAGAGTTCACAAAGCTGACCCACATGAGTTGGGACCAAAGACTTCTCTACCAATGGAATCCTACTTCAGATGGGTCCGCATCCGTGCTCAGAAGTTAGGTATGCCATACGAAGCTGTCAGGCCTATTACTCTTGAAATTCCTGATAAAGACGGGGTTCCTCCAACTGTTCTCCATCCTCAGATACCCACTGATATTGGTACACTAAAGAGGTCTTGGGCGCAACTGCAGGAAGAACGAGATTCTTATCGGGAAAGATTCAATGAACAAGAACATAAAATCCAGAAGCTGACGAAGCAATTGGAGAACGAACGGATCCTGAATGACTATATCCGCACTGAGAAGAAGAGGCTATGAGAGCATTGATGGGCCTTGGATGTTTCTTTTACAGCTTTTATTTACTTTTTAGTATTTTCCATTTTGTAACGCCTAAGGGAAATGTGTTGAACAATTTGAATTCTAAAGTTGAATCTAATAAAGTGTTTTTCCTTTTTGTCTACAAAGTTGAATCCCGATTGTCTTTGAAAACATAAATCATACGCATTTCATTTTATCATATGCATAACAGGTACCCTTTTTACAGGTCACTTATCTTCTTCGCTGTTTATTTCAGCAGTCATCATGTCTTCTGAACCTTCCACTAACAAGCTATCAAGGCCCTCCAGGCCCAGAATGCCCAGTTCCAAGAGTTGGTCATGAGCCTAGCCAAGGGTCAACAGGAGTTGAAGACCCTGATTCTGAAGAAGAAGAAGAAGAGGACCGTCTTGTTCAACACTGGACGCAGATTTGGGAATGGATTACAGAATGAGGTTGAGCTGACTACCTCATCTGTAGGCAAAGACAGTCCACAAGAGAGAAGGGTTCCTAGTCCCGTGGTCTCCGACAACGAGACAGATTATGATGAAGAGCAGTATCCTCCTGCTGAGGATAGGTATAAACAGCTGGAGGACTGCTTAAGTGCTATGGAGATACAGAATGTGCCCGGGTTGGACTTTGGAGACCTAGGCTTATCCTCTAGGGTGGTGATTCCCCATAAGTTCAAGGCACCTGCTTTTGCAAAATACGACGGAGCCTCCTGCCCAAAGCTGCACCTCCGGTCGTATGTAAGGAAGATCCAACCTTACATTGCTGACAAGAATTTGTGGATCCATTTCTTCCAGGATAGTCTTTCATGGACTCAACTCGAGTGGTTCTATCAGCTGGATGGAGCCAGTATTCGTAACTGGGAGGACTTGGCTACTGCGTTCTATAAGCAGTATCAATATAATTCCGACCTTGCTCCTACGCGTACCCAACTCTAGGGTATGTCACTAGGGACGGGTGAAGGATTTAAAGAATATGCTCAAAAGTGGAGAGACCTGGCTGGAAGGGTGCAGCCACCTTTGACTGACCGTGAGCTTGTTGATATGTTCTTGGGGACCCTGCCTGGTCCATTCTTCAACCATTTGATTGGAAATTCTTCAGCCGGGTTTACAGACCTTATCTTGACTGGTGAGAGAATCGAAGTTGGTATCAAGTCTGGGAAGATACAGAAAGGTGCCTCCTCGAGCACTGAAAAGAAACCATACAAGAAGGAATCCAGTGATGTCTATGGTTCAAGGAGACATAATAGACTGGAACGCCGCCAAGCTGTCAACGCGGTGGTTATTTCAAAACCTGCTGCTGCTCCTCAGCATCATAACCAACAAAGGGGTGAGAGGCCTCGAAGGCAGTTTACTCGTCTCAGTATGACCCTGTCCCAGATATTGCCGCAGTTATTAACAACTAATCTGGTGACTATAAAAGAGGCTCCGAAGGTTGTAAACACAACGTCCCCAAAGTACAATCCTAATGCTTGCTGCGCTTATCACTCTGACAGCCCGGGGCATACTACGGATGATTGTTGGGCTCTGAAGAATAAGGTTCAGGACCTAATCGATGCAAAAGAGATAGAGTTCAAGGCGCCCGAAAGGCCCAATGTTGTGACTGCTCCCATGCCCAAGCATGGAGTGAATGCTGTAGAGGAAGACCTGTTTGTAGCCTCTGTGGATGATATTGTTACTCTGCTGTTGACTGTCAAGAGGAACCTGTTGCTAGCCGGTTTATTTCCGGGATGTAGTAAAGGTTGCCATCTATGTTCTGTTTCACCTACTAGTTGCCCATCTTTGAAGTCAGGTATCCAAAACCTGATGAATAATAAAGAGATTTTGTTCGAGAAGATTACTGTTCCTGCTACCCCTACTGAAGAAGTTTCCATTGTTACCATTTTCAACAATTCTCCCAAGGCTCCCTCGAGGAAGCCTGTCAAAATTATGCCTGCTCAGAAGATTGCACCCATAATTATCACTGTTCCGGGGCCCATCCCCTATACATCCGACAAAGCTGTCCCTTGGCACTATGGGGCAGATGTTTATGTGCTTGGATTTAAACAAGAGTTTGATACTAATACTGGCGTCAGCAACATCACCAGGCCTGCTAAAGTCACCCGCAGTGGTAGACTCTTCTCACCAGATATTGCACCGCCAGCTATCCAGAGACCTATTGTCATCACACCTGCAAGTGTGCCTACTTCCCTTCCTGATAAAGGTCATATCTTTACCCCTGTTGCTGAGTCATCTGACGCTCGGGGCAAAGGGATTGCTATTGATATGCCTGCCCAGACGGAGGCACCAAAGACAACCACTGTTGAAGCTTCCAAACAGGCGATGGAAGAGATTCTTAAGATCATCAAGAAGAGTGATTTCAACGTAGTTGAGCAACTGGGGCACACCCCATCTAAAATTTCTATGCTATCACTATTATTGTGTTCAGAGGCCCATGCCAAGGCTCTGATTACCTTCCTGAAGACGGCCCACGTGCCACAAGAGACATCAGCTGATCAATTTACCGATTGTGTGTCCAACTTAACTGCTGATAATGGTCTGGGTTTCTCTGACGCTGATCTGACTGCTAAAGGGAAGAACCATAACGATGCCCTGCATGTCTCCATTGAATGCAGGGGCACTACTCTTGCACATGTGTTGGTTGACATTGGGTCCTCATTGAACGTCTTGCCCAAGAAAGCTCTAGAGAGGTTGGATTGCAAGGGGTTGGAACTAAAGCCAAGTAACATTGTTGTCCGGGCCTTTGACGGGTCTAAAAGAATGGTGCATGGCGAGGTTGATATTCCAATAGAGTTGGTTCTCAGGTCTTTGATTCAACATTCTATGTGATGGACATTCGGCCGTCCTATTCTTGTTTGTTGGGTCGTCCATGGATCCACAAGGCTGGGGCTGTGACCTCCACACTACATCAGAAGCTGAAATACCCGGTCAAAGGGAAGATTGTGACAGTTCAAGGGGAGGAAGAATACATGGTCAGCCACCTAAACTCATTCCGGTACATAGAGATGGATGAGGAGTTCATCGAGACCCCTTTTCAACACTTTGAAGAGGTTCCTCAGACACTGGCATCAGCCGAGACTGTGATTGAAGATCCTCCTTTGAAGATGGCTTCCTTAAAGGATGCCCGGGCTGTTATTGAGAAGGGCGAGTGTGCAAACTGGGGCCGACTTCCTGATTTCACTCAGAAGACTGACAAGTTTGGTTTGGGTTTCACTGCAGAAGCTCAAAGGGCCGTTCGTAGTGCAAGGATTGGAAGACCTCTTGTGTTCATCAGCAACTCGGGGGTAAATGCAATCGAAGATGACGTAGAGGAATTTGAATTCGACAGCTGGATCTACCCTACGACCAACGGTGGACCAAACAACTAGACGGCGAAAGACTTCGTCCCTATTACTTTTATTCCTCAATAATGAACTCCTTTGTTTTGAATTTGTAACAGACAATAATGTGAAACTTTTATGGCCCGGTGTCTTACTCGGGGCACCGTGGCTTCATTTGTGAGGGCTTTTGTGTGTCATTTTCATATATAATTAATAAAAGCATTGGATGTTTTTTGCACTTAAAATCTTGTGCTCCTTGTCTTTCTTTCTTATATATTGCAAAACAGCTATTTACACACACTCACATATGCAGGTCCCAATCCACTCTGGATCTCACTAGTAACGACTCTGCTACTGCCAGTTATGACTTCGAAAATCCGATCAACTTAGCCGAAGACGAAGGTGAAGATGATTGCGAAGTGCCTGGTGAGCTTGCAAGACTGCTACTCCAGGAGGAGAGGGCCATTCAGCCACATGAAGAGCCAGTGGAAACGGTAAATCTGGGTACTGAGACAGAAAGGAAGGAAGTTAAGATTGGTGCAAATCTGGAGTCTAGTGTGAAACAACAGTTGATTCAGATGCTGCATGACTACGTGGAAATCTTTGCCTGGTCCTACGAAGATATGCCTGGGTTGGATACCGACATTGTGGTTCATCACTTGCCTACCAAGGAAGAATGCCCTTCGGTAAAACAGAAGGTCCGCCGTATGCGTCCAGAGATGTCCAAGAAAATCAAAGCTGAGGTTATGAAACAATTTGACGCCGGTTTCCTAGCAGTAACTTCTTACCCTCAGTGGGTTGCCAATATGGTTCCAGTGCCGAAGAAAGATGGTAAGGTCAGAATGTGTGTTGACTACAGGGATTTGAACAGGGAAAGCCCTAAGGATGACTTCCCTCTGCCTCACATCGACGTTCTGGTGGACAACACTGCTCAGCATAAGGTATTCTCCTTTATGGACGGGTTCTCTGGTTATAATCAGATAAAAATGGCTCCTGAAGACATGGAGAAGACCACCTTTGTTTCTCAGTGGGGCACCTTTTGTTACAAGGTCATGCCTTTTGGGTTGAAAAATGTTGGTGCAACGTATCAGCGTGCCATGGTTGCCCTGTTTCATGATATGATCCATCATGAGATTGAAGTATACGTCGACGATATGATTGCAAGGTCCCAAACTAAGGAGGAACACCTTGACCATTTGCAGAAGCTGTTTGACCGGTTGAAGTTGTACAAGTTGAGATTAAACCCGAACAAGTGCACCTTCGGGGTGAGATCTAGAAAATTGATAGGCTTCGTCCTAAGCGACAAAGGTATTCAAGTGGACCCTGCCAAAGTGAAAGCCATACAAGAGATGCCAATTCCCAAGACAGAGAAAGAATTCAGAGGCTTTCTAGGACGGCTGAACTACATTGCCCGATTCATCTCACATCTAACTGCTACCTGTGAACCAATCTTCAAGCTACTGAAGAAAGATCAAGTGGTACGTTGGAACGATGAATGTCAGACCGCTTTAGAAAGAATCAAAGAGTATCTCCAAGAGCCACCCATTCTAATGCCACCGGTTGAAGGGAGACCTCTAATCTTATACCTGACAGTACTGGACAACTCAATGGGGTGTGTGATGGGACAGCATGACGAGTCTGGCCGAAAAGAGCACGCTATTTATTACCTTAGCAAAAAGTTTACCGAATGTGAGACCCGATACTCACTGCTCGAGAAAACTTGTTGCGCTTTGGTATGGGCTGCTCGCCGGCTGAGACAGTATATGTTGACTCACACTACTCTGTTGATTTCAAAAATGGATCCAATCAAGTACATCTTCAAAAAGCCTGCCTTGTCCGGAAGAATAGCAAGATGGCAGATGATCTTGACCGAATATGACATCTAGTACACCACTCAAAAAGCAATCAAGGGAAGTGTGTTGGCGGACCATTTGGCACATCAGGCAGTGGATGACTACCAATCTATGAACTTTGAATTTCCGGATGAAAATATCATGGTAGTGACATATTGTGAAGTACCTGGACGGGATGAAGGACCTGAGGAAGGATCCCGATGGTCTATGCACTTTGATGGAGCTTCAAACACTTTGGGTAACAGTATTGGCGCTGTGATCATATCTCCAAAAGGCTCTCATACTCCACTTACCGCCCGACTATGTTTCAACTGCACCAACAACATGGCGGAGTATGAAGCATGCATCATGGGTCTTCGAGCTGCAATTGACCTAAGGATCAAGTTTCTGAGTGTCTTCAGAGATTCCACTCTCGTGATCAGTCAGATCAAAGGCGAGTGGGATACGAAACACCCAAATCTTATTCCTTACAAGGAGTATGTATTGACGTTGATTCCCCATTTCAAGGAGATAACCTTTGAACACTTCCCAAGAAAGGAGAATCAGTTGGCGGACACGTTAGCTACGATGTCTTCTATGTTCAAAGTCAAATGGGACAACGAGGCTCCCCGGATCATTATTTGGAAATTGGATGAACCTGCACATTGCTGTGATCTTGAGACTGAAGAGGTGATAGAAAAGCCGTGGTATCATGAAGTAAAGAGGTACCTTAAAGCTCAAGAATACCCCGAGGGTGCATCCGTTAATGACAAAAAGTTTCTGAAAAGGTTCGCGGCAAAGTTCTTCCTCAGCAACGGCATTCTTTACAAACGAAACCATGATTCAACCTTACTGCGTTGTGTGGATAAGACTGAAGCAGAAAGGATCATGGCAGAGCTGCATGAAGGTACCTTCGGAACGCATTCCAGTGGACATACCATGGCAAAGAAAATCCTTCGGGCAGGATATTACTGGTCCACTATGGAAGCCGACTGCTATCAGCATTCTCGGACATGTCACAAGTGCCAGGTCTATGCTGATAAGGTGCACATTCCTCCAGTTCCTTTGAACGTCTTGACAGCACCTTGGCCTTTCGCAATGTGGGGCATTGATATGATCGGCGAGATCAGACCTACGGCATCCAACGGGCATCGTTTCATCCTGGTAGCAATTGATTACTTCACAAAGTGGGTTGAAGCAGCTTCCTTTGCCACCATAACCAAGAACGTCGTGGCACGGTTCATTCGGCACAACCTGGTCTGTTGATATGGTGTACCAGAGAGGATCATTACGGACAATGGTACCAATCTTAACAACAAGATGATCACTGAGCTCTGCGAGCAATTCAAGATACAGCACCACAACTCTTCTCCCTACCGGCCGAAGATGAATGGGGTTGTAGAAGCGGCTAATAAGAACATTAAGAAGATTGTGCAGAAGATGACAGTGACCTACAAAGATTGACACGAGATGTTACCATTTGCTCTTCATGGGTATCGTACCTCAGCACGGACGTCAACAGGGGCAACACCCTTTTCCTTGGTATATGGCATGGAGGCAGTCCTACCCATTGAAGTCCAGATACCCTCTCTCCGGATCATGAAGGATGCAGGTTTGAACGAAGATGACTGGATCCAGACCCGGCTTGATCAACTAAACCTAATCGACGAAAAGAGACTCACCGCTATTTGTCATGGTCAGACGTACCAAAAACGGATGATCAAGGCATTTAACAAGAAAGTCAGACGATAAGAGTATCAAGTCGGAGACCTGGTAATCAAGCGCATCATTCTACCTCAAGGTGATCCCAAGGGCAAATGGACCCCTACGTACGAAGGGCCATTTGTGGTTAAGAATATCTTCTCTGGAGGTGCGATGATTCTGACCACTGTGATCGGTGGAAATAGAACTGACTGTTTTTTAAGCTGGTTCGCGAAATGTCGCGGTAAGCAAGAGTCGCCACCGTCTTTTATGTTCTCCAACAAGGAAAGGACAAAAGCACAACAAAATTCCTTTTCGAGATGTTTCTCGGTTCGGGAGGTAGATTATAGAAAGGGAAGGTGTTAGCACCCTTTCTATCCGTGGTTATCCACGGGCTCTTAGGTACTTGCTCTTATGTTTTCAAAAATTGTTTGCTTTTCAAGTGTGTGTGGGTTTTGAAAAAGTTTCGTTTGAAAAATTTCTAGGTAACTCTTGTATCTGTCCTCAAGAGTGTATGAAAAATTTGTTTGAAAACTTTTTGAAAGTGTCAGTGTGAAAAGATGTTTTTATTTGTTTTGAGAGAGCAAGTACCCAAGAGAAATCTACCTACTCTAAGGAATTAGGCTGTGTAAGAGTCCTTTAGACAGTACTATCCCACTATTGAGAAGTAGGTAGTATCGTCGTTGGAGGTATTCGGGTCAATTCGATTAAGGGACATGTGTGGTCACCAAAGCAATAGTAGGACACCTTAGCGGTAACGCTAATATCCTAGATCCTTTTTATCCGAGGCAACCGTTTCGAGGCAACTGGATCTTTAGACAGGTGGGAGACCTCTAAAACACCCTATACTTGACGACCACGTCGAGGCAACCAGTGAGGCGTACCCTAGGAGTGGCATGTGCATGTGTGTTGTTTTCATGTTATATTATCTTGTACATGAATTTGTGAGCTACGGATTGATTTTATTGTTCATACAAGTCTTTCATGCATATTAACAGTTAAGAGTGCGGAAAATAAATTGCGGAAAGGTAAATTCTACGCTATTACAAGGCGCGGGTCTATACATCACCAAAAACATAACCCGTTTTGAAAATAAATGCGAAAAGGTAAATAAAGCGGTAAATCCTAATTAACTATTACATACTTGGAAACAGTTACATCAATATAATCAAAAATAAATAATAATGCGCGAAAGAAATTAAATCAGGACATCCTCAGGGTTTTGACCCTTTTGAGAAAATATGAGTTTTGGTCCTTTTTTGTAATTACTTTAAATATTGAACCTAATTTACTAATTAATTAATTAATTAATTAAAGAAAAAAGTGTTTTTGTGTTTTTTATGTTTTAATGAAAATAAAAAGAAAAGAAATTAAAGGTTAAGATAAAACCCTAATTCTAACCTATTTTATTTATTGTGAAAAAAGATTAAAATTAACTAATTAAACTAATTAATTTGTTAGTATTTTATTTACAAAATAAATTAACAATGAAATTAATGCATAATAAAAATATTATAAATATTTAATTCTGAGTTTATTATGAAAATTAATATTAATTATGTTAGTTAAATAAATAATATTAATAATAAAAAATAGTTAGTTAAAAGAAAATAAAAAGAAAAGCAATTAACCAGGGGGGGTGTTGACCCCAGAATGGAGGTTAAGCCTGGAAAGTTTAGGCCCAATAAGCCAAGCTTGCGTTGACTTTCTTGAATCGTCCAGAGGTGCATTGACTCATGAGCATGGTGTCCCTTTCCTGGTAGCCATCAGATCTGTACATAAGGCCACATGGCGCCTGTTTGCATAAGGTGTATGATGGAACGCGTTGTAAAGCCTGCACGTGATTAGGTTAGAAAAAATAATATGGAGCTTTTGGGGGACCTGGGAATCGAACCCAGGTCCCAATGGTTACCAACCACGTCACTTTCCACTACGCCATATGCCTGTACTTGATAACATAATGGATAATGAAAATAATATAAAAAACACAACGCATATGCTGGGAATTAAAAATCACGCGCGTTTTATTTGAACGAGCTAGTGGTACGCTTCCACGTCTTCATCGTCCCCAGATTCCCTGTAAAAACAAAGCTAAATAGCGGGGGTTTTTAACCCCCACAACCTGCAAAAAGGGAAAATAGCGAATAGGTCTATGCGTTATATAAATAGGGCGCGACATGTCCATTGAATTCGTCTGGATCTTCTAAGTTCAACCATGGGCATCATGAGGCCTAATTTTTCTTGTATCACAAACCCCCAATTTGGGAGCTTGGAAAACCTAAAATTCAACAATGGCGTTTTCTGTTTTAGGACACCACAACGCAATTCACCTATACCATTAGCTTCAGAAAGGTTATAGCATGCAAAGAAATGATTATAACATTTTAATGATGCATAAAAATTGAGTTTCGATTCTAGAAAAATTAAGCAAACCGTGAGTTTGTTCTGGATGTTTCCTTGAGTATTAGCCCTTGATTTGATTTGCAAAAGGTTTCTGGGAATGCTAGCAATGTGTTTGAATCGCTCTAAGGCTTTGAATTGTGCTAGAAAGTGGAATTATGTTTTCAAATTTTCCTTGAATTTTTGGAATTGGCTTATGGCTTTTGACAACAGCTCTCACGTGCCAGGCATTAGGGTTTGGCTCAGCATATATAGTAGGATGGAATTAGGGTAAAACTTTGTCCAAGAATCCATGGAATAATGTTTTCAATATTTGATTTCCAATCACATAATTTTCAATCTTTTTGATTGATAAAACTTGCCAAACATGGAGATTTTGGTCCCCTTGATTGATACACGAAATCTTCAGCATGTTTTGAGTTTATTTGCATCACAAAAAGATTTGAAAACCATATCTTGGTATTTTCCTACAATTAAATCAATTAAATGAATTAATATTAATAAAAAATTCAATTAATTAATTAAAAATAAGAAAATAAATCAATTTAAGCTCAATGGGTCGTGCATAGGCCTTGGACAAAGATTCAAGAAGAAATTTGAGGCCCATTAGCAAAAATGATGTGTTTTGGGCAAAGTTGACTTTTGCAAATTCCCAAAAATTTCCCAACTTCTCCAATGCATATCTTGCTCAATTTTGATCATATAAATATGTTCTTGGACATTTTGGAAAGGTCTTGAAGTCCTCTAACAATGCCTTTGGTCCCATGTTATTTTGATTTACCAATCTCAAGTTATGGTCTTTGACTTAAAATGCCTTTTTGTTGACTTTTGAAAATGACCTATAATGTAGAAATTGATAACTTTTTGTGAGAGCATTTCTTGGATTTGGAATGTGAAGATGAGTTGTAGGAAATGTCATCCCCTTCAAAATGAGCATTGGATGGGATTTTTCTGATGAACCATGAAAAAGTTATGCCTTGGTCAAGTTACAGTTGACTTTTCTGTTGTCCAAAAATAGCAACTTTTGCATCTTTGATAATTTTTGAGCCATTCTTGTGGAATCATGATCAAGACTTGATCAAATGATGTTTGTGGCTTCAAAATAAGATGTTGACCAAAAATTCTGACTTTTGACTGTAAAATGACCATTTTACCCCTGCAGTTGATTGTGAACCAAATGAAGCTTTTGACTGTGCAATTTGCCACTATGAGTCTTGAAACCTGGCATGCAGATGCTTGACAATGTATATAGGCTTATGAGACTTGATTGGACCATTGAAAACCTCAAATTCCCTGAGAGAACCAAAACCCTAATTTTGACTGGCTTAGGAGGATGTTTGACTGTGCCACCCCTTGGGAAATCTTGAGCCATTTGAATATGATCTTTGATAAACCTTGAAGAATATGGGAGGGCAAATTTTGGGGTACAACAGTTGCCCCTGTTCAATCTTCTTAGACCTGAGGATGTAGATTGGCTTGCGTGCCTTTCGTGATCCGAAGGTGGAAGATGATTGAACACTATAGTGCCCAGAAATTTGCACTCGCATAGTAGAATATCAGCAATGTGATGTCGGGAATGGGCTTATAGATGCCATTTGGGGAGATGATGGATAGGAAGATGGGCTTAAAGATGCCATCTGGAGACGTGACAGAACCTTGTCGGGAATGGGCTTATAGATGCAATTTGGAGATGTAATGGATAGTTGTGGAGATGGGCTTAAAGATGCCATCCGGAGGTGTCGATCGCGTAAGAGATTCCTTAGCGAGAACTTGTCTATTTGGGAAAGAAAGATAATTTCCTGGCCTGTTATAGGGGTTGATCTTTAAACTCTTCATGCAGATATGCCCTGGCTAGACACAGGTATCGAATCTACAATCAATCGCTCACAGATATGCTCTGGCTAGATACAGGTATCGAATCTCTAAACTTTTCATGCAGACATGCCCTGGCTGGATACAGGTATCGAATCTACAATCAAATCCCTTACAGATATGCCCTGGCTAGATACAGGAATCGAATCTGGAATTAGTCGTCTACAGATATGCCCTGGCTGGATACAGGATTTGAATCTCTAAACTCTTCATGCAGACATGACTTGGATGGATACAGGTATCGAATCTACAATCAATTGCTCACAGATATGCCCTGGCTAGATACAGGAATCGAATCTGGAATTAGTCGTCTACAGATATGCCCTGGCTGGATACAGGAATCGAATCTCTAAACTCTTCATGCAGATATGCCCTGGCTAGATACAGGTGTCGAATCTACAATCAGTTACTCACAGATATGCCCTGGCTAGATACAGGAATCGAATCTGGAATTAGTCGTCTACAGATATGCCCTGGATGGATACAGGAATCGAATCTCTAAACTCTTCATGCAGACATGCCCTGGCTGGATACAGGTATCGAATATACAATCAATTGCTCACAGATATGCCCTGGCTAGATACAGGAATCGAATCTGGAATTAGTCATCTACAGATATGCCCTGGCTGGATACAGGTATCGAATCTCTAAACTCTTCATGCAGATATGCCCTGGCTGGATATAGGTATCGAATCTACAATCAATTGCTCACAGATATGCCCTGGCTAGATACAGGTGTCGAATCTGGAACTGGTCGTCTACAGATATGCCCTGGCTGGATACAGGTATCGAATCTCTAAACTCTTCATGCAGACATGCCCTGGCTAGATACAAGTATCGAATCTATAATCAGTTACTCACAGATATGCCCTGGCTAGATACAAGAATCGAATCTGGAATTGGTCGTCTACAGATATGCCCTGGCTGGATACAGGAATCGAATCTCTAAACTCTTCATGCAGACATGCCCTGGCTAGATACAGGTATCAAATCTACAATCAATCACTCACAGATATGCCTGGCTAGATACAGGTGTCGAATCTGGAATTGCGACAGTTGATTGTAATCATCTTTAGATGGACCTTTTTCCTGAAAAGGCAAAACATCAGTTGTATGCAATGTCATGATGTATGAAATGCATGATGTCATGATGTTCAAAAACAAATGAGATAGTGTGTTATGATGCGTATATGCATGCGTCATGGTGTATGATAATGTAATGTTTATGAAGGTATTTTCATCTAAGAAAATAAATCCTTGACGAGTGCCGGGAGCTTGTTGAATCCTGGGCTGACGCTGAAGAGTAGAGTTCTTCATTTCTGCTGGGGATGATGGTTGCAAGAATAAACCGGTAGGAGAAGATGACTCCGTTGGGGAATAAACTTGTTGGAGAGATTACTCTGCGGGGAATTACTTTGTGGGAAGAGATACTTCGCTGAGGTTTTGACGATAACTCCTGCTGGGGATACCGTTGATATATTTTGTTGGGAGATTTGATGAACTCCGCTGGGGGGTAGGAAGAACTTCGCCGAGGACGATCTTTCCGTGGTAATTGGCTGAGGATAACCTAGTTATAAGCTCCGGTGGGGAGTAACCTCTGAATAAAGCCGGGGAGAAGCTTTCGTACTCTACAGGGAACCATCTTCCAGACTCTACCGGGGATAAGCTTCCAGAATCTACTGGGGATAAGCTTCCAGAATCTACTGGGGAGGATGATTCAACTCTCCTGGGGAAACTTTTGGACTATACTGGGGAATGGCTCCACTGGGGTGTCTGGTATTCCACCGGGGAACAATCTTAGATCAAGACTGCCGGGGATGCTTGTTTAGGAACATCTGTATACTCCGCTGGGGAATACTGAGATTTTCTGGGGATACCCAACTTCCTTAAGGCTGACTGCAGGCTAACTCTGCTTGGGGAGAGTATCGCTGACTTGCTGGAGATACTGTGACTTGTCAGGGCTGACGGGAGACCAACTCTGCTTGGAGAGAGTACTGTTGATTTGCTTTACTCTGCAGGGAGAGAAGGTATCTTGGTCATGTTCTTCAGCTGAACTTACCTTGGTACCTCGGTGGACAGAGCAACTAGATCGTTTAGACAATCTTTATTGCCCCAGTTTCGGTGGGAGAAGGTACCTGTGGAGGTGCTTGATGACTGCCGATTGACAAATCTTCTTCTGGTCGGCAAGTGACGAGATGCCGGGACATAGTCGTACGCTGTGATCCCTAACTTTTGCCTGGACCTCCCTTTCGGGTTTTCAGTCCACCGGGATACCCATTTTTGCCCAAGCCGCCTTTTTAGGTTTTCGACTTGCCGGGTGTAGAGATTTTTTCATTTCATCCCTTATTTTTTCCCGAACCCTTTTGGTTCGCCGGGAAGCCCTTGTTTTTGCCTAGGTGTGTCAACCTAGCGGGTCTTTGATTATGCGCAGTATTTTTTCGACTATGTCCCTCCTCTCAGGATGTAGGGAGGTGCCAATGTTGGTAGCGTTGTGTTGCCATGCTACCAGAAGATGTTTGATCATGCAAGATTCAGTGTTGGAATTCACATCCAATGCCCCAAGTGACTCAGGCGGGGATTTTCCCCTGGCTATTTGGCATCTGAGAGATTCTCTGAATCTTGACTTGACTGCCCCAGATTATGGACAATGCTCATGTCTGCCCCTTGGTTGGGAGTGCTCTTGTTCACTAGATATTCTTCGTACGAATTTCTCTGCTGTTCGAACAAATAGTCACATGCAAACAATGTTATTAAAAAATTCAAAACTTATGTCTATCTTGAAGTTTTTGAAAATGCATTTTTTTAGTAAAATAAGCAAATTTTGTAAAACTGTGATGTCAACTCGTTATTTTACCGCAAGCCTTAAGGAGTCAGGATACCTTTCGTAACAGTATGCTTTCGAACTAACCCATGCTTCAGCTAGGACTTTTGAGGGTTGTAACGTGGCCTGGTTCACGGTTTAAGAAACAAAGGATAAAGGCTCAAAGTATTTGTACCCACCCGCTCTTCGTGATGTTCTTCAAACCTAAACTCAGCTGATCGTGCGTTAGACCTTGTCTGAGTTTTTGCTCTGATATTCCAGTGATGGTTTGGACATTGACAGTTTATTTTGAATAGGCAGTCATTTCTTTTTTGTTGAGGGTTTGTAGGACCTCTTTCTTTTTGATTTCGTTTATCCATGTTTTTGCCTGAACTGTCTCTTTTGTGATTACAGTCAGCGGGATGCCCCAGTTTTTGTAAGTCTCCTTCATAGGTTTTGACTTATTGGGCTTTTGATTTTGAGAGATAACGACTTCCTGTCTTTATGATTATTCGGAACCATCACTGTCTTTTGTATTGGAAGGACTCCTTTGATGCACTTGGATCAACTGAGAGAACTACCCTGCCCCAGGTTATGATTAAGGGTTTTAATTTTCGAAAAGAAAAACTCCTACTTCTTTGGCTCAAAGGGGTTGACGAGGGATTATCTTCCTTATAACTCCAGTGTTTAGGAATTGAAACAATGCTTATACCTCATCAGCGGAGTCTGTTCAAAAGCATACTGTAAAGATCATGGTATCGTTTTCGTCATCCTCCCTCAAGAGGCTTAGAATTTAATCAAGAGTTGACATAAAAAATGAAAGCAGTTTGAATATAGCGAATGCGAATATATTGATTCAAAACAGACATATGCGATGTATTGATAAAGTAATAAAGTTTTCTATGACAATAATTGTTTGAACAATCAAAGAAAAATACAACTTGAACATTCGAATGAACAAAAGTTTTCTTGTCTCAGGACTTGTCACTTCAAATGATGAATCTTGCAGGGATAGTAGAAGAACTCAGCCTGGCCATCTTGGGTGAATTCCACTGCTCCTTCATCAATCAGGTCCTGGATCTTGTTCTTCAGAGACCAGCAATCCTCTGTAGCATGCCCCGGGTTGTCCGAATGATAAGCGCAGCGGGCGTTGGGGTTATACCTTGAAGGTGTCTTGTTGGGATTCTTAGGAGGGTCCCTTAGAGTTACCAAATTCAACCTCAACAGGTGTTGTAAAGCTTGAGAGAGCAACGTGTTGAGCTTGGTAAATTGCCTTCGGGGCTTACTCTGATCAACCCATTGCTCTGGGCGAGGTTGTGGTTGGACCTGTGAAGTGGTGGCAATTTGGAGAGGTCTATTCTTCACCATACCAGACTCTTGTCCTCTTGAAAGCTGATCAATGACCTGGTCCCTGACTTGGACTGTTTGCTTCATGTTGTATCTCTCTTGGTGAAGCTGGTTGACCATGGTTCTCAACTCTTCTTGCTCCCGAGCCAAGCCTTGGATAAGAGCCATTTGCCCCAACATCTGGGTTCTCATTGTATCCACCTCAGCTTGCAGATGTTTCAGCCGTTCGTCCTTGTCGTCTTCAGGGCCCTTTCTGACCAAATTCCCCATGAGGAGTGTTCTCAGCTCTTCCTGCCCCTTGGATAGATTTAGGAGGATTTCCCCGAACTGAGTCTCTTGAGTATGAAGGTCCCGGTTGTCCTGTTGGGAAGCCATTGCTGAAATAAATAGCGAAGAAGGTAAGTGACATGTACCAAGGGTACGTGTTATGCAATGATGTGTATGTATGCATGCGATGTTTTCAAGGATCTCGCGGGGTAAAACAAGAAAATTGTTAGAATTGAATCCGGTTGCTTGATTGAAGGTACTTCATATTGTTGAGAGTCCTTCTTCAAGAGTCAAGGCTCACCATATCGAGTGGGTCATAGCCCCTGACAACCTTGGCTAGAGGAAAATAAATCCCCTTTGCCCCTTGCTAGACAGTTGGTTCATTATGACCTACATCACAGACCCTTGAGATCCTTGAAATGGATTAGTCTTTATGCAGGATGCATGCAATGGTATGATGTTATGCCATGCATGGAGTGATGTAAGTAGGCCCTGTAATGAGTCCCAATTAAGGACTGTAAACAAAACCTGCAAGGAACTCGTGTTGTTAGATAACAAGTATGCAAGTAATTCAAGTTAGAGGGCACACAAGTCACACAAGATAGCCCTTAGAGTTTAGGCCAGCATGAAGTTTGGGTACTACCCTCTTTCAGTTTCGTTGGTTAAGACCTGTCCTATCAAAAGTAACCGGGTTCTAGAGGATCTCAATATCATCAATTACCCTCAATCGATCATAACTCCAGCATCACAATCTTTTCTTGCAGCCAGAACCATCGCAAGAGTTTAGCCTCAATGAGTGTAGCATACTGCAACTGTTCTATGGCCAAGTTGGGTCAATTTAGGGTTCTAAGGTCGGTTGGTGCTTAATGACTCCTCAGAATACCCATATTCTCCTCGTTGTAACACAAGGGATATCGGTACAGACCAAGGTGTCACACCAACGTAGCCACTGCTTCACCCGTGTCGGTCTACGCCGGACAGGTCCCTCACAGCTTATGCTACCTAAAAGGGAATTCCCCAGATCCGGGTTAGGATCTATGAAACTTCAAGACAAGCCCACAATATTTAAAGCAATCAAAGCAAGCAATTGAAAACATAAGTATGATCTAATCCTAAGGTACACCTCACTTATCAGTATCCCCAGCAGAGTCGCCAGTTCTGTGATCGGTGGAAATAGAACTGACTGTTTTTTAAGCTGGTTCGCGAAATGTCACAGTAAGCAAGAGTCGCCACCGTCTTTTATGTTCTCCAACAAGGAAAGGACAAAAGCACAGCAAAATTCCTTTTCGAGATGTTTCTCGGTTCGGGAGGTAGATTATAGAAAGGGAAGGTGTTAGCACCCTTTCTATCCGTGGTTATCCACGGGCTCTTAGGTACTTGCTCTTATGTTTTCAAAAATTGTTTTCTTTTCAAGTGTGTGTGGGTTTTGAAAAAGTTTCGTTTGAAAAATTTCTAGGTAACTCTTGTATTTGTCCTCAAGAGTGTATGAAAAATTTGTTTGAAAACTTTTTGAAAGTGTCAGTGTAAAAAGATGTTTTTATTTGTTTTGAGAGAGCAAGTACCCAGGAGAAATCTATCTACTCTAAGGAATTAGGTTGTGTAAGAGTCCTTTAGACAGTACTATCCCACTATTGAGAAGTAGGTAGTACCGCCGTTGGAGGTATTCGGGTCAATTCGATTAAGGGACATGTGTGGTCACCAAAGCAATAGTAGGACACCTTAGCGGTAACGCTAATATCCTAGATCCTTTTTATCCAAGGCAACCGTTTCGAGGCAACTGGATCTTTAGACAGGAGGGCGACCTCTAAAACACCCTATACTTGACGACCACGTCGAGGCAACCAGTTAGGCGTACCCTAGGAGTGGCATGTGCATGTGTGTTGTTTTCATGTTATATTATCGTGTACATGCATTTGTGAGCTACGGATTGATTTTATTGTTCATATAAGTCTTTCATGCATATTAACAGTTAAGAGTGCGGAAAATAAATTGCGGAAAGGTAAATTCTACGCTATTACAAGGCGCGGGTCTATACATCACCAAAAACATAACCCGTTTTGAAAATAAATGCGGAAAGGTAAATAAAGCGGTAAATCCTAATTAACTATTACATCCTTGGAAACAGTTACATCAATATAATCAAAAATAAATAATAATGCGTGAAAGAAATTAAATCAGGACATCCTCAGGGTTTTGACCCTTTTGAGAAAATATGAGTTTTGGTCCTTTTTTGTAATTACTTTAAATATTAAACCTAATTTACTAATTAATTAATTAATTAAAGAAAAACGTGTTTTTGTGTTTTTTATGTTTTAATGAAAATAAAAAGAAAAGAAATTAAAGGTCAAGAAAAAAACCCTAATTCTAACCTATTTTATTTATTGTGAAAAAAGATTAAAATTAACTAATTAAACTAATTAATTTGTTAGTATTTTATTTACAAAATAAATTAACAATGAAATTAATGCATAATAAAAATATTATAAATATTTAATTCTGAGTTTATTATGAAAATTAATATTAATTATGTTAGTTAAATAAATAATATTAATAATAAAAAATAGTTAGTTAAAAGAAAATAAAAAGAAAAGCAATTAACCAGGGGGGGGGGGGTGTTGACCCCAGAATGGAGGTTAAGCCTGGAAAGTTTAGGCCCAATAAGCCAAGCTTGCGTTGACTTTCTTGAATCATCCAGAGGTGCATTGACTCATGAGCATGGTGTCCCTTTCCTGGTAGCCATCAGATCTGTACATAAGGCCATATGGCGCCTGTTTGCATAAGGTCTATGATGGAACGCGTTGTAAAGCCTGCACGTGATTAGGTTAGAAAAAATAATATGGAGCTTTTGGGGGACCTGGGAATCGAACCCAGGTCCCAATGGTTACCAACCACGTCACTTTCCACTACGCCATATGTATGTACTTGATAACATAATGGATAATGAAAATAATATAAAAAACACAACGCATATAGCTGTTTTGTTTCCTTTTCACAAATTGTATAAACTCTATTTTGTTCGGCGGCGTTCTCTTACTAGGACGTCAGCCTCTTGTACAAAAATGCCTATTTACAGGCAAACTTCAAAATCAATACAAGCTCATTTTTCAGACAAATTGCAAATTGTTTTTTTCCTTTATCTGTTTTGTTTTGCAAAGAACGTCTAATGTTCATTTTTGATATATGCATTTGACATTAATTGCTGATCACAAATATTTGCATGCGAAACAAAGGACTAATTACGGGTGACATCGGAAGTAGGGGCAATAAGAATTGTCCAAACTGTACAGTTGCTCTGCTCACCAGGTACCAAGGTAGGTTCAGCTGAAGAATATGACCAAAATGCCTTCACTCCCTGTAGAGTAAGACGGTAATGATAGATCTCCCTACTGAGACTCGCCACTACGAACAAATCAGCAATACTCTCCCCAAGCAGAGTTGGTCTACCATCAGCCCCAAAAGGTTGGGTATCCCCAGTAGTCTTAATATTCCCCAGTGGAGTATAAAGATATTCCTCAACAAGCATCCCCGGCAGTCTTAATATTCCTTGACAGAAATATAAGATTGTTCCCCGGCGGAATACCAGATACCTCCAGTGGAAAAATTTCCCAACACAGTCTGAAAGCTTCCCCGCCAGAGTTGAATCATCTTATACCCAGTAGATTCTAGAAGCTTGTCCCCTGCAGAGTGCTAAGATCTCTCCCCAGCTAAATTCAGAAGGTTATCCCCACAAGAGTTTAACTGGGTTATCCTCAGCAACTTGCAACGGAAAGATCATCCCCAGCGAAGTTCTTCCTATCCCCAACGGAGTTCGTCATCAAAATCCCCCCAATAGAGCTTATCAACGGAATCCCCAGCGGAGTTCATCATCAAAATCCCAACAAAGATTATCAACGGAATCCCCAGCGGAGTTATCGGTAAAATATCAGCGAAGTATCTCTTTCCCACAGAGTAATCTCTTCACCAGGTTTATCCCCCAACGGAGTCATCTTCTCCTACTGGTTCATTCTTGCAATCATCTTCGTTCATCATCCCCAGCGGATACGAAGAACTCTACTCTTCAACATCAGCCCGGGATTTAACAAACTCCCCGGCATCTGTCAAGAAGTTATTTTCCCCGACGAAAATACATTCATAAACATTTCACATTTCATGCATAACAAAATGCATACGACACGATCTCATTTTGAGAACATCATGCATTTCATACATCATGACATTGCATGCAACTAATGTTTTGCCTTTTCATGAAAAGGTCGATCAAAAGATGATTACCATCAACCTTAAGTTCCAGATCAACACCTGTAACTAGCCAGGAAATATCTGTGGACGACTGATTGTAGATCTATACCTGTAACAAGCCAGGAAAGTTATCTACATGAAGAGACTGAAGATCAATACATGTAACAAGCCAGGAAGACTATCTTTCTTTCTCAGGTCAGAGATTAATACCTGAAACCAGACAGGACAACTATCTCATCGGCCAACCTTCTTAAGTTCCAGATCAACACCTGTAACTAGCCAGGAAATATCTGTGAACGACTGATTGTAGATCTATACCTGAAACCAGACAGGAAAGTTATCTACATTGAAGAGATTGAAGATTAATGCCTGTAGCAAGCCAGGAAAACTATCTTTCTTTCTCAAGTCAGAGATTAATACCTGAAACCAGACAGGACAACTATCTACTTGACCATCATGAAGCAACCCTACACCAGTTCCTTCTCTTCCAAGATGCAGTTTTACACGGACTCATCACCAAGCAACCCTACACCGGTTCCTTCTCTTCCAAGATGCAGTTTTAGACGGACTCATCATCAAGCAACCCTACACCGGTTCCTTCTCTTCCAAGATGCAGTTTTACACGGACTCATCATCAGGCAACCCTACACAGGTTCCTTCTTTCAACCCACCAAGTTATAATTCAACAAACAATCCCCTGGATGGCATCTTTAAGCCCATCTCCACAACTATTTTGTCACATCTTCAGATGGCATCTATAATACCATCCTCTTATCCATCATCTCTCTAAATGGCATCTGTAAGCCCATTCCTGACATCACATTGCTGATACTACACCATGCGAGTGCAAATTTCTGGGCACTCTAGTGTTCAATTATCTTCCACCTTCGGATCACGAAAGGCTCGAACGCCAATCTATATCCTCAGGTTTAAGAAAATTGAACAGGGGCAACTGTTGTACCACAAAATTTTCCCTCCCATATTCCTCAAGATTTGTCAAGAATAATCTTCAAACTACTCAAGATGGCTCAAGAGGTAGACAGTCAAACCACCTCATAAGCCAGCTGAAATTAGGGTTTTGGTTCTTTCAAGAAATTTGGGGTTTTCAATGGTTCAACCAAGTCTCATAGGCCCATATACATCCTCAAGCACCTACATGCCAAGTTTCAAGACTCACAGTGCCAATTTGCACAGTCAAAAGCTCCATTTGATCCACAGTCAACTGCAAGGGCAAAATGGTCATTTTGCAGTCAAAAGTCATAATTTTTGGTCAACATCTTATTTTGAGTCCACAATCATCATTTTATCAAGTCTTGATCATGATTCCACAAGGATAGCTCAAAAATCATCAAGATGCAAAAAGTTACTATTTTTGGACAGTAGAAAAGTCAACTGTATCTTGACCAGGGCATAACTTTTTCATGGTTCATCATAAAAATCCCATCCAATGCTCATTTTGAAGAGGATGCAAGTTCCTACAATCCATCTTCACATTCCAAGTCCAAGAAATGCTCTCACAAAAAGTTATCAATTTCTACATTATAGGTCAAATTCAAAAGTCAACAAAAGTGCACTTTAAGTCAAAGGCCATAACTTGATATTGGTAAATCCAAATGACATGGGACCAAAGGCATTGGTTAGAGGACTTCAAGGGCTTTCCAAAATGTCCAAGAACATGGTCATATGATCAAATTTGAGCAAGTTGTGCATTGGAGAACTTGGGAAATTTTCATGAATTTGCAAAAGTCAACTTTGCCCAAAACACCTTATTTTTGCTAATGGGCCTCAAATCTCTTCTTGAAACTTCATCCATGGCCTATGCACGACCCATCAAGCTTAATTGAATTTATTTTCTTATTTTTATTGATTAATTGGATTTTTAATTAATATTAATTCATTTAATTAATTTAAATTGTAGGAAAATGCAAGATTTGATTTTTCAATCAAGTTGTGAAGAAAATATGGCCAAGATATGCTGGCAAATTCGTGCACAAGTCAAAGCTATCAAAAAATCCAAAATTGGCAACATTTTCCAATCATGAAAAATCAAAAAGATTTGATTTCCAATCAAAGATTTAAACTTGAATGCACATGGATTGGATCCAATTTTTTGACCTAATTCAATTGCTTTATATGTATGCAAGCTGACCAGACCCTAGGAGACGTGAAAAAGCTGCAGAAAAGATCCTAGCATATTCAAGAAATTTCAAGAAAAAGTGAAAACTGATCTTTGCATTCCAGGCCAATTCAAGGCGTGCTTTTCATTCAAACATCTTGCAGGAGTTCCCAGGAGTGTTTTGCCATCAAATTCAGACATCAAAGCTTAAGAAATCAAGGAATACAGAACCACGGTTTGCCATCTTTATCCAAAATCGTAACTCTTAAATCATGCATATTTAACGTGTTTTCTTGATTGATTTGTGTTGCTAGGAACCATACGAAGCTAATGGTATCATTTAATTGAACCATAACTCCCTGAATCACAAGATGCCATGAACAATTTCTAGGGTTCTTAAGCTTTGAAATTGGGGCTTTCTGAACCAGGCAAAATTAGGACTCATAAGACCCATGGTTGGAATCGTTAGGCCAAGACGAATAAGATCAACCCATCGCGAAATATTTATGCTTGCTGTAGCTCTAATCGCTATTTTTCGTTGCAATGGTTAGTGGGGGTTAAAAACCCCCGCTATCTAATATTATTTTTGCAGGAACAACGAAGAAGACGAGGACGTGTTAGCATCTGAGTGGTTAATTTGAAATAAGCGCGCGTGTTTTTTTTGTGTTACAGCATATGGATTAATTTCTTAATATAATAATTACTTGTTATTCTAATAACAGTTAAGGCAGCGTGGTGGAGTGGTTGAGCAAGCATCCAATAAGCATTGGGACCTGGGTTCGAATCCCAGGTCCCCCAAAACATTTATTCCTATTTTTCTTTGTGTGTTCCCATGCAGATTTCCAAGAGTGGTCCACTATGCACCTCACATCTCAATGAGCCATATGTCTTCAAGTCCAAATCCAAGGGTCA
Organism: Vicia faba; assembly: GCA_948472305.1. Taxonomy (NCBI): domain Eukaryota; kingdom Viridiplantae; phylum Streptophyta; class Magnoliopsida; order Fabales; family Fabaceae; genus Vicia; species Vicia faba. Next base: position 341,166,147 of record OX451740.1, read on the forward strand.
TGAGATGATGACCACCATACGCTTTAGTCAACAGGCGTGTAGATGATCACAAAAGTCAAAAGGGCTTGCAGCTTAATGGGCTTCAGAATTACCAAAGATACCTCCTAACTTGGGCCAACACCCCCCTGGGTTATTCTTTTTTCTCTTTATATTTTCCATTTAATTATTTTACTATTAATTATCATTATTATTATTATTTAATTAACCAAATTAATTTTTTCATAATAAAATCAGAAAACTAAAAATGTAATATTTTTTATTATTATTTATTAAAATTAATTTCACCCTTTTATTATTTTTGTAAATAAATATAATTAGCTAATTTAGTTTAATTAGGTTAATTTTAACTTTTTTTCACAATAAATAAAATCAATATAGAATTAGGGTTTTGATAACTTTTAATCTTTTTTAATTTATTTTATCTTCCCTGAGACATTAAAAAACCAAAAAAAATATTTCTTTTATTTAATTAATTAATTAGTTTAGGATTAATTTAATTAAATGCAAAATAATCATAAAAACTTCTTTCTTTCTCAAAAAAGGGGTCAAAACCCTAAGAACTTCTCCGACTCAATTTTTCTCGCGCATGTTTATTTTTGATTCATATTTTTGATCATATTTATGTAATTGTTCCGAGGACGTAATAGCTTTAATTAGGACCTTTTTATCGCTTTCATTTAGTTTCCGCAATTTACTTTTCAAGGGTTTATTTTTGGCGATGTAAATACCCGACGCCTTGTAATAGTTTAGTTTACTTTCCGCACAACTATTAACTGCTAGATGTATGTTAACTAGGCTATGCATGACAAGATCTATCTGAAAATTAAAATCAATCGTAGCTCACCATAACATGTGCAAAGATAACTTAATTGAATCCTGACACACTCGCACATGCCACTCCTAGGGTACGCCTCATTTGGTTGCCTCGACGTGGTCATTGAGTATAGGGTGTTTTAGAGGTCGCCCTCTTGTTTAAAGATCCAAGTTGCCTTGGATAAAAAAGGATCTAGGACATTAGGGTTACTGCTAAGGCGTCCTAACATTGCTTTAGTAACCACATGTCCCTATAATCGAATTGACCCGAAAACTCCGACGACGGTGCTACCTACTTCTCAATAGTGGGATAGTACTGTCTAAAGGACATTTACACAGCTTAATTTCTTTTGAGTAGGTAGAGGTTCTTAGATACTTGCTCTTTCAAAACAAAAATACTTTTTGCACTTACACTTTTCTAACAAAAGTTTTCAAACAACACTTCATACACTCTTGAGAACTGATACAAGAGTTAAATCGAAGTTTTCAAACAAACTTTTTCAAAACCCACAAACACAAGAAAAGCAAAACATTTTTGAAAACATAGTGAGCAAGTACCTAAGAGCCCGTGGATAACCACGGATAGAAAGGGTGCTAACACCTTCCCTTTCTATAATCTACCTCCCGAACCCGAGAAACATCTCGAAAAGGAATTTTGCTCTGCTTTTGTCCTTTCCTTGTTGGAGAAAATAAAAGACGGTGGTGACTCTTGCTTACCGCGACATTTTGCTAAACGCAAACGCGAACCAGCATTCCAAAACAATCAGTTCTCATTCCCACCGATCACATACATATAATACATAATAATCATAATATGAAATAATGTAAAAAAGGCGCCAGAATTCAAATGAACCAATCCCATGGTGCCACGCTAGTCATCTTCTTCCTTTCTCCATTGGTAAAAGTCACAGACTTTTACCTACGGACATCATTCGTCACTACAAACCTGCATATTCTCAAAATCAACCATAAGCAAGATAAATAATATTTAAGGCCACCAATTAACTCGTCTTGACCTTCTGAGCGTGATGGTGCCCCTTTCATGGCCCAATTTTACCTGTATGGAAAGATCCCAAATCGAGACCAAGAACCCTAACAATGGAAAATCTTGATACAGTCTATAAAAATGCAATTGAATATTACAGATAGTTTGCAAATGTTCCAAGGATCAAGAATATACAAATATTTCATGCTATAGATGCCACAATTATGCAATTCTAATTCATGAAAAATCCATTGTCGTGGATGACTTACAGCGTGTTACATGGATGGAAACTCCTTGTTCTTAATTGGTTTCTCTTGCTTGTGATCCCAGGAAGCGATTGGGATGGCTAGAAGGTCTTGAGGATGCCTGGAAGTGTGAAATCGTGTCTGCACTTTTTTGTGTTTTTTTCAAGTGTGTTCTGACTTCACACGCCTCTCCCTCGCCTTGCTTTAGGTCTGCAAATGATCAATATATACCAAGGATTGCATTAGGGTTGCAAACATGATCTCAATCTTTCTCCATTATTGATTTTGATCTTGATTTGATTCCTTTGAAAATCATTCCAAAAATAGGCTAAAACCAATATTTTTATGCTCACAAAAGCTTTGCACGAATTCAATCACTTGCCAACTGGATATGAGACCTGAAACATGCACAATATCTTGAGATTTCAATGATTTGGATTTTCTATGATTTGTTTTGATTTAAATTGTTTTAATTCAAATAAAAATCAAAATAAATAATAAAAATAAGATAAAGACAAGTGGGACGAGATAGGACTCCTGGACCATGCTACCAACTCAAAACAAGTGCAAAAGATTGGGCCCATTTGGCAAAAATTGCAATTTTAGCCATAGTTGACTTTTGACAATTTTGCAAAAAAGGTCAACTTCACCAATGCATAACTTCCTCAATTTTGACTCTTTGAAGGTGTTATTGGACGTTTTAGAAAGATTGAGATGTCCTCTAAGCAACCATTTTGGTATCATCTCAATTTGGTATTCCATGTTCATGTATGAAGCTTTGACAAAAAAGGTGTTTTTGTTGACTTTTCAAAATGACCTATAATGTCAAAATTAATAACTTCTTGTGAGTGAATATTTTGAACTTGGGAGATGAATATGAATTGTAGGGAATTGCATCCTATTCAAAATGAGCTTTGGATGGGTCATTTCTCATAAAGTATGAGAAAGTTATGTTTGGTCAAAGTTGAGTTGACTTTTCCTACAAAACCATAATTTAGCAACTTTTGGATTTTGATGAATTGTGAGCAATACTTGATGAATCATGATAAACCCTTGATCAAATGATGATTAATACTTAAAAATGAGGATGTTGACCAAAAATCTTGAAGTTTGACTGTATGTGGGCCACAGTTGACTTTTGCCCTAACACAGTCGATTTTCAGGCTTTTGAGCAATTGATTGAGCAAACTTTCTCTGTAGGGCTTGAAACTTGACATGGATGATCTCGAGAACATATTAGGACAATGGTGAGCATTTGGGATCCCTTGGACTCAAGTATCTTGATGCAACATGAAACCCTAATTTGAGGTAGACTACCTTAGGAGAGAGTTTGTCTGGTCAACCCTTGGACTTCCTTGAGCAACTTGAGGACCTCACTTGAAATGTATTGAGAAATGTGGGAGGGAAAATTTTGGGGTACAAAACTGTCACTATCAGCGTCTTCTATAGCATTGATTCCGCTGTTGCTGATACGGAATGGAGGTCTTCCAGCTCGAGCACGTCGAACAGCTCTTTGACCTTCTGCAAGAAAACCCAAACCAAACTTTTCAGATTTTTAAGGGATATTAGGAAGCTGACCCCAAATTGTACAACCATCTTCTTCTATAGTTTCTTTGGCATCTTTTAAGGAAGTCATCTTGTGCGGAACACTGGTAGTCTTTGGAATGGAAGAAACATCTTTAATAGCAGCAGGGGAAATCACTTCAAAGGTTTGACATGGAGTCTCAATAAATTCTCCGTCCATCTCCATGTACCAGAATGAATTCAGGTGGCTGACCATGTACTCCTCTTCTTCGCAGACAGTAACAACCTTCCCTTTCAGAAGATATTTTAATTTTTTGTGCAAAATGGAGGTAACAGTGCCTGCCCCATAGATCCAGCAGTGTCTTAAAAGACAAGAATAAGCTGGTCAGATGTCCATTACATAGAAGGTGGATTCAAAGATATGTGACCCCACTTTGATAGGAAGATCCACTTCTCCATGCACCATTCTTTTGGACCCAACAAAGGCTCGAACTATGATGTCACTGGGTTTCAGCATAACCCCTTCACAATCCAGTCTGTCAAGAGTGCCCTTTGTCAGAACATTTAGAGAAGAACCAGTATCAACTAGCACATGGGCCAACGTAGTGCCCTTGCATTTAATGGAGACATATAAAGCCTTATTGTGATTTCTTCCTTCCGGAGTCAGACTAGCATCAGAGAAACCTAATCCATTGTCAGTCGTTAAGCTAGCAGTATAACTTCCAAATTGATTGGCAGAAATCTCTTGTGGTACAGGAGCAGTCTTCAAAAATTTCATTAAAGCTTGTGCATGAGCTTCGGAACACAGTAGTAGGGATAACATAGAGATCTTGGATGGGGTCTGCCCCAGCTGTTCAACAATTTTGTAATCGCTTTACGAATGATCTTCAAAACCTCTTCCATTTCTTGTCCAGAGGTATCCTTGACTATAACTTATTTTGGTGCCTCCGTCTGGGCAGGCTCTATCATTGGCTCTTTACCTCGAGCTTCGGCAGTTGTCTTGGTAATTGTGACTTAAACAGGTGGAGAGATTTATGGGGAGAAAATCCTCCTGCTTCTAGTAATTTTGTTGGTCCTCACAATATTGTCAATATTGGGATCAACCTCTTTATCATCTTCGTCAGACAACTCTTGTTTAATGCCATGGTAATAGACGTCAGACCCATAATTCCATGGAATAACCTTCTTCGAGGAATATGGGATGGGCCGAAGTTTTGTAATGATTAAGGGAGCAGCGTTTGGATTAGCAGTAATCCTTATAGGACCCTTGGAAGTGATCTTGAAAGGAGTACCAGATATGACAGGAAAATCTCAGCACAAATTCTCAGCATACGGAACTTTCTCAATCAAAATTATATGTCCATCCATCAGGCGTTGAATGCCTTCCTTAAGTAACCCGCGGCCATTGGGTTGAACTGCACAGCAATAACATTCTTTAACACAACCCAAAAATAAACTGACTTGTAGAAAATTCTTCTTGACTGTTGAAAGAGGAGTAAGCACGTCACTTATAGAAGTAACATATATAACATCTTCAATAGCACTTATGCCTTTGTCATGCTTAGGCATAGGTGCATTAATCACGTTTGGAGTCTCTGAAGGGTCGAACTCAATTTCCTTGTTATCAATCATGTCTTGAATTTTGTTTTTTAGGGCCTGGCAGTAGTTGGTGTCGTGCCCAGAACTGTTTGAATGATAGGCACACCTCGCATTTGGATTGTACTTTGGAGAAGATGTGTTGGGATTAGGAGGAGGATCCCAGAGTGTTATGAGGTCAGCCTTTAACAAATGTTGCAATGCTTGAGCCAATGGCATATTGATCCTAGTGAACTGCCTCCTCGGAGCGTCTGACCTATGCTGGTTGCCCTATTGTTGTTAATGAACAGGAGTCGAATTAGAGATTAACAATGCCCCTACAGACTGATGATGATCATTTTTACTATGACCCTTCTGGCCATAGACAACATTAGTTTCTATTTTACCAACAAAGGGCTTCTTCACAGCATTGGAAGATGTATCCATTAGAATCTTCTCACTCTTGATACCACTTTCAACTTGTTCGCCAGTCAAAATTAGCTCAGTAAAGCAATATGAAAAACTCCCAATCAGAAAATTAAAGAATGGACCTGTCAGAGTGCCCATGAACATATCCACCAATTCCCGGTCAGTCTAAGGAGTTTGCACCCTTCCATCTAGATCTCTCCATTTTTGTGCATACTCCTTGAACCCTTCATTTGAGCCCATGGACATGTTTTACAATTGTATACGAGTCGGTGCCAGGTCAACATTATATTGATACTACTTGTAGAAAGCAGCAGCCAGGTTTTCCCATGTGTGAATGTTGGTTCCTTCCAACTGATAGAACCATTCAAGTTGAGTATTGGACAAACTTTTTTGAAAGAAATGGACCCATAATTTCCTTTCGGCAGTATGAGGTTGGATTTTTTGAACATACGACCTCATATGAAGTTTGGGACAAGAGACCCCATCATATTTAGCAAAGATGGGAACCTTGAATTTGTGAGGGATGACCACCCCTGGGATCAGACCTAAGTCTCCAAAATCCAATCCAGACACTTTCTAGATTTCCACAGCTTTGAGTCGGTCTTCCAACTGCTTGTATTTGTCATCTGTAGGAGGATATTATTCGTCGGAGTAGTCTTCATCCTCAAAAACCTGATTATTTCTATCTTCACCCGTCACACTTCGGCTATCCTCCTCTTGGTTGTCGTCTTCCTCAAAGGAAACATCATTCACTTGAACTAGTTGAGCAGGACCTTTAAATTTTCTCCCCATGTTGAGGATAACAACCCACTTCTTAGTCTTCTTTTTCTTGGTGAAGAGTGCCATCATCTCTTATTTCCCTTTGGCCAGATTCAGAAGAGTCTCTTGAAATTTTGCATGCTGAGTTTGGAGATCCTTAATAGTTTGTTCGAGGGCCATCTTATACTGAAATAAACAGTAAATAGATGAGGAAACCCATATTGGAAAACCTGTTTATGAAATGATGCATGATATGTGGATGAAATGTTTTCAAGGACCGTAGGTGATTTAAATTTTCTAACCAAAAGGAAACAGAAACAAATATTTTTATTAGTAAGTTCAAAATTACAATTTCCTCTTAGGCTTACAATGAAAATCAAAAAGGTCTCAAAGAGACAAAAATAAGAACTTCTAAAACCTAAGACTCAAGTCTCCCATGGACGCTTCCTATTTGTGTCGATGTATGCATTAAGGCTTTGCTCCTCGTGAAGTTGTTTTGTGAGCTCCAACACTTTCTTCTCACTTGCATAGAGATGAGTTTCAAAGGTGTCCCATTATTCCTTGAGTTGAATCCAGGACTTTTGCAATTCTTCAAGGTCAGTAGGCATGTCCGAATGGAGGATGATGCGAGAAACGTCTCCTTCGATATCAGGCTCTAAGATCACCGGTAGAACAGCTAGATATGGCATCATAAGGTTTTAAGCGTGATCTCGTACCAATTTGAGATAGGGCTCCAAAGGGATAGAATTATGTTGTCCTAAATTTTTTCTATTAACCTTGTTTACCATGCCCCAAGCACGTATAAACCTTTGATGATAACCTTGGGGATCATTTTCGTAGTCGAACATAATACCCTGGATAAGTGTGTCATAAGGACCATATCTTCGAGAATAACCAAATTGTCGTAGATCCAGAGATGGGTTATAAGTAATACCTCCCTTAATGCCAAGGAGTGGAACATTAGGGAATTCCCCACAGCGGTTAATGATAGTAACATCCTTCAGAGATCGGGAACACCAATAGATATTTGATCGAGAAAGCGATATCATCCTTTGAGACCACCTCAAACCTTGTTCATTCTTTATTACTGATCGGGGAAGGTGCGAAATAAACCACCTGGATAGAAGAGGCATGCAACACACAAGAGTCCATTGCTTCCTTACAGTTTGAGTGTGAAGAGAATGTAGAATATCTCCAAGAAAAGTAGGCACAGGGTTACGAGTGAGAAATATTTTGATGGTATTCACATCTATAAGTTGGTTCAGATTATGGAATAGCACCAAACCATAGATCAACAAAGCCATGATTTCCTCGAAATCTTGAAAACTCATAGCATCCAGAAACAGCCAAGCTTTCTCTAATAGAAATTTATCTAAAAAACCCTTGACTCCACTCCTTGTTTCCTAATTTGATGCAATGTCGGACCGTTTCAGATGTAAAGCTGCTGCATTTCTTCAGGTTATGGATCTTTCTCTAAACCGGTGAAAGGTATTTGATTGATAATAGGTACTCCTAGTAAATGAGAAAACTCCTCCATTATGGATACCAACTGATAATCAGGAAAGGTGAAATAGTGATGTGTAGGGTCAAAGAACCGAAATAGAACATTCATCATATCTTTTTCAAAACCCGAGGTAACCAAACTGTGTAGTCGCCCATTTCCTTTTAATGAATGGAGAACTTTCGAGAACCCTTGAGACTAACTCCTTAAGTTGAGAAGGTATCCTCACAAAACTGATCTGAATAGTGTTTCTGTGAGCGGAAGTCATAACCTACAAAACAGAACAAAGATAAATCCCTGGGTCCTTGAAATGGTTAGTGAAATGACATGTGGTATGATGTCATGATGTCATGTTAGAACAATTAATCACACACAAAGAAAACACACACGGCCTTAGGTTTAAGGTTGCATGGAGTTTATAAGTAAGTACCCTCTTGAAGTTTTAGTTGGCTCAACCTGTCCTAAAAGAAGTAATCGGGTTCTAGGAGCCTCAATATCAGTGTATTTCTCTCAGGCATTGTTTCAGCACAAGCATCTAAATTGCGACCAAAATATCCTGAGAGTCCAATCTCAATGAGTGTAGTATCGAGTATCAACCAACTTTAATCTGCACTGAAGCCAGCCATCTTACTACTTTCTAATGGATAAGTTGTGTTAACTAAGTTTCTAAGGTTAGTTACTGCTTATGACACCATGCGGCAGTCCAGCATTCTCCTTGTCTGGCTTAAGGGACAGTGGCACCAACCAATGTGTCAGACTAACATAGCCATCGTTTTAACCATATCGGTCTATGTTGTACAACTTTCATGAGCTATTGCTAATTACCTAAAATTCCCCCTAGATCCAGGTATATGATCTATACAAGAGATAAAACCAAGCAACCCTTTAAAAGTAAAGCAGGCAAGTCAAACAATAAAAGCATTTAAATGTGAAGTATCTCTAAGGTAACGCCACTTTTAATATGTCCTCGGTAGAGTTTCCAATTCTGTAATATTCTCTGACATCTCAGGGCTCATGCGGCGAACCTTCTACTTAATCGAAGAATAACCCTCTTTCATCGGCAGATGGTGAACCACTATATCAATATTGAGCCCTGACATGTCTTCGTATGACCAAGCGAATACCTCAACATAGTGCTGCAACATCTGAATCAATCTGTTCTTGACACTGCCCTTTAAGTTGGCGCCTATCTTGACCTCTTTTCTGTCTGTCTCAGAACCCAAGTTTACCACTTTGATTGGCTCTTCATGTGGTTGGATAACCTTTTCTTCTTGTATTAAGAGTCTGTCAAGTTCTTCGAGTATTTCACAATCTTCCTCGCCTTCGTCTCCGGCTTGGTAGGTCGAATTTTCAAAGTCATAAGCGACAATAGCAGAATTGTTATCAACGAGATCTATAGTGGATGAGGATCTGCAATGTAGTGTATGGGTGTGTGTAACAACACATAGCTATTTGAAAGTGAAATAAAGTAAAAGAAAGACAGAGAGCGCAAAATTTGAATGCAAAACGTCCAATATTTTTCATTAAATGAAAATAAGACATATGAAATGACAATCCTTAACAAATGGACCATTGTGCCCCGGGAAAGACACAAGGTTTAAAGTCATTGTTTTAAAAGAAATTACATAACCAAAATTCTTAAAGTGATAAAATAGAAATATCTATTACTTCTGACTAAAGGAGATAAAGATAATTTCTTCTGCTTTCTAATTGTTGAGTTTGTTGCCTCTGGAAGGAAATATCCAGTTGTCAAAGTCACTATTTGTGATATGGTGGCCAGAACCGGGACTGTTTTTGGAATGTTGGTTTGCGTTTTGCATTTGGGTTTGCAAAATGTCGCGGTAAGCAAGATTCGCCCCTGACTTTTATTTTATCCAACAGGAAAGGAAAAAAGCACAGAAAAATTCCTTTTTCGAGATTTTCTGAGTATGGGGGGTAGATTATAGAAAGGGAAGGTATTAGCACCCTTTCTATCCGTAGTTATCTACGGGCTCTTAGGTACTTGCTCATCATTTTCAAAATTGCTTCTTTGTGTGTTTGTGTGATTTGAAAAGTTCTTGTTTTGACTTCGATTTAACCCTTGCTTCTATCTTCAACAGTGTTATGAAGTGTTTTTGAAAACTTTGTATGAAAAGGAGTGTAAGTCTGAAAAAGTTTGTTTGGATTGAGCAAGTACTTAAGAGTTAATCTACCTATTCGAAAAAAGAATTGTTCTATGTTCGTTTCCTTTAGACAGCGCTATCCCACTATTAGTGAGTAGGTAGCACCATCGTTGGAGTTTTAAGGGTTAATTCGAAAAGGGACGTACGATCACTAGAACAATGTTAGGACGTCTTAGTAATAACCCTAATGTCTTAAGATCAATACTCGATCCAACTATATCCAAGGCAACCATTCTGAGGCAACTTTTATCTTTTGGACAAGAGAGCGGCCACTAAAATATCCTATACTCAATGATCGTTTACCGAAGGCAACCGAAGTGAGAGTATACCCTAGGAGTGCGCATGTGCGAGTGATTCAATTTCAAGTTTATTATCTTTGCACATTTAGGGTTTGCTAACCGTTTTAAAGTTAATTATACATTCTTGTCATGCATCCCTATTACCATACATCTAAAAGTTTAATGTTTACGGAATTTAAAGTGCGGAAAGTAAGCTAAGCTATTACAAGGCTTCGGGTATTTACATAGCCAAAAACAAACCCGTAAAACAAAAGCGATAAATGAAAAGTAAAAGTCCTAATTAAACTATTACAACTTGTGAACAATTACATCAATATGGAAAAATAAGATAATAAAGTGCACGTGATGACATTAAGAACGATAAAAAAAATTAGGGTTTTGACCCCGTCTAACCTAATCGAAAAAGAAATTATTTTTGTGGTTTTTGATTATTTTTAAGAAAAAGAATTAGGTTTTTAAGTTAAATACAAACATTAATTAGTAATTAAATTAATTAAATAAAATAATTTACATGGCCTATTTTGTGTTTTTGGTTATTTTAAGAAATAAGGAAAGTAGAAATTAAATTATTAAAACCCTAATTGTTCTAATTAATTTTAATTTATTTACAAAAAGAAATTAAAGTTACCTAAAATTAAATAACCTAATTAAATTAATATTTATATAAAAAATAAATATCCTAAATCTAATTGGATGAAAATATTTTTTGTGATTTTTTGGAATAAAAGAAAATTAATTTGTTGTTAGTAAAGTAATTAAAATAAGTTAAATAAAAGAAAATATAAATGAAAAGAAGAAATAAACTGGGCCTGAAACTAGCAATTTGGAGGCGTGGATAACACTTTTCTGGGCCCAAAACCAAAGGTCTACGCTGACTTCCAGAATCCCATGCATTGCTTTGCCTAAGCTTCATGATGGATCCTTCAATAATGGCCTTCAGATCTGGATGATTGGACACTTGGCTGGCTGGATCATGATAGACTATGGTGGTCATCCCACACAAACACATGCCTGATTACTGAAAAGAAAATAAAATGAAGCAAATGGGGGGACCTAGGATTCGAACCTAGGTCCTAAGGCATTTTCCAACCACCTGGCAACCAACTTAGCTAGCTGTTTTTGTTGTACATATAATACACAATAATCATAATATGAAATAATGTAAAAAAAGGAGCCAAAATTCAAATGAACCAATCCCATGGTGCCACGCTAGTCATCTTCTTCCTTTCTCCGTTGGTAAAAGTCACAAACTTTTACCTACGGACATCATTCGTCACTACAAATCTGCATATTCTCAAAATCAACCATAAGCAAGATAAATAATATTTAAGGCCACCAACCAACTCGTCTTGACCTTCTGAGCATGATGGTGCCCCTTTCATGGCCCAATTTTACCTGTATGGAAAGATCCAAAATCGAGACCAAGAACCCTAACAATGGCAAATCTTGATACAGTCCATAAAAATGCAATTAAATATTACAGATAGTTTGCAAATGTTCCAAGGATCAAGAATATACAAATATTTCATGCTATAGATGCCACAATTATGCAATTCGAATTCAAGAAAAATCCATTGTCGTGGCTGACTTACAGCGAGTTACAGGGCTGGAAACTCCTTGTTCTTGATTGGTTTCGCTTGCTTGTGATCCCAAGAAGTGATTGGGATGGCTAGAAGGTCTTGAGGATGCTTGGAAGTGTGAAATCGTGTCTGCACTTTTTTGTGTTTTTTTCAAGTTTGTTCTGACTTCACACGCCTCTCCCTCGCCTTGCTTTAGGTCTGCAAATGATCACTATATACCAAGGATTGGATTAGGGTTGCAAACATGATCTCAATCTTTCTCCATTATTGATTTTGATCTTAATTTGATTCCTTTGAAAATCATTCCAAAAATAGGCTAAAACCAATAATTTTATGCTCACAAAAGCTTTGCACGAATTCAATCACTTGCCAACTGGATATGAGACCTGAAACATGCACAATATCTTGAGATTTCAATGATTTGGATTTTCTATGATTTGTTTTGATTTAAATTGTTTTAATTCAAATAAAAATCAAAATAAATAATAAAAATAAGATAAAGACAAGTGGGAAGAGATAGTACTCTTGGACCATGCTACCAACTCAAAACAAGTGCAAAAGATTGGGCCCATTTGGCAAAAATTGCAATTTTAGGCATAGTTGACTTTTGACAATTTTGCAAAAAAGGTCAACTTCACTAATGCATAACTTCATCAATTTTGACTCTTTGAAGCTGTTATTGGACTTTTTAGAAATCTTGAGATGTCCTCTAAGCAACCTTTTTGGTATCATCTCAATTTGGTATTCCATGTTCATGTATGAAGCTTTGACAAAAAAGGTGTTTTTGTTGACTTTTCAAAATGACGTATAATGTATAAATTCATAACTTCTTGTGAGTGAATATTTTGAACTTGGGAGCTGAAGATTAATTGTAGGGCATTTCATCCTCTTCAAAATGAGCTTTTGATGGGTCACTTCTCATGAATTATGAGAACGTTATGCTTGGTCAAAGTTGAGTTGACTTTTCCTACAAAACCCTAATTTAGCAACTTTTGGATTTTGATGAATTGTGAGAAATCCTTGATGAATCATGATCAACCCTTGATAAAATGATGAGTAATACTTCAAAATTAGGGTGTTGACCAAAAGTCTTGAAGTTTGACTGTATGTGGGCCACAGTTGACTTTTGCCCTAGCACAGTCGATTTTTATGCTTTTGAGCAATTGACTGAGCAAACTTTCTCTGTAGGGCTTGAAACTTGACATGGATGATCTCGAGAACATATTAGGACAATGGTGAGAATTTGGGATCCCTTGGACTCAAGTATCTTGATGCAACATGAAACCCTAATTTGAGGTAGACTGCCTTAGGAGAGAGTTTGTCTGGTCAACCCTTGGACTTCCTTGAGCAACTTGAGGACCTCACAAGAAATGTATTGAGAAATATGGGAGGGAAAATTTTGGGGTACAATAATTGCCCATGTTCAATCTTCTTAAACCTGAGGAAGTAGATTGGCTTGTCTGCCTTTCGTGGGGTTGGAGATGATTGAACACTAGAGTGCTCAAGAAATTTGCACTCGCATGAAGTGGTACTTGTCTTGTGATGTCGGGAATGGGCTTATAGATGCCATTTAGAGATTGATGACGGGAGATGGGCTTAAAGATGCCATCAGAAGAAGTGTTGATCGCATAAGAGATTCCTTTGCGAGAGCCCGTATACCTGTTGTTGAGGAAGATTCCGCTGGGGAATGTTGATCTCTGTCTTGGGAGAAATAGAATTTTAGGAGCTTCGGTCGTCCGTTATTCTACTGGGGAATCGTCTCTTGGTAGAAGAGGTAAAAATGAACTACTATCTGGTCGTGATCCATGCTTCATAGTGATAAGATCGGCTGTTATCTGGTCGTAATCCAGGCTTTACAGTGACTTACTGGGGAGATGAGATTAAAATTTCTATCCGGTCGTAATTCAGGCTTCGCAATTTCTCGATTCTTATCTGGTCGTAATCCAGGCTTTAGAAGGAATTAAGTTGTTATCCGATCGCATCCGGGCTTTAACTTGAATTTAGGGCACACTAATATCCGGTCGACTCCGGGCTTCTTAGTAATTGTCCAGGTAAAATTGATATTTGGTCGAAATCCAAGCTTCGCAGTGTCTTGTACCGCTATCTGGTTGTAATCCAGGCTTCACGATGCTTTATACCATTATTTGGTCGAATCTAGGCTTCATGGTGCCTTCTACTGTTATCTGGTCGTAATCTAGGCTTCATAATACCTTACTTCTTATCTGGTCGAATCCAGGCTTCAGAAGAAATCAAGTGGTTATCCAGTCGCATCCGGGCTTCCATTTGATTTTAAGGCCTACTAATATTCGGTCGACTCCGGGCTTCATAGTAACTGGCCGAGTGAATTTCTATTTGGTCGTAATCCAAGCTTCACAGTGTCCCTCACTGTTATCTGGTCGTAATCCAGGCTTCAGTGTCTTTTTACCGCTATCTGGTCATAATCCAGGCTTCATGGTGTTCGGGGGAATCAAGATATTATCCGGTCGAATCCGGGCTTCATAACTTGTATTAAAGATATACCATTATCTGGTCGACTCCAGGCTTCATAGTATTCTTGGCTTCTATCTGGTCGTAATCCAATCTTCACAACGTCTTCTACCATTATCTGGTCGTAATCCAGGCTTCATGGTTTTGTATTGCTATCTGGTCGTAATCAAGGCTTCACAATAACTTGTTGAGCTGTTATTCGGTCGTAATCTGGGCTTCACGGATTGTGTTTATGATATACCACTATTTGGTTGTAATCCAGGCTTCATGGTACTTGCTGAGCTGCTATCCGGTCGTAATCCGGGCTTCACGGCTTGTTCAGGATTAAACTATTATCCGGTTGAATCCGGGCTTCATAGCTTGAATCTGAGATAAACCACTATCTGGCCGTAACCCAGGCTTTGCGGTGTTCTGATACTGTTATCCGATCATTCTCCGGGCATCACAATAAGATGGAGAAATCAAGATACTATTCGGTCGTACCCGGGCTTCATAACTTGAGCTTTATGAGAATTTGATTGTACCTTTTCCTAAAACGTAAAGGGTTAGTCGTATGTAATGTCATGATGCATGACATGTATCGAGCAATGATGTTCTCAAAATAAATGAGATTGTGCTGTATGATGCGTATATGCGTGCTACGATGTATGGATGTGCAATGTTTTTATGATGTTCTCTAGTTGGGGAAAATACATCTCGGACTGCTGCTGGAGAACACAAGGAGTTTCGTTCACTGGGAATAACGACCGAAGATGATTGGGAGCATAATCCTGCTGGAGAATACACTGGTGAGATAATGACTCTGTGGGGAAGAGATATTCTGCTGAGGATTCGCTGATTTGGAGGAATAACCTCGGATGGGGATGAATTACTGTTGCTGGCGATGATAAACTTTGTTGGGGATTAAGTTTCTTCTTGTGGAAGAAATAAACTCCACTGGGGATAGTCCTCCCTTGTTGGTGATAAATGAACTCTGCTTGGGGAGAATCTTACCAACTCATTCGCGATTGCGAACCTCAGGAGGGGAGAGTTAACAATACTGTATTCTGGTACTTTCTACTCTGCGGGGAGTGTATGCATTTTTAGCCTTTTTCTCGAACTGGGTCTATCCCTGTACCTGGTGAATAGAGCAACTGTAAGGCTCAGATATTTTTGTTTGCCCCTGTTTCTGCTGGAGAAAGTGCCTGCGAAGGCCTTGTAGATTGAGTATTATCCCAAATTATGAGGTGCTTGGTAACTTTCGATCGAAATGATAAATCTTCTACTGGTAGGCAAATGACGAGATGACGGGACATAGTCGTACACCTTAATCCCTAACTTTTGCCTGGACTGTCTTTGTAGATTTTCAGTCTATCGGGATACCCTTTTTTCCCCAAGCCACCTTTTCAGGTTTTCGACTTGTCGGGTGTACATATCTTTTTTGTTTTTATCCCTAATTTTTTCCTGAACCCTTTTGGTTCGCCGGGATGCCCTTATTTTTGCCTAGGCCAGTCAACCTATCAGATCTTTGTTCATGCGCAGTATTTTCTGACTATGTCTACGCTCTCAGGGTGTAGGGAGTTGTCACTGATGGTAGTGTTGTGTTGCCACACTACCAGAAGATGTTCGTTTGATCACACAAGATTCGTTCATGTCCAATGCCCCAAGTGATTCAGATGGAGATCTGCCCCTGGCTATTTGGCATCTTTGAGATATTCCTTGAATCTTGACTTGACTGCCCCAGATGATGGACAATGATCATGCCGTGCCCCTTGGTTGGAAGTGTTTTTTCCACTTGAGGTGATCCTTTTATTGAGAAGGTTTTTTGTTCACTAGATATTCGTCATGTGAATTTCTCTGCTGTTGAACAAATATTCCTATGCAAACAATGTTATTTTAAGAATGCAAAGCTTATGTCTGTCTTGGCGTTTGAAAATTCATTTTTTGGTAAAAACAAGTTTTTTTTTGTAAAAGTGTGATGTCAACTCAAGATTTATAGCAAACCTTATAGGAGTCAGGATACCTTTTGTAACAATATGCTTTCGAACTAACCCATGTTTCAGCTAGGACTTTTAAGGGTTATAACGTGGCCTGATTCACGGTTCAAGAAACAAAGGATAAAGGCTCAAAATTTATTTGTACCCACCCGTTCTTCGTGATGTTCTTCGATCCTATACTCAGTTAATTGTGCATTTAGATCCCGTTTGAGTCTTGGAATATTGCCCTTGATGTTCCGGTGATGGTTCGGATACTGAAAGTTTACTTGAAAAAGGCAGTCATTTTGTAATCTTTTTTTTTTGCCGAGGATTTGTAGTAACCTCTTTTTTTTTGGTTTTACTATCCCTGTTTTTTGCCCGAACTATTTCTTTTGTGATTACAATCAGTGGGATGCCCTAGCTTTTTTTCCTTCTTAAGTCTCCTTCATAGGTTATGACTTAATGGGCTTTTATTTCTAGAGATAATGACTGCTTGTCTTGACGATTATAGGGAACCATCACCGTCTTCTGTTTTGGAAGGACGTCTTTGATGCCATTCATTGTGCACCTGGATTAACTGAGAAAACTACCCTGCCCTAGGTTGTGATTAAGGGTTTTAATTTGTGTGAAAAGAAAAACTCCTACTTCTTTGGCTCAAAGGGGTTGACTAGGGATTATCTTCCTTATAACTCCACTGTTTAGGATTTGAAACAACACCTGTACATCGTCAGCAGGGTCTATTCAAAAGCATACTGTAGAGATTTTGATATCATTTTCGTCATCCTCCCTCTAAAGGCTTAGAGTTTTTAATCGAGAGTTGAATATCACAAAAGGAAATGAGAATGCGTTTTAGAAATAGTGAATACGAATGGATTGATTCAAAACAGACATATGCAATGCATCGATAAAGTAATAGAGTTTGACATGAATAGATGTTCGAACAATCAAAAGAAAATTGCAAATTGAAAATTCTAATGAACAAAAGCCTCTCTTGTCGTAACTTGTCACTTCAAATGGTGAGCCTTGGAGGATTGATAGAAACATTCCAATTGACCATCTTGTGTGAATTCCAATGCTCCTTCCTCAATCAGGTCTTGAATTTTGTATTTCAACTTCCAACAGTCGTCAGTATCATGCCCGGACTGTTGGAGTGATATGCACACCTTGCATCAGGATTGTAGTTAGGGGTAAGAAGTCTTGGAGTTCGGATGAGGTCCTATCAACTTAACCAGATTCATCCTCAACATGTGTTTTAAAGCTTGAGACAGCGGCATGCTGATTTTGGTAAACTGCCTCTTGGGCATATCCGGCTTACTCTGATCAACCCTTTGTTTTTGGCGAGATTGTTGTTGGACTCGTGATGTAGTAGCAATTTGGAAAGGTCCATTCTTCACCAAACCAAGCTTTTGTCTTCTTGGAGGTTGATCAATGACTTGGTCCCCAGCCTCGATTGTTTGCTTCATACTGTTGTATCCGTCTTGATGAAGTTGGTTGATGATGGTTCTCAGCTCTTCTTGTCCCCGGGCTAGGCCTTGGATAAGAGCCATCTGCCCCAGAATCTGGGTTATTATTGCATCTACCTCGGCTTGCAATTGTTCCAGCCGTTCGTCCTTATTGTCTTCAGGACTTTTCTTGACCAAGTTCCTAACGAGGAGTGTTTTCAATTCTTCCTGCCCCTTGGATAGGTTTAGGAATATGTCCCTGAACTGAGCTTCTTGAGTTTGAAGATCTCTGTTGTCTTGTTTGAGAGCCATTGCTGAAATACACAATGAGAACATGGGAGACCTGTAATGGAAGACGTTTTATGCAATGATATGTATGATATATGTATGCAATGTTTTCAAGGATCTTGTGGGGTAAACAAGAAACTGTTAGAATTTGATTGCAGCTTGAATGGAGAAACTTCGTGTCGTTAAGAGTCCTTCTTCAAGAGTCAAGCTCACCATATCGAGTGGTTCATATCCCCTGGCTCAAGTTATCGTGTTTTGATCTCTATACGGCATTGGCTAGAGGAAAATAAATTCCCTTTGACCCTTGTTAGACGTTTGATTTACCGTAACCTGCATCACAAACCCTTGAGATCCTTGAAATGGTTGAGGAAATGTTAAGGCATGACGTTATGATGTGTATGTTATGCGTTTAAGCAAAAGTGCGAGGTGATGTAAGCAAGTAAATCCGGCAAGAAATCCAAGTTATTGGATAAGGACTGTAAACAAAACCTGCAAGGAACTCATGTTGTCAGATAATAAAACTGTGCAAGTAGTTCAAGCTGAAAGCACACAAGTCACACAAACAGCCTTAGGTTTAAGCTTGCATGAGGTCAAAGGTAATACCCTCTTGAAGTTAAGTTGGTTCAACCTGTCCTAATAATAGTAACCGGGTTCTAGAGGTTCTCAATATCACTGACTATCCTCTATCGGTCATGGTTTCAGCTCACGCAATCTTTTCTTGCGGCCGGAACTATCTCGAGAGTATGGTCTCAATGAGTGTAGCATCGAGTATCAACCAGTTCTCAGCTCTATACCGAGGCCGGCTATCTCACTACTTCCTATGGCCAAGTTGGTCAATTATAGGTTCTAAGTTCAATTGATGCTTAACGACCCATATAGCAGCCCAGTATTCTCCTTGTTCCTCCATAAGGGATACCCGTACCAACTAATGTGCCACATTAACGTAGCTACTGCTTCAACTGTATCGGTCTACGTCGTACAGTTCGCTCACAGTTTATTGTTACTTACCTAAAAGGTATTCCCCAGATTCGGGTTAGGATTTATAGTAACTCCGAGACAAAGCCCACAAAATTAAAGCAATCAAATCAAACAATTGAAGCAATATGATGAACTAATCCTAAGGTATTCCACACTTATTATTCCCCAGCAGAGTCGCCAGTTCTGTGATACGGTGGCCAGAACCGGGACTGTTTTTGGAATGCTGGTTTGCGTTTTGCGTTTGGGTTTGCAAAATGTCGCGGTAAGCAAGAGTCGCCACCGACTTTTATTTTATCCAACAGGAAAGGAAAAAAGCACAGAAAAATTCCTTTTTCGAGATTTTCTAAGTACGGGGGGTAGATTATAGGAAGGGAAGGTATTAGAACCCTTTCTATCCCTAGTTATCTATGGGCCCTTAGGTACTTGCTCATCATTTTCAAAATTGCTTCTTTGTATGTTTGTGTGATTTGAAAAGTTCTTGTTTTGACTTCGATTTAACCCTTGCTCCTGTCTTCAAGAGTGTTACGAAGTGTTTTTGAAAACTTTGTATGAAAAAGAGTGTAAGTGTGAAAAAGTTTGTTTGGATTGAGCAAGTACTTAAGAGCTAATCTACCTACTCGAAAAAAGAATTGTTCTATGTTCATTTCCTTTAGACAGCGTTATCCCACTATTAGTGAGTAGGTAGCACCATCGTTGGATTTTTAAGGGTCAATTCGAAAAGGGACGTACGATCACTAAAATAATGTTAGGACGTCTTAGTAATAACCCTAATGTCTTAAGATCAATACTCGAGGCAACTATATCCAAGGCAACCATTCTGAGGCAACTTTGATATTTTGGACAAGAGAGCGACCACTAAAATATCCTATACTCAATGATCGTTTACCGAAGGCAACCGAAGTGGGAGTATACCCTAGGAGTGCGCATGTGTGAGTGATTCAATTTCAAGTTTATTATCTTTGCACATTTAGGGTTTGCTAACCGTTTTAAAGTTAATCATACATTCTTGTCATGCATCCCTATTACCATACATCTAACAGTTTAATGTTTACAGAATTTAAAGTGCGGAAAGTAAGCTAAGCTATTACAAGGCTTTGGGTATTTACATAGCCAAAAACAAACCCGTAAAACAAAAGCGATAAATGAAAAGTAAAAGTCCTAATTAAACTATTACAACTTGTGAACAATTACATCAATATGGAAAAATAAGATAATAAAGTGCGCGTGATGACATTAAGAACGATAAAAAAAATTAGGGTTTTGACCCCGTCTAACCTAATCGAAAAAGAAAATATTTTTGTGGTTTTTGATTATTTTTAAGAAAAAGAATTAGGTTTTTAAGTTAAATACAAAAATTAATTAGTAATTAAATTAATTAAATAAAATAATTTACATGGCCTATTTTATGTTTTTGGTTATTTTAAGAAAAAAGGAAAGTAGAAATTAAATTATTAAAACCCTAATTGTTCTAATTAATTTTAATTTATTTACAAAAAGAAATTAAAGTTACATAAAATTAAATATCCTAATTAAATTAATATTTATATAAAAAATGAATATCCTAAATCTAATTGGATGAAAATATTTTTTGTGATTTTTTGGAATAAAAGAAAATTAATTTGTCGTTAGTAAAATAATTAAAATAAGTTAAATAAAAGAAAATATAAATGAAAAGAAGCAAGAAACTGGGCCTGAAACTAGCAATTTGGAGGTGTGGATAGCACTTTTCTGGGCCCAAAACCAAAGGTATATGTTGACTTCCAGAATGCCATGCATTGCTTTGACTAAGCTTCATGATGGATCCTTCAATAATGGCCTTCAGATCTGGATGATTGAACACTTGGCTGGCTGGATCATGATAGACTATGGTGGTCATCCCACACAAACACGCGCCTGATTACTGAAAAGAAAATAATATGAAGCAAATATTCGAACCCAGGTCCTAAGGCATTTTCCAACCACCTGGCAACCAACTGAGCTAGCTGTTTTTGTTATACATATAATACACAATAATCATAATATGAAATAATGTAAAAAAGGCGCTGAAATTCAAATGAACCAATCCCATGGTGCCACGCTAGTCATCTTCTTCCTTTCTCCGTTGGTAAAAGTCACAGACTTTTACCTACGGACATCATTCGTCACTACAAACCTGCATATTCTCAAAATCAACCATAAGTAAGATAAATAATATTTAAGGCCACCAATCAACTCGTCTTGACCTTCTGAGCATGATGGTGCCCCTTTCATGGCCCAATTTTACCTGTATGGAAAGATCCCAAATCGAGACCAAGAACCCTAACAATGGCAAATCTTGATACAGTCCATAAAAATGCAATTGAATATTACAGATAGTTTGCAAATGTTCCAAGGATCAAGAATATACAAATATTTCATGTTGTGATATGGTGGGAAGAACTGACTGTTTTTTTTGGAATGCTGGTTTGCGTTTTGCGTTTGTGTTTGCAAAATGTCACGGTAAGCAAGAGTCGCCACCGACTTTTATTTTATCCAACAAGGAAAGGAAAAAAGCACAGAAAAATTCCTTTTTCGAGATATTTCTTGGGTTCGGGGGGTAGATTATAGAAAGGGAAGGTATTAGCACCCTTTCTATTCGTGGTTATCCACGGGCTCTTAGGTACTTGCTCAATTGTTTTCAAAATTGTTTTCTTCGTGCTTGTGGGTTTGAAAAAGTTTTTGTTTGAAAACTTCGATTTAACTCTTGCTTCTGTCCTCAAGAGTGTATGAAGTGTTTTTGAAAACTTTGTTCGAAAAGTGTAAGTGTGAAAAGTTTTTGTTTTTTTGAAAGAGCAGGTATCTAAGAACCATCTACCTACTCGAAAAGGGAATCATTCTATACTAATTTCCTTTAGAGAATGTTATCCCACTATTAAGGAGTTGCGTGACACTTACAGCACGTTATGGAGTCTAAAGATGCTTGGTTTTGATCTAGGTAGTTTGAGTGGATGCCCAGGAAGCGATTGGGACAAGTCTTGGCCTCTGAAAATGCTTCTAACTTGGATTTCGACTTCTCACTTTTTTGTGATTTTTTCACTTTTTGTTATGCCTCTCTCTGCACTTTCAACCCTTATTTTCGTCCCTTATGCTTGCTTATGTATTGTGTACTAGATTAGGGTAAGAAATATGGACTAAATCTTTCCATATCAATGCATATGAATTTGATTTGATCTCCATTGAAAACCTTCCAAATTTGATTTGAGTTGGATCTTTTTGCACATGATTTGGATTGGCACGAATTTGATGGTGATGCTAGCTGTGAACAAAGCCTAAAAAAATAAAAAAATCAAGAGTTATTAATTATTTGGATTTTCTATGATTTTATTTGATTTAAAATGAATAAATTCAATAAAAAATCAAATTAAATAATAAAAATGAAATATGGGCTCATGGCTGAGGCTAGGACACGTGGGCAACTATGCAAGCTCAAATCAAGTGGAAAAGAATGGGCCCATTTGACAAAATTTGAAGTTTTGGGGATAGCTGAGTTTTGGCAATTTTGCAAAAAAGTCCAACTTCAACAATGCATAACTTCTTCAATTTTGAACTTTTGGAGTTGTTCTTGGACTTTTTAGAAAGCTTGAGATGTCCTATAATCAAGCCTTTTGGTCTAATCTCATTTTGATATTCCATGATCAAGTTATAAGCTTTGGCAAAAAAGGTGTTTTTGTTGACTTTCAAAAAAGATCTATAATGTCCAAATTTATAACTTCTTGTGAGTGCATTTTTGTATCTTGAGGTATGACGATGGATTGTAGGTAATTGCATACTATTCAAAATGATCTTTGTATGGGTCATTTCTCATAAAGTATGAGAAAGTTATGCTTGGTCAAAGTTGAGTTGACTTTTCCTACAAAACCCTAATTTAGCAACTTTTGAACCTTGATGAATTTTGAGCAATCCTTGATGAATCATGATCAAACTTTGATCAAATGATGAAATATCCTTTAAAATGAGAATGTTGACAAAAAATCTTGAAGTTTGACTGTATTTGGGTCACAATTGACTTTTGCCCTAGCACAATCGATTTTTGGACCTTTGAGCAATTGACTGAGCAAACTTCCTCTGCAAGGCTTGAAATTTGACATGGATGATTTTGAGAACATATTAGGACATTGGGTAGAACTTGAGGTCATTTGGAATCAAGGATCTTGATGCAACACAAAACCCTAATTTGGGGTAGACTGCCTTAGGAGAGAGCTTATCTGACCAATTCTTGAGCAACCTTGAGCAATCTTGGAGATTTTCTTGCAATGTCATGAGAAATATGGGAGGGAAAATTTTGGGATACAACAGCTGCCCCTGTTCAATCTTCTTAAACCTCAGGATGTAGATTGGCTTTCATGCCTTTCGTGATCCGAAGGTGGAAGATGATTGAACACTAGAGTGCCTAGAAATTTGCACTCGCATGAAGTGGTATCGGCCTTGTGATGTCGGGAATGGGCTTGCAGATGCCATTTGGAGGTTGCTGGCAGGAGGATGGGCTTAAAGATGCCATCTGCATGAGTGTCGGTCGCATCAGAGATTCCTTAGCGAGAGCTCGCGTACCTGTTGTTGTGGAAGATTCCGCTTGGGGAAGTCTGATCTTTGGTGAGATTTAAGAACTTGCTTGTACTTCAGCTGAGAGAACATCTCCGCTGAGTTTTAAGAACTTGTCCGTAATTCAACTGGGGGGAAACATCTTCATAGAGATTTAGGACTTGTCTGTAATTCAACGAAGGATAATTCTGTTGAGATTTAAGAACTGTCAGTACTTCGACGGAGGAGAATTGCCGAGATTTAGAACCTCATCTGTAATTCAACCGAGGATAATTCAGTTGAGATTTAAGAACCGGTCAGTATTTCGACTGGGTGAAACATCTTCATCGAGATCTAGGACTTGTCTGTAATTCAACCGAGGATAATTTTGTTGAGATTTAAGAACTCGTCCACACTTAGACGGAGGAAAATTGTCGAGATTTAAAACCTTATATGTAATTCAACCGGGGATAATTCAGTTGAGATTTAAGAACCGGTCAGTATTTCGACTGAGGGAAACATCTTCATAGAGATTTAGGACTTGTCTGTAATTCAACGGAGGATAATTCTATTGAGATTTAAGAACTGTCAGTAATTCGATGGAGGAACTTTGTCGAGATTTAGAACCTTATTTGTAATTCAACCGAGGATAATTCAGTTGAGATTTAAGAACTGGTCAGTACTTCGACTGGGTGAAACATCTTCATCGAGATCTAGGACTTGTCTGTAATTCAACCGAGGATAATTCTGTTGAGATTTAAGAACTCGCCCACACTTCGACGGAGGAAAATTGTCGAGATTTAGAACCTTATCTGTAATTCAACCGAGGATAATTCAGTTGAGATTTAAGAATCGGTCAGTACTTCGACTGAGTGAAACATCTTCATTGAGATCTAGGACTTGCCTTTCATTGAGTTAGACAGTTGGATCTATCCTACTAATGATGGTGTACTAAGCAATTGGACAGCAAAGGACTTCATCCCAATTTCTTTTGTTACCCATTCGCTGAAGTTTGATCAGTTGTCTGAAAAATTCATCTGTCAATCTAATGCTATTGAGGTCTTTTGAACTTGTTGAATAGGTCAAGATGATGTCATTGAGTCCTTGAGTCCATGGTTGAACCTAATTTTCCATTGGCTAGGTCAAAAATCAGAAATTGCCTTTGTACAGTCAAAACCCTAAAAATGACCATTTTGCCCTTTTGGTGATCTGATCAAATTTCTTGTGGAGTTGTGGTCTAAACTTGATCAAATGGTTCATATGAGTTCATAATGTTGATGTGGGTCAAAATTCATGAGGTTTGACTGTAAATTGGCCACAATTGACCTTTTCCCCAATACAGCTGATTTCTAGGTCAACTGTCCAATTGGCTGGGCAAAAATTTGATTCAAGGCTTAAAACTTGGTATGGAAAAACTTGAGTCCAATATGAAGTATGAAAGTCAATTTGAGAATTGAAGGTCCAAAAATCCTTGTGCAAACTCAAACCCTAATTTAGGTCATCAGTGCATGAAGATGTCTTGAGCAAAGCAAACCCTAGCTTGATCTTGAGTTCAAAGAGCCTTGTGATGAGAAAGGTTGATAGAATGAGAGGGAAAATTTTAGGGTACAACAGTTTCCCCTGTTCAATCTTCTTGAACCTGAAGAGTTAGATTGGCAAGTTTGCCTTTTGTGACTCGAAGGTAAGAGAGGATTGGACACTATCGAGCAAATGGACGAACCTGCACACTGTCATGAGATTAATACCGAAGAAGTAGTGGAACAACCTTGGTTTCATGAAATCAAAAGGTATCTCCAGACTCAAGAATACCCTGAAGGAGCTTCGGTCAATGACAAAAAGTTCTTAAGGAGATTTGCTGCCAAGTTCTTCCTGAGCAATGGTATCTTATATAAGCGCAGCCATGATTGTGTTCTACTTCGTTGTGTGGACAAGGTTGAAGCTGAGTTGATCATGATCGAAATACATAGCGGCACATTTGGCACCCACTTGAGCAGACATACGATGGCTAATAAGATTCTAAGGGCAGGCTACTACTGGTCTACCATGGAAGCTGACTGCCATCAACATTCCCGTACTTGTCACAAATGCCAAGTCTATGCTGACAAGGTACATATCCCTTCAGTTCCTCTCAACATTCTAACAGCTCCTTGGCCATTCACGATGTGGGGAATCGACATGATTGGAGAGATCAAGCCTACAGCATCCAATGGACATCGCTTCATCTTGGTCGCTATTGATTACTTTACCAAGTGGGTCGAAGCAGCTTCCTTCGCCTCCGTTACAAAGAATGTGGTTGCCCGCTTCATCAAGAAGAACCTCATATGCCGGTATGGTATCCCCGACAGGATCATCATGGACAACGGTACAAATTTGAACAACACTGTGATCACCGCTCTGTGCGAGCAGTTCAAGATTCAACATCATAATTCATCTCCCTATTGGCCAAAGTTGAACGGTGTTGTTAAAGCCGCGAACAAAAATATCAAGAAGATCATTCAAAAGATGACAATCACCTACAAGGACTGGCATGAGATGTTACCGTTTTCTCTGCACGGATATCGTACCACGACGCGTACTTCAACTGGGGCAACCCCCTTTTCTTTGGTATATGGCATGGAGGCTGTTTTACCTATGGAAGTTCATATTCCTTCCTTGAGGATTATGAAGGATGTTGGTTTAAATGAAGACGATTGGATTCAGACTCGACTTGATCAACTTAATTTGATCGACGAGAAGCGACTTACCGATGTTTGTCATGGTCAGATGTATCAAAAACAGATGATCAAGGCTTTCAACAAGAAAGCCAGACGTCAGGTATATCAAGTCGGGGACCTTGTAATCAAGCGGATCATCTTGCCGCAAAGTGATCCCAGGGGCAAGTGGACTCCTACTTACGAAGGACCATTTGTGATCAAGAACATCTTTTATGGTGGGGCAATGATTCTGACCACCATGGACGGCGACGACCTGCTGCACCCTGTGAACACAGACATAGTCAAAAGATACTACGCATAAACGACCCGACAAGTTGAAAACCCGAAAGGGCGACTTGGGCAAAAATGGGCATCCCGGTGAATCGAAAACCCGAAAGGGCGGTTCAGGCAAAAATTAGGGATAGATAAAAATAATCTGTGCACCCGGCAATTTGAAAACTAGAAAGGGAAACTTGGGCAAAAAAGGGTTTCCCGGTGGATCGAAAACCCGAAAGGGAGGTCCAGGCAAAAGTTAGGGAATTAAAGCGTATGACTATGTCTCGTCGGATCACTTTAAGGACAATCTCTTCACGACCAAACTCCAAGCTTCTGATCAATCCAATCATCTGCGGACGAAGCAACGAATGGACAAGATACTCAGAGTTGTGAAGGCTATAGCAGAATGGGAACCCCATGGAATTGTTGCACATAGCCATCTTTCTTTGTATAAAAATTTTCTCAATTTTTTTCGACGACATTCTCTTACTAGGATGTCTGCCTCCTTTGTACAAAGATACTTATAAAAGTTAATACAAAGATACTTCAAAGTGCAGAAATTTGCTTGCCTTTCCTTTCCTTTTACACTTATGTTTTATTTGAAAACGTCCAATGGTTTGTTAAATGAGCATATGCATTTAAATATAATCACTGTTTACGAATAAAACAAAATAGGAAAAGATAATTACTGATAGGTCGAAAGTATAGGAAAACGTCTTTAGGCTATTCCAGAAGAAATCCCCTACAGTATGTCATTCAGATCCTCGACAAAGCTAAAACCCTGAAATGCATATCCCCAACGGAGTTAAGCTTCAAAATTCCCATCAGAGTTAAGTTTCTAAAAACTCCCGATCCCCAGCGGAGCCAGAATACTCTAAACTTCTTTCCCAGCGGAGTTTTCCATAAAAACAAGAATCCCTAGTAGATTAGCATACAGACCAAGCTCCTGATTTCCCCGGCGGAATAAGTATTCTTCCCACCGAATTATTTCCCAACAGAACAAATTTTTCTTCTCTTTTCTCCAGTTGGAGCCTCCTAGGTTTTAATTCCCCGGTAGAGATCATCAGAGTTACCCTCATTCTTCCCCAGGAAGTCATGAAGGATTCTCACATCCCTACAGAAGTTGTCAAAGTTTTGAATAATCTCCGCAGGTTGCCAAGGATTTTCTATCCCCAACGGTAGTCAGCAAGGATTTCTCATCTTCAACAATCAAAGATTTTTGGAATCCCCAGCATCGGTCAAGGATTTACTTTCCCCGACAGCAGTCAAAGATTTCATTATCTCCAGCTATCAAGTATTTATTTTCCTCAGCAAGACAGCTAATCAGCTTACATGCACATACATTACATTCATATATCATGAACGTTTATAGAACACATTTTATTGCATCATACATGGCATGCAACATAACTTTGTGTTTTAGCTAACATTCTACCCTTTCAGGATAAGATTAAAATCTACCTTTAACAAATGTTCAAAGATTTCAAATACAGTACAGATACACTTCAAGACATGGAAGTCATTCTGATACTCATTCAGATCTCTTATTCAGATACAGTATGGATACACCCCAACACGGCAGTCATTCTATTACTCATTCAGAATTTCAAGTCAAGATACAATATGGATACACCCCAAACACGGAGGTCATTCTATTACTCATTCAGACTTCAGCAATCAGATACAGACTAGATACACTCTAGACACGAAAGCCATTCTATTTCTCATTCAAGATTCAACTACCAACTTCAAGTTCAGATGCACTCCAAACACGAAAGTCATTCTGTCACTTGTCCGGATCCCAATTACAGTACGGATACACTCCAGACACGGAAGTCACTCTACTACTCATACAGATCTCAACTTCAGATACAGTCCAGATACGCTCCAGACATGGTTGCCATTCTGTCACTCATTCGAAATTTATCCCCAGCACATAGATGCTCCATACACAGATGTTTCTCTGTCACCCATTCAGAATACAGATACACTCCAGACACGGCAGTCATTCTGATATTCATTCAAGAATCAAATACAGTTACAGCTCGGATACGCTCTAGACACGGGCGCCATTCTTTGCTCATACGAATCTAATCTCCAGATACAACTCAGATATGTTCCAAATACGGATACCATTCTGATGTTCATTCTCCTGGTTTTCAACAAACAGTTTTGGATGGCATCTCTAAGCCCATCTCCAGCAAGATTCTACCATTTCCAAATGGAATCTTTAAGCCCATTCCCTCACCTACATTTTGACGAGTGCAAATTTACGGGCACTCTAGTGTCCAATCCTCTCTTACCTTCGAGTCAAGAAAGGCAAACTTGCCAATCTAACTCTTCAGGTTCAAGAAGATTGAACAGGGGAAATTGTTGTACCCCAAAATTTTCCCTCTCATTCTATCAACTTTTCTCATCACAAGGCTCTTTGAACTCAAGATCAAGCTAGGGTTTGCTCTGCTCAAGACATCTCCTTGCACTGATGACCTAAATTAGGGTTTGAGTTTGCACAAGGATTTTTGGACCTTCAATGCTTAAATTTACTTTCATACTTCATATTGGACTCATAAGTTTGTCCATACCAAGTTTCAAGCCTTGAATCAAATTTTTGCCCATTCAATTGGACAGTTGACCTAGAAATCAACTATATTGGGGAAAAAGTCAAATGTGGCCAATTTACAGTCAAACCTCATGAATTTTGACCCACATCAGCATTATGAACTCATATGAACCATTTGATCAAGTTTGGACCATAATTCCACAAGAAATTTGATCAGATCACCAAAAGGGCAAAATGGTCATTTTTAGGGTTTTGACTGTACAAAGGCAATTTCTGATTTTTTGACCTAGCTAATGGAAAATTAGGTTCAACCATGGACTCAAGGAATCAATGACATCATCTTGACCTATTCAACAAGTTCAAAAGACCTCAATTGCATTGGATTGACAGATGAATTTTTCAGTCAACTGATCAAAATTTGATTGTACATTGAAAAGTCAAACTTTGACTTTTTGGTCAAAATCAAGAGCCAATGGTCATTTTTCATCAAGATGTGTCAAAATATGAAGCTTGTTCACCAAGAAACCCAAAATTGCAAATTAGGGTTTAAAGTTGAAAATTTTCATAACTTAGAATTTTTCTAAGTTATGAAATTTTCTTAATTTTTCCTAACTTTGACCAACATTTTCACCATGATACAAATGGATTCAAACAAAACCTCCAACATGAAAGTTGTAGTCCTCCACAAAGTATACAACTTTTATTCCCAAAGTTTTCTCAGAAGAAGCTTGGATCTCAAGTTATGATTTTTGGAACAAGGGTCCCTAAAACTTTTAACTTAGTGAAATTTTGCCCTAGTTTAGGCAAGATTTTGACCTATCTTCTTGGCCATTTTTCACATTGTTCCACTTGGAATCTCCAGTTGCATTTCAAAGATCGATTATAGATCATGTTTCAAGCTTTCCAAATTGTCCAAGAACTCCTCAAACACATTTGTGGTTAGGGAGAATCGAAGGCTTGAAGTTGGCAAAAACTCACTTTTCACCCATGGCATATTCATGTTCATACAAGTTGCATTTTCAAGTCAGCATGCCTTATACTAGTTTTCAGGCCTCCAAACCACTTCACACTCCATAATTAAATGCAAATCCATCAGTCTAAGTTTTTTTTTGGTCATTTGGACATTGTACACAAAATTAAGCCCTAAGTAGAAAAAGGCAAATTTCCATTTTTGCTTGAATCATGCTTTATGTCAAAACTGATTTCTTGAGCATTTATCCAAATCTTTTGCAGCTAATCAAATCCACAAGTTGGAGGGGTAAAGGGAAAGAGATGCAAGCATAAGGATAGTCTGTACAAGCCTGTTCCAATCACTTCCACATTCTTACTTCAAAAACAAGAAATTTGTCCAAAACCTTAGATTTTGAAAACCAGCCAATACCAACTTATGCAAACAGTTTGAACATCTTTCTCACACCCCTTTGAGCTAGAAACACGATTTCTTGAGCCTCTAAACACCCCATATCCAGAAATCACATTCCTTTGGCAAAACAGGGCAGGTTCTGCAACTTGAGTTCCATAGCTCATTTGGCTCGTGCGTTTTACCCCAAGTTGCTTCAAACACCTTCCATTCAACTCACCCAAGCTATCCCAAACCTCAAATACCAACTGTAACTCCATTTACAGTGTTTGCCATTTTCACTTTGAGCTTGTGCAGGTTGAGTTCTACAGGGTGATTCAAGGACATTCAAGGCAAGCTAGCTATTGGAAAAGGTCAAGTGAAGTTCAAGCAAGCTACCAGACATCTCAAGCCTTGTTGAAAAGCACTAAATTTCCCTACACGAATCCAACTAAAACAGGTTTTTGTCCACTTCCAATCTCTCTATTTAGGAACATTTAGCCTTAGGTTTGTGAATAGAAAATGTAGCGTTCATTGCCATGAAGCTGTACATATGCTCAGTTTTCATTTATATTAAGTGTGCTAAGAGAATTTCATCCATGAACATGCTAAAAAAACTAGGTCAGATTTTAGGGCCAGAGAAATTCTCTTTGGTCTTTGAGAGTTAAGATAAGTTGTTTATATGGTTGGAATCGTCTTGAAATTCTCTACAAGTTTGATGTTATGTGTTTTTGCAATAGAGCTCGTATGTAGGATGTTCATGTTGCATAACAGGCGCGCGCGTTTTTTTCAAAATCTGAAGGTTGAAGATGAAATGGTGGACTGGGCTTGGCCTGGCTACTTTTGACACCCCCTCTTTTCCTTTTTGCATCCCCTGGCCCAATTTCTTGTATTTTTATATTTTTGCATTTTTGTTTTCATTTCTGATTTTGTTTATTTATTTCCAAATATAAAAAACGCTCAAAAATATTTTCATGATTTTTTCACATTTATTTGGCATTTTATTTTTATTTTTTCTAACATAAAAAGCATTTAAATACTTTTATATTATTTATTAAGACTTGAAAAATATATATAATTTATACTTTTATTTTTGTTCTTTATTCTTATTCACATTAAAAATATATTTTTAAATATACTTTATTTTTGTACATATTTTTGTACACACACACACACACACACACACACACACACACACACACACACACACACACACACACACACACACACACACACACACACACACACACACACACACACACACACACACACACACACACACACACACACACACACACACACACACACACACACACACACACACACACACACACACACACACACACACACACACACACACACACACACACACACACACACACACACACACACACACACACACACACACACACACACACACACACACACACACACACACACACACACACACACATACACACACACACACACACACACACACACACACACACACATATATATATATATATGCTTTTATTTTATTAGATATTTTAGCATAAAAATACAAAATATTACATTTTTACTTTTATTATTATTTATACTAAAAAAATACTTTTTCTAAGTATATTTTATTTTGTATATATTAATATATTTTATTGTATATAAATAATATAATGTATTTATTTTCTTAAATAAATTAGGGTTTTACCCTTAAACAAATAAAATTAATCTTTTTATTTATTTCTTTATTTTTTACATTAAAAACTTTTACATACATAAACAAACAAAAACCTTTTTTGCATAATTCATATTATTCGATATATTTATTTATTTAGTTTATTTAAATATTGTCCATTTAATTATTTATGCATTGTGAATTTAATTTGGATGTAATAGTAAATTAGGGTTTATATTTCTTGTCAAATACCCCCATTCAAAGATTGTACCCCAATCCCCATAATCATGTTGTAATAGCTTAGACTTTTAAATTCTCGCACTTTACGCTTTCAATTATGCCATGATTAGAGAATTAGGGTTTGTATGCAAAAAATCTAAAATCAAACAAATAGCTTGACCTAATCAAAGACAAAAATGCATGAAAATCAAACACAATACACACTTGCACCCCTAGGGTTACAATCCACTTGTTGCCTTCAAAAATGGGTCATGTTATGCATGTTGGGTACTTTGGCAAAACAAAAACAAAACAAAAACAAAACAAAAGATCATAGTCCCTCGATGACGCTATCTTGGTTGCCTAAACAAAATGATCAAGTCCCTCAAAAATTTGCCAAAAATACTTGACACAATTGCTATCATGGTCTATACGATGACCCGCGCCTGTCCCGTTTAACATCCTAACACAAGGTTGTTCACCAAATGCAAAGGTGAAATAACACTGTCAAAAGGGTTTAAAACATTAGGAAATATATTTGAGTAAATTAGGGTAGATAGCTCTTAGTTACTTGATCAAAAGCTTGCAAAACATCCTTGCTATTTTTTTTAACACACTTCACAACACAATTTTAAAACATTTCCCAAATCAAACTTTTAAACATTGAAATCTTTTCAAAAGACAAAAACACCTTTGTATACATTCAAACAAGAATCATTACAAAGGTTTCCACGACGATGGCCTCTTTTCAAAACATCTTTCAAAACCACACACAAAGCACCATTTCAAACAATTGAAAAGCAAAAGCAAGTGATCTAAACGAGTAACTAAGAGCCCATGGAAAACCATGGATGAAAAGGGTGCTTGCACCTTCCCTTTTCATAATCTACCCCCCGAACCCAAGAAAACATCTCAAAGGTCTTTCCCGTGCTTTTTGACCTTTCCTTTGGATAAAATAAAAAGTCGATGGCGACTCTTGCTAAACCGCACAATTGCAAACACAAACGCAAAACCTCAAGTCAGTTCTCCCACCGTATCACACAAGTAATCATCTTTTGTTTCGCATGTAAATATTCATGAGCAGCAATTAATGTCAAATGCATATATCAAAATGAACATTGGACGTTCTTTGCAAAACAAAACAGAAAAAAGGAAAAAAAAAGTTTGAGATTTCTCTGAAAATGAATTGTATTGATTAGAAATTTGGCCTGTAAATAGGCGTTTTTGTACAAGAAGCTGACGTCCTAGTAAGAGAATGCCGCCGAACAAATAGTTTATACAATTTTTAAAAAACTTAACAAAACAGCTATGTGAATAATCTCACTGGGTTCCAACTCTGCTATTGTCTTTATGTTCTCGAGCATCTCATCACTTTGCTACTTGGTTGAAGGTAGATCAGACTGATTAGTGTCGTGCGAGCTTGATAGTCGATACTGAAGTCTGATTGCAAGGTGATCCAATGAGACATAGTGTTAAGCTTTGATCCTTAATTTTTGCCTGGACTTCCCTTTCGGGTTTTCAGTCCACCGGGATACCCTTTTTTGCCCAAGCCGCCCTTTTAGGTTTTCGACTTGCCGGGTGTACAGATTTTTTTTTAATTTTCATCCCTTATTTTTGCGCGAACCCTTTTGGTTCGCCGGGAAGCCCTTATTTTTTCCTAGGCCAGTCAACCTAGCGGGTCTTTCTTCATGCGTAGTATCTTTTCACAATGTCTGCATTGACGGGGCGAGGAAGGTCGTCACCATCCATGGTGGTTAGAATCATAGCTCCTCCTGAGAAAATGTTCTTAACCACAAACGGCCCTTTGTAGGTAGGGGTCCATTTTCCCCTGTAATCATGATCAACCCTTGATCAAATGATGAATAATACTTCAAAATAAGGATGTTAACCAAAAATCTTGAAGTTTGACTGTATGTGGGCCACAATTGACTTTTGCCCTAGCACAGTCGATTTTCAGGCTTTTGAGCAATTGACTGAGCAAACTTTCTCTGTAGGGCTTGAAACTTGACATGGATGATCTCGAGAACATATTAGGACAATGGTGAGCATTTGGGATCCCTTGGACTCAAGTATCTTGATGCAACATGAAACCCTAATTTGAGGTAGACTGCCTTAGGAGAGAGTTTGTCTGGTCAACCCTTGGACTTCCTTGAGCAACTTGAGGACCTCCCTTGAAATGTATTGAGAAATATGGGAGGGAAAATTTTGGGGTACAACAGCTGCCCTTGTTCAATCTTCTTAAACCTGAGGAAGTAGATTGGCTTGTCTTCCTTTCATGATCCGAGGGTTGAAGATGATTGAACACTAGAGTGCCCGAGAAATTTGCACTCGCATGAAGTGGTACTTGTCTTGTGATGTCGGGAATGGGCTTATAGATGCCATTTAGAGATTGATGACGGAAGATGGGCTTAAAGATGCCATCGGAAGAAGTGTCGATCGCATAAGAGATTCCTTTGTGAGAGCTCGTATACCTGTCGTTGAGGAAGATTCCGTTGGGGAATGCTGATCTTTATCTTGGGAGAAATATAATTTTAGGAGCTTCGGTCGTCCGTTATTCTACTGGGGAATCGTCTCTTGGTCGAAGAGGTGAAAATGAACTACTATCTGGTCGTGATCCAAGCTTCATAGTGATAAGATCGGCTGTTATCTGGTCGTAATCCAGGCTTTACAGTGACTGACTGGGGAGATGAGATTAAACTTGTTATCCGGTCGTAATCCAGGCTTCGCAATTTCTTGATTCTTATCTGGTCGTAATCCAGGCTTCAGAAGGAATTAAGTTGTTATCCGGTCGCATCCGGGCTTTAACTTGAATTTAGGGCACACTAATATCCGGTCGACTCCGGGCTTCTTAGTAATTGTCCAGGTAAAATTGTTATTTGGTCGAAATCCAAGCTTCGCAATGTCTTGTACCGCTATTTGGTCGTAGTCCAGGCTTCACGATGCTTTATACCATTATCTGGTCGAATCCAGGCTTCATGGTGCCTTGTACTGTTATCTGGTCGTAATCCAGGCTTCACAATACCTCACTTCTTATCTGGTCGAAATCCAGGCTTCAGAAGAAATCAAGTGGTTATCCAGTCGCATCCGGGCTTCCATTTGATTTTAAGGCCTAGTAATATTCGGTCGACTCCGGGCTTCATAGTAACTGGCCGGGTGAACTGCTATTTGGTCGTAATCCAAGCTTCACAGTGTCCCTCACTGTTATCTGGTCGTAATCCAGGCTTCAGTGTCTTTTTACCGCTATCTGGTCGTAATCTAGGCTTCATGGTGTTCGGGGGAATCAAGATATTATCCGGTCGAATCCGGGCTTCATAACTTATATTAAAGATATACCACTATCTGGTCGACTCCAGGCTTCGTAGTATTCTTGGCTGCTATCTGGCCGTAATCCAGGCTTCACAACATCTTCTACCATTATTTGGTCGTAATCCAGGCTTCATGGTCTTGTATTGCTATCTGGTCGTAATCCAAACTTCACAATAACTTGTTGAGTTGTTATTCGGTTGTAATCCGGGCTTCATGGCTTATGTTTATAATATACCACTATCTGGTCATAATCCAGGCTTCATGGTACTTGTTGAGCTGTTATCCGGTTGTAATCCGGGCTTCACGGCTTGCTGGGGATTAAACTATTATCCGGTCGAATCCGAGCTTCATAGTTTGAATCTGAGATAAACCACTATCTGGTCGTAATCCAGGATTCGCGGTGTTCTAATATTGTTATTCGGTCGTTCTCCGGACTTCACAATAAGATGGAGAAATCAAGATACTATTCAGTTGTACCCGGGCTTCATAACTTGAGCTTTGTGAGAATTTGATTGTATCTTTTCCTGAAACGTAAAGGGTTAGTCGTATGTGATGTCATGATGCATGACATGTATCGATCAATGATGTTCTCAAAATAAATCCTGGACAGCGTATATGCATGCTACAATGTATGGATGTGAAATGTTTTTATGATGTTCTCTAGTTTGGGAAAATAAATCCTGGACTACTGCTGGAGAACACAAGGAGTTTCGTTCGCTGGGAATAACGACCGAAGATGATTGGGAGCATCATCCTGCTGGAGAATACACTGGTGAGATAATGACTCTGTGGGGAAGAGATACTCTGCTGAGGATTCACTGATTTGGAGGAATAACCTTGGATGGGGATGAATTACCGTTGCTGGCGATGATAAACTATGTTGGGGATTACGTTTCTGCTTGTGGAAGAAATAAACTCCACTGGGGATAGTCCTCCCTTGTTGGTGATAAATGAACTCTGCTTGGGGAGAATCTTACCGACTCATTCGCGATTGCGAACCTCAGCTGCAGAGAGTTAACAATATTATATTCTGGTACTTCCTACTCTGCAGGGAGTGTATGCATTTTTAGCCTTTTTCTCAAACTGGGTATATCCCTGTACCTGGTGAATAGAGCAACTGTAAGGCTCAGACATTTTTGTTTGCCCCTATTTCAGCTGGAGAAAGTGCCTGCGAAGGCCTTGTGGATTGAGTATTATCCCAACTTATGAGGTGCTTGGTAACTTTCGATCAAAATGATAAATCTTCTACTGGTAGGCAAATGACGAGATGACGGGACATAGTCGTACACTTTAATCCCTAACTTTTGCCTGGACTGTCTTTTCATATTTTCAGTCCACCGGGATACCCTTTTTTGCCCAAGCCACCTTTTCAGGTTTTCGGCTTTCCAGGCGTACATATCTTTTTTGTTTTTATCCCTAATTTTTGCCCGAACCCTTTTGGTTCGCCGGGATGCCCTTATTTTTGCCTAGGCCAGTCAACCTAGCGGATCTTTGTTCATGTGCAGTATTTTCTGACTATGTCCACGCTCTCAGGTGTAGGGAGTTGTCACTGACGGTAGTGTTGTGTTGCCACACTACCAGAAGATGTTCATTTGATCACATAAGATTCGTTCATGTCCAATGCCCCAAGTGATTCAGATGGAGATCTTCCCCTGGCTATTTGGCATCTTTGAGAGATTCCTTGAATCTTGACTTGATTTCCCCAGATGATGGACAATGATCATGTCGTGCCCCTTGGTTGGAAGTGTTTTTTCCACTTGAGGTGATCCTTTTATTGAGAAGGTTTTTTGTTCACTAGATATTCGTCATGCGAATTTCTCTGCTGTTGAACAAATATTCCTATGCAAACAATGTTATTTTAAGAATGCAAAGCTTATGTCTATCTTGGCGTTTGAAAATTCATTTTTTGGTAAAACAAGTTTTTTTTTGTAAAAGTGTGATGTCGACTCAGGATTTATAGCAAACCTTATAGGAGTCAGGATACCTTTTGTAACAATATGCTTTCGAACTAACCCATATTTCAGCTAGGACTTTTAAGGGTTATAACGCGGCCTGATTCACAGTTCAAGAAACAAAGGATAAAGGCTCAAAATTTATTTGTACCCACCCGTTCTTCGTGATATTCTTCGATCCTATACTCAGTTAATTGTGCATTTAGATCACGTTTGAGTCTTGGAATATTTCCCTTGATGTTCCGGTGATGGTTCGGATATTGAAAGTTTACTTGAAAAAGGCAGTCATTTTGTAATCTTTTTTTTTTGCCGAGGATTTGTAGTAACCTCTTTTTTTTTGGTTTTACTATCCCTGTTTTTTTCCCGAACTGTTTCTTTTGTGATTACAATCAGTGGGATGCCCTAGCTTTTTTTCCTTCTTAAGTCTCCTTCATAGGTTATTACTTAATGGGCTTTTATTTCGAGAGATAATGACTGCTTGTCTTGACAATTATAGGGAACCATCACCGTCTTCTGTTTTGGAGGACGTCTTTGATGCCATTCATTGTGCACCTGGATTAACTGAGAAAACTACCCTGCCCCAGGTTGTGATTAAGGGTTTTAATTTGTGTGAAAAGAAAAACTCCTACTTCTTTGGCTCAAAGGGGTTGACTAGGGATTATCTTCCTTATAACTCCACTGTTTAGGATTTGAAACAACGCCTGTACATCGTCAGCGGGGTCTATTCAAAAGCATACTGTAGAGATTTTGATATCATTTTCGTCATCCTCCCTCTAAAGGCTTAGAGTTTTTAATCGAGAGTTGAATATCACAAAAGGAAATAAGAACGATTGTTTGCTTCATACTGTTGTATCCGTCTTGATGAAGTTGGTTGATGATGGTTCTCAGCTCTTCTTGTCCCCGGGCTAGGCCTTGGATAAGAGCCATCTACCCCAGAATCTGGGTTATTATTGCATCTACCTCGGCTTGCAATTGTTCCAGCCGTTCGTCCTTATTGTCTTCAGGACTTTTCTTGACCAAGTTCCTAACGAGGAGTGTTTTCAATTCTTCCTGCCCCTTGGATAGGTTTAGGAATATGTCCCTGAACTGAGCTTCTTGAGTTTGAAGATCTCTGTTGTCTTGTTTGAGAGCCATTATTGAAATACACAACGACAACATGGGAGACCTGTAATGGAAGACGTTTTATGCAATGATATGTATGATATATGTATGCAATGTTTTCAAGGATCTTGTGGGGTAAACAAGAAACTGTTAGAATTTGATTGCAGCTTGAATGGAGAAACTTCGTGTCGTTAAGAGTCCTTCTTCAAGAGTCAAGCTCACCATATCGAGTGGTTCATAGCCCCTGGCTCAAGTTATCGTGTTTTGATCTCTAGACGGCATTGGCTAGAGGAAAATAAATCCCCTTTGACCCTTGTTAGACGTTTGATTTACCGTAACCTGCATCACAAACCCTTGAGATCCTTGAAATGGTTGAGGAAATGTTAAGGCATGACGTTATGATGTGTATGTTATGCGTTTAAGCAAAAGTGCGAGGTGATGTAAGCAAGTAAATCCGGCAAGAAATCCAAGTTATTAGATAAGGACTGTAAACAAAACCTGCAAGGAACTCATGTTGTCAGATAATAAAACTGTGCAAGTAGTTCAAGCTGAAAGCACACAAGTCACACAAACAGCCTTAGGTTTAAGCTTGCATGAGGTCAAAGGTAATACCCTCTTGAAGTTAAGTTGGTTCAACCTGTCCTAATAATAGTAACCGGGTTCTAGAGGTTCTCAATATCACTGACCATCCTCTATCGGTCATGGTTTCAGCTCACGCAATCTTTTCTTGCGGCCAGAACTATCTCGAGAGTATGGTCTCAATGAGTGTAGCATCGAGTATCAACCAGTTCTCAGCTCTATACCGAGGCCGGCTATCTCACTACTTCCTATGGCCAAGTTGGTCAATTATAGGTTCTAAGGTCAATTGATGCTTAACGACCCATATAGCAGCCCAGTATTCTCCTTGTTCCTCCATAAGGGATACCGGTACCAACTAATGTGCCACATCAACGTAGCTACTGCTTCAATTGTATCGGTCTACGCCGTACAGTTCCCTCACAGTTTATTGTTACTTACCTAAAAGGTATTCCCCAGATTCGGGTTAGGATTTATAGTAACTCCGAGATAAAGCCCACAAAAATAAAGCAATCAAATCAAACAATTGAAGCAATATGATGAACTAATCCTAAGGTATGCCACACTTATTATTCCCCAGCAGAGTCTCCAGTTCTGTGATACGGTGGCCAGAACCGGGACTATTTTTGGAATGCTGGTTTGCGTTTTGCGTTTGGGTTCGCAAAATGTCGCGGTAAGCAAGAGTCGCCACCGACTTTTATTTTATCCAACAGGAAAGGAAAAAAGCACAGAAAAATTCCTTTTTCGAGATTTTCTAAGTACGAGGGGTAGATTATAGAAAGGGAAGGTATTAGCACCCTTTCTATCCCTAGTTATCTACGGGCTCTTAGGTACTTGCTCATCATTTTCAAAATTGCTTCTTTGTATGTTTGTGTGATTTGAAAAGTTCTTGTTTTGACTTCGATTTAACCCTTGCTCCTGTCTTCAAGAGTGTTACGAAGTGTTTTTGAAAACTTTGTATGAAAAAGAGTGTAAGTGTGAAAAAGTTTGTTTGGATTGAGCAAGTACTTAAGAGCTAATCTACCTACTCGAAAAAAGAATTGTTATATGTTCATTTCCTTTAGACAGCGTTATCCCACTATTAGTGAGTAGGTAGCACCATCGTTAGAGTTTTAAGGGTCAATTCGAAAAGGGACGTACGATCACTAAAACAATGTTAGGACGTCTTAGTAATAACCCTAATGTCTTAAGATCAATACTCGAGGCAACTATATCCAAGGCAACCATTCCGAGGCAACTTTGATATTTTGGACAAGAGAGCGACCACTAAAATATCCTATACTCAATGATCGTTTACCGAAGGCAACCGAAGTGGGAGTATACCCTAGGAGTGCGCATGTGTGAGTGATTCAATTTCAAGTTTATTATCTTTGCACATTTAGGGTTTGCTAACCGTTTTAAAGTTAATCATACATTCTTGTCATGCATCCCTATTACCATACATCTAACAGTTTAATGTTTACAGAATTTAAAGTGCGGAAAGTAAGCTAAGCTATTACAAGGCTTTGGGTATTTACATAGCCAAAAACAAACCCGTAAAACAAAAGCGATAAATGAAAAGTAAAAGTCCTAATTAAACTATTACAACTTGTGAACAATTACATCAATATGGAAAAATAAGATAATAAAGTGCGCGTGATGACATTAAGAACGATAAAAAAATTAGGGTTTTGACCCCGTCTAACCTAATCGAAAAAGAAAATATTTTTGTGGTTTTTGATTATTTTTAAGAAAAAGAATTAGGTTTTTAAGTTAAATACAAAAATTAATTAGTAATTAAATTAATTAAATAAAATAATTTACATGGCCTATTTTATGTTTATGGTTATTTTAAGAAAAAAGGAAAGTAGAAATTAAATTATTAAAACCCTAATTGTTCTAATTAATTTTAATTTATTTACAAAAAGAAATTAAAGTTACATAAAATTAAATAACCTAATTAAATTAATATTTATATAAAAAATGAATATCCTAAATCTAATTGGATGAAAATATTTTTTGTGATTTTTTGGAATAAAAGAAAATTAATTTGTCGTTAGTAAAATAATTAAAATAAGTTAAATAAAAGAAAATATAAATGAAAAGAAGCAAGAAACTGGGCCTGAAACTAGCAATTTGGAGGTGTGGATAGCACTTTTCTGGGCCCAAAACCAAAGGTCTATGTTGACTTCCAGAATCCCATGCATTGCTTTGACTAAGCTTCATGATGGATCCTTCAATAATGGCCTTCAGATCTGGATGATTGGACACTTGGCTGGCTGGATCATGATAGACTATGGTGGTCATCCCACACAAACACGCGCCTGATTACTGAAAAGAAAATAATATGAAGCAAATATTCGAACCCAGGTCCTAAGGCATTTTCCAACCAACTGGCAACCAACTGAGCTAGCAGTTTTTGTTGTACATATAATACACAATAATCATAATATGAAATAATGTAAAAAAGGCGCTGAAATTCAAATGAACCAATCCCATGGTGCCACGCTAGTCATCTTCTTCCTTTCTCCGTTGGTAAAAGTCACAGACTTTTACCTACGGACATCATTCGTCACTACAAACCTCCATATTCTCAAAATCAACCATAAGTAAGATAAATAATATTTAAGGCCACCAATCAACTCGTCTTGACCTTCTGAGCATGATGGTGCCCCTTTCATGGCCCAATTTTACCTGTATGGAAAGATCCCAAATCGAGACCAAGAACCCTAACAATGGCAAATCTTGATACAGTCCATAAAAATGCAATTGAATATTACAGATAGTTTGCAAATGTTCCAAGGATCAAGAATATACAAATATTTCATGTTGTGATACGGTGGGAAGAACTGACTGTTTTTTTTGGAATGCTGGTTTGCATTTTGCGTTTGTGTTTGCAAAATGTCACGGTAAGCAAGAGTCACCACCGACTTTTATTTTATCCAACAAGGAAAGGAAAAAGCACAGAAAAATTCCTTTTTCGAGATATTTCTCGGGTTCGGAGGGTAGATTATAGAAAGGGAAGGTATTAGCACCCTTTCTATCCGTGGTTATCCACGGGCTCTTAGGTACTTGCTCAATTGTTTTCAAAATTGTTTTCTTTGTGCTTGTGGTTTTGAAAAAGGTTTTGTTTGAAAACTTCGATTTAACTCTTGCTTCTGTCCTCAAGAGTGTATGAAGTGTTTTTGAAAACTTTGTTCGAAAAGTGTAAGTGTGAAAAGTTTTTGTTTTTTTGAAAGAGAAAGTATCTAAGAAACATCTACCTACTCGAAAAAGGAATCGTTCTATACTAATTTCCTTTAGACAATGTTATCCCCCTATTAAGGAGTAGGTAGCATCGTCGTTGGAGTTTGAGGGTCAATTCGAATGAGGGACGTGCGGTCACTAAAGCAATGTTAGGACGCTTTAGCAGCAACCCTAATGTCTTAGATAATTTGTTTGAGGCAATTATATTCGAGGCAACCATTTCGAGGTGACTATGATCTTTTAAACAAGAGGACGACCTCTAAAGTGACCTATACTTAATGACCGTGTACGAAGGCAACCAAGTGAGGTGTACCCTAAGAGTGCGCATGTGCGAGTGTGTCATTTTCAGTTTATTTTTATCTTTGTACATGTTAAAGGTGATCTAACCATTTTAAGATTAAACATTCATTCTTGTCATGCAAGCCCTATTATCAAACATCTAGCAGTTATAATTTGTAGAAAATAAAATGTGGAATTTAAATTACAAGGCGTCCGGTATTTACATCGCCAAAGACAAACCCTTTGAAAAATAAAATAAAGCAATAAAAATAATTAAAAGTCCTAATTACTATTACAATCCGGGAGCAAGTACATTATTGGATAAAAATAAGTAACGCGTGCGGGAAATTAAATCGAGTGCATGATTAGGGTTTTGACCCTTTTGATTAAAGAAAATATCTTTTTGTAGTTTTTATTTTAAGAAAGAAATAAATCCTAAATTAATTACTAAATTAAATCAATAAATTAATTAAATGAAAAATAAATTATTTTTGGAGTTTTTTATTATTTAGGAAAGAAATTACAATAATTAAATTAATGGTTAAAAACTAGTTAAGTCTAATTAATTTTATTATTTTTTCAAAAGGAATTAAAGTTCTCTAATTAAAACCTAATTAATTAATACATTTATTAAGAAAAATTAAAAATTAAAAATTGATTTAAAATATATATATATATTTTTTGTGATTTTATTTGATAAAAGACAAAATTTTGATTGGTTAGAAATTAAACAAAAATGATAAAACAATTAATAAAATAAAATAAATAAAATAGAAGAGAGAAGGGTATTGGGCCTGAAGTTGTGGTGTGAATAGCAATTCTGAAGCCCAACATTGCTGGCCTTCTTTGACTTTTTGGGATCCAGTATGCACGCTTGGACTTGGCCTATGGTGGACCTTCAGCTTTGGACCCTCAGATTTGGCCTTTGGCCATCTGGAAATTAGATTAATGATGGCGCATGGTAAGTTGTAAGATAGAGCATGCACTGGATTACCTGAAGAACAAAAATATTGAGAAAGTGGGGGACCTGGGATTCGAACCCAGGTCCTGAAGGATAATGCATGCTTGCCTTGCCAACACACCATGCTGCTTTATTTGTCATAGTAATAGGCATCAATAATAATATATCAAAACAAAACAAATGCCAGCAAAACAAAAAAAAATCGCGCGAAATAATTTGAATTGGCCAACAGGTGGATGACACGAGTTCATCCATGTCCTCCAAAACCTATAAAAATACCTGCGGATTTGAATCCGCAGCTAAATGCGCAACCCTGTTCTAAAATTCCCTCCAGGCCATGAAAACATATTCCACGAGCATGGTTGAACTCGTCCTCTCCTCCTGATTGCAACCATGCCCTTTACATGGACCAATTGTGCCTGAAATAAGAACCCCTAAAAACATAAGCGAAACCCTAGCCATGGCGTTTCATGGTTACAGTGCATATAAATCAAATTGATTATTGCCAATAGCTTGCAAATGACATAAGGGTTAGGATTATGCAGTTATTTTGTTCAAATGATGCCAGAATGAGCCAAATCGAATTCAAGAACAGGAAAGAGTTGCGTGACACTTACAGCGTGTTATGGAGTCTGAAGATGCTTGGTTTTGATCCAGGTAGTTTGAGTGGATGCCCAGGAAGCGATTGGGACAAGTCTTGGCCTCTGAAAATGCCTCTAACCTGGATTTCGACTTCTCACTTTTTTGTGATTTTTTCACTTTTTGTTCTGCCTCTCTCTACACTTTCAACCCTTATTTTCGTCCCTTATGCTTGCTTATGTATTGTGTACTAGATTAGGGTAAGAAATATGGACTAAATCTTTCCATATCAATGCATATGAATTTGATTTGATCTCCATTGAAAACCTTCCGT
The DNA here is from genome assembly GCA_948472305.1 of Vicia faba. NCBI lineage: Eukaryota > Viridiplantae > Streptophyta > Magnoliopsida > Fabales > Fabaceae > Vicia > Vicia faba. The sequence continues at coordinate 341,210,759 of OX451740.1, forward strand.
ATTTGATTTGATTTGGATCTTTTTGCACATGATTTGGCTTGGCACGAATTTGATGGTGATGCTAGCTGTGAACAAAGCCTAAAACAATCAAAAAATCAAGAGTTATTAATTATTTGGATTTTCTATGATTTTATTTGATTTAAAATGAATAAATTCAATAAAAAATCAAATTAAATAATAAAAATAAAATATAGGCTCATGGATGAGGCTAGGACACGTGGGCAACTATGCAAGCTCAAATCAAGTGGAAAAGAATGGGCCCATTTGACAAAATTTGAAGTTTTGGGGATAGTTGACTTTTGGCAATTTTGCAAACAAGTCCAACTTCAACAATGCATAACTTCTTCAATTTTGAACTTTTGGAGGTGTTCTTGGACTTTTTAGAAAGCTTGAGATGTCCTCTAATCAAAAATGTTGGTCCCATCGCATTTTGATATTCCATGTTCATGTTATAAGCTTTGGAAAAAAAGGTGTTTTTGTTGACTTTCAAAAATAACCTATAATGTCCAAACTTATAACTTCTTGTGAGTGTACTTTTGGATCTTGAGGTATGAAGATGGATTGTAGGGCATTTCATCCTCTTAAAAATGATCTTTGGATGGGTCATTTCTCATAAAGTATGAGAAAGTTATGCTTTGTCAAAGTTGAGTTGACTTTTCTTGCAAAACCCTAATTTAGCAACTTTTGAACCTTGATGAATTTTGAGCAATCCTTGATGAATCATGATCAACCTTTGATAAAATGATGAAATATCCTTTAAAATGAGAATTTTTACAAAAAATCTTGAAGTTTGACTGTATTTGGGTCACAGTTGACTTTTGCCCTAGCACAATCGATTTTTGGACCTTTGAGCAATTGACTGAGCAAACTTCCTCTGCAAGGCTTGAAATTTGACATGGATGATTTTGAGAACATATTAGGACATTGGGGAGCAATTTAGGTCATTTTGACTCAAGGATCTTGATGCAACACAAAACCCTAATTTGGGGTAGACTGCCTTAGGAGAGAGCTTGTCTGACTAATTCTTGAGCAACCTTGAGCAATCTTGGAGATTTTCTTGCAACGTCGTGAGAAATATGGGAGGGAAAATTTTGGAGTACAACAACTTCCTCTGTTCAATCTTCTTAAACCTGAGGATGTAGATTGGCTTTCATGCCTTTCGTGATCCGAAGGTGGAAGATGATTGAACACTAGAGTGCCCAGAAATTTGCACTTGAATGAAGTGGTATCGGCCTTGTGATGTCGGGAATGGGCTTGCAGATGCCATTTGGAGGTTGCTGGAAGGAGGATGGGCTTAAAGATGCCATATGCAAGAGTGTCGATCGCATAAGAGATTCCTTAGCGAGAGCTCGCGTACCTGTTGTTGTGGAAGATTCCGCTTGGGGAAGTCTGATCTTTGTTGACATTTAAGAACTTGCCTGTACTTCAGTTGAGAGAACATCTCTGCTGAGTTTTATGAACTTGTCCGTAATTCAACTGGGGGGAAACATATTCATCGAGATTTAGGACTTGTCTGTAATTCAATGGAGGATAATTCTGTTGAGATTTAAGAACTGTCAGTACTTCGATGGAGGAGAATTGCCGAGATTTAGAACCTCATCTGTAATTCAACCGAGGATAATTCAGTTGAGATTTAAGAACCGGTCAGTATTTCGACTGGGTGAAACATCTTCATCGAGATCTAGGACTTGTCTGTAATTCAACTGAGGATAATTCTGTTGAGATTTAAGAACTCGTCCACACTTCGACGAAGAAAAATTGTCGAGATTTAGAACCTTATCTGTAATTCAACCGAGGATAATTCAGTTAAGATTTAAGAACCAGTCAGTATTTCGACTGAGGGAAACATCTTCATCGAGATTTAGGACTTGTCTGTAATTCAACAGAGGATAATTTAGTTGAGATTTAAGAATTGGTCAGTACTTCGACTGGGTGAAACATCTTCATCGAGATCTAGGACTTATCTGTAATTCAATCGAGGATAATTCTGTTGAGATTTAAGAACTCATCCACACTTCGACGGAGGAAAATTGTCGAGATTTAGAACCTTATTTGTAATTCAACCGAGGATAATTCAGTTGAGATTTAAGAACCGGTCAGTACTTAGACTGGGTGAAACATCTTCATCGAGATCTAGGACTTGTCTGTAATTCAACCGAGGATAATTCTGTTGAGATTTAAGAAATCATCCACACTTCGACGGAGGAAAATTCTCGAGGTTTAGAACCTTATCTGTAATTCAACCGAGGATAATTCAGTTGAGATTTAAGAACTGGTCAGTACTTCGACTTGGGCAAAAGCTTCATAGCTAAGAACTTAACTGCATCTTTCCTGAAAGGTAAAGGTCAGTCGTATGCCATGCATGATATATATATCAAGCAATGATGTTCTCAAAATAAATGAGATTGTGTTGTATGATGCGTATATGCATGTGTCATGATGTATGGAAATGTAATGTTTTTAGATGGGGAAAATAAATCCCGGATAGCTGCTGGAGAATAGAGTTGGATTCTTCATTTCCACTGGGAATGGAGAACGAAGATGATTGCAAGAATAAACCTGCAAGAGAGGATAACTCCGTTGGGGAATAAATTGATGAGGAGATTACTCTGTGGAGAAGAGATGTTCTGCTGAGGATTCCACCGATAAATTCTACTGGGAATGAATTACCGTTGTTGGTGATATTGAATCCTGTTGGGGATTGACTTCTTGTTTGTGAAGGGAAATAACTCCACTGGGGGATGATATTTCAATTGAAAATTCACTGGGGATAACCTTTTAGACTCTTATGGGGATAATCCCTTGAGTTCTGCTGGGGACAATCTTCCAAAGTCTACTAGGGATGACTCTCCTAATTCTACTGGGGAAGCTTTTTCAGACTGCGCTGGGAAAAAAATTCAAACTCCACTGGGGATATTTTGTATTCTGTCGAGGAATATTCTTATACTCCGCTGGGGAATATTAAGACCTTTCAGTGCTGATGGTAAATAAACTCTGCTTGGGGAGAATATTATTGATTCATTCACAGTTGCGAGTCTCAGTTGGGGAGAGCTATCATTATTGTCTTTTCTTACTCTTCGGAGAGTGAAAGCACTTTAGCCATATTCTTCGACTGAATCTACCTTTGTACCTGGTGGACAGAGCAACTGTACAGCTTGGACATTTCTCGTTTGCCCCTGTTTCTGATATTACAAGTAATCATCTTTTGTTTCGCATGTAAATATTCATGAGCAGCAATTAATGTCAAATGCATATATCAAAATGAACATTGGACGTTCTTTGCAAAACAAAACAGAAAAAAGGAAAAAAAGTTTGAGATTTCTCATAAAATGAATTGTATTGATTTTAAATTTGGCCTGTAAATAGGCGTTTTTGTACAAGAAGCTGACGTCCTAGTAAGAGAATGTCATCGAACAAATAGTTTATACAATTTGTAAAAAACTTAACAAAATAGCTATGTGAATAATCCCACTGGGTTCTAACTCTGCTATTGTCTTTATGTTCTCGAGCATCTCATCACTTTGCTACTTGGTTGAAGGTAGATCAGACTGATTAGTTCCGTGCAAGCTTGATAGTCGATACCGAAGTCAGATTGCAAGGTGATCCAATGAGACATAGTGTTACGCTTTGATCCCTAATTTTTGCCTGGACTGCCCTTTCGGGTTTTCAGTCCACCGGGATACCCTTTTTTGCCCAAGCCGCCCTTTCAGGTTTTCGACTTGCCGGGTGTACAAATTTTTTTTAAATTTTCATCCCTTATTTTTGCCCGAACCCTTTTGGTTTACCGGGAAGCCCTTATTTTTGCCTAGGCCAGTCAACCTAGCGGGTCTTTGTTCATGCATAATATCTTTTCACTATGTCTGCATTGATGTGGCGAGGAAGGTCGTCACCATCCATGGTGGTTAGAATCATAGCTCCTCCTGAGAAAATGTTCTTAACCATAAATGGCCCTTCGTAGGTAGGGGTCCATTTGCCCCTGGGATCACCTTGTGGCAGTATGATGCGTTTGATAACCAGGTCCCCAACTTGATAGTCTTGTCGTCTAACTTTCTTGTTAAATGCCTTGATCATCCACTTTTGATACGTCTGACCATGACAAATAGCAGTAAGTCTCTTTTCGTCGATTAAGTTCAGCTTATCAAGCCGGGTCTGAATCCAGTCATCTTTGCTCAAACCTGCATCCTTCATAATCCTAAGAGAGGGTATCTGAACTTCAATGGGCAAGACGGCCTCCATGCCATAAACCAAGGAATAGGGTGTTGCCCCTGTTGACGTCCGCGTTGAGGTAAGATACCCATGAAGAGAAAAAGGTAACATCTCGTGCCAGTCTTTGTATGTCACCGTCATCTTCTGCACAATCTTCTTAATGTTCTTATTAGCCGCTTCTACAGCCCTATTCATCTTCGGCCAGTAAGGAGAAGAGTTGTGATGTTGTATCTTGAACTATTTGCAGAGCTCAGTGATCATCTTATTATTGAGATTTGTACCATTGTCCGTAATGATCCTCTCTGGTACACCGTATCGACAAATCAGATTATGCCGAATGAACCGTGCCACGACGTTCTTGGTTACTGTAGCAAAGGAAGCTGCTTCAACCCACTTCGTAAAGTAATCAATAGCTACCAGGATGAAACGATGCCCGTTGGATGCCGTAGGTCTGATCTCGCCGATCATATCAATGCCCCACATTACAAAAGGCCACGGAGCTGTCAAGACGTTCAGAGGAACTTGAGGTATGTGCACCTTATCAGCATAGACTTGGCACTTGTGACAGGTCCGAGAATGCTGATAACAGTTGGCTTCCATTGTGGACCAAAAATATCCTGCCCGAAGGATTTTCTTTGCCATGGTGTGTCCACTGGAATGAGTTCTGAAAGTACCTTCATGTAAATCTGCCATGATCCTTTCTGCTTAATTCTTATCCACACATCGCAGTAAGGTTGAATCATGGTTGCTATTGTAAAGGATACCATTTCTGATGAAGAACTTTGTTGCGAACCTCCTCAGAAACTTCTTGTCATTAACAGATGCACCCTCGGGGTACTCCTGAGCTTCAAGATACCTCTTCACCTCATGAAACCATGGTTTATCTGCTACCTCTTCAGTCTCAATGTCACAGCAATGTGCAGGTTCATCCAACCTTTCAATGATAATCTGGGGAGCTTCGTTGTCCTAATTGACTTTGAACATAGAAGACATCGTAGCCAGCGCGTCCGCCAACTGATTCTCCTCTCTAGGGAAGTGTTCAAAGGTTATCTCCTCGAAGTGGGGAAGCAATGTCAACACATACTCCTTGTAAGGAATAAGATTTGGGTGTTTCGTATCCCACTCGCCTTTGATCTGACTGATCACGAGAGCAGAATCTCCAAAGACACTCAAGAACTTAATCCTTAGGTCAATAGCTGCTCGAAGACCCATAATGCACGCTTCATATTCCGCCATGTTGTTGGTGCAGTTAAAACATAATCGGGCGGTGAACGGAGTATGAGAGCCTTTAGGAGATATGATCACGGCGCCAATGCCATTACCCAAAGCGTTTGAAGCTCCGTCAAAGTACATAGACCATCGGAATCCTTCTTCAGGTCCTTCATCCGGTCCAGGTTCTTCGCAGTCGGTTACTATCATGATGTTCTCATCCGAAAATTCAAAGTTCATAGATTGGTAATCATCCACTGCTTGATGTGCCAATTGATCTGCTAACACACTTCCCTTGATTTCCTTTTGGGTCGTGTATTGGATGTCATACTCAGTCAAGATCATCTGCCATCTTGCTATTCTTCCAGACAAGGCAGGCTTTTCGAAGATATACTTGATTGGATCCATCTTTGATATCAACAGAGTAGTGTGAGTCAGCATATACTGTCTCAGCCGGCGAGCATCCCATGCTAAAGTGCAGCAATTTTTCTCAAGCAACAAGTATCGGGTCTCGCAGTCGGTAAACTTTTTGCTAAGGTAGTAAATAGCATGCTCTTTTCGGCCAGACTCGTCATACTGCCCCAGCACACACCCCATTGAATTGTCAAGTACTGTCAAGTATAGGATCAGAGGTCTCCCTTCAACTGGAGGCATCAGAATAGGTGGATCTTGGAGATACTCTTTGATCCTTTCGAAAGCGGCCTGACATTCATCATTCCATCTTAACACTTGATATTTCTTCAGTAACTTGAAGATTGGCTCACAAGTAGCAGTCAGGTGCGAGATGAATCGGGCAATATAGTTCAAACGTCCCAGAAAGCCTCTGACTTCTTTTTCTGTTCGGGGAGCTGGAATCTCCTGTATAGCCTTCACCTTTGCAGGATCCACTTGAATACCTTTATCACTTACGACGAAACCCAACAGCTTACCAGACCTCACCCTGAAGGTGCACTTGTTTGGGTTTAACCTCAACTTGTACAACTTCAACCTGTCAAATAACTTCTGAAGGTGGTCCAGATGCTCTTCTTCAGTCTGGGATCTTGCAATCATGTCGTCGATGTATACCTCAATCTCATGATGGATCATGTCATGGAACAAAGCGACCATGGCGCGCAGATATGTTTCCCCAGCATTCTTCAATCCAAAAGGCATGACCTTGTAGCAAAAGGTACCCCATTGAGTAACGAAGGTTGTCTTCTCCATGTCTTCGGGAGCCATTTTAATCTGATTATAATCGGAGAAACCATCCATAAAGGAGAAGACTTTGTGTTGTGCGGTGTTGTCAACCAGAACGTCGATATGAGGCAGAGGGAAATCATCCTTGGAACTCGCCCTGTTCAGATCCCTATAGTCAACACACATTCGAACCTTACCATCTTTCTTCGGCACAGGAACCACATTGGCGACCCACTGTGGGTAAGAAGTAACTGCTAGAAAACTGGCGTCAAACTGTTTCATAACTTCAGCCTTGATTTTCTCAGACATCTCTGGGCGCATTCGGTGAACCTTCTGTTTCACTGGAGGACAATCTTCCTTGGTAGGAAATTGGTGAACCACAATATCGGTATCCAACCCAGGCATATCTTCATAAGACCAGGAAAAGATCTCAACATAGTCACGCAACATCTGAATCAACATTTTCTTAACACTAGCTTCCAGATTTGCATCGATCTTGACCTCTTTCTTGTCTACCTCTGTACCCAGATTCACTGATTCCACGGGCTCTTCATGGGGCTGTATGGCCCTCTCTTCTTGAAGTAGCAGTCTAGCAAGTTCACCAGGAACTTCGCAATCATCTTCACCTTCATCTTCGGCTAAGTTGATCAGACTTTCGAAGTCATAATTGGCAGTAGCAGAGTCGTTACCAATGAGATCCAGAGTGGATGTAGACCTGTATACGTGAGTGTGTGTAAAATAGCTGTTTTGCAATATATAATAAAAGAAAAACAAGGAGCGCAAAATTTGAAATGCAAGAAATATCCAATGCTTCTATTAATGATATATGGAGATGACAAACATAAAGCCCTCACAAATGAAGCCACGGTGCCCCGGGTAAGACACCGGGCCGTAAAGTTTAAAACATTGTCTGTTACAAATACAAAATAAAAGTCTCATTACTGGGTAACAAAAGAAATTGGGATGAAGTCCTTTGCTGTCCAATTGCTTAGTCCACCATCAGTAGTAGGATAGATCCAACTGTCGAACTCAGACTCTTCAACATCGTCTTCAATGGCATTTACTCCTGAATTGCTGATAAACAGGAGAGGTCTTCCGATCCGTGCACTTCGAACGGCCCTTTGAGCTTCTGCAGTGAAGCCCAAACCAAACTTGTTAGTCTTATGTGCAAAATCAGGGAGTTGGCCCCAATTTGCACACCCACCTTTCTCAACAACAGCCCGGGCATCCTTGAAGGAAGCCATCTTCATTGGAGGATCTTCAACAACAGTCTCAGTTGACGCCAGTGTCTGGGCAACCTCTTCAAAATGTTGAAACGGGGTCTCAATGAACTCCCCATCCATCTCTACATAGCAAAAAAAGTTAAGGTGGCTCACCATGTACTCCTCTTCTCCTTGTACTGTCACAATTTTCCCTTTCACCGGATACTTTAGCTTCTGGTGGAGCGTAGAAGTGACTGCCCCAACTTTGTAGATCCACGGGCGACCCAGTAAACAAGAATAAGATGGCCGAATGTCCATCACATAGAATGTAGATGTGAAAACCTGAGAACCAACCTTAATCAGAATATCCACTTCTCTGTGTACCATTCTGTTGGACCCATCAAAAGCCCTGACTATAATATTGCTTGGTTTCAGCTCCAACCCTTCACAGTCTAACCGGTCTAATGCTTTCTTAGGTAACACATTCAACGAAGATCCAGTATCTACCAGTATGTGAGCAAGAGTAGTGCCCCTGCATTCAATGGAGATATGCAGGGCGTCATTGTGATTCTTCCCCTTAACAGTCAAGTCGGTGTCAGAGAAGCCCAACCCATGATCTGCTATCAGACTAGCCACACAATCTTTAAACTGATCAGCTGATGTTTCTTGCGGCACGTGTGTAGTCTTCAGGAAAGCAATCAGAGCCTTGGCATGGGCTTCTGAGCAAAGTAACAGAGACAACATAGAGATTTTGGATGGGGTTTGGCCCAGCTGCTCGACTATATTGTAGTCGCTCTTTTTGATGATCTTCAAAATTTCCTCCATCTCTTGTCTAGAGGCTTCAACAGTAATCTTCTTCTGTGCCTCCGTCTGGGCAGGCTCACCGGTGGTCCCTTTGCCCCGAGTGTCAGATGACTCGGCGACAGGGGTAAGAATTGTAACTTGAACATGGACAGTAGCAGGTGCACTGGTAGGTGTGATAACAACAGGCTTCCGAATAGTTAGTGGAGAGATATCAGGGGAGAAAAGTCTTCCGCTGCGGGTGACTTTACTAGATCCAACAATGTTGTTGACGTCAGTATCAGCATTCAAATCTTGTTTAACTCCGTGATAATATACGTCGGCCCCGTAGTGCCAAGGGACAACTTTATCTGGCGTATAGGGGATAGGCCCAAGAACAGTGATGATCAATGGTGCAATTCTCGGAACAGATGTAATTCTAAGAGGCTTTCTCGAGGAAGCCTTGGAAGAATTGTCAAAAATGGTGATTATAGCAACTTCTTCAGTAGGAACCAATGGAACAAAAGTCTTCTCAAACATAATTTCTTTATTATCCATCAGGCGTTGGACACCTGACTTCAAAAGATGGAAACCGGTAGGTAGGACCGAACACATACGGCAACTTTCGTCACAGCCCGGAAATAAACCGGCTAACAAAAGGTTCTTCTTCACAGTCATCAAGGGAGTAACAATGTCTCTCACAGAAACCACAAACGAGTCTTCATCTATAGCATTCACTCCATGCTTGGGCATAGGAGCAGTCACAACGTTAGGTATTTCAGGTGCTTCGAACTCAATTTCCTTAGCATCAATCAAGTCCTGTACTTTGTTCTTCAAGACCCAACAATTATCTGTATCATGCCCCGGGATGTTAGAGTGAAAAGCACATCGGGCATTCGGGTCGTACATGGGTGATGTAGTGTTGGAACTCTTCGGGGCCTCCTTCAGAATCACCAAGTTGGTCTTCAATAGCTGTGGCAGAATCTGGGATAGAGTCATGTTGAGCTGAGTGAACTGTCTTCGCGGCCTCTCGGCCCTTGACTAATTTTTGCGCTGAGGAGCAACAACAGGTCTTGATATAACCACCGTGTTGACTGCTTGATGGCGTTCAAGTCTATTATGGCTTTTTAAACTGTAAACAGCACTAGACTCCTTCTAAAAAGGCTTCTTCTCGGTGCCTGATGAAGCACCCTTCTGTATCTTGCCAGATTTGATACCGGCCTCAATCCTTTCCCCAGTCATGATCAGCTCTGTAAACCCGGACGAAGAACTTCCAATCAGATGGTTGAAATACGGACCAGACAAGGTCCCCAGAAACATATCTACTAGCTCCCTATTAGCCAAGGGTGGTTACACTCTTCCAGCGAGGTCCCTCCACTTCTGAGCATAATCTTTGAAACCTTCGCCCGCACCCATAGACATACCCTGGAGTTGGGTACGTGTGGGAGCGAGGTCGGCATTGTATTGGTACTGCTTGTAGAAAGCAGCAGCCAAGTCTTCCCAATTACGGATACTAGCTCCTTCCAGCTGGTAAAACCATTCAAGCTGAGTCCCTGAAAGACTGTCTTGAAAGAAGTGGATCCAGAGGTTCTTGTCAGCTGTGTATGGCTGAATCTTTCTAACATACGAACGGAGGTGCAACTTTGGACAAGAAACCCCGTCGTACTTGGAAAAGGATGGTGCTTTGAACTTGTGGGGAATCACCACCCCAGATGACAGACCTAAATCACCAAAGTCCAGACCAGGCACTTTTTGAACTTCCATCGCGCTTAACCGGTCTTCCAGTTGCTTATATCTATCCTCAACCGGAGGATACTGGTCTTTGTCAAAGTCAGTCTCGTTGTCTGAAACCACAGGTCTAGGAGCCCTCCTTTCTTCCTGATTATCTCCCTCTCCAGATGAGTGGGTCAAATCAACCTCTTCTCGCAAATCGTTTCCGAATCTGCGACCCATATTAAATAGGACCGTCTTCTTCTTCTTCTTCTCTTTCAAGATAAGGGTCTTCAGATCTTGCTGACCCTTAGCCAAACTCATGAACAATTCCTGGAACTGGGCATTTTGAGCCTGCAGAGCCTTGATTGCTTGTTCAGTTGATGTTTCAGAAGACATGATGCTGAAATAAACAGCGAAGAAGATGAGAAAACCTGTAAGGGTACCTGTTATGAGGTGCATGGGAATGATATGCGCATGATATGATTTCAAAGAATTTAGGGATTCAAATTCGTAAACCACAATGAAACACATTTTTATTAGATAAACTTTGAATTCAATTGTTCAACAGATTCCTTTAAGGCGTTACAAGAAAGAAAAACTGAAAAGTAAATTAAAACTAGAAATAATCAAAAAGACAATCAGTGCTCCCATGGTCGTTTCTTGTCGGTGCGGACATAGTCATTGAGGATTCGCTCGTTCTCCAGCTGCCTTGTCAAGTTCTGAATCTTCTGCTCTTTCTCATGATACTTTTCTCTGTAAATATCCCGCTCTTCTCTCAGCTGCATCCATGATGTCTTTAATGCCCCAATATCAGTAGGCATGTATGGATGGAGGATGGTAGGAGGAACCCCTTCTTCATCAGCAACCTCAACAATTATAGGCAAGACGGCTTCGTACGACATTCCCAGCTTTTGGGCACGGATTCAAACCCATCGGAGATATGGCTCCATTGGAAGAGAAGTCTTCGTACCCAACTCGTGCGGGTCAGACCTGTGCACTCTATCCCAAGCTCTTATGAATCTGCGGCGTTGCTCGTCACTATCCCCTTGGAAATCAAAGACAATACTAGGCATTAGCAACTCATGAGGTCCTTCCCTTCTAGCTCGCCCAAACTGACGTAAGGCCAAGCACGGATTATAAGTGATCCCTCCATTGGTTCCTATCAGTGGAACATTGGGGTATTCCCCACAGCGATCAATAATAGCCACATCTTCCATGCCCTTAATAGTCCAAATGACGTCATTATGAGAGAGAGACATAATCCTATAGGCCCAGCCCATGCCTTCCTTGTTCTTCAAAACTGATTTGGGGAGGTGAGAAATAAACCACCTCGCCAGCAATGGCGCACAGCACATAAGGGTTCCCCGCTTCCGAGCAGTACGGGCATAAAGAGAGTGAAGAATGTCACCCAAGAGAGTGGGCACAGGATTACCAGACATGAACATCTTCACTATATTCACGTCGACGAAAGAATCTGAGTTAGGAAACAACACCAAACCATATATGAGAAGAGCCAGAATGTCTTCAAATGCCTGGAAGTCTAGACTGTCCCAGAACTGATTAGCCTTACCAACCAAGAATTTAGTCAAGAAGCCCTTTGTTCCACTACGAGTTTCCCAATTCGACATTACCTCAGCCTTTGTCAGATGGAGGGCTGAAGCACTTTCTTCCGGCCAAAGGATCTTCTACCAACTTGTGAACGAGGTCTGCTCCAGAATAGAGATACCAAGTAGATCAGAGAACTCTTCTAAGGTAGGGACCAACTGGTAGTCCGGAAAAGTAAAGCAGTGGTACAGTGGATCAAAGAACTGGACTAAGACACTCATCATCTGTTCATCCATCTTGGAGGTGACCAAACCAAGGAGGTGCCCATGTCTTCTGATAAAGGAGGAAGCATCTGAAATCTTTGCAACCAATTCCTTAAGCTGAGTGGGAATCTGGACAAAGTTGATCCGAATGGTGTTTCTACGCATGGGTGCCATGACCTACAAAACTGAACAAAGATGAATCCCTCCTGTCTTTGAAATAGGTTAGTCCAATGCAAGATGCATGCAATTTCATGATGTCATGATGTTATGATAGAAAACACACCACAAGTATCCACAAATAGCAAACATGGTAAGGGCAAACAAGTCACATAGATAGCCCTTAGATTTCAGGCTGGCAAGGAGTTTAGGTATTACCCTCTTTCCGTTCAGTTGGTTCAAACCTGTCCTAGAAATAGTAACCGGGTTCTAGAGGATCTCAATATCACTGACCACCCTCGATCGGCCATAATTCCAGTTTAGCAACCTTTTCTTGCGGCTGGAATCATCGCGAGAGTTTTGTCTCAATGAGTGTAGTAAACTGCTACTGTTCTATGGCCAAGTTGGTCAATTATAGGTGCTAAGGTCAGTTGGTGCTTAATGACCCCTTAGCAGACCCATATTCTCCTCGTTGCGCCACAAGGGATATCGGTACAAACTAAAGTGCCACACCAATGTAGCTACTGCTTCAACCGTATTGGTCTATACCGTATAGTTCCCTCACAATTTATTACTACTTACCTAAATGATGTCCCCAGATCCGGGTTAGGATCTATAGTAACTCCGATACAAACCCACAAAGATAAAGTAAACAGATCAAACAATTGAAAACAATATAATGAACTATTCCTAAGGTAAACCCCACTTATAAATTTCCCCAGCAGAGTCGCCAGTTCTGTGATATGGTGGGAAGAACTGACTGTTTTTTTTGGAATGCTGGTTTGCGTTTTGCGTTTGTGTTTGCAAAATGTCGCGGTAAGCAAGAGTCGCCACCGACTTTTATTTTATCCAACAAGGAAAGGAAAAAAGCACAGAAAAATTCCTTTTTCGAGATATTTCTTGGGTTCGGGGGGTAGATTATAGAAAGGGAAGGTATTAGCACCCTTTCTATTCGTGGTTATCCACGGGATCTTAGGTACTTGCTCAATTGTTTTCAAAATTGTTTTCTTCGTGCTTGAGGGTTTGAAAAACTTTTTGTTTGAAAACTTCGATTTAACTCTTGCTTCTGTCCTCAAGAGTGTATGAAGTGTTTTTGAAAACTTTGTTCGAAAAGTGTAAGTGTGAAAAGTTTTTGTTTTTTTGAAAGAGCAGGTATCTAAGAACCATCTACCTACTCGAAAAGGGAATCATTCTATACTAATTTCCTTTAGACAATGTTATTCCACTATTAAGGAGTAGGTAGCATCGTCATTGGATTTTAGGGTCAATTCGAATGAGGGACGTGCGGTCAATAAAGCAATGTTAGGACGCTTTAGCGACAACCCTAATGTCTTAGATCATTTGTTTGAGGCAATTATATCCGAGGCAACCATTTTGAGGCGACTATGATCTTTTAGACAAGAGGAAACCTCTAAAGTGACCTATACTTAATGACCGTGTACGAAGGCAACCAAGTGAGGTGTACCCTAAGAGTGCGCATGTGCGAGTGTGTCATTTTCAGTTTATTTTTATCTTTGTACATGTTAAAGGTGATCTAACCATTTTAAGATTAAATATTCATTCTTGTCATGCAAGCCCTATTATCAAACATCTAGCAGTTATAATTTGCGGAAAATAAAATGCGGAATTTAAATTACAAGGTGTCGGGTATTTACATCGCCAAAGACAAACCCTTTGAAAAATAAAATAAAGCAATAAAAATAATTAAAAGTCCTAATTACTATTACAATCCGGGAGCAAGTACATTATTGGATAAAAATAAGTAACGCGTGCAGGAAATTAAATCGAGTGCATGATTAGGGTTTTGACCCTTTTTATTAAAGAAAATATCTTTTTGTTGTTTTTATTTTAAGAAAGAAATAAATCCTAAATTAATTACTAAATTAAATCAATAAATTAATTAAATGAAAAATAAATTATTTTTGGAGTTTTTTATTATTTAGGAAAGAAATTATAATAATTAAATTAATGGTTAAAAACTAGTTAAGTCTAATTAATTTTAGTATTTTTTCAAAAGGAATTAAAGTTCTCTAATTAAAACCTAATTAATTAATACATTTATTAAGAAAAATAAAAAATAAAAAATTGATTTAAAAATAAAAAAATAAATATTTTTTGTGATTTTATTTGACAAAAGACTGAATTTTGATTGGTTAGAAATTAAACAAAAATGATAAAACAATTAATAAAACAAAATAAATAAAATAGAAGAGAGAAGGGTATTGGGCCTGAAATTGTGGTGTGAGTAGCAATTCTGAAGCCCAACATTGTTGGCCTTCTTTGACTTTTTGGGATCCAGTATGCACGCTTGGACTTGGCCTATGGTGGACCTTCAGCTTTGGACCCTCAAATTTGGCCTTTGGCCATCTGGCAATTGGATGAATGATGGCGCATGGTAAGTTGTAAGATAGAGCATGCACTGGATCACTTGAAGAACAAAAATATTGAGAAAGTGGGGGACATGGGATTCTAACCCAGGTCCTGAAGGATAATGCATGCTTGCCTTGCCAACACACCACGCTGCTTTGTTTGTCATAGTAATAGGCATCAATAATAATATATCAAAACAAAACAAATGCCAGCAAAACAAAAAAATCGCGCGAAATAATTTGAACTGGCCAATAGGTGGATGACACAAGTTCATCCTTGTCCTCCAAAACCTGTAAAAATACCTGCGGATTTGAATCCGCAGCTAAATGCGCAGCCCTGTTCTAAAATTCCCTCCAGGCCATGAAAACATATTCCACGAGCATGGTTGAACTCGTCCTCTCCTCCTGATTGCAACCATGCCCTTTACATGGACCAATTGTGCCTGAAATAAGAACCCCTAAAAATAGAAGCGAAACCCTAGCCATGGCGTTTCATGGTTACAGTGCATATAAATCAAATTGATTATTGCCAATAGCTTGGAAACGACATAAGTGTTAGGCATATGCAGTTATTTTGTTCAAATGATGCCAGAATGAACCAAATAGAATTCAAGAACAAGAAGGATTTGCGTGACACTTACAGCACGTTATGGAGTCTAAAGATGCTTGGTTTTGATCCAGGTAGTTTGAGTGGATGCCCAGGAAGCGATTGGGACAAGTCTTGGCCTCTGAAAATGCTTCTAACTTGGATTTCGACTTCTCACTTTTTTGTGATTTTTTCACTTTTTGTTATGCCTCTCTCTGCACTTTCAACCCTTATTTTCGTCCCTTATGCTTGCTTATGTATTGTGTACTGGATTAGGGTAAGAAATATGGACTAAATCTTTCCATATCAATGCATATGAATTTGATTTGATCTCCATTGAAAACCTTCCAAATTTGATTTGAGTTGGATCTTTTTGCACATGATTTGGATTGGCACGAATTTGATGGTGATGCTAGCTGTGAACAAAGCCTAAAAAAATAAAAAAATCAAGAGTTATTAATTATTTGGATTTTCTATGATTTTATTTGATTTAAAATGAATAAATTCAATAAAAAATCAAATTAAATAATAAAAATGAAATATGGGCTCATGGCTGAGGCTAGGACACGTGGACAACTATGCAAGCTCAAATCAAGTGGAAAAGAATGGGCCCATTTGACAAAATTTGAAGTTTTGGGGATAGCTGAGTTTTGGCAATTTTGCAAAAAAGTCCAACTTCAACAATGCATAACTTCTTCAATTTTGAACTTTTGGAGTTGCTCTCTGACTTTTTAGAAAGCTTGAGATGTCCTATAATCAAACCTTTTGGTCTAATCTCATTTTGATATTCCATGATCAAGTTATAAGCTTTGGCAAAAAAGGTGTTTTTGTTGACTTTCAAAAAAGATCTATAATGTCCAAATTTATAACTTCTTGTGAGTGCATTTTTGTATCTTGAGGTATGACGATGGATTGTAGGGAATTGCATACTATTCAAAATGAGCTTTGTATGGGTCATTTCTCATAAAGTATGAGAAAGTTATGCTTGGTCAAAGTTGAGTTGACTTTTCCTACAAAACCCTAATTTAGCAACTTTTGAACCTTGATGAATTTTGAGCAATCCTTGATGAATCATGATCAAACTTTGATCAAATGATGAAATATCCTTTAAAATGAGAATGTTGACAAAAAATCTTGAAGTTTGACTGTATTTGGGTCACAGTTGACTTTTGCCCTAGCACAATCGATTTTTGGACCTTTGAGCAATTGACTGAGCAAACTTCCTCTGCAAGGCTTGAAATTTGACATGGATGATTTTGAGAACATATTAGGACATTGGGTAGAAATTGAGGTCATTTGGACTCAAGGATCTTGATGCAACACAAAACCCTAATTTGGGGTAGACTGCCTTAGGAGAGAGCTTATCTGACCAATTCTTGAGCAACCTTGAGCAATTTTGGAGATTTTCTTGCAATGTCATGAGAAATATGGGAGGGAAAATTTTGGGATACAACAGCTGCCCCTGTTCAATCTTCTTAAACCTGAGGATGTAGATTGGCTTTCATGCCTTTCGTGATCCGAAGGTGGAAGATGATTGAACACTAGAGTGCCCAGAAATTTGCACTCGCATGAAGTGGTATCGGCCTTGTGATGTCGGGAATGGGCTTGCAGATGCCATTTGGAGGTTGCTGGCAGGAGGATGGGCTTAAAGATGCCATCTTCATGAGTGTCGGTCGCATCAGAGATTCCTTAGCAAGAGCTCGCGTACCTGTTGTTGTGGAAGATTCCGCTTGGGGAAGTCTGATCTTTGGTGAGATTTAAGAACTTGCTTGTACTTCAGCTGAGAGAACATCTCCGCTGAGTTTTAAGAACTTGTCCGTAATTCAACTGGGGGGAAACATCTTCATAGAGATTTAGGACTTGTCTGTAATTCAACGAAGGATAATTCTGTTGAGATTTAAGAACTGTCAGTACTTCGACGGAGGAGAATTGCCGAGATTTAGAACCTCATTTGTAATTCAACCGAGGATAATTCAGTTAAGATTTAAGAACCGGTCAGTATTTCGACTGGGTGAAACATCTTCATCGAGATCTAGGACTTGTCTGTAATTCAACCGAGGATAATTCTGTTGAGATTTAAGAACTCTTCCACACTTAGACGGAGGAAAATTGTCGAGATTTAGAACCTTATATGTAATTCAACTGAGGATAATTTAGTTGAGATTTAAGAACCGGTCAGTATTTCGACTGAGGGAAACATCTTCATAGAGATTTAGGACTTGTCTGTAATTCAACGGAGGATAATTCTATTGAGATTTAAGAACTGTCAGTAATTCGATGGAGGAACTTTGTCGAGATTTAGAACCTTATCTGTAATTCAACCGAGGATAATTCAGTTGAGATTTAAGAACTGGTCAGTACTTCGACTGGGTGAAACATCTTCATCGAGATCTAGGACTTGTCTGTAATTCAACCGAGGATAATTCTGTTGAGATTTAAGAACTCTCCCACACTTCGACGGAGGAAAATTGTCGAGATTTAGAACCTTATCTGTAATTCAACCGAGGATAATTCAGTTGAGATTTAAGAATCGATCAGTACTTCGACTGGGTGAAACATCTTCATTGAGATCTAGGACTTGCCTTTCATTGAGTTAGACAGTTGGATCTATCCTACTAATGATGGTGTACTAAGCAATTTGACAGCAAAGGACTTCATCCCAATTTTTTTGTTACCCATTCGCTGAATTTTGATCAGTTGACTGAAAAATTCATCTGTCAATCCAATGCTATTGAGGTCTTTTGAACTTGTTGAATAGGTCAAGATGATGTCATTGAGTCCTTGAGTCCATGGTTGAACCTAATTTTCCATTGGCTAGGTCAAAAATCAGAAATTGCCTTTGTACAGTCAAAACTCTAAAAATGACCATTTTGCCCTTTTGGTGATCTGATCAAATTTCTTGTGGAGTTGTGGTCTAAACTTGATCAAATGGTTCATATGAGTTCATAATGTTGATGTGGGTCAAAATTCATGAGGTTTGACTGTAAATTGGCCACAGTTGACCTTTTCCCCAATACAGCTGATTTCTAGGTCAACTGTCCAATTGACTGGGCAAAAATTTGATTCAAGGCTTAAAACTTGGTATGGAAAAACTTGAGTCCAATATGAAGTATGAAAGTCAATTTGAGAATTGAAGGTCCAAAAATCCTTGTGCAAACTCAAACCCTAATTTAGGTCATCAATGCATGAAGATGTCTTGAGCAAAGCAAACCCTAGCTTGATCTTGAGTTCAAAGAGCCTTGTGATGAGAAAGGTTGATAGAATGAGAGGGAAAATTTTAGGGTACAACAGTTTCCCCTGTTCAATCTTCTTGAACCTAAAGAGTTAGATTGGCAAGTTTGCCTTTTGTGACTCGAAGGTAAGAGAGGATTGGACACTATCGAGCAAATGGACGAACCTGCACACTGTCATGAGATTAATACCGAAGAAGTAGTGGAACAACCCTGGTTTCATGAAATCAAAAGGTATCTCCAGACTCAAGAATACCCTGAAGGAGCTTCAGTCAATGACAAAAAGTTCTTAAGGAGATTTGCTGCCAAGTTCTTCCTGAGCAATGGTATCTTATATAAGCGCAGCCATGATTGTGTTCTACTTCGTTGTGTGGACAAGGTTGAAGCTGAGTTGATCATGACCGAAATACATAGCGGCACATTTGGCACCCACTTGAGTGGACATACGATGGCTAAGAAGATTCTAAGGGCAGGCTACTACTGGTCTACCATGGAAGATGATTGCCATCAACATTCCCGTACTTGTCACAAATGCCAAGTCTATGCTGACAAGGTACATATCCCTCCAGTTCCTCTCAACATTCTAACAGCTCCTTGGCCATTCGCGATGTGGGGAATCGACATGATTGGAGAGATCAAGCCTACAGCATCCAATGGACATCGCTTCATCTTAGTCGCTATTGATTACTTTACCAAGTGGGTCGAAGCAGCTTCCTTCGCCTCCGTTACAAAGAATGTGGTTGCCCGCTTCATCAAGCAGAACCTCATATGCCGGTATGGTATCCCCAACAGGATCATCATGGACAACGGTACAAATTTGAACAACATTGTGATCACCGCTCTGTGCGAGCAGTTCAAGATTCAACATCATAATTCATCTCCCTATCAGCCAAAGATGAACGGTGTTGTTAAAGCCGCGAACAAAAATATCAAGAAGATCATTCAAAAGATGACAATCACCTACAAGGACTGGCATGAGATGTTACCGTTTTCTCTGCACGGATATTGTACCACGACGCGTACTTCAACTGCGGCAACCCCCTTTTCTTTGGTATATGGCATGGAGGTTGTTTTACCTATGGAAGTTCATATTCCTTCCTTGAGGATTATGAAGGATGTTGGTTTAAATGAAGACGATTGGATTCAGACTCGGCTTGATCAGCTTAATTTGATCGACGAGAAGTGAATTACCGATGTTTGTCATGGTCAGATGTATCAAAAACAGATGATCAAGGCTTTCAACAAGAAAGTCAGACGTCAGGTATATCAAGTCGGGGACCTTGTAATCAAGCGGATCATCTTGCCGCAAAGTGATCCCAGGGGCAAGTGGACTCCTACTTACGAAGGACCATTTGTGATCAAGAACATCTTTTATGGTGGGGCAATGATTCTGACCACCATGGACGGCGACGACCTGCTGCACCCTGTGAACGCAGACATAGTCAAAAGATACTACGCATAAACGACCCGACAAGTTGAAAACCCGAAAGGGCGACTTGGGAAAAAATGGGCATCCCGGTGAATCGAAAACCCGAAAGGGAGGTTCAGGCAAAAATTAGGGATAAATAAAAATAATATGTGCACCCGGAAAGTTGAAAACTAGAAAGGGCAACTTGGGCAAAAAAGGGTTTCCCGGTGGATCGAAAACCCGAAAGGGAGGTCCAGGCAAAAGTTAGGGAATTAAAGCGTATGACTATGTCTCGTCAGATCACTTTAAGGATAATCTCTTCACGACCAAACTCCAAGTTTCTGATCAATCCAATCATCTGCGGACGAAGCAACGAATGGACAAGATACTCAGAGTTGTGAAGGCTATAGCAGAATGGGAACCCCATGGAATTGTTGCACATAGCCATCTTTCTTTGTATAAAATTTTTCTCAATTTTTTCGACGACATTCTCTTACTAGGATGTCTGTCTCCTTTGTACAAAGATAATTATAAAAGTTAATACAAAGATACTTCAAAGTGCAGAAATTTGCTTGCCTTTCCTTTCCTTTTACACTTATGTTTTATTTGAAAACGTCCAATGGTTTGTTAAATGAGCATATGCATTTGAATATAATCACTGTTTACGAATAAAACAAAATAGGAAAAGATAATTACTGATAGGTTGAAAGTATAGGAAAACGTCTTTAGGCTATTCCAGAAGAAATCCCCTACAGTATGTCATTCAGATCCTCGACAAAGCTAAAACCCTGAAATGCATATCCCCAACGGAGTTAAGCTTCAAAATTCCCATCAGAGTTAAGTTTCTAAAAACTCCCGACCCCCAGCGGAGCCAGAATACTCTAAACTTCTTTCCCAGCGGAGTTTTCCACAAAAACAAGAATCCCTAGTAGATTAGCATACAGACCAAGCTCCTGATTTCCCTGGCGGAATAAGTATTCTTCCCACAGAATTATTTCCCAACAGAACAAATTTTTCTTCTCTTTTATCCAGTTGGAGCCTCCTAGGTTTTAATTCCCCGGTAGAGATCATCAGAGTTACCCTCATTCTTCCCCAGGAAGTCATGAAGGATTCTCACATCCCCACAGAAGTTGTCAAAGTTTTGAATAATCTCCGCAGGTTGCCAAGGATTTTCTATCCCCAACGGTAGTCAGCAAGGATTTCTCATCTTCAACAATCAAAGATTTTTGGAATCCCCAGCATCGGTCAAGGATTTACTTTCCCCGACAGCAGTCAAAGATTTCATTATCTCCAGCTATCAAGTATTTATTTTCCTCAGCAAGACAGCTAATCAGCTTACATGCGCATACATTACATTCATATATCATGAACGTTTATAGAACACATTTTATTGCATCATACATGGCTTGCAACATAACTTTGTGTTTTAGCTAACATTCTACCCTTTCAGGATAAGATTAAAAGCTACCTTTAACAAATGTTCAAAGATTTCAGATACAGTACAGATACACTCCAAGACATGGAAGTCATTTTGATACTCATTCAGATCTCTTATTCAGATACAGTATGGATACACCCCAACACGGCAGTCATTCTATTACTCATTCAGAATTTCAAGTCAAGATACAGTATGGATACACCCCAAACACGGAGGTCATTCTATTACTCATTCAGACTTCAGCAATCAGATATAGACTAGATACGCTCCAGACACGAAAGCCATTCTATTTCTCATTCAAGATTCAACTACCAACTTCAAGTTCAGATGCACTCCAAACACGAAAGTCATTCTGTCACTTATCCGGATCCCAATTACAGTACGGATACACTCCAGACACGGAAGTCACTCTGCTACTCATACAGATCTCAACTTCAGATACAGTCCAGATACGCTCCAGACATGGTTGCCATTCTGTCACTCATTCGAAATTTATCCCCAACACATAGATGCTCCATACACAGATGTTTCTCTGTCACCCATTCAGAATACAGATACACTCCAGACACGGCAGTCATTCTGATATTCATTCAAGAATTAAATACAGTTACAGCTCGGATACGCTCTAGACACGGGCGCCATTCTTTGCTCATACGAATCTAATCTCCAGATACAACTCAGATACGTTCCAAATACGGATACCATTCTGATGTTCATTCTCCTGTTCTCCTGGTTTTCAACAAACAGTTTTGGATGGCATCCCTAAGCCCATATCCAGCAAGATTCTACCATTTCCAAATGGCATCTTTAAGCCCATTCCCTCACCTACATTTTGACGAGTGCAAATTTACGGGCACTCTAGTGTCCAATCCTCTCTTACCTTCGAGTCACGAAAGGCAAACTTGCCAATCTAACTCTTCAGGTTCAAGAAGATTGAACAGGGGAAACTGTTGTACCCTAAAATTTTCCCTCTCATTCTATCAACTTTTCTCATCACAAGGCTCTTTGAACTCAAGATCAAGCTAGGGTTTGCTCTGCTCAAGACATCTCCTTGCACTGATGACCTAAATTAGGGTTTGAGTTTGCACAAGGATTTTTGGACCTTCAATGCTTAAATTGACTTTCATACTTCATATTGGACTCATAAGTTTGTCCATACCAAGTTTTAAGCCTTGAATCAAATTTTTGCCCATTCAATTGGACAGTTGACCTAGAAATCAACTATATTGGGGAAAAAGTAAACTGTGGCCAATTTACAGTCAAACCTCATGAATTTTGACCCACATCAACATTATGAACTCATATGAACCATTTGATCAAGTTTGGACCACAATTCCACAAGAAATTTGATCAGATCACCAAAAGGGCAAAATGGTCATTTTTAGGGTTTTGACTGTACAAAGGCAATTTCTGATTTTTGACCTAGCTAATGGAAAATTAGGTTCAACCATGGACTCAAGGAATCAATGACATCATCTTGACCTATTCAACAAGTTCAAAAGACCTCAATTGCATTGGATTGACAAATGAATTTTTCAGTCAACTGATCAAAATTTGATTGTACATTGAAAAGTCAAACTTTGACTTTTTGGTCAAAATCAAGAGCCAATGGTCATTTTTCATCAAGATGTGTCAAAATATGAAGCTTGTTCACCAAGAAACCCAAAATTGCAAATTAGGGTTTAAAGTTGAAAATTTTCATAACTTAGAATTTTTCTAAGTTATGAAATTTTCTTAATTTTTCCTAACTTTGCCCAACATTTTCACCATGATGCAAATGGATTCAAACAAAACCTCCAACATGAAGGTTGTAGTCCTCCACAAAGTCTACAACTTTTATTCACAAAGTTTTCTCAGAAGAAGCTTGGATCTCAAGTTATGATTTTTGGAACAAGGGTCCCTAAAACTTTTAACTTAGTGAAATTTTGCCCTAGTTTAGGCAAGATTTTGACCTATCTTCTTGGCCATTTTTCACATTGTTCCACTTGGAATCTCAAGTTTCATTTCAAAGATAGATTATAGATCATGTTTCAAGCTTTCCAAATTGTCCAAGAACTCCTCAAACACATTTGTGGTTAGGGAGAATCGAAGGCTTGAAGTTGGCAAAAACTCACTTTTCACCCATGGCATATTCATGTTCATACAAGTTGCATTTTCAAGTCAGCATGCCTTATACTAGTTTTCAGGCCTCCAAACCACTTCACACTCCATAATTAAATGCAAATCCATCAGTCTAAGTTTTTTTTGGTCATTTGGACATTGTACACAAAATTAAGCCCTAAGTAGAAAAAGGCAAATTTCCATTTTTGCTTGAATCATGCTTTATGTCAAAACTGATTTCTTGAGCATTTATCCAAATCTTTTGCAGCTAATCAAATCCACAAGTTGGAGGGGCAAAGGGCAAGAGATGCAAGCATAAGGATAGTCTGTATAAGCCTGTTCCAATCACTTCCACATTTTTACTTCAAAAACAAGAAATTTGTCCAAAACCTTAGATTTTGAAAACCAGCCAATACCAACTTATGCAAACAGTTTGAACATCTTTCTCACACCCCTTTGATCTAGAAACACGATTTCTTGAGCCTCTAAACACCCCATAGCCAGAAATCACATTCTTTTGGCAAAACAGGGCAGGTTCTGCAACTTGAGTTCCATAGCTCATTTGGCTCGTGCGTTTTACCCCAAGTTGCTTCAAACACCTTCCATTCAACTCACCTAAGTTATCCCAAACCTCAAATACCAACTGTAACTCCATTTACAGTGTTTGCCATTTTCACTTTGAGCTTGTGCAGGTTGAGTTCTATAGGGTGATTCAAGGACATTCAAGGCAAGCTAGCTATTGGAGAAGGTCAAGTGAAGTTCAAGCAAACTACCAGACATCTCAAGCCTTGTTGAAAAGCACTAAATTTCCCTACACGAATCCAACTAAAACAGGTTTTTGTCCACTTTCAATCTCTCTATTTAGGAACATTTAGCCTTAGGTTTGTGAATAGAAAATGTAGCGTTCATTGCCATGAAGTTGTACATATGCTCAGTTTTCATTTATATTAAGTGTGCTAAGAGAATTTCATCCATGAACATGCTAAAAAAACTAGGTCAGATTTTAGGGCCAGAGAAATTCTCTTTGGTCTTTGAGAGTTAAGATAAGTTGTTTATATGGTTGGAATCGTCTTGAAATTCTCTACAAGTTTGATGTTATGTGTTTTTGCAATAGAGCTCGTATGTAGGATGTTCATGTTGCATAACAGGCGCGCGCGTTTTTTTCAAAATGTGAAGGTTGAAGATGAAGTGGTGGACTGGGATTGGCCTGGCTACTTTTGACACCCCCTCTTTTCCTTTTTGCATCCCCTGGCCCAATTTCTTGTATTTTTATATTTTTGCATTTTTGTTTTCATTTCTGATTTTGTTTATTTATTTCCAAATATAAAAAACGCTCAAAAATATTTTCATGATTTTTTCACATTTATTTGGCATTTTATTTTTATTTTTTCTAACATAAAAAGCATTTAAATACTTTTATATTATTTATTAAGACTTGAAAAATATATATAATTTATACTTTTATTTTTGTTCTTTATTCTTATTCACATTAAAAATATTTTTTTAAATATACTTTATTTTTGTACATATTTTTATTTTATATTGTACATATTTAATATAATTAATACACACACACACACACACACACACACACACACACACACACACACACACACACACACACACACACACACACACACACACACACACACACACACACACACACACACACACACACACACACACACACACACACACACACACACACACACACACACACACACACACACACACACACACACACACACACACACACACACACACACACACACACACACACACACACACACACACACACACACACACACACACACACACACACACACACACACACACACACACACACACACACACACACATATATATGCTTTTATTTTATTAGATATTTTAGCATAAAAATACAAAATATTACATTTTTACTTTTATTATTATTTATACTAAAAAAAATACTTTTTCTAAGTATATTTTATTTTGTATATATTAATATATTTTATTGTATATAAATAATATAATGTATTTATTTTCTTAAATAAATTAGGGTTTTACCCTTAAACAAATAAAATTAATCTTTTTATTTATTTCTTTATTTTTTACATTAAAAACTTTTACATACATAAACAAACAAAAACCTTTTTTGCATAATTCATATTATTCGATATATTTATTTAAATATTGTCCATTTAATTATTTATGCATTGTGAATTCAATTTGGATGTAATAGTAAATTAGGGTTTATATTTCTTGTCAAATACCCCCATTCAAAGATTGTACCCCCATCCCCATAATCATGTTGTAATAGCTTAGACTTTTAAATTCTCGCACTTTACGCTTTCAATTATGCCATGATTAGAGAATTAGGGTTTGTATGCAAAAAATCTAAAATCAAACAAATAGCTTGACCTAATCAAAGACAAAAATGCATGAAAATCAAACACAATACACACTTGTACCCCTAGGGTTACAATCCACTTGTTGCCTTCAAAAATGGGTCATGTTATGCATGTTGGGTACTTTGGCAAAACAAAAACAAAACAAAAACAAAACAAAAGATCATAGTCCCTCGATGACGCTATCTTGGTTGCCTAAACAAAATGATCAAGTCCCTCAAAAATTTGCCAAAAATACTTGACACAATTGCTATCATGGTCTATACGATGACCCGCGCCTGTCCCGTTTAACATCCTAACACAAGGTTGTTCACCAAATGCAATGGTGAAATAACACCGTCAAAAGGGTTTAAAACATTAGGAAATATCTTTGAGTAAATTAGGGTAGATAGCTCTTAGTTACTTGATCAAAAGCTTGCAAAACATCCTTGCTGTTTTTTTTAACACACTTCACAACACAATTTTAAAACATTTCCCAAATTAAACTTTTAAACATTGAAATCTTTTCAAAAGACAAAAACACCTTTGTATACATTCAAACAAGAATCATTACAAAGTTTGCCACGACGATGGCCTCTTTTCAAAACATCTTTCAAAACCACACACAAAGCACCATTTCAAACAATTGAAAAGCAAAAGCAAGTGATCTAAACGAGTAACTAAGAGCCCATGGAAAACCATGGATGAAAAGGGTGCTTGCACCTTCCCTTTTCATAATCTACCCCCCGAACCCAAGAAAACATCTCAAAGGTCTTTCCTGTGCTTTTTGACCTTTCCTTTGGATAAAATAAAAAGTCGATGGCGACTCTTGCTAAACCGCACAATTGCAAACACAAACGCAAAACCTCAAGTCAGTTCTCCCACCGTATCACACAAGTAATCATCTTTTGTTTCGCATGTAAATATTCATGAGCAGCAATTAATGTCAAATGCATATATCAAAATGAACATTGGACGTTCTTTGCAAAACAAAACAGAAAAAAGGAAAAAAAAGTTTGAGATTTCTCTGAAAATGAATTGTATTGATTAGAAATTTGGCCTGTAAATAGGCGTTTTTGTACAAGAAGCTGACGTCCTAGTAAGAGAATGCCGCCGAACAAATAGTTTATACAATTTTTAAAAAACTTAACAAAACAGCTATGTGAATAATCCCACTGGGTTCCAACTCTGCTATTGTCTTTATGTTCTCGAGCATCTCATCACTTTGCTACTTGGTTGAAGGTAGATCAGACTGATTAGTGTCGTGTGAGCTTGATAGTCGATACCGAAGTCTGATTGCAAGGTTATCCAATGAGACATAGTGTTACGCTTTGATCCCTAATTTTTGCCTGGACTGCCCTTTCGGGTTTTCAGTCCACCGGGATACCCTTTTTTGCCCAAGCCGCCCTTTTAGGTTTTCGACTTGCCGGGTGTACAGATTTTTTTTTAATTTTCATCCCTTATTTTTGCTCGAACCCTTTTGGTTCGCCGGGAAGCCCTTATTTTTTCCTAGGCCAGTCAACCTAGTGGGTCTTTCTTCATGCGTAGTATCTTTTCACAATGTCTGCATTGACGGGGCGAGGAAGGTCGTCACCATCCATGGTGGTTAGAATCATAGCTCCTCCTGAGAAAATATTCTTAACCACAAACGGCCCTTTGTAGGTAGGGGTCCATTTTCCCCTGTAATCATGATCAACCTTTGATCAAATGATGAGTAATACTTCAAAATAAGGATGTTGACCAAAAATCTTGAAGTTTGACTGTATGTGGGCCACAATTGACTTTTGCCCTAGCACAGTCAATTTTTAGGCTTTTGAGCAATTGATTGAGCAAACTTTCTCTGTAGGGCTTGAAACTTGACATGGATGATCTCGAGAACATATTAGGACAATGGTGAGCATTTGGGATCCCTTGGACTCAAGTATCTTGATGCAATATGAAACCCTAATTTGAGGTAGACTGCCTTAGGAGAGAGTTTGTCTGGTCAACCCTTGGACTTCCTTGAGCAACTTGAGGACCTCACTTGAAATGTATTGAGAAATATGGGAGGTAAAATTTTGGGGTACAACAGCTGTCCTTGTTCAATCTTCTTAAACCTGAGGAAGTAGATTGGCTTGTCTTCCTTTCATGATCCGAGGGTTGAAGATGATTGAACACTAGAGTGCCCGAGAAATTTGCACTCGCATGAAGTGGTACTTGTCTTGTGATGTCGGGAATGGGCTTATAGATGCCATTTAGAGATTGATGACGGAAGATGGGCTTAAAGATGCCATCAGAAGAAGTGTCGATCGCATAAGAGATTCCTTTGTGAGAGCTCGTATACCTGTCGTTGAGGAAGATTCCGTTGGGGAATGCTGATCTTTATCTTGGGAGAAATATAATTTTAGGAGCTTCGGTCGTCCGTTATTCTACTGGGGAATCGTCTCTTGGTCGAAGAGGTGAAAATGAACTACTATCTGGTCGTGATCCAAGCTTCATAGTGATAAGATCGGCTGTTATCTGGTCGTAATCCAGGCTTTACAGTGACTGACTGGGGAGATGAGATTAAACTTGTTATCCGGTCGTAATCCAGGCTTCGCAATTTCTCGATTCTTATCTGGTCGTAATCCAGGCTTCAGAAGGAATTAAGTTGTTATCCGGTCGCATCCGGGCTTTAACTTGAATTTAGGGCACACTAATATCCGGTCGACTCCGGGCTTCTTAGTAATTGTCCAGGTAAAATTGTTATTTGGTCGAAATCCAAGCTTCGCAATGTCTTGTACCGCTATTTGGTCGTAGTCCAGGCTTCACGATGCTTTATACCATTATCTGGTCGAATCCAGGCTTCATGGTGCCTTGTACTGTTATCTGGTTGTAATCCAGGCTTCACAATACCTCACTTCTTATCTGGTCGAAATCCAGGCTTCAGAAGAAATCAAGTGGTTATCCAGTCGCATTCGGGCTTCCATTTGATTTTAAGGCCTAGTAATATCCCATCGACTCCGGGCTTCATAGTAACTGGCCGGGTGAACTGCTATTTGGTCGTAATCCAAGCTTCACAATGTCCGTCACTGTTATCTGGTCGTAATCCAGGCTTCAGTGTCTTTTTACCGCTATCTGGTCGTAATCTAGGCTTCATGGTGTTCGGGGGAATCAAGATATTATCCGGTCGAATCCGGGCTTCATAACTTATATTAAAGATATACCACTATCTGGTCGACTCCAGGCTTCGTAGTATTCTTGGCTGCTATCTGGCCGTAATCCAGGCTTCACAACATCTTCTACCATTATTTGGTCGTAATCCAGGCTTCATGGTCTTGTATTGCTATCTGGTCGTAATCCAAACTTCACAATAACTTGTTGAGTTGTTATCCGGTTGTAATCCGGGCTTCATGGCTTGTGTTTATAATATACCACTATCTGGTCATAATCCAGGCTTCATGGTACTTGTTGAGCTGCTATCCGGTTGTAATCCGGGCTTCACGGCTTGCTGGGGATTAAACTATTATCCGGTCGAATCCGGGCTTCATAGTTTGAATCTGAGATAAACCACTATCTGGTTGTAATCCAGGATTCGCGGTGTTCTAATACTGTTATTCGGTCGTTCTCCGGACTTCACAATAAGATGGAGAAATCAAGATACTATTCGGTTGTACCCGGGCTTCAAAACTTGAGCTTTGTGAGAATTTGATTGTATCTTTTCCTGAAACGTAAAGGGTTAGTCGTATGTAATGTCATGATGCATGACATGTATCGATCAATGATGTTCTCAAAATAAATGAGATTATGTTGTATGATGCGTATATGCATGCTACAATGTATGGATGTGAAATGTTTTTATGATGTTCTCTAGTTTGGGAAAATAAATCCTGGACTACTGCTGGAGAACACAAGGAGTTTCGTTCGCTGGGAATAACGACCGAAGATGATTGGGAGCATAATCCTGCTGGAGAATACACTGGTGAGATAATGACTCTGTGGGGAAGAGATACTCTGCTGAGGATTCACTGATTTGGAGGAATAACCTTGGATGGGGATGAATTACCGTTGCTGGCGATGATAAACTATGTTGGGGATTACGTTTCTGCTTGTGGAAGAAATAAACTCCACTGGGGATAGTCCTCCCTTGTTGGTGATAAATGAACTCTGCTTGAGGAGAATCTTACCGACTCATTCGCGATTGCGAACCTCAGCTGCAGAGAGTTAACAATATTATATTCTGGTACTTCCTACTCTGCAGGGAGTGTATGCATTTTTAGCCTTTTTCTCAAACTGGGTATATCCCTGTACCTGGTGAATAGAGCAACTGTAAGGCTCAAACATTTTTGTTTGCCCCTATTTCTGCTGGAGAAAGTGCCTGCGAAGGCCTTGTGGATTGAGTATTATCCCAACTTATGAGGTGCTTGGTAACTTTCGATCAAAATGATAAATCTTCTACTGGTAGGCAAGTGACGATATGACGGGACATAGTCGTACACTTTAATCCCTAACTTTTTCCTGGACTGTCTTTTCAGATTTTCAGTCCACCGGGATACCCTTTTTTTCCCAAGCCACCTTTTCAGGTTTTCGGCTTTCCAGGCGTACATATCTTTTTTGTTTTTATCCCTAATTTTTGCCCGAACCCTTTTGGTTCGCCGGGATGCCCTTATTTTTGCCTAGGCCAGTCAACCTAGCGGATCTTTGTTCATGTGCAGTATTTTCTGACTATGTCCACGCTCTCAGGGTGTAGGGAGTTGTCACTGTCGGTAGTGTTGTGTTTCCACACTACCAGAAGATGTTCATTTGATCACATAAGATTCGTTCATGTCCAATGCCCCAAGTGATTCAGATGGAGATCTGCCCCTGGTTATTTGGCATCTTTGAGAGATTCCTTGAATCTTGACTTGATTTCCCCAGATGATGGACAATGATCATGCCGTGCCCCTTGGTTGGAAGTGTTTTTTCCACTTGAGGTGATCCTTTTATTGAGAAGGTTTTTTGTTCACTAGATATTTGTCATGCGAATTTCTTTGTTGTTGAACAAATATTCCTATGCAAACAATGTTATTTTAAGAATGCAAAGCTTATGTCTGTCTTGGCGTTTGAAAATTCATTTTTTGGTAAAACAAGTTTTTTTTTGTAAAAGTGTGATGTCAACTCAGGATTTATAGCAAACCTTATAGGAGTCAGGATACCTTTTGTAACAATATGCTTTCGAACTAACCCGTATTTCAGCTAGGACTTTTAAGGGTTATAACGTGGCCTGATTCACAGTTCAAGAAGCAAAGGATAAAGGCTCAAAATTTATTTGTACCCACCCGTTCTTCGTGATATTCTTCGATCCTATACTCAGTTAATTGTGCATTTAGATCACGTTTGAGTCTTGGAATATTGCCCTTGATGTTCCGGTGATGGTTCGGATACTGAAAGTTTACTTGAAAAAGGCAGCCATTTTGTAATCTTTTTTTTTTGCCGAGGATTTGTAGTAACCTCTTTTTTTTGGTTTTACTATCCCTATTTTTTGCCTGAACTGTTTCTTTTGTGATTACAGTCAGCGGGATGCCCTATCTTTTTTTCCTTCTTAATTCTCCTTCATAGGTTATTACTTAATGGGCTTTTATTTCGAGAGATAATGACTGCCTGTCTTGACGATTATAGGGAACCATCACCGTCTTCTGTTTTGGAAGGACGTCTTTGATGCCATTCATTGTGCACCTGGATTAACTGAGAAAACTACCCTGCCCCAGGTTGTGATTAAGGGTTTTAATTTGTGTGAAAAGAAAAACTCCTACTTCTTTGGCTCAAAGGTGTTGACTAGGGATTATCTTCCTTATAACTCCACTGTTTAGGATTTGAAACAACACCTGTACATTGTCAGCGGGGTCTGTTCAAAAGCATACTGTAGAGATTTTGATATCATTTTCGTCATCCTCCCTCTAAAGGCTTAGAGTTTTTAATCGAGAGTTGAATATCACAAAAGGAAATAAGAACATGTTTTAGAAATAGTGAATACGAATGGATTGATTCAAAACAGACATATGCAATGCATTTATAAAGTAATAGAGTTTGACATGAATAGATGTCCGTACAATCAAAAGAAAATTGGAAATTGAAAATTCTAATGAACAAAATCCTCTCTTGTCGGAACTTGTCACTTCAAATGGTGAGCCTTGGAGGATTGACATAAACATTCCAGTTGACCATCTTGTGTGAATTCCAATGCTCCTTCCTCAATCAGGTCTTGAATTTTGTATTTCAACTCCCAACAGTCATCAGCATCATGCCCCGGACTGTTGGAGTGATATGCACACCTTGCATCAGGATTATAGTTAGGGTAAGAAGTCTTGGAGTTCGGATGAGGTCCTATCAATGTAACTAGATTCATCCTCAACATGTGTTGTAAATCTTGAGACAGCGGCATGCTGATTTTGGTAAACTGCCTCTTGGGCATATCCGGCTTACTCTGATCAACCCTTTGTTTTTGGCGAGATTGTTGTTGTACTCGTGATGTAGTAGCAATTTGGAAAGGTCCACTCTTCACTAAACCAAGCTTTTGTCTTCTTGGAGGTTGATCAATGACTTGGTCCCCGGGCTCGACTGTTTGCTTCATACTATTTTATCCGTCTTGATGAAGTTGGTTGATGATAGTTCTCAGCTCTTCTTGTCCCCGGGCTAGGCCTTGGATAAGAGCCACCTGCCTCATCATATGGGTTCTTATTGCATCTACCTCGACTTGTAGTTGTTCCAGCCGTTCGTCCTTATTGTCTTCAGGACTTTTCTTGACCAAGTTCCCAACGAGGAGTGTTTTCAACTCTTCCTGCCCCTTGGATAGGTTTAGGAATATGTCCCTGAACTGAGCTTCTTGAGTTTGAAGATCTCTGTTGTCTTGTTTGAGAGCCATTATTGAAATACACAGCGAGAACATGAGAGACCTGTAATGGAAGACCTGTTATGCAATGATATGTATGATACATGTATTCAATGTTTTCAAGGATCTCGCGGGGTAAACAAGAAACTGTTAGAGCTTGATTGCAGCTTGATTGGAGAAACTTCGTGTCGTTAAGAGTCCTTCTTCAAGATTCAAGCTCACCATATCGAGTGGGTCATAGCCCCTGGCTCAAGTTATCATGTTTTGATCTCTAGACGGCATTGGCTAGAGGAAAATAAATCCCCTTTGCCCCTTGCTAGACGTTTGATTTACCGTAACCTGCATCACAAACCCTTGAGATCCTTGAAATGGTTGAGGAAATGTTAAGGCATGAAGTTATGATGTGTATGCTATGAGTTTAAGCAAAAGTGTGAGGTGATGTAAGCAAGTAAATCCGGCAAGAAATCCAAGTTATTGGATAAGGACTGTAAACAAAACCTGCAAGGAACTCATGTTGTCAGATGATAAAATTGTGCAAGTAGTTCAAGCTGAAAGCACACAAGTCACACAAACAGCCTTAGGTTTAAGCTTGCATGAGGTCAAAGGTAATACCCTCTTGAAGTTAAGTTGGTTCAACCTGTCCTAATAATAGTAACCGGATTCTAGAGGTTCTCAATATCACTGACCATCCTCCATCGGTCATGGTTTCAGCTCACGCAATATTTTCTTACGGCCAAAACTATCTCGAGAGTATGGTCTCAATGAGTGTAGCATCGAGTATCAACCAGTTCTCAGCTCTATACCGAGGCCGGCTATCTCACTACTTCCTATGGCTAAGTTGGTTAATTATAGGTTCTAAGGTCAGTTGATGCTTAACGACCCATATAGCAGCCCCGTGTTCTCCTTGTTCCTCCATAAGGGATACCTGTACCAACTAATGTGCCACATCAATGTAGCTACTGCTTTAACCGTATCGGTCTGCACCGTACAGTTCCCTCACAGTTTATTTCTACTTACCTAAAAGGTGTTCCCCAGATCCGGGTTAGGATCTATAGTAACTCCAAGACAAAGCCCAAAAAAATAAAGCAATCAAATCAAACAATTGAAGCAATATGATGAACTAATCCTAAGGTATACCCCACTTATTATTCCTCAACAGAGTCGCCAGTTCTGTGATACGGTGGCCAGAACCGGGACTATTTTCGGAATGCTGGTTTACGTTTTGCGTTTGGGTTTGAAAAATGTCGCGGTAAGCAAGAGTCGCCATCGACTTTTATTTTATCCAACAGGAAAGGAAAAAAGCATAGAAAAATTCATTTTTCGAGATTTTCTGAGTACAGGGGGTAGATTATAGAAAGGGAAGGTATTAGCACCCTTTCTATCCCTAGTTATCTACGGGCTCTTAGGTACTTGCTCATCATTTTCAAAATTTCTTCTTTGTGTGTTTGTGTGATTTGAAAAGTTCTTGTTTTGACTTCGATTTAACCCTTGCTTCTATCTTCAAGAGTGTTACGAAGTGTTTTTGAAAACTTTGTATGAAAAGGAGTGTAAGTGTGAAAAAGTTTGTTTGGATTGAGCAAGTACTTAAGAGCTAATTTACCTACTCGAAAAAAGAATTGTTCTATGTTCGTTTCCTTTAGACAGCGCTATCCCACTATTAGTGAGTAGGTAGCACCATCGTTGGAGTTTTAAGGGTCAATTCAAAAAGGGACGTACAATCACTAAAACAATGTTAGGACGTCTTAGTAATAACCCTAATGTCTTAAGATCAATACTCGAGGCAACTATATCCAAGGCAACCATTCCTAGGCAATTTTGATCTTTTGGACAAGAGAGTGACCACTAAAATATCCTATACTCAATGATTGTTTATCGAAGGCAACCGAAGTGGGAGTATACCCTAGGAGTGCGCATGTGCGAGTGATTCAATTTCAAGTTTATTATCTTTGCACATTTAGGGTTTGCTAATCATTTTAAAGTTAATCATACATTCTTGTCATGCATCCCTATTACCATACATCTAACAGTTTAATGTTTACGGAATTTTAAGTGCGGAAAGTAAGCTAATCTATTACAAGGCTTCGGGTATTTACATAGCCAAAAACAAACCCGTAAAACAAAAGTGTTAAATGAAAAGTAAAAGTCCTAATTAAACTATTACAACTTGTGAACAATTACATCAATATGGAAAAATAAGATAAAAAAGTGTGCGTGATGACATTCAGAACGATAAAAAAAATTAGGGTTTTGACCCCGTCTAACCTAATCGAAAAAGAAATTATTTTTGTGGTTTTTGATTAGTTTTTAAGAAAAAGAATTAGGTTTTTAAGTTAAATACAAAAATTAATTAGTAATTAAATTAATTAAAGAAAATAATTTACATGACCTATTTTGTGTTTTTGCTTATTTTAAGAAAAAAGGAAAGTAGAAATTAAGTTATTAAAACCCTAATTGTTCTAATTAATTTTAATTTATTTACAAAAAGAAATTAAAGTTACCTAAAATTAAATAACCTAATTAAATTAATATTTATATAAAAAATAAATATCCTAAATCTAATTGAATGAAAATATTTTTTGTGATTTTTTGGAATAAAAGAAAATTAATTTGTTGTTAGTAAAATAATTAAAATAAGTTAAATAAAAGAAAATATAAATTAAAAGAAGAAAGAAACTGGGCCTGAAACTAGTAATTTGGAGGTGTGGATAGCACTTTTCTGGGCCCAAAACCAAAGGTTCACGCTGACTTCCAGAATCCCATGCATTGCTTTGACTAAGCTTCATGATGGATCCTCCAATAATGGCCTTCAGATCTGGATGATTGGACACTTGGCTGGCTGGATCATGATAGACTATGGTGGTCATCCCACACAAACACGCGTCTGATTACTGAAAAGAAAATAATATGAAGCAAATGGGGGGACCTGGGATTCGAACCCAAGTCCTAAGGCATTTTCCAACCACCTGGCAACCAACTGAGCTAGCTGTTTTTGTTGTACATATAAATCATAATATGGAATAATGTAAAAAAGGCGCCAGAATTCAAATGAAACAATCCCATGGTGCCACGCTAGTCATCTTCTTCCTTTCTCCGTTGGTAAAAGTCACAGACTTTTACCTACGGACATCATTCGTCACTACAAACCTGCATATTCTCAAAATCAACCATAAGCAAGATAAATAATATTTAAGGCCACCAACCAACTCGTCTTGACCTTCTGAGCATGATGGTGCCCCTTTCATGGCCCAATTTTACCTGTATGGAAAGATCCCAAATCGAGACCAGGAACCCTAACAATGGAAAATCTTGATACAGTCCATAAAAATGCAATTGAATATTACAGATAGTTTGCAAATGTTACAAGGATCAAGAATATACAAATATTTCATGCTATAGATGCCACAATTATGCAATTTGAATTCAAGAAAAATCCATTGTCGTGGCTAACTTACAATGAGTTAAAGGGCTGGAAACTCCTTGATCTTGATTGGTTTCGCTTGCTTGTGATCCCAGGAAGCGATTGGGATGGCTAGAAGGTCTTGAGGATGCCTGGAAGTGTGAAATCGTGTCTGCACTTTTTTGTGTTTTTTTCAAGTTTGTTCTGACTTCACACGCCTCTCCCTCGCCTGGCTTTAGGTCTGCAAATGATCACTATATACCAAGGATTGGATTAGGGTTGCAAATATGATCTCAATCTTTCTCCATTATTGATTTTGATCTTGATTTGATTCCTTTGAAAATCATTCCAAAAATAGGCTAAAACCAATATTTTTATGCTCACAAAAGCTTTGCACGAATTCAATCACTTTCCAACTGGATATGAGACCTGAAACATGCACAATATCTTGAGATTTCAATGATTTGGATTTTCTATGATTTGTTTTGATTTAAATTGTTTTAATTCAAATCAAAATCAAAATAATAATAAAAATAAGATAAAGACAAGTGGGAAGATATAGGACTCATGAACCATGCTACCAACTCAAAACAAGTGCAAATGATTGGGCCCATCTGGCAAAAATTGCAATTTTAGGCATAGTTGACTTTTGACAATTTTGCAAAAAAGGTCAACTTCACCAATTCATAACTTCCTCAATTTTGACTCTTTGAAGGTGTTCTTAGACTTTTTAGAAATCTTGAGATGTCCTCTAAGCAACATTTTTGGTCTCATCTCAATTTGGTATTCCATGTTCATGTATGAAGCTTTGACAAAAAAGGTGTTTTGTTGACTTTTCAAAATGACCTATAATGTCAAAATTCATAACTTCTTGTGAGTGAATATTTTTAACTTGGGATATGAATACTAATTGTAGGGCATTTCATCCTATTTAAAATAAGCTTTGGATGGGTCATTTCTCATAAAGTATGAGAAAGTTATGCTTGGTCAAAGTTGAGTTGACTTTTCCTACAAAACCCTAATTTAGCAACTTTTGGATTTTGATGAATTGTGAGCAATCCTTGATGAATCATGATCAACCCTTGATAAAATGATGAGTAATACTTCAAAATTAGGATGTTAACCAAAAATCTTGAAGTTTGACTGTATGCGGGCCATAATTGACTTTTGCCCTAGCATAGTCGATTTTCAGGCTTTTGAGCAATTGACTGAGCAAACTTTCTCTGTAGGGCTTGAAACTTGACATGGATGATCTCGAGAACATATTAGGACAATTGTGAGCATTTGGTATCCCTTGGACTCAAGTATCTTGATGCAACATGAAACCCTAATTTGAGGTAGACTGCCTTAGGAGAGAGTTTGTTTGGTCAACCCTTGGACTTCCTTGAGCAACTTGAGGACCTCACTTGAAATGTATTGAGAAATATGGGAGGGAAAATTTTGGGGTACAACACTATCACTGTCAGCGTCTTCTATAGCATTGATTCCGTTGTTGCTGATACGGAATGGAGGTCTTCCAGCTCGAGCACGTCGAACAGCTCTCTGACCTTCTGCAAGAAAACCCAAACCAAACTTTTCAGATTTGTAAGGGATATTAGGAAGCTGACCCCAAATTGTACAACCATCTTCTTCTATAGTTTCTTTGGCATCTTTTAAGGAAGTCATCTTGTGCGGAACACTGGTAGTCTTCGGAATGGAAGAAACATCTTTAATAGCAGCAGGGGAATCACTTCAAAGGTTTGACATGGAGTCTCAATAAATTCTCCGTCCATCTCCATGTACCGGAATGAATTCAGGTGGCTGACCATGTACTCCTCTTCTTCGCAGACAGTAACAACCTTCCCTTTCAGAAGATATTTTAATTTTTTGTGCAAAATGGAGGTAACAGTGCTTGCCCCATAGATCCAGCAGTGTCTTAAAAGACAAGAATAAGCTGGTCAGATGTCCATTACATAGAAGGTGGATTCAAAGATATGTGACCCCACTTTGATAGGAAGATCCACTTCTCCATGCACCATTCTTTTGGACCCAACAAAGGCTCGAACTATGATGTCACTGGGTTTCAGCATAACCCCTTCACAATCCAGTCTGTCAAGAGTGCCCTTTGTCAGAACATTTAGAGAAGAACCAGTATCAACTAACACATGGGCCAACGTAGTGCCCTTGCATTTAATGGAGACATATAAAGCCTTATTGTGATTTCTTCCTTCCGGAGTCAGACTAGCATCAGAGAAACCTAATCCATTGTCAGTCGTTAAGCTAGCAGTATAACTTCCAAATTGATTGGCAGAAATCTCTTGTGGTACAGGAGCAGTCTTCAAAAAATTCATTAAAGCTTGTGCATGAGCTTCGGAACACAGTAGTAGGGATAACATAGAGATCTTGGATGGGGTCTGCCCCAGCTGTTCAACAATTTTGTAATCGCTTTACGAATGATCTTCAAAACCTCTTCCATTTCTTGTCCAGAGGTATCCTTGACTATAGCTTATTTTGGTGCCTCCGTCTGGGCAGGCTCTATCATTGGCTCTTTACCTCGAGCTTCGGCAGTTGTCTTGGTAATTGTGACTTAAACAGGTGGAGAGATTTATGGGGAGAAAATCCTCCCGCTTCTAGTAATTTTGTTGGTCCTCGCAATATTGTCAATATTGGGATTAACCTCTTCATCATCTTCGTCAGACAACTCTTGTTTAATGCCATGGTAATAGACGTCAGACCCATAATTCCATGGAATAGCCTTCTTCGAGGAATATGGGATGGGCCCAGGTTTTGTAATGATTAAGGGAGCAGCTTTTGGATTGGCAGTAATCCTTATAGGACCCTTGGAAGTGATCTTGAAAGGAGTACCAGATATGACAGGAAAATCTCAGCACAAATTCTCAGCATACAGAACTTTATCAATCAAAATTATATGTCCATCCATCAGGCGTTGAATTCCTTCCTTAAGTAACCCGCAACCATTGGGATGAACTGCACAGCAATAACATTCTTTAACACAACCCAAAAATAAACCGGCTTGTAGAAAATTCTTCTTGACTGTTGAGAGAGGAGTAACCACATCACTTATAGAAGTAACATATATAACATCTTCAATAGCACTTATTCCTTTATCATGCTTAGGCATAGGTGCATTAATCACGTTTGGAGTCTCTGGAGGGTCGAACTCAATTTCCTTGTTATCAATCATGTCTTGAATTTTGTTTTTTAGGGCCTGGCAGTAGTTGGTGTCGTGCCCAGAACTGTTCGAATGATAGGCACACCTCGCATTTGGATTGTAATTTGGAGAAGATGTGTTGGGATTAGGAGGAGGATCCCAGAGTGTTATGAGGTCAGCCTTTAACAAATGTTGCAATGCTTGAGCCAATGGCATATTGATCCTAGCGAACTTCCTCCTCGGAGCGTCTAACCTATGCTAGTTGCCCTGTTGTTGTTGATGAACAGGAGTCGAATTAGAGATTAACACCGCCCCCACAGACTGATGATGATCATTTTTACTACGACCCTTATGGCCATAGACAACATTAGTTTCTCTTTTACCAACAAAGGGCTTCTTCACAGCATTAGAAGATGTATCCATTAGAATCTTCCCACTCTTGATACCACTTTCAACTCGTTCGCCAGTCAAAATTAGCTCAGTAAAGCAATATGAAAAACTCCCAATCAGCAAATTAAATAATGGATCTGTCAGAGTGCCCATGAATATATCCACCAATTCCCAGTCAGTCTAAGGAGGTTGCACCCTTCCATCTAGATCTCTCCATTTTTGTGCATACTCCTTGAACCCTTCATTTGAGCCCATGGACATGTTTTACAATTGTATACGAGTCGGTGCCAGGTCAGCATTATATTGATACTACTTGTAGAAATCAGCAGCCAGGTTTTCCCATGTGTGAATGTTGGTTCCTTCCAACTGATAGAACCATTCAAGTTGAGTATTGGACAAACTTTCTTGAAAGAAATGGACCCATAATTTCCTTTTGGCAGTATGAGGTTGGATTTTTCGAACATACGACCTCATATGAAGTTTGGGACAAGAGACCCCATCATATTTAGAAAAGATGGGAACCTTGAATTTGTGAGGGATGACCACCCCTGGGATCAGACCTAACTCTCCAAAATCCAATCCAGACACTTTCTGGATTTCCACAGCTTTGAGTTGGTCTTCCAACTGCTTGTATTTGTCATCTGCAGGAGGATATTATTCGTCGGAGTAGTCTTCATCCTTAAAAACCTAATTATTTCTATCTTCACCCGTCACACTTCTGCTATCCTCCTCTTGGTTGTCGTCTTCCTCAGAGGAAACATCATTCACTTGAACTAGTTGAGCAGGACCTTTGAATTTTCTCCCCATGTTGAGGATAACAGCCCACTTCTTAGTCTTCTTTTTCTTGGTGAAGAGTGCCATCATCTCTTATTTCCCTTTGGCCAGATTCAAAAGAGTCTCTTTAAATTTTGCATGTTGAGTTTGAAGATCCTTGACAGTTTGTTCGAGGGCCATCTTATACTGAAATAAACAGTAAATAGATGAGGAAACCCATATTGGAAAACATGTTTATGAAATGATGCATGATATGTGGATGAAATGTTTTCAAGGACCTTAGGTGATTTAAATTTTCTAACCAAAAGGAAACAGAAACAAATATTTTTATTAGTAAGTTCAAAATTACAATTTCTTCTTAGGCTTACAATGAAAAGCAAAAGGGTCTCAAAGAGACAAAAATAAGAACTTCTAAAACCTAAGACTCAAGTCTCCCATGGACGCTTCCTATTTGTGTCGATGTATGCATTAAGGCTTTGCTCCTCGTGAAGTTGTTTTGTGAGCTCCAACACTTTCTTCTCACTTGCATAGAGCTGAGTTTCAAAGGTGTCCCATTATTCCTTGAGTTGAATCCAAGACTTTTGCAATTCTTCAAGGTCAGTAGGTATGTCCGGATGGAGGATGATGCGAGAAACGTCTCCTTCGATATCAGGCTCTAAGATCACTGGTAGAACAGCTAGATATGGCATCATAAGGTTTTAAGCGTGATCTCATACCCATTTGAGATAGGGCTCCAAAGGGATAGAATTATGTTGTTCTAAAGTTTTGCTATTAACCTTGTTTACCATGCCCCAAGCACGTATAAACCTTTAATGATAACCTTGGAGATCATTTTCGTATTCGAACATAATACCCTGGATAAGTGTGTCATAAGCACCATATCTTCGAGAATAACCAAATTGTCATAGATCCAGATAAGGGTTATAAGTAATACCTCCCTTAATGCCAAGGATTGGAACATTAGGGAATTCCCCACAGTGGTTAATGATAGTAACATCCTTCAGAGATCGGGAACACCAATAGATATTTGATCGAGAAAGCGATATCATCCTTTGAGACCACCTCAAACCTTGTTCATTCTTCA
The DNA here is from genome assembly GCA_948472305.1 of Vicia faba. NCBI lineage: Eukaryota > Viridiplantae > Streptophyta > Magnoliopsida > Fabales > Fabaceae > Vicia > Vicia faba. Next base: position 341,252,128 of record OX451740.1, read on the forward strand.
TTACTGATCGGGGAAGGTGCGAAATAAACCACCTGGATAGCAGAGGCATGCAACGCACAAGAGTCCATCGCTTCCTCACAATTTGAGTGTGAAAAGAATGCAGAATATCTCCAAGCAAAGTAGGCACAGGGTTACGAGTGAGAAATATTTTGATGGTATTCACATCTATAAGTTGGTTCGAATTATGGAATAACACCAAACCATATATAAATAAAGCCATGATTTCCTAGAAATCTTGAAAATTCATAGCATCCAGAAACAGCCAAGCTTTCTCTAACAGAAATTTATCTAGAAAACCCTTGACTCCACTCCTTGTTTCCCAATTTGATACAATGTCGAACCATTTCAGATGTAAAGCTGTTGCATTTCTTCAGGTTGTAGATATTTCACTAAACCAGTGAAAGGTATTTAATTTATAATAGGTACTCCTAGTAAATGAGAAAACTCCTCCATTATGGATACCAACTAGAAATCAGGAAATGTGAAACAGTGATGTGTAGGGTCAAAAAATTGAAATAGAACATTCATCATATCTTTTTCAAAACCCGAGGTAACCAAGCTGTGTAGTCGACCATTCCTTTTAATGAATGGAGAACTTTCGAGAACCCTTGAGACTAACTCCTTAAGTTGATAAGGTATCCTCATAAAACTGATCTAAATAGTGTTTCTGTGAGCGGAAGTCATAACCTACAAAACAGAACAAGGATAAATCCCTGGGTCCTTGAAATGGTTAGTGAAAATGACATGTGGTATGATGTCATGATGTCATGTTCAAACAATTCACACACAAAGAAAACACACAAGGCCTTAGGTTTAAGGTTGCATGGAGTTTATAGGTAAGTACCCTCTTGAAGTTTTAGTTGGCTCAACCTGTCCTAAAAGAAGTAATCGGGCTCTAAGATCCTCAATATCAGTGATCTTTCTCTCAGGCATTGTTTCAGCACAAGCATCTAAATTGCGACCAAAATATCCTGAGAGTCCAATCTCAATGAGTGTAGTATCGAGTATCAACCAACTTTAATCTGCATTGAAGCCAGCCATCTCACTACTTTATAATGGCTAAGCTGTGTTAACTAAGTTTCTAAGGTTAGTTAGTGCTTATGACACCACGCGACAGTCCAACATTCTCCTTGACTGGCTTAACGGACATCGGCACCAACCAATGTGTCGGAATAACGTAGCCATCATTTCAACCATATCGGTTTATGCTGTACAGCTTTCATGATCTATTGCTACTTACCTAAACTGCCCCCTAGATCCAGGTATAGGATCTATACAAGAGATAAAACCAAGCAACCCTTTAAAAGTAAAGCAGGCAAGTCAAACAATAAAAGCATTTAAATGTGAAGTATCTCTAAGGTAACACCACTTTTAATATGTCCTCAGTAGAGTTGCCAATTCTGTAATACGGTGGGAGAACTGATTTTAGGGTTTTGTGTTTAATCGCAAATGTAGCGGATAGCAAGAGTCGCCATCGACTTTTCTTTTATCTAATAAAGGAAAGCGTGAAAAGAATAACAAAGACCTTTGAGAATTTTATGAGTAAGAGGGGTAGGTTATGAAAAGGGAAGGTGTTATCACCCTTTTCATCCGTATTTATCTACGGGCTCTTAATTGCTAGCTCACTTTGAAATGCTTTGTGTTCGTGTATGTTTGAAAATATTTTGAAAACGCCTAAGTGCGGCAATTTTGTAATGATTCTCGTATCGTTGAGAATGTATACAAAATGTTTGTTTTGAAAATATATTTGAAAGAAAGTGTCGTGTGTAGAAATGTTTTGAAGGTGCCAATGTAAGGCAGTCTACTTTATAATAACCCTTGTATTAGTCCTCAAGAGTGTTTATAAAGCGCTTTGAAAGTAGTTGTTTTAAAAGTGTAAAGTGTGAAAACTGTTTTAGCTTGTGAGCAAGCGATTACGAGCTATCTACCTACTCAAAAAGTCTTTGTTCTTTTCCTCCTCCTTGTGATAGTGCTATCCTATCATTAGTTAGTAGGAAGCTCCGTCATTGGACACGAGGGACAGACACAGGTCATCGTACAGTCCTAGAAGGCAACTTGTGAAATGCTATAGCAATTACCGTAAGGGACTAATATCGTTTACCGAGGGCAACATCAAAGGGTCATCCAGGGATTACGATCTTTTAACCTGGGGTCTTTACTAAAGCATCCCAAGTTCGATGGACATGACTGTTTAAATACGAGGCAACAAGTGAGGTTACCCTAGAGGTGCGCGTGTGCGAAGTGTTTTGATTTCAAGTATTTATCTATGAGATTAGGTTTTCTAATTATTGATTTTAATCTTGCCATACAAACCCTAATTATTAACAGTAATAAGGAAAGCAGTCAATTGCGGAAATTAAATATTCTATGCTATTACAAGGCCTCGGGAATGGGGGTACAAATTTATGAATGGGGATAAAAAAAGAAGTAAACCCTAATTTATTTATTACAAGCTTTGAGCAATTACATAATTGGGAAATAAAGTATGCGAAGATTTGTAAAATAAATAAAACAGAAAGGAAATTGTTGTGGTTTTATTATGGAAAAAAGTTTGATGATTAACCTAATTATTTGATTAATTTTCATTAACAAAAGTTTAGTAAAAACCTAAAGAAACTGAATTTAATTTAATAATAAATGAAAAAAAGGTTAATTAATTTTATTAATTAAAAAGAAAGCTAATTTAGTTGACTTAATTAAAAAAGAAGTCTAAATTAATTTTAATTTTAAAAAAGAAACTAATTGTTAGAAAATAATTTTGATGTTCTATGAAGTATAAAACCTAATTCAAATTAAATAAAATCAAGGTGATTTAATTAAATTAATTTTTATTTATCAAAAATAAAATTAATTAATTAAAAACCTAAATCTATTTTTATTTTTATGATTTTATGACTTTTTCTGATTAAATAAAAAAATGATTTAGAAAAAGAAAAAAATTAGTTAAAAAAAGAAAATATAAATGGGCCTGCAGTATAAGTGAAATGGGGGTGAGAAGAAGCAAAAATGTTAGGCCTAGAACAGAGGAGCCTAGGAACCTGTGTGAGATCTAGTGGGATAACTTTCAGAAGGTGCATCATAGGGCACGTGTTTGGTGCGTTGGATCTGATTGTATGATCATCTGATGGTGTTGATGAGAAGATGCATGGTGCGCACATTGAATTGTGTAGCATGGAATCTGCAAGAGAAATGTTAGAAAACAAAATTCCAGAGGCAGGGATCGAACCCCTGCCCTAGCATATTAATTCCTTACACACACACACGCTTGCCGCTGGGGTGGCTGTTTCATCCGGTTATGAAACAGCCACCAATAAATATATTATAAACTTGTTTTTTTCAAATTTTTATTTCACGCCATCCTTCTTCTTCTTCTTCCCTATAACGACAACAACAAGTTCCATTTTTTGATATTGTAAAACTCTCATTTCTCAACCATTTTAAAAACTTCCAAACCAAACTTGCTTGAAATTTGAACACGAATTCAACGATGCTACTTATTTTTACTAACACTCAAAGATTATCAAGAATTTTGCTCAGTACCAAAAACGAACCCTAACTGGTCAGAACTAAAATTCTCAACATGCAAGCAATATGAATGAAAACTAAGGAGATGGTTAGCTTTAGAAGCATGATATTTACATTTTTGCTTTAGAATGTATTTACAAATGATGCTTAAATCAAGATATCAAAGTTTGGAAAATTTGCCTCTTGAAGTGAAATCTCAGAACGTGTATGGGTGCTTCCAGGTGCAAATAAATGATGCCAAAATCTTCCTTGGTATAATGGTAGAAATGTTTAAGACTAAGCCATTGGATTGGCTAGACTTATACAGATTAAAATAAAAATTGTCACTGCGCTTTATTGTTTTCAAAGGAATGGGAAAAGAGTGAGTAACCCAAAAAGAGGGGGAAAGATTCAAGGTAAGGGGGTTGGTTATGCAAAGGGAAGGTATTAGCACCCTAAACATCTCCGGTACTCCACAGAAACCTCTTTGTAAAATCTGTATATTCTGGCAATAAAATGTTGTATAAAAATGGATGGTGGAGGTGAGAAAAGAAGTATTTTTTTATGAATTTTGCACCCGCCGTGGTTGCGAACCTTTAGTGCTTACGTACCACCTTTCATGCAATAAGGGATCAGGGTACACCTAGTTCCTCTTTAAAAATTAAAAAAAAACATAAATACGTTAATTGATTTTATAAGATAAGACATCATCGTCATTGTCCGTGTGGAAAAAACATACTTACTAGACACAATCATGAGAAAGGAGAATTTGCATCATCTCAAAGTGGAGGATATGACTTGGATTTTGAAATCAACAATGCCTCACTCAACACCCAAGTGGAAAATATCTCTCTTCACTACATATTGTAGAAGTATAGTTGTTTGCATCACTACAAGGATTGACAAAAGTCTAATATTTTGATAAAGGTTTTAAACTAAAAAGCCAAAGTGGCAAAATTGTTTGAAATGAGATTGATTGACTTTTAGTCTTCTCACAAAAATGTCAAGGTATTATTAAGTTGATTGAGGTTTATTTATGAAAAGGTTTTGAAAATGCATGGACCTAAGTCCAAGTTTATTATTAAAGTGGTTCAAGTTCAAAAGAACCAAGAAGATTTTTCAAAAGGAGAGAGAAGATTTTTGAAATTAAAGAAGATGGGAGGTGGAGAAGAGACTACCCTAAAGCATAAGGTAAAAGTTAGGTATAAGAACCATCAAACCAACAAGAAGCCAATACTTGGCATTATGAGCCAAGATAGAATTCTCATTCTTTGGATTTAAACCAAGCAAGCAACGATATTAAACCTCTTGAGAGAACCAAACTTCAAGTGTATTAAGTCTTCACAAAAATTGGGCAGAGTAACGGTTGTATACGGGTGAATTCCAGATTACAAACAAAGTATGTAATCACAATAACCTGCACACAAAACAAACAAACAACCCAATATCTTAAGGTAAACCTTAAGAACTCCAGAAAGAATATCCATCAAGGTTACAAGGTCTCCAACATAGGCCAAGGCTTCTATTCCTAAGTCCAAGAAGTTCAATACTCCATAATGCCAAGGATAGTAACCAAATAGTCCAAGTAACATTAAAGGTTTTTATGGCTCATGTTGATTATTAGGTGTCTTAGAAGAGAAAATAAAAGCTCAAGTGAGCAAAATAAAATGACATGAAATGTAATGCTTAAAGTAAATAGTACACAAAGCATAAAATATAAAAGCATAAAGTAAAAACAATTTAATAATTAGTGGTTAGTTGGATGACCATATTGAAACTTGCATTTGGAACTCATTAGAGGATTGGTAGAACCAAAGCCTCCACACAACAAGTTGTATTTGCTTTTTGTCAAGTATATCATCCATTTGGAATCCTCAAAAAGTACCATTTAATGATCAACGATGTTTAAGTGATCTGTGTTGACCAAAAGTGTTGTAGATCCATTAGAGGATTGGTAGAACCAAAGCCTCCACACAATGAATCTCAAGGTTATTGGATCAAAGAGATCAAATTAACATACTTGGGCTTGCAAACATAGGTTTGGGCTACAGATGATCATTTATTCGAATCAGGACAAAATTTAGCGCTATGTTAAGCAATCATAAGTGGACTTATGTAGAAGTCGCACCTATTTTGAGGCCGGTCAATAGCAATCTATGCACCATTTATTTTGAGACATGATATAGAGATCATGCTCCAATAACACCAAGTGTAATAAGAAAGGGATAAGATGAAAAAGGGTGGGAAAGAACATACAAACCACATTTGAATAAAATTTTAATTAAACTATTATTAAAATTATTCATCCATTTTTATGGAGTTAAACTCAACACCATGGATCCAATAATGTTAACAAAGTTCATAATCAAAAATTCAACCCAAGATCAGCCTGAAAATAATCACAAAATAATATTGCATTTAGTATATACATTAAAAAAATGTTTTAAAATGTTTTTAAAATAGAAATAAAACAGAAAAATATCAACTATGTTCAAATTAATCAAGAAATAAAAAGTAAGACCATAGAAAAATCAAAAAATGAACTAAAGTAATTTTATAAAGTTTTTGGGAATTTTTTTAAGTCGGAAACTATTTTTAAAATTAAAAGAAATGAGTAAAATGAACCAAAAATAACAAAAAATACCAAAGTCAGAAATAAAAAATGAATGAGGTCATCAATATTTGTCACAATATCATTGGATCATTCCATAATTTTTTCAGAATTAAAAAATGCTTAAAAGTATTTTTAAACATTTAAAACAAATCAAATAAAGTGAAAATTTATAAAAATATCAAAACACAAAATAAAATTATGAAAAAATAAAAATCAAAAAGAGAAAAATCAAAAATATTTTTCATAATTTTTTCATATTTTTTTCACTAAAAATGAATTTTCTATGATTTTTTGAAATTTAAAACAATTATATATAAAAATCAGAAAAGGAAAATAAAGTCAAAAATATTTGGACCATTGGATGAGAGTCAAAACGCGTTAGTAATCAAATCCAAGGGATCTGGCGTGCTGTGCATATCATGATCATTAGTGAATAAAGCACTGAATCAAATGTAAATCAGAAATTCAAAAAATACAAATGGCGTTGTTTCATTGGTTGAAGGATGACACGTTGGTCATCTTCAACCTCCATCCAGTCCCAAAACCAGGTTGCTTAATCTGTAAAATTAGAGCACGAGACCTATGACATTCGCTTTGTCTCTTCAAGACGAAGACAGTCACACCTTCGCGATAAATTTATATAAATCGTAGCTCAGGCAATTTGGAAGGAATGTTTTGAAAAGAGATTTGAAATTTCATGGTCAAAACAAGTTTCCAGATAAAAGTAAGTGTTGCGACTAGAACCATGGCAATGAGAGAATCACAATGATATCAAAGTTTTAAAGAATTGATGGAGAAATCTACCTATTGCAGTTGAGTTGCGGAGCTCTGAAACTGGACTTCTATGGAGCAATATAGGGCACGATTCTTGAAGGTAATTATATGGTTAGTTTCAGGGAAGATTAAGGGAGGTAAATTGATTGAAAAATTGGATTGAAAAAGGCTTGAACATAGATTTTGAAGTTGTAGAAATTTGAGTTACGAAATAAGTTTGGCAGGGTGATTCTGGCTATCCAAGCTTGAGAAAATGAATGAGGGATGACCCTCTATTTATAGGGAATCAAATGGAATGTCCAAGCGTGTGAAATGATGAAGTTTGGAGGGAAATTGTGTGAAGTTTCAAACAAGAAAAGTGTGACTTCTAATTTGATTAAAACTCATTGAAAACGCACGTTTTGTTGTGCTAATCACTCCTCAAAGTTCACTAAACATGTTTAGAGGAAAAAACGCGCAGAAACAAAGTGTTTAGAAGCTAAACCAATGATTTCAAATTCTGACTTTTGAAGAAACTTCAGTTTCAAGTTACCAAGTTCAAATCAATGGCATTCTCAGCTCAAGGGGTCTTAGGGCATGATTCTTGATGCTTTAGAAAGATGATTTTATAAGCTTTGCAATGGAAAAATAATGAAATAAAATGGATGCTTGAGCTAAAAGTTGCAATGAGTCAAAGTTGGAGAAAAATGGTTGACTTTCCATACTTAGAAATATTTCAATATTTCTTCAAAAGTGACCTATAATATTTTGCATCCAAACATGGCCTTCCACTTAGAATTTGCTCTTAAGAAAAAATGATGGCATGAAATAGACTTCTTAAATGAAAATTTGAAACTTGAACCATTCAAAATCTCCAAAATTGAGGGAGTTATGAATTGTTGAAGTTGGCAAAAAATCATGAAATGACCTATAATCTTTTGTATCCTTAGGGAATCTTCCATCCATATTCTTACTTTTCATATAAAAGAAGGGATAAATTGCACATCCTCAAGATAATTATGGAAAAAGAATGATCCCAAGGTGATAAAAATTGACCAAGTTATGATCATTTAAAGTCACACATGGGAAATTGGGGGTTCATCTGGAGGACTTGTAATCTTTCTTCATCATCAAGTTTCTTCCCCGTGAAAAATCCTTGAAACTTTTAAAGTGATTTGTTAATAAACCTTTGAAGAGAAGGATGTCTTTGGAATCACTCAAAAACACCAAAATGTGAGCAAGATATACTTCTTTGAAGTTTAAAACCCTAGCTCCTAGATCAAGAAAATGCTTTGAGGAACCTTGACAATTTTGAACCACCTTCTTGTACCGAAACTCTTGCTTTGTAAATAGAAGTTATTTAGGATGAAAATGAGAATTCATAGCCACCAAAAACACTTCCATATCTTGATAATTTAGAGAAATATGCACTTGTGACCAATGGGAACAAGGCCTTGTCCAACCATGACAACTTCTTCCATCAACCCCTTGCACTTTTGAATTAATCTTGATATCTTGGAAATGCAGTGAACTAAAATAACCTTGCCATGCCATCCCTTCCAAAACAACTTCAATGGTGAGGTTTGGACTTCTCAAACTTTATTGACTCGGGCATGGAAATAAACCCATGAACTCATGGATCAACTTGCTAAATCTCATTGCCTTTACCTACATTATTAACAAGTAAGACAAACCAACATTGCATTTTATTAATTAAAAGGAAATTCATACCAAAACATGTATTATCACAAAAGAAAAACAATTCAATGTGCTTGGTTATTCCTCAAAGAGAAAAGCTAGAGATAGGGAGGAGAACCAAAAGCCCTAATATGATCTTGTTGTGATTGAATAAACATGGTATGATGAAGGGATCTTAGGGGCAAAAATTGGGGTACAATAGCTGCCCTTATTTAAGTTTCTTCTATCCAGAGATAAGAAGGTTAAAAATCTTCGTGTCGACACGATCGAAGATACCTAAATATAAAAACAAACCCTATTTTTGGCCCTAAGATGTCATGCAATGCTTATGAGCATGAATGCGCATGAACAAAATCAAAGAGACGCAAAACACCGTTGGGGATGTAAATAAGGAAATAAAGAAACAAAAGAGAAACCTGAACAGGAAAATAATTCATTGGCGGATCAAAAGACCTGACTTATAGAGGATGATAAAAAGTCAAAGGATACACCAACTTTTACTGAAAGCGGAACTACCAACATTTACTAAAGGTAAAAAGGGGAAAGAAATAACAACATCAATGTTTGCTAATGGTGAGCTACCAACGTTCACTGGAGGTAGAGAGAAAGAATCATCGATGTTCACTGACGATGAACTACCAACATTCACTAAAGGTAGAGAGAAAATATATCATAACATCGTCGTTCACTGACGATGAACTACCAGCGTTCACCGAGGGTAGCAAAAAGATAACAATCACCAACTTTCACTGATGGTGATCTACCAATTTTCACTGAAGGTAGAAAGAGAATATATCATAGAATCGCCATTCACTAACGATGAATTACCAACGTTCACTGAAGGTATCAAAAAGATAACAAGCACCAATTTCACTGAAGGTGACCTACCAACTTTCACTGAAGGTAAAAAGATAATATATCATAGCATCGTCGTTCACTGATGATCAACTACCAACATTCACTGAAGGTAGCAAAAAGATAACAATCACCAACTTTCACTGATGGTGATCTACCAACTTTCACTGAAGGTAGAAAGAGAATATATCATAGCACCGCCATTCACTGACGATGAACTACTAACATTCACTGAAGGTAGCAAAAAGATAACAAGCACCAACTTTCAGTGAAGGTGACCTACCAACTTTCATTTAAGGTAGAAAGAGAATATACCATAGCATCGTCGTTCACTGACGATGAACTACCAACGTTCACTGAAGGTAGCAAAAAGATAACAATCACCAACTTTCACTGAAGGTGATCTACCAACTTTCATTGAAGGTAGAAAGAGGATATATATCATAGCATTGCCGTTCACTGATGATGAACTACCAATGTTCACAGAGGGTAGCAAAAAGATAATAACTTTTTTCCTAAAATTCGGGCGTTTCACCTAGAATGGGTCTCAACTTCTTCTTTAACCAAGGCACTCTGCCTGTAAAGGGTAATATATAAGTTGTCTCAAATAAATAGACTACCACTTACAAAGATTTCAAAATGAAATGTTTCTGCGATATCGAAAGACTTGCCATCCACTGGAGTAATTTGACAATGGACTGCAAACTATCCACTCATAGAGAATATAGCAAAAAAAGTTACGTCGACTTTTACAGGGAAGCACAAGTTGCTCAAATAAAGAGACCTGCTACTTGTTGTTATGGGAAGGATTGTAAATAAAAGATTTTCGGGAACGCAATATGACTTCCTTGGGAAAGAAATATAACTTCCTGGGGAAAGAAATATGACTTTCTGGGGAAATACCAATATATTTCTACTGAGGAGATAAAGTCTTCTCGTGCAAAATAAATGCACATTCTCAAACCAAGGCTTGAAGTCCGCGGATATCATAAGTAATAATATTGTCGAGGATCAAAGATTCAAACCAGAAATAAACTGGAATGAGACAGTTGTCCAAAATACATCCTTTGAGAAATAAACTCAAAAGGAAAACCCAAATCATCCAGTTGGGGAGCTGTGTAGGAAGCTAAAGCAAAAATCTTCCATGAGGGATAATTCAGTGGGGAAATTGAAAGAATATACGCTTCCTGCTTATGGCTGACACTCTATTGGGGAGAGGACAACACAACCCTGTAAAACAGGGCAATACGTCCACAAAATAATAACGAATGTGAATGAGCAATGATTTGCCAAATTTTAACTATGCATGATGTATGTATGAATGTATGAGTGCTATCATGCATATGGTGACAAAATAGACATATAACACTGGGAGTAACCAGGCAAAACTAACTCGGGCACAAATAACACTCGGCTAAATCACATCCAAGATGAACATTCCAAGAAAAAGTAAGCGCCAACTGAGGAAACAAAACCCTACTGCATGGATTAACTTCACTGTGGAGAAACGTAATTCGGAAGTAAACAAAACATTGCGACAAAACAGTACAGATACAGAGATATAACATCCTTCACCAGGGAATAGCACTCATACATCAACGGGGAAACAAATGTTTTCAAATGTAACGCTTTTACTGGGGATTGCAAAATCAATTTCAAGTAAAGCAGATGGACACCAAATCATCAAAACATTCACCGGGGAATTCAGGCCCATTTTGAAGGAGGAAAAACACACAAACTTCGCTAAGGCATATAATTCCGCATCATCGAGACATTAACTAGGGATTTCGTGTTGACTTCATTGGCGAGGTTAACACCACATTCTCAAAGGGAACACCAATATACGTTCTTCACTGGAGAAACCAGAGACGTGTTCTTCGAGAGTAATTATTGCACCAATTTCTCTGGGAAGAAAGAACTTCTATCAAATAAGTGAAACCTTCATTGGAGAAATCTTTGATTGAGTCTTCATATCATGCAAACTCAGTAAAGAAGGAAAAAAAACTGAACCAAGACTTGACTGGGGACACTGGAGTCACAAACCCCATACAGCGAGACATCCTGAGTGAACCTTCCTGGGGGAACAAAACTTCTCAAAACAACTGGAATTCGTCCATTCCTGGGATCACCACTTTTGTTTTTCTCTTGCATCACAAATTCTAAAGTAAAAGAAAATTGTAAACTCTTTTTGAAGATCAATTTTGTTATTTAATCTTTTCGCTTTGAAAATTATTATCAATAATAAATGGAGTTTTTGCAAGCTAAATAAAATAAGAAATACAAAGAATTGGGTAAAAGCTCAAATTTCATTAATAGAATGGTAGTCTGCGAATGGCGAGACTCCATGGATGATTACAAAGTTCGGAAAATGGTAATATATAATGGAAAAGATACATTGAGATACAATGACCACTATCCCCTCTAACAACTTTTGAAATCCTGAGCAGCAGCTTCTGTTGAAGTATGATGAGGATCCGAGAAGATTGTTGCTTCAATGATCAACTCTTGTCTGATGTAGTTACTTGCCAAGAAATTCCCTAACTTTTTCCTAAGCTTCCTGTTGTACCCCAAAATTTTCCCTCTCATTTTACTTAATACATCTCAATTGAGGTCCCCAAGTTGCTCAAGGAAGTCCAAGAGGTGACTAGACCAACTCTCTCCTAAGGCAGTATACCTCAAATTAGGGTTTCATTTTTCATCAAGATGAGAGGACCAAAAAGGTCTCTTATGCTCTCCATGGTCTTAATATGTTCTCAAGACCCTACATGTCAAGTTTCATGCCTTGCACAAGAAGTTTGCCCAGCCAACTGCTCAGATGCTTGAGAATCGACTGTAGTAGGTCAAAAGTCAACTGTGGCCCACATACAGTCAAACTTCAAGATTTTTGGTAAACATCAACATTTTGAAGTTATATTCATCATTATATAAAGGGTTGATCATGATTACTCAAGGGATGCTCCAAATTCATCAAAACCCAAAAGTTGCTAAATTAGGGTTTTGTAGGAAAAGTCAACCCAACTTTGACCAAGCATAACTTCTTCATACTTTATCAGAAATTTTCCATCCAAAGCTCATTTTGAAGAGAATGAAATTACCTACAACTCATATTCATCTCACAAGTTCAAAATATGCACTCACAAAAAGATATGAATTTTGACATTATAGGTCCTTTTGAAAAGTCAACAAAAACACCTTTTGGGTCAAAGCTTCATACATGAACATGGAAGACTCAATTGAGATGATACCAAAAGGGTTGCTTAGGGGACATACTAAGATTTATAAAAAGTCCAAGAATACCTCTCTAGGGTTAAAATTGGAGGAGTTATGCCTTGTCAAAGTTGACCTTTTTGCAAAATTGCCAAAAGTCAAATATGCTCAAAAACGCATTTTTTGCTAAATGGGCCTAACTTTTTATGCTTGAACCTCACTTATAATGTGGTCCACGACTCAAATAATCACGCACACATTATTTGCTTCATTTTTCAATTTATTTTGATTTTTTATTAATTAAAAAGTAAATTAAATCAAATAATTGATGAATAATAGCAAGGATATGATTTGATTTGGTTTTTGGACAAGTTGGCAATCAAAATATGCTGAATTATCATGATCAATTAGAATCAAGGCTGATTGGTACAAGAAAGGGAAGATTTAGCTCAAAATAGCAAGTTTACATAAGCTTGAAAATCAAATCAAATCTCTTATAATTGCAAAGATTCAGTCCAAATTTGTAATCCTAATTCATTCCTAGATATATAATGGACAATTCCAAATCATAAACATAGGGGTTAGCAATCGTGAAAGAGGCAAAGCAAATTCAGAAAATTCAAGGAAAAAAGTGTGACTCGGTTTCAAGCTTAGAGGCCAATTTAAGCCCTTCTAGCATTGCCAAACGATTCCTGGATCTTCCCAGAAGCTAACCCAATTGATTGCACGCCTCTACACGTCCAGAATCGCTCCCTATCACTCTCACGGTTTACAAAAAAATTCAAAATCGATTACTATATTCCTGGCATCTTTAGCATGTTTAAGTCATATATTTGTAATTCTCATCATGTTTGCAAGCTAACTGAATACTTTAATTGCGTTTTTGAAGCCTATACATGTCTTTGCCATTGTTAGGGTTTGTATGTGCAGTTTATGGGTTTTGTCCACAGGTTAAATTGGCCAGCAAAAGGGGTACCATGACGTTCACAAGATCAAAACGAGTTGATCTATATAATTAGATGCCATTTATCTTGCGTGTTGTGGATTTTTGAGTTTCACAGGTTTGTAGCTACAGACCTTTGGTTGTAGGTAAAAGTACCAGAGCCTAAAATGACGGTTGCAGGAAGAAGACGATGGTGTCACAGCGTGGTTGGTCCATTTTAATTTGGCGCGCGTTTTCTGGCCACTAACTTCTTTTCCAATATATTATATGTTTGTTATTATATTAACAATTAAGACATCCAACGTAGTTGGTCAGAGGAAGGAAGTCAGAAGCTCATGTCCTGGGTTCGATCCCAGGCATGAGCTTTTGGCATTTTCTCCATTATTTTCACCAGATCCAGCACACCTTACCTTCTGAGGATCATCACGCGCCCTCTGATATCATCCTCTAGATCCATCTCCAGCCATATCCAGCACACCTCACCTTCTGAGGATCATCACGCGCCCTCTGATCTCATCCTCTGGATCCATCTCCAGCCAGATCCAACGCCATCATAAACAGGTCCACCATGAGTACCTAGAAGATGGTCTCATTGGATCAGGCGCCAGACTCTGGGCCATCCTTCTGGGTTTCAGAAGTTCAACATACACCCCTAGTTTGCTTCATCACTCCAGGCCCAAATCTTTCTCTTTTTTTTTAAATTCTTTTTTATTGGTTATTTTTAATTATTTTCACAACAAAAATCATTTCTTTTAATCATAAAATCAAAAAATCACTAAAAAATTAGATTTTAGTTTTTTTTTCATAAAAATGTTTAATTGCAATTAATTAATTAGCTTAATTAGATTAATTCAAATTCTTTTTTTTATAATTAAATTTAATTAGAAAATTAGGTTAATTTAATTTCTTTTTTTTAATTAAAACAATTAGAAATTAGGGTTTAATTAATATGTAATTAAATTCTTTTTTCAAACAAAATGCACAAAAAATACTTTTTTTCTTCAATTAGATTTTTTTAAGTTATTAATTATCGTCCTTGCATCTAATTCACCGCGCGTTTAATTAATTCTTTTCATTATTTTTTGTAACTGTAAATGGTTTGTAATAGCTTTAAATTAGGGTTTTTATTTATCGCTTTGCCCCCGATTTTGGTTATGTAATTAATCCCCCTCCCCGAAGCCTTGCAATAGCTAGGTTTATTTTCTCGCACTTTAAATTCCTACAAATCTTTAATTGTCTAGATGCGTGGATAATAGGATTGTATGGAAAGATTGTTTGAAAATTAAAACGTTAGAAAACCCTAACGTACAAAGATTAAATAACTGAAACAAATCACTCGCACATGTTCACTCCTAGGGTTTACCTCACTCCGGTTGCCTTCGGTAAACAGTCATTAAGCATAGGAAATTTTAGTGGTCGCCCTCATGTCTAAAAGATCAAGTGTCCCATTCGAATTTTGCCTCGAAAATGTTGCCTCGAAAACGTTGCCTCGAAAAGATCTTAAGACTCTAGGGTTACTACTAAAGTTTTATAACTATTGCTTTAGTGATTGTATTCGTCCCTTTCGAACGTCCCTTACAAACTCCAACGACGGTGCTACCTACTCCTTAATAGTGGGATAGCGCTGTCTAAAGGAAATAGAACAGAAACGATCTTCTTTCGAGTAGGTAGATGCTAGTAGGTACTTTCTCAATAAAAAAACTTTTCACACAAACACCTTTCAAACAAATTTTCAAAACGAACTTCGTCACACCCTTGAGGACTGATACAAGGGTTATCACGAAGTAAAATATTTTCAAAGCAAGCACACACACAAGCAATTTTAAAAAGATGAGCAAGTACCTAAGAGCCCATGGAAAACCATGGATAGAAATGGTGCTAACACCTTCCCTTTCTATAATCTACCCCCCGTACTCAGAATATCTCAAAAAAAGGTTTTTTCTGTTCTTTTTCCTTTTTCATGATTGGATGAAAAAAAAGTCGGTGGCGACTCTTGCTTACCGCGACATTTTTCGAATACAAAATGCAAACCAGTATTAAACAGTCGGTTCTGCCACCATATCACAGAACTGGCGAATCTGCTGGGGACTAATATAATGTGCGGTAAACCTTAGGATCTAGGTCATATATAATTGCTTTCTCTTGATTGTCTTGCTTGCTTTATATTTATGGGAACTGTTTGGGTTATTAGATCCTACACCCGGATCTGGGGAACACCTTTTAGGTAAGTAGCAATAAACTGTGAGGGAACTATGTTGGGGTATACTGGCACGGTTGAAGCAGTAGCTACGTTGATGTGGCACTTTGGTGGGTACCGGTAACCCTTGAGTCAATCGGGGAGAGTACGGGGCCGCCGCGTGGTGTCGTGAAGCATCAATTGAACTTAGAACCTTTAATTTCCAAACTTGGCCATTAGAAAGTAGTGAGATATCCAACCTCGGTGTAGAGCTGAGAACTGGTTGATACTCGATGCTACATTCATTGAGATTAGAATTTCGGGATATTTCTGTCACAAGAAAAGATTGTGTGAGCTGAGACAATGCCGATAAAGGATGGTCAGTGATATTGAGATCCTCTAGAACCCGGTTACTTTTTAAGACAGGTTGAACCAACTAAACTTCAAGAGGGTACTACCTTAAAACCCATGCAAGCCTAAACCTAAGGCTATTTGTGTGACTTCTGTGCTTTCAACTTGAACTACTTGCACAATTTTATTATCTAACAACATGAGTTCCTTGCAGGTTTTGTTTACAGTCCTTATCCAATAACTTGGATTTCTTGCCGGGTTTACTTGCTTACATCACCTCGCACGTTTGCTTAAACATATAGCATACACATCATAACATCATGCCTTAACATTTCCTTAACCATTTCAAGGATCTCAAGGGTTTATGATGCAGGTTATGGTAAATCAGACGTCTAGCAAGGGGCAAGGGGATTTATTTTCCTCTAGCCAATGTCATCTAGAGATCAAAACACGATAACTTGAGTCAGTGGATATGACCCACTCGATATGGTGAGCTTGACTCTTGAAGAAGGACTCTCAACGACACGAAGTTTCTTCAATCAAGTTGCAATCAAATTATAACAGTTTTTTGTTTACCCCGCAAGATCCTTGAAAGCATTGCATACATATATCATACATATCATTGCATAATAGGTCTTCCAGTACAGGTCTCTCATGTTCTCGTTGTTTATTTCAGCAATGGCTCTCAAACAAGACAACAAAGATCTTCAAACTCAAGAAGCTCAGTTCAGGGAAATATTCCTAAACCTATCCAAGGGGCAGGAAGAGTTGAAAACACTCCTCGTTGGGGACTTGGTCAAGAAAAGTCTTGAAGACAATAAGGACGAACGGCTGGAACAAATGCAAGCTGAGGTAGATGCAATGAGAACCCAGATGCTGGGGCAGATGGCTCTTATCCAAGGCCTAGCCCAGGGACAAGAAGAGTTGAAAGCCATCATCAACTAACTTCATCAAGACGGATACAACAGTATGAAGCAAACAGTCGAGGTCGGGGACCAAGTCATTGATCAACCCCCAAGAAGACAAGAGTTTGGTTTGGTGAAGAGTGGACCTTTCCAAATTTCTACTACCTCACGGGTCCAACAACAACCTCTCCAAAAACAACGGGTTAATCAGAGTAAGCCGGATATACCCAAAAGGCAGTTTACCAAACTCAATGTGTCACTGTCTCAAGCTTTGCAACCCCTGTTGAGGATGAATCTAATTACATTGATATGACCTCATCTGAATCCCAAGATTTCTTCGCCTAACTACAATCCTGATGTAAGGTGTGCATATCACTCCAACAGTCTGGGGCATGATATTGATGATTGTTGGATGTTGAAATATAAAATTCAAAACTTGATTGATAAAGGAGCACTGGAGTTTACACAAGATGGTCAGGCTGAGTTCTTCTGCCATCCTTCAAAGGCACGTCATATGAAGTGACAAGATCAGACGAAGAGGCCTTTGTTCACCAGAATTTTGAATTTGTAATTTTCTTTTGATTTGTCCGAACATTTATTCATATCAAACCTTGTTATTTAATCAATGTATCGCGTATGTTTGTCTTGAATCAATTCATTCGTATTCACTATTTCAAAACTGCATTCTTACTTCCTTTTTGTGATATTCGACTCTTGATTAAAAGTTGTAAACCTTTAGAGGGAGGATGACGAAAATGATACCACAATCTCTATAGTATGCTTTTGAACAGACCCTGCTGACGATGTACAGGCGTTGTTTCAAATCCCAAACAGTGGAGTTATAAGGAAGATAATCCCTATTCAACCCCTTTGAGCCAAAGAAGTAGGAGTTTTTCTTTCACACAAATTAAAACCCTTAATCACAACCTGGGGCAGGGTAGTTTTCTCAGTTAATTCAGAGGCGCATTCAGTCACAATCTTCTGCTTCGTACACAATGAACAGCCTCGAAGACGTCCTTCTGAATTAGAAGATGGTGATGGTTCTGCATAATCATCTAAGAAGGCAGTCATTATCTCTAGAAATAAAAGCCCATTAAGTCAAAACCTATGAAGGAGACTTAAGAAAAAAACTAGGGCATCCCGTTGACTGTAATCACAAAAGAAATAGTTCAAACAAAATACAGGGATAGTAAAACCAAAAAAAAAGAGGTTACTACAAATCCTCGGAAAAAAAAAAGAGATTACAAAATGACTACCTTTTTTAAGTAAACTTTCAGTATCCGAACCATCACCGGAACATCAAGGACAATATTCCAGAACTCAACTGGGATTCTAAACATGCAATTAACTGAGCATAAGACTAAAGAACATCATAAAGAGCGGGTGGGTACAAATAAATTTTGAGCCTTTATCCTTTGTTTCTTGAACCGTGAACCAGGCCACGTTATAACCCTTAAAAGTCCTAGCTGAAGCATGGGTTAGTTTGAAAGCATACTGTTACAAAAGGTATCCTGACTCCTGTAGGACTTGCTATAAATCCTGAGTTGACATCACATTTTACAAAATTTGCTTGTTTTACTGAAAAATGCATTTTCAATAATTTCAAGACAGACATAAGCTTTGCATTCTTAAAATATTATTTGTTTGCATATGACTATTTGTTCAACAGCATAGAGATTCGCATAACGAATATCTAGTGAACAAAAAAAACCTTCTCAATGAAAAGGATCACCTCAAGTGGAAATACACTTCCAACCAAGGGGCACGGCATGACCATTGTCCATCATCTAGGGCAGTCAAGTCAAGATTCAAGGAATATCTCAAATATGCCAAATAGCCAGGGGCAGATTTCCATATGAATCACTTGGGACATTGAGCATGAATTCCAGCAACGAATCCTGTACAATCAAACAGACATCTTCTGATAGTGTGGCAGCATAACACTACCGACAGTGACAACTCCCTACACCCTGAGAGCGTGGACATAGTCAGAAAATACTGTGCATGAACAAAGACCCGCTAGGTTGACTGGCCTAGGCATAAATAAGGGCATCCCGGCGAACCAAAAGGGTTCGAGCAAAAATTAGGGATAAAAACAAAAATATTTGTACACCCGGCAAGTCGAAAACTTGAAAAGGCGGCTTGAGCAAAAGAGGGTATCCCGGTGGACTGAAAACCCGAAAGGGCGATCCAGGCAAAAGTTAGGGATTTGAAGCGCACGACTATGTCCCGTCATCTTGTCACTTTCCCATCAGTAGAAGACTTATCATTTCGATCGGCAGTTACCAAGCACCTCATAAGTTAGGATAACACTCAATCCACAAGGCCTCCACATGCACTTTCTCCAGCGGGTACAGGGGCAGAAAAATCTTGATACGAAGTCATTGTCATATCCTCAGCATGCGTCCCAGTAAAATCTACACTTCCCACAGAGTAGAGGCAACCAAAGTTTTGATCTCTACTTCCCCGAAGCAGAACATAACTATCCCCAGCAAAAGTTCACAATCGCGGGTTAGCCGGTAAAATTCATCCCCCAAACGGAGTTTATTTCTATAAATACAGAAGCTCAATCTCCAACAGAGCTTATCACTTCCAGCAACAGAATTTCATCCCTAGCTAAGTTTTTCCTCGAGATCGGCAGGTCTACCAACAGAGTACCTCTTCCCCCCAAAGTTTGGTCCCTGCAGAGCTTATTCTCAAGCATTTTCTTCCCGACAGAATATTCACAACTCTCCAGCAATAATCATGGATTTATTTTCCCAGAAGAGAACACACCCCGATAGCATTTCATGAACATACATCATGACATACGCATACATGACATACACAGCATAATCTCATTTATTTTGAGAACATCATCTCACCCTGCATTTCATGCATCGCATATAACTAACCCTGATATCCTTTCACGAAAAGACGAGTAGCTTCAACGAATCCAGCAGTTACACAGATCATATTTACATACTACTAATGGAAGCTTAGTTCTCGAAATCAAACAGGTCAACTAATCTACATTATCACGTCGAAGTAACCCTACTATCTAGGTTCCTTCTCACATCCCTACTATCCAGGCTTTCATATCGAAGTAACCCTACTATCCAGGTTCCTTCTCTTAGCCCTACTATCCAGGCTTTCATATCGAAGTAACCCTACTATCCAGATTCCTTCTCATAGCCCTACTATCCAGACTTTCATATCGAAGTAACCCTACTATCCAGGTTCCTTCTCACAGCCCTATTATCCAGGATTTCATATCGAAGTAACCCTACTATCCAGGTTCCTTCTCATAGACCTACTATCCAGGCTTTCATATCGAAGTAACCCTACTACCCAGGTTCCTTCTCACAGCCCTACTATCCAGGCTTTCATATCGAAGTAACCCTACTATCCAGGTTCCTTCTCATAGCCCTACTATCCAGGCTTTCATATCGAAGTAACCCTACTATCCAGGTTCCTTATCACAACCCTACTATCTAGGCTTTCATATCGAAGTAACCCTACTATCCAGGTTCCTTCTCACAACCCTACTATCCAGGCTTTCATATCAAAGTTACCCTACTATCTAGGTTCCTTCTCATAGCCCTACTATCCAGGCTTTCATATTGAAGTAACCCTACTATCCAGGTTCCTTCTCACAACCCTACTATCCAGACTTTCATATCAAAGTAACCCTACTATCCAGGTTCCTTCTCACAACTTTACTATCCAGGCTTTCATATCGAAGTAACCCTACTATCTAGGTTCCTTCTCACAACCCTACTATTCAGGCTTTCATATTGAAGTAACCCTACTATCCAGGTTCCTTCTTTCAGCCCTACTATCCAGGCTTTCATATCGAAGTAACCCTACTATCCAGGTTCCTTCTCATAGCCCTATTATCCAGGCTTTCATATTGAAGTAACCCTACTATCCAGGTTCCTTCTCATAGCCCAACTATTCAGGCTTTCATATCGAAGTAACCCTACTATCCAGGTTTCTTCTCATAGCCCTACTATCCAGGCTTTCATATCGAAGTAACCCTAATATCCAGGTTCCTTCTCATAGCCCTACTATTCATCCTTTCATATTGAAGTAACCCTACTATCCAGGTTCCTTCTTACAGCCCTACTATCCAGGCTTTCATATCAAAGTAACCCTACTATCCAGGTTCCTTCTCACAGCCCTACTATCCAGGCTTTCATATCGAAGTAACCCTACTATCTAGGTTCCTTCTCATAGCCCTACTATCCAGGTTCCTTCTAACAGCCCTACTATCCGGGCTTTCATATCGAAGTAACCCTACTATCTAGGTTCCTTATCACAGCCCTACTATCCAGGATTTCATATCGAAGTAACCCTAATATCCAGGTTCCTTCTCACAACCTTACTATCCAGGTTCCTCCTCTCTTATCTGCAAACAGCAGTCCACAACACTGTAAGACTGGGACCCGATCAAACCCGATTGGGTTCGCATTTCCCCAGTAAGTCGTGGTGCAGCCTGTACACTTCTGCTTCCTCAAGCCGGAGTTATTCCCCGGTAGAGTAACGGACAACTGAAGCTCCTAAAACTCTAGTTCTCCCAAGACGGGAAATCAACATCCCCTGGATGGCATCTTTAAGCTCATCTCTTGCAATTCTCCGTCGCATCCAGGATGGCATCTTTAAGCCCATCTCTGACAATCTTCCATCATCGACCTCTGAATGGAATCTGTAAACCCATTCCCGATATCACAAATAAAAATCAAGTGCCACTTCATGTGAATGCAAATTTCTGGGCACTCTAGTATTCAATCATCTTCCACCTTCAGATCACGAAAGGCAGAGCAACCAATCTACATCCTCAGGTTTAATAAGATTGAACAGGGGCAGCTGTTGTACCCCAAAATTTTCCCTCTCATTTTACTCAATACATGTCAATTGAGGTCCCCAAGTTGCTCAAGGAAGTCCAAGAGGTGACTAGACCAACTCTCTCTTAAGGCAGTATACCTCAAATTAGGGTTTCATTTTTCATCAAGATGAGAGGACCAAAAAGGTATCCTATGCTCTCCATGGTCTTAATATGTTCTCAAGACCCTACATGTCAAGTTTCATGCCTTGCACAAGAAGTTTTCCCAGCCAACTGCTCAGATGCTTGAGAATCGACTGTATTAGGTCAAAAGTCAACTGTGGCCCACATACAGTCAAACTTCAAGATTTTTGGTCATCATAAACATTTTGAAGTGATATACATCATTTTATCAAGGGTTGATCATGATTCCTCAAGGGATGCTCCAAATTCATCAAAACTCAAAAGTTGCTAAATTAGGATTTTGCAGGAAAAGTCAACCCAACTTTGACCAAGCATAACTTCTTCATACTTTATCAGAAATTTTCCATCCAAAGCTCATTTTGAAGAGAATGCAATTACCTACAACTCATCTTCATCTCACAAGTTCAAAATATGCACTCACAAAAGGATATGAATTTTTACATTATAGGTCCTTTTGAAAAGTGAACAAAAACACCTTTTGGGTCAAAACTTCATACATGAACATGGAATACTCAATTGTGATGATACCGAAAGGGTTGCTTAGGGGACTTCCTAAGCTTTATAAAAAGTCCAAGAACACCTCTCTAGGGTTAAAATTGGAGGAGTTATGCCTTGTCAAAGTTGACCTTTTTGCAAAATTGCCAAAAGTCAAATGTGCTGAAAAATGCATTTTTTGCTAAATGGGCCTAACGTTTTATGCTTGCACCTCACTTATAATGTGGTCCAAGAATCAAATATTCACCCACACATTATTTTCTTCATTTTTCAATTTATTTTGATTTTTTTATTAATTAAAAAGTGAATTGAATCAAATAATTGATGAATAATAGAAAGGATATGATTTGATTTGGTTTTTGGATAGGTTGGAAATCAAAATATGCTGAATTATCATGATCAATTAGAATCAAGGCTGATTGGTACAAGAAAGGGAAGATTTGGATCAAAATAGCAAGTTTACATAAGCTTGAAAATCAAATCAAATCTCTTATAATTGCAAAGATTCAGTCCAAATTCGTAACCCTAATTCATTCCTAGATATATAATGGACAATTCCAGATCATAAACATAGGGGTTAGCAATCGTGAAAGAGGCAAAGCAAATTCAGAAAATTCAAGGGAAAAAATGTGACTCGGTTTCAAGCTTGGAGGCCAATTCAAGCCCTTCTAGCATTGCCAAACGATTCCTGGATCTTCCCAGAAGCTAACCCAATCGATTGCACGCCTCTACACGTCCATAATCGCTCCCTATCACTCTCACGGTTTGCAAAAAATATCAATATTGATTACTGTATTCCTGGCGTTTTTAGCATGTTTAAGTCATATATTTTTAATCCTCATCATGTTTGCAAGCTAACTGAATACTTTAATTGCGTTTTTGAATCCTATACATGTCTTTGCCATTGTTAGGGTTTGTATGTCCACTTTAGGGGTTTTGTCCACGGGTTAAATTGGCCAGCAAAAGGGGTACCATGATGTTCACAAGATCAAAACGAGTTGATCTATATAATAGATGCCATTTATCTTGTGTGTTGTGGATTTTTGAGTTTCACAGGTTTGTAGCTACAAACCTTTGTTTGTAGGTAAAAGTACCAGAGCCTAAAACGACGGTTGCAGGAAGAAGACGATGCGTGTTACGGCGTGGTTGGTCCATTTGAATTTAGTGCGCGTTTTTTGACCATTAACTTGTTTTCCAATATATTATATGTTCGTTATTATATTAACAATTAAGACATCCAGCGCAGTTGGTCAGAGGAAGGAAGTCATAAGTTCATGTCATGGGTTTGATCCCAGGCATGAGCTTTTGGCATTTTCTCCATTATTTTCACCAGATCCAGCACACCTCACCTTTTGAGGATCATCACGCGCCCTCTGATCTCATCCTCTGGATCTATCTCCAGCCAGATCAAGCACACCTCACCTTCTGAGGATCATCACGCGCCCTTTGATCTCATCCTCTGGATCCATCTCTATCCAGATCTAGCATACCTCACCTTCTGAGGATCATCACGCGCCCTCTGATCTCATCCTCTGGATCCATCTCCAGCTAGATCCAATGCCAGCATACGCAGATCCACCATGAGTCCCCAGAAGATGGTCTCATTGGATCAGGCGCCAGACTCTGGGCCATCCTTTTGGGGTTCAGAAGTTTAACATACACCCCCTAGTTTGCTTCATCACTCCAGGCCCAAATCTTTCTCTTTTTTTTAATTCTTTTTTATTGGTTATTTTTAATTATTTTCACAACAAAAATCTTTTTTTTTAATCATAAAATCAGAAAATCACTAAAAAATTAGATTTTAATTATTTTTTTCATAAAAATATTTAATTGCAATTAATTAATTAGCTTAATTAGATTAATTCAAATTCTTTTTTATATAATTAAATTTAATTAGAAAATTAGGTTAATTTAATTTATTTTTTTTTTAATTCAAACAATTAGAAATTACGGTTTAATTAATGTGTAATTAAATTCTTTTCTCAAATAAAATGCACAAAAAATACTTTTTTTCTTCAATTAGATTTTTTAAGTTATTAATTATCGTCCTCGCATCTAATTCGCCGCACGTTTAATTAATTCTTTTCATTATTTTTTGTAACTGTAAATGGTTTGTAGTAGCTTTAAATTAGGGTTTTCATTTATCGCTTTGTCCCCGATTTTGGTTATGTAATTAATCCCCCTCCCTGAAGCCTTGTAATAGCTAGGTTTATTTTCTCGCACTTTAAATTCCTGCAAATCTTTAATTGTCTAGATGCATGGCTAATAGGATTGTATGGAAAGATTGTTTGAAAATTAAAATGTTAGAAAACCCTAATGTGCAAAGATTAAATAACTGAAACAAATCACTCGCACATGTTCACTCCTAGGGTTTACCTAACTCCGGTTGCCTTCGGTAAACAGTCATTAAGCATAGGAAATTTTAGTGCTCGTCCTCCTGTCTAAAAGATCAAGTGTCCCATTCGAATGTTACCTCAGAAACGTTGCTTCGAAAAGATCTTAAGACTCTAGGGTTACTACTAAAGTTTTCTAACTATTGCTTTAGTGATTGTATTTGTCCCTTTCGAACGTCCCTTACAAACTCCAACGATGGTGCTACCTACTCCTTAATAGTGGGATAGCGCTGTGTAAAGGAAATAGAACAGAAACGATCTTCTTTCGAGTAGGTAGATGCTAGTAGGTACTTGCTCAATAAAAAAACTTTTTACACAAACACCTTTTAAACAAATTTATAAAACGAACTTCGTCACACCCTTGAGGACTGATACAAGGGTTATCATGAAGTAAAATATTTTCAAAGCAAGCACACACACAAGCAATTTTAAAAATATGAGCAAGTACCTAAGAGCCCATGGAAAACCATGAATAAAAAGGGTGCTAACATCTTCCCTTTCTATAATCTACCCCCCGTACTCAGAATATCTCGAAAAAAGGTTTTTTCTGTTCTTTTCCTTTTCCATGATTGGATGAAATAAAAGTCGGTGGCGACTCTTGCTTACCGCGACATTTTGCGAATAAAAAATGCAAACCAGTATTAAACAGTCGGCTCTGCCACCGTATCACACTGCCCTTGCGGGTTTTCAACTTAGCGGGAAATTTATTTTGTTTATGTCTCTAATTTTTGCCTAGACCGCCCTTTCGGGTTTTTGGCCTACCGAGACGATCTTTTTTGCCTAAGCCAGCCTTTTGTACCCCAAAATTTTCCCTCTCATTTTACTCAAACATACTCCTAGAGATCCTCAATTTGCTCAAGTTTGCCCAAGAGTTGACCAGACAAACTCTCTCCTAAGGTAGTGTACTTCAAATTAGGGTTTCCATTTTCATCAAGATGGATGAACCACAAAGACCTAATATTTCTATACATGGTCCTAATATGTTATCAAGACCCTACATGTCAAGTTTCATGCCTTGTACAAGAAGTTTGCTCAGTCAACTGCTCAGATGCTTGAGAATCGACTATATTAGGTCAAAAGTCAACTATGACCCACATACAGTCAAACTTCAAGATTTTTGGTCAACATCAAAATTTTGAAGTGATATCCATCATTTTATCAAGGGTTGATCAGGATTACCCAAGGAATGCTCCAAATTCATCAAAACCCAAAAGTTGCTAAATTAGGGTTTCTCAGTAAAAGTCAACCAAACTTTGACCAAGCATAACTTCCACATGATTTTTCATAAATTTACCATCCAAATCTCATTTTGAAGAGGATTCAATTCCCTAAAACTTATCTTCATCCCCCAAGTTCAAAATATGCACCCACAAAAAGATACGAATTTCTACATTATGGGTCCTTTTGAAAAGTCAACAAAAACACCTTTTGGGTCAAAGCTTCTTACATGAACATGGAGGACTCAATTGAGACGAGACCAAAAAGGTTGCTTAGGGGACATCCTAATCTTTCTAAAAAGTCCAAGAACACCTCTCTAGGGTTAAAATTGGAGGAGATGTGCCTTGTCAAAGTTGACCTTTTTTGCAAAATTGCCAAAAGACAAATGTGCTCAAAAATGCATTTTTTGCTAAATGGGCCTAACTTTTTATGCTTGCACCTCACTTATAATATGGTCCACAACCCAAATATTCACCCACACATTATTTTCTTCATTTTTAAATTTATTTTGATATTTTATTAATTAAAAATTGAATTAAATCAAATAATTGGTGAATAATAGCAAAGATATGATTTGATTTGGTTTTTGGACAGGTTGGCAATCAAAATATGCTGAGTTATCAAGACCAAAATGAATCAAGCATAATTGGTACAAGAAAGGGATGGTTTGGCTCAAAATAGCAAGTTTACATGTAGCATGAAAATTAAATCAAATCTCTCATAATTGCAAAGATTCAATCCAAGTTTGTAACCCTAATCAGTTCTAAGATATATAGGGAACATATACAAGGCATGAGACAAGGTTTTGCAGGCGTAAAAAGGAAGAACAAAGCTTGAATTTTTCAAAGAAAAGTGCAGATCCAATCTTGCTCCATATGCCGTTTCAATCGTTTCTAAAGATCAAGTCATCTCCCTAGGTACTCACTGGACCTGTAGTAAGCATTTGCAAGGCCTGAAACATCCAGAAACGCATGCAATCACTCCCACAGTTTGCTTATTTTTTTCCAAATCGATTATTGAATTTCTTGCATCATTAGCATATTTAAGTGATATATTTGTGATCATGGATGTGTTTGCAACCTGACTGGATGATTTAATTGTGTTTTTGACGCACATACGTGCCTTTTCCATTATTAGGGTTTTCGTGTGCGTTTTAGGGGTTTGTCACACAGGTTAAATTGGGTCAAAAGAAGAACACCATGATGTTCACGAGATCAAGACGAATTGATCCACATAACTGGAAGTAATTTATCATGTGTCTTGTGCATTTTGGAAATTCACAGGGCTATAGCTACGAACACATGACTGTAGGTAAAAGGTTTGCAGCTAAGATGACGGAGAGAGGTAGAAGAATATTATGTGTCAGCCAGCCATTGGAGCATTTGAAAATTCGCGTGCATGGGATTCATTTATTTGTTTTCTTTATATTATATTCCGTTTGCATTATGCTAACAAATAAAATGCGTAGCGCAGCTGGCAACAAGGCGTTGGTGCTAAGCATAAGGACCTGGGTTCGATCCTAGGTCCCAGCGTTCTCTTTATTTTATTTTCTCTCAACAGATCCAGCATGTCTCCCACTCAGGCGCCTACCATACATCATTGCGTCCAGCCGCTTGATCAAGCATAGTATCAGATCTAACGCTCTAGCAGTGAGGGACCATGATGCACCCTTAAGTCAACGCTACAAGAAATCAAACGCTGACTGGGCTTGAAGAGCTATTGGGCCTTAAAATCCAGAAACACCCCCCCCCCCCCCATTTGCTAACAACATGCAAGCCCGATTTGTCTTTTCTGTTATTTTCTTTTTAATTTCTTTAATTAATTTCTTAAATTGTTTTAATTAATTAATACCAAAATTATTATTTTTTATAAAACTAAAAAATCACAAAATATAGAATTAAATATTATTTATTCAAATTAACATTTTTGAAAATAAATTAGGTTAATTAAGTTTATTTGATTATTTGTTTTAATTAAAATTAAATAGAAATTGGGTTTTAAATTTTGTAATTAAATTGTTTTTTTCTCAAATAAAAAACCACAAAAATACATAACATCTCTTTTACAAAATATTCTCTTGAACTATTTAATTTAGTTTAAATTAGGTTAATTTCAATTTCTTTTATAATTAAAAATAATTAGAATTAGGGTTCCAGTCGTACATAACCTAATTAAGTCTTTTCTTAAGAATTAGTTCAAATATTTTTTCAATTAGATTTTTAGGGTTTCAATTTCTCCTCGCATTTAATTTGTCGCGCGCATTTCAGTTTGTTTTATTATTATTGTAACTGTTTCGAGGATGTAATAGTAACTAGGGTTTTAAGCTTCCGCATTTTATTTTCCGTCAAGATAATTATGTAACTTTCAAAGCCTTGTAATAGCCAGGTTTATTTTTCGCACTTTAAATTCCTACAAATATTTAACTGTCTAGATGCATGCTAATAGGATTGTATGTGAAGATTACTTGAAATTAAAACGGTGGATCACCTAATGTGCAAAGATTAAATAACTGAAACAATTCATATGCACATATTCACTCCTAGGGTTTACCTCACTTCGGTTGCCTTCGGTAAACAGTCATTAAGCATAGGATATTTTAGTGGATGCCCTCCTGTCTAAAAGATTAAATTGTCCCATTCGAGTGTTGCCTCGGAAATGTTGCCTCAGAAATGTTGCCTCAGAAAGATCTTAAGACTCAAGGGTTACTACTAAAGTTTTCTAACTATTGCTTTAGTGATTATACTTGTCCCTTTTGAATGTCCCTTACAAACTCCAACAATGGGGCTACCTACTCCTTAATAGTAGGATAGCACTGTCTAAAGGAAACGAGAACAAACAATATTTTTTCGAGTAGGTAGAATCTTAAGTACTTGCTCAACCAAAAACTTTTCACAAACACCTTTCAAAACAAATTTTCAAAACAAACTTCGTCACATCCTTGAGGACTGATACAAGGGTTATCACGAAGTAAAACATTTTCAAAACAAGCACGCACAAGCAATTTGAAAAAATGAGCAAGTACCTAAGAGCCCATGGAAAACCATGGATAGAAAGGGTGTTAACACCTTCCCTTTCTATAATCTACCCCCCGTACTCAAAATATCTCGAAAAAAGGTTTTTTCTGTTCTTTTTCCTTTTTCATGATTGGATGAAATAAAATCGATGGCGACTCTTGCTTACCGCGACATTTTGCGAACAAAAAACACAAACCAGTAAAAACAGTCGGTTCTGCCACCGTATCACAGAATTGGAGACTCTGTTGGAGAAGAAATAAGTGGGGTATATCTTAGGATCTAGGTCATTAAATTGCTTCTCTTGATTGTCTTGATTGCTTTGATTTTGAGGGTTTGTTTGGGGTTACTATAGATCCTATACCCGGGTCTGGGGGGCACTCATTAGGTAAATAGAAATAGATCGTGGAGACTGTACGGTGTAGACCGATATGGTTTAAGCGATGGTTGTGTTGGTGTGGCACTTTGGTTGGTACCAGTATCCTTCGTGGGGAAACGAGGAGAATACGGGGCCGCCGCATGGTATCGTGAAGCACTAACGGACCTTAGAACCTTAGTTGAACAAACTTGGCCATTAGAAAGTAGTGAGATAGCCGGCCTCGGTGCAGAGCTGGGGATTGGTTGATACTCGATGCTACACTCATCGAGATCAGACTTTCGGGATATTTCAGCCGCAAGAAAAGATTGCTTGAGCTGAGACAATGCCCGATAAAGGATGGTCAGTGATATTGAGATCCCTTAGAACCCGGTTACTTTTAAGACATGTTTGAAACCAACTAAACTTCAAGAGGGTACTACCTTTAACCTTATGCAAGCCTTAAACCTAAGGGCTTTGTGTGATTTGACTGTGTTTGCTATACCTGGTTTTCTCATGACATCATGCATCATAACATAGCATCCATTCTTATTGCACTAACCATTTCAAAGATCGGTGGAATTTATCTTTGTTCTATGTTGTAGATCATGGCTTCTGTTCGTAGAAACACCATCTGAATCAGCTTTGTGAAGATACCTTCCCAACTCAAAGAGCTAGTATCAAGGGTTTCTGAAACTTCTGCGTTCACTAAGAGACATGGACGACTTCTAAACCTGGTTACTTCAAACTTTGATGAAAAGATGATGAGTGTACTCTTTCAGTTCTTTGATCCCAAGCACCACTGCTTCACCTTTCCAGACTATCAGTTGGTACCTACCTTGGAAGAATTCTCTCAGATGTTGGATATACCCATTCTTGAACAGTTGCCCTTCACAGGTCTAGAAGAAGTTCCTAAGCCATAAGTCATTGCCTCAGCTTTACATCTGAAACGGGCCGACGTGGTATCCAATTGGGAAACAAGAAGTGGAGTCAAGGGTTTTCTAGCTAAGTTTCTGATAGATAAGGCCCGACTGTTTTAGGATGATATGGATTTTCAGGCTTTTGAGGAGGTCTTGGCTCTTCTAATCTATGGGTTAGTCCTATTCCCTAATCTAGACTCATTTATAGATGTGAATGCTATCAACATCTTCCTCTCTCGCAATCCCGTGCCTACCTTGCTCAGAGATATTTTGCACACTCTCCATACTTGTACCACGAAGAGAAGAGGGATTCTTATGTGTTGCATGCCATTACTGTCGAGGTGGTTTATTTCTCACCTCCCTAAGTCCATACTGAAGAATGAAGAAGGTTTGGGTTGGTCGCAAAGGATAATGTCACTCGCTCATACAGATATTCTTTGGTGTTCTCGAGCTATGGAAAACTCTGCTATTATTGACCGCTACGGGGAGTACCCTAATGTCCCACTGCTTGGTATCAGAGGAGGTATAACCTACAATCCTTGTTTAGCTCTACGACAATTTGGTTACGCTTGAAGTGATGGTCCCAATGAGTTACTTATCGAGGGCATTGTATTCAACTAAGAGGATGACACTCACGAGTATCGCCGGAGGTTCATACGAGCTTGGGGCATGGTAAACAGATCTGGCTCCAAATCTTTGGGGCCAAAAACTTCCATTCCTATGGAACCTTACCTCCAATGGGTATGAACTCGTGCCTAGAAGCTTATGATGCCCTATGTGGACGTTTTACCAATGATTGTGTAACCTACTACTGAAGGGGGCATTCCTTATACAGTTCTCTATCCTTATATGCCCACTGATCTTGGGGAATTACAGAGGTCTTGGATTCAGTTGATGAAGGAGCGGGATACTTACAGGGATCAGTTCCATGCTCAGGAGAGGAAGGTTTTAGAGCTCACAAACCAACTGCGTGAAGAAAGAGGACTCAATGACTATCTCGGAACAAAGAGAAATCATCCATGGGAACTTTGATGTCTTTTATAGTTTTAGATTTGTTTTTTATTGTAACGCCTAAAAGGCATTTGAACTTCGAATTCAGCTAATAAAATCTTTGTTTATTTTGGTTTGCAAATTTAAATTTCCCAAAGTCTTTGAAATCATTGCATGCGCATCCCATTAACATACACATCATTACAGGTACCATTACAGGTTTCTCATCTTCTTCGCTGTTTATTTCAGCATGAAATGTCTTCCGAGCAAACCATCAAGGACCTTCAGGCACAGAACTCCCAGTTCCAACAAATGTTCATAAGTCTGGCAAAAGGGCAGGAGGATCTGAAAGCCCTCATCCTGAAGGAGAAGAAGAAAAAAGAAGGCAGACGGTATTCTGAATATGGGCAGAAGGTTTGGAGAGCGGTTGAAGCGACAAGTCGATCTGACCTCTTTATCTAAGGAATGGGAGAGTCGGGAAGAAGAGAAGGATCTCAGTCCTGCAGTTTCTGACAATGATACTGACTACAATGATGAGCAATATCCTCCTGCTGAGGATAGATACAAGCAATTGGAAGATCGTTTGAGTGCCATGGAAGTTCAGAGGATACCTGGATTGGATTTCGAAGAATTAGGATTAGTGTTGGGAGTGGTCATCCCGTAGAAGTTCAAAGCTCCAGTTTTTTCTAAGTATGATGAGGTGTCCTGCCCAAAACTCCATCTCCATTCTTATGTCAGAAAGATCCAGCCTCACACCACTGAAAGAAATTTGTGGGTTCATTTCTTTCAAGATAGTCTGTCAGGGACTCAGCTTGAATGGTTCTACCAGCTGGAGGGAGTAAATGTCCGAAATTGGGAAGATCTGGCTGCTGCTTTCTATTAGCAGTATCAATACAACGCCGACCTTGCTCCTACTCATACTCAACTCCAGAGTATGTCCATGGGTGCAAGTGAAGGCTTTAAAGACTATGCACAGAAATGGAGAGACTTGGCTGGGAGAGTTCAACCCCCATTGTCTGATAGGGAATTGGTTGATATGTTTCTGGGGACGCTATCTGGTCCATTTTTCAATCATTTGATCGGTACCTCATCAGTTGGTTTCACCGAGCTGATCCTAACGGGAGAAAGAGTAGAAGCTGGGATTCGGAGCGATAAGATACAGAAGGATGCCTCTTCGAGCTCAGTAAAGAAGCCTTTTGCTGGTAAGAAGGAAGCCAGTGCCATCTATAGCCCGAGGGGCCAAAACAGAGTTGAACATCGTCAGACAGTAAGTGTTGTGATGATACCTAGACATGCAGTTGCTCCATAATGCAATAATCAACAAAGGGTGGAAAGACCATAATGGCATTTTACCCGAATCAACATGACATTGGATGAAGTTCTACCTCATCTATTGAGATCAAACTTGGAAACCTTGAAAGAGGCTCCCAAGAATCCAAATACTACATCTCCCCGATATAATCCGAATGCCCAGTGTGCCTATCATTCTAAGAGTCTTGGCCACGATACAAATGACTGCTGGGCTCTGAGGAATAAAGTACAAGACTTGATTGAAGCCAAGGAAATAGAGTTTGATGCTCCAGAAAAGCCAAATGTCATAACTGCTCCCATGCCTAAACACGGTCGTGGAGTTAATGTTGTTGACACTGATTTGTTCATTACCTCTGTTGATTAAGTCTCTATTCCTCTCATGACTGTCAAGAAAAATTTGTTGTTGGCCAGTTTATTTCCGGGTTGTGGTGAAGGTTTCCACATGTGTTCGTTTCTACCTTCTGGTTGTCGTTTGCTGAAGTTAGGTGTTCAACGCCTGATAGATAGCAAAGAAATTTTGTTTGAGAAGACTTTGGTTCCCATTGTTCCATCTGAAGACATTGCCATTATAACCATTTCCACCAATCCTTCCAAGGTCTCCTCGAGAAGACCTGTTAGGATTACATCTGCTCCAAGAATTGCTCCACTGATAATCATTGTTCTTGGTCCTGTCCCGTATGTCTCGGAAAAAGTTGTCCCCTGGCATTATGGTGCCGATGTGTACTATCATGGCATCAAACAAGATGTGAAAGATGAAGAAGTTGATCCTGATATTGGTAACATTTTCGGAACCAGCAAAGTTACCCAAAGTGGAAGGGTCTTCTCTCCCGAGATTTCCCCTAAGACTGTCAACAAACCTATTGTCATTCCATCTTCCGTTCCTGCTAGTACATCAACTATTGTTCCTGTTCTTACTCCAGTTATTACCCCTGTTGGTGAACCATCAGATACCCGTGGCAAAGAAATTATGGGTGAGCCTGCCCGGACGGAGGCGCCTAAAAAAATCGTTGTGGAAGCCTCTAAGCAAGAAATGGAGGAAATACTGAAAATCATTAAGAAAAGCGACTATAATGTGGTGGAGCAGTTGGGGCAGACCCCATCGAAAATATCCATGTTATCCCTACTATTGTGCTACGAGGCCCATGCGAAGGATTTGATTGCATTCCTCAAAACTACGCATGTGCCGCAAGAGACTTCAGTTGATCAGTTCAAATATTGTGTGGCCAGCCTAACTGTTGATAATGGGCTGGGTTTTTCATATGCAGATTTGACACCAAAGGGAAGGAAGCGTAATGATGCTCTACATGTCTCGATTGAATGCAGGGGCACGACTATGGCTCATGTGTTGGTAGATACTAGGTCTTCGCTAAATGTTCTGCCGAAGAAGGCGTTGGACCGGTTGGATGGTGAGGGTTTGACTCTAAAGCCTAGTAACATTGTGGTAAGGGCTTTTGATGGATCAAAGAGAATGGTGCACGCGGAGGTGGACATCCCTGTCAAAGTGGGTTCTCAGACTTTTGGGTCCACTTTCTATGTGATGGATATCAGGCCGTCGTATTCTTGTTTGCTAGGTCGTCCTTGGATCCATGAGGTTGGGGCAGTTACTTCCACACTCCACCAAATGCTGAAGTATCTGGTGAAAGGAAAGATTGTCACAGTGCGGGGTGAAGAGGAGTACATGGTGAGCCACCTCAATTCCTTCCGGTACATAGAGATGGACGGGGAATTCATAGAAACTCCTTGCTAGAATTTTGAAGAGGTCCCTCAGATCTTGGCATCAACTGAAACTACTAGCAACAAACCTCCTTTGAAGATGTCTTCTCTCAAGGACGCCAGGGCTGTGGTTGAAGAAGGTGGGTGTACCAATTGGGGTCAGCTCCCTGATTTCACTCACAAAACTGACAAATTTGGTTTGGGCTTTACTACAGGGCTCAAAGGGTTATTCGATGCGCTCAGGCTGGAAGTCCTCCCCTACACATCAATAATCGGGGAATTAACGCCATTTAAGACAACGAGGAAGACTCAGACATGGACAGCTGGATCTACCCAACTACCAACGGTGGACCGAATAACCGGACGGTTAGGGACTTTATACCTGTTTCTTTTATTCCGCAATAATTGACTTACTTATTTTGAGATTTGTAATAAACAATTTAAAACTTTACGGCCTTGTGCCTTGCCCAAGGCACATTGGTTTTGTTTGTGAGGGCTATTATTTGTCATTTCATATATCATTAATAAAGCATTGGACGTTTCTTGCATACAAATTTTGCGCTCCCTGTTTTTCTTTTCTGTTTTCCACTTTATCTAAACAGCTATTCTCTTACACACACTTACGTATCATAATGCAGATCCATATCCACTATGGATCCCATTGATAACAGCTCTGCTATTTCCAGTTATGACTTCAAAAATCCGATCAACCAAGCCGAGGATGAAGGTGAGGATGATTATGAGGTGCCTGGAGAACTTGCTAGACTATTACAACAGGAAGAAAGGGCCATACAACCTCATGAAGATCCGGTTGAGACAGTGAATTTGGGTACTGAGGAAGACAGAAAAGAGGTTAAAATAGGTGCAAATTTGGAGCTTAGCGTCAAACAGAGGTTGATACAGATGTTGCACGACTATGTTGAGATCTTTGCCTGGTCCTATGAAGACATGCCTGGTTTGGACACTGATATTGTGGTACATCACCTACAGACTAAAGAAGATTGTCCTTTGATTAAACAGAAGGTCCGTCGTATGCACCCTAAAATGTCAGAGAAGATCAAGGCAGAGGTCATGAAACAGTTCAACGCTGGATTCTTAGCTGTCACTTCTTATCCGCAGTGGGTTGCTAACGTTGTTCTGGTACCTAAGAAGGACGGTAAGGTACGGATGTGTGTAGATTACAGAGATCCGAACAGGGCAAGCCCCAAGGATGACTTCCCACTTCCTCACATTGACGTTCTGGTCGAAAACACCGTGCAGCACAAAATATTCTCCATCATGGATGGCTTCTCTGGCTACAACCAGATCAAGATGGCTCCTGAAGACATGGTGTGATACGGTGGGAGAACTGACTGTGTTTTGCGTTCGTATTCTCACTTGTGCGGTTGAGCAAGAGTCGCCACCGACTTTTTATTTTATCCTAAAGGAAAGGTTAAAAAAGCACAGCAAAAACCTTTTGAGATATTTCGTGGGTTCGGGGGGTAGATTATGAAAAGGGAAGGTATTAGCACCCTTTTCATCCATGGTTATCCATGGGCTCTTAGTTACTTGTTTTTTTTTAGATCACTTGCCTTGATTTTTTTGATTGCTTGAAAATGGTGTATTTGTGAGTGTTTTTGAAAATGTTTTGGAAGAAGATGCCTTGTCTTAGGCTAACCTTGTAACAATTCTTTACTCGAATATTTTACAAAGGCGTGTATCTTTTCGAAAAGATGTTTCAAAAATGTTTTGAGAGTTTGTTTGAAAGTGTTGTGGATTGTGGTTTTTTTTTAAAAGAAGGCAAGTGTTTTTGCAAATTGATCTCAAGTAACTAAGAGTTTTATCTACCCTATTGCACTCAAAGGTTTTTGTTATGTTTTAACCTCTTTTTAACAATTTTGTTCCACCATTGAATTTGGTGGGCAATCTTGCGTTTAGGAAGTTTATTCGGGACGGGCGCGGGTCATCGTATGGACCATGAATGCAATGGTGCCAAGTGTCTTTGGCAATTTGCTTTGAAGGGACTATGATCATTCCGTTTTAGGAAACATTTTGAGGGACTTATGATCATTTTATTTTTGTTTTGCCAAAGATACTCGACGTGCAAGCATGGCCCATTTTGGAAGGCAACATGTGGGATTACCCTAGAGGGTGCAAGTGTGATTGTGTATTGATTTCATGTATTTGTCTTGTATTAGGTTATCTAGCGTTTGATTTTTATGTACATGCAAACCCTAGGTCTAATCATGGTATAATTGAAAGCGGTAAATTGCGGGAATTTAAAATCTACGCTATTACAAATAAGTATCCGGGAGTGGGGGTACAATATTCACAAATGGGGATGAGACTTAGGATCATAGTGTCCAATAAATTAACCAAATCGAACCAATCAAGTGTGAATGAGTATCAACATAAGCAAATGTATAATGTATCAAAATGCAAGTATATTGTGTAGGTGTACGTGCGTATGTGTATTTATATACGTAATTATTTACATGTGCGACAATGTGGAATTAATGTGTATTAGGGTATTGTTTTAACCTAAAGAAAAATGTTTATTTAATCCATTAGTGACTTTGTATATTTTTTTTAATATGTATAAAAAGAAAATGTTTTAATTGAAAGTTTTTTAGTTCTAATTAAATTATGTATAAAAATGATGTTTTAAGAAAAGAAAATATTTCTAAGTTTTAATTATGTATACAAAAAGGGTATTCTTCATTTGTTATGTACAAAAGTATATTTTATTAAAAGAAAAGGAAAAAATGCTTTCAATCTTAATTATATTGGGTAATAAAAAAGATATATTTTTATGTATTTGTGTTTTAATAGGTATATTCAAAAGTGTTTTAAATATATGCTTAAAGAAAAGATATATTTTCAATTAATGATGTATATTAACAAGAGTGTATTTTTATTAAAAAATATATTAAGTTAGAAAATAAATATATTGTTTTAAGATGTTATGTATAAAAAGAGAAGTTAGTATTTAAAATAAATTTGTTTATATATAAAAAGGTGAGTTAAAAACGAGATTAAGGCTTTTTATGAGAATTCATTGGGCTTCAGGCATTGGGGAAAAAGGGTTAGGCCCAGAGTTGAAACAAGTGTTTTAGGGTTTGAGGTTTTTTGTCTTCAGTCTTAGGGTTTGCACAGCGGCGCGTTCATGGAGGTTCCGTTCATGTATTCTTCTTCGTCTTCCTGAGCGGTACCCTCCACCACAGAGCCACCAGCATCATCATACCTTCCTCCCTCTAACGGCAGTATTAGGGCACTCGATCTAAGGTACCATTCACTTCTTTATTTTGTTAGGGTTTCTTTTAGTTCTTGCATGCTTGTGATTTCCTATTTTTATTTGATTAAGTTTTTTGACTCGGTTTATGTAACGAGGATGAAGAGGGAGATATTTTACCTTGACTGAGAAGAGGGAGAAAATGGAGGTGCTTAGGAGGCTCGACGGTGGAGGAAGATTTGCGCGATGATGATGGACTTGTAGCAATTCCGGTTTGTCTTCTTTAATGCTCTTTAGGGTTTCAGGATGACATTTGAAAAACCCTTTTGCATGATATCTTTTATTCTTCTTCTTCTTGTATCGCCTGTCTTGCTTTATTTCTATGGCCTCTGAGCTTGGTATGCTTTAGAATATTTGTTGCCTTGAGCTTCTTTGGTTGCCTCTGAGTACTTTCTCTCTTCCCTTTCTGGCCTGTGTTGCCTTGAGCTTGCCTCTTCTGTATGCTTTCTTAGAATTTGTTTCTGAATGTTGGTGGTTTATTTACTCCTTCTTTGCCTTTACTGTTTGTTGCTGACCCAATGAAGAACTTAGGGTTCTGAGGGCCTGAGTTGCCTTTGAATATGCTTATGAACAATTGTTTATGGCCCGGTGATGAGTACTCCTCTGAGGGTTCTCATGTGGGCTTTTGCGTTTTGATGTTATCTCTGGTTCCTTAGGCTTGGTGATGGCTTTGATGGTTTGTTGTTAGGCTAAGGACTTGGTTCAGGTTTCTTTGACAGGCAGGGTGGTATTATCTGGTTTATGGACATATGCTGGTATGGCTTGTGACCGTTTTTAGGCTTGCTTGTTTGGAGGTATTTAACTCTTTTCAGGTTTAAGCTAATGCAGGTTATGTATTTAAGCTTGAGGTTTAAAGGTTTGGCCTTGGATTGAGCTTCAGGTTTGCTTCATGTTTTAGCAGGTTTGAATTGGTTGTGAGCATATGCTGTTTTTTGTGATATCTTTGGCTTAGAATGGTTAAGGTTTTTGAGTGGTTCAGGCCAGGTTTTTGAATGGTCTTGGCCAGGTTTTGGTTAAGCAGTAGGCAGGTTGTGCTTCAGGCTTTAGGTTTTGTTTCTGGTTTTTGATGTTTAGGCCTTAGCAGGTTTCAGCAGGTTGGTATGTTAGCAGGTTCAGGCTAATGCCGGTTATGGGTATGGAGGTTATGCTGGTTATGTGTTTGTAGTGGTTCAGCAGGTTTGAGGCTTTGAGGCTTCAACAGGTTTTCAGGCTTGTGAAGTCCCCCCCCCCCTTTTTCTGCTTCAGTAGCTTGTATATTTATTTTACCTTGGTGAAAGTTCTGCCTTTTTTTTCTCTTACAGTGTTTTGCTCTTTTGTATATCTTTCTATCTATGCCTGCCTAAAGCCTAAAAACCTGCCTCTTTTCTCTCTTCTCTCTCTCTCTTAGTACAGTTGCATTATAATATTATGCTTTTTGTACTTTTTGTTCTGAAAGGGCCATTGGGAAATGATGATAAAAGAGTTTGCTTGCATAAAAGATTTCCTCTGCATATTTTATCTTTCTTTGACAGCTTTGAGTAGACTTTGGCATTTTTGACAGCAAATTGTACTTCTTTATCTTCTTTGATATCTTTGTGCAGTAATTTGTCCCTTTTGGATTTTGACAGAAAGTTGCATTTTGGATTTTTCAGTTTGGTTGAACTTGAACTATGCAGTTTGACATTTTGAATTTATGCATTTGACATTTTGCATTCATGATTAAATGAATAAAATTCTTCCCTCTTTGTGAACCGGGAGAAATCCCGTGATTTGCAGAGAGGGTTAACTGATCCCAGTCAGTGGCCCTTAATGATGAATTTCTTCTGTCGTTTATTATTTTATCTGCTTTTTGACTTTTCTCTTTTCTTTTTGCAGATGAAAAATGGAGCACCGGAGCGAAGTGAAGAATGAAGAATTTAGAGACTTTAGAAAATGTTTAGAAAAAATAGGATAGTTTTTATTTTCAATTTAATTATTGTAAACTATTATTATTTTAAATACTTCGTAAATAAATACTTGTATCCAAATAATAATTGTAACAAATATTAAATATGAAATAAAAATTCTATTGATTCATTTAATTCTTTTCAATTCCTTTTCAATTATTTACTTATTATTCATGGTTCCTTAAATTAAAATAAATGAAAATTAAATTCCAGATATTTAATTCTTAGAATCATAAATAATCAACTAAACATAGATTCTTCGTTGATCAAAATAAATGAACTTGACGTCTCCATCATCCAAAGCAACGCACAGTCAAACGCAATAACTGATCAGACGCAATCCTTTCTTACTGATTTCTTACCAAGCACTGTAAATCCAAACTGCATATTTCTTTTGACTGGCTCAAACAAACCAACGTGAATTCAAACCAACTGTCTCTTTTACTGATTGAATCAAAACAACGCTAATTCAACCCGAATCTTGGAATAACTTGCAAAGTGCTGTGGAATTTTAATCTTTCTGAGAATATGCCCATAAAACCTTAATTCCTGATTAAATGCCAAATAACATTTGCCTGATCAAAATTTAACCAAAGTCAACCAAAAACCCTAAGCCAACTGTGTGAAACAATCCAGAGCCCTGAAAACCAGTAAAACCCTAATTGTGTCCTGACTGACGAAAAAAGTCTGTTTGTCCGATTCTTGAGCCAGTTTGAAAAATCAGGAAATGCCTGAAGCTGATATTTATTGTGGAAAAAATGCGAGGGCAAATTTTGGGGTACAACAGTTGCCCCTGTTCAATCTTCTTGAACCTGAAGAGTTAGATTGGCAAGTTTGCCTTTCGCGACTTGAAGGTAAAAGAAGATTGGACACTAAAGTGCCCAGAAAATTTGCACTCGGCGACATGATGGTAGAGGTGAATGGGCTTAAAGATGCCATTTGGTGATGGGCTTAAAGATGCCATCTGGTGCGATAGAATCTTGTCGAGGAATGGGCTTAGAGATGCCATCTGAGAATGGGCTTAAAGATGCCATCTGGTGACTGCTGGTAGGAGGATGGGCTTATAGATGCCATCTGGAAATGTTGAACTGTATGTCAATGGTGAGTGGACAAGTATCAGAAAGGCATCCCTGTTTCGGAACATCTCTGAACTGGGGGTCCGAATGAGCAATAGATTGACATCCATGTCTGGAGAATCTGTAAACCATTTTCAGGAGTTGGGAGTGAATAAGCAATAGAGCAACGTCCGTTGTTGGGAAGCGTCCGTAAACTGTTTTCAAGAGTTGAGAAAAGTCTGAACAAGTTGGTAGATTGACATCCGTTGTAGGGAAGAATCTGTAAACTGTTTTCAGAAGTCTTGAAGTTGAAGAGGAACCGGTGTAGGGTTTCCTGATGATGCGTCTGAATGGATCTGGAATAAGTATCAGAATGTCGCCGTGTCCGGGTCACATCTGAACTATTTCTGGATGAATCTCGGGAAATGATCTGCGTCTGTCGACTGCTCTTACCTGAAAAGTAAAGGGTTAGCCGTATGCAATGTTATGATGCATGATACAATGTATGTGACATCAATGTTTATGACATGAATGTGATGAATGCGCATGTAAGCTGATGAGCTATCTTGCTGAGAATAAATGAATCCGAGATGGCTGAAGATAAAAGCATCTTGACTGTTGCCGGGGAAAATAAATCCTTGGCTGCTGCTGGGGAAGAGAATTCCTGATGACCTCTACTGGGGAGTTCCAATCTAATGGGCTCATGCTGGAGAGGTAAGATTGAGAATCCTCAGCTCGGTGGGAAGTAACTCTGGCGACTTCACTGGGGAACTCAAGATTTGCCCTCCCAAAACTCTGTGGGGAGAAGGTTCAATGGTCTGGCTCCGCTGGGGATTGATAATTTGAAGTTTTAGCTTTGCTGGAGATCAAGAAGCTTGACTCTGAGTGGAGCTAGCTTGAGAAGAATCTGAACAAGCGATAGGTTAACATCCGTTTACTTGGAGAACCCGTGAACTGTTTTCAGAAATCTTGAAGTTGAATCAGCAATAGAGCCGCATCCGTTGTTGGGAAGCGTCCGTAAACTAATTTCAAAGGTTGCATCTGAACAAGCTGATAGATTAACATCCGTTGTTGGGAAGAATCCATAAACTGTTTTCAGAAGTCTTGAAGTTGAATCAGCAATAGAGTCGCGTCCGTTGTTGGGAAGCGTCTGTAAACTGTTTTCAACGGTTGCATCTGAACAAGCTGATAGATTAACATCCGTTGTTGGGAAGAATCCATAAACTGTTTTCAGAAGTCTTGAAGTTGAATCAGCAATAGAGCCGCGTCCGTTGTTGGGAAGCGTCCGTAAACTGTTTTCAACGGTTGCATCTGAACAAGCTGATAGATTAACATCCGTTGTTGGGAAGAATCCATAAACTGTTTTCAGAAGTCTTGAAGTTGAATCAGCAATAGAGCCGCGTTCGTTGTTGGGAAGCGTCCGTAAACTGTTTTCAACAGTTGAGAAGAGTCTGAACAAGCTGATAGATTAACATCCGTTGTTGGGAAGAATCCATAAACTGTTTTCAGAAGTCTTGAAGTTGAATCAGCAATAGAGCCGCGTCCGTTGTTGGGAAGCGTCTGTAAACTGTTTTCAACGGTTGAGAAGAGTCTGAACAAGTTGGTAGATTAACATTCGTTGTTGGGAAGAATCCGTAAACTGTTTTCAGAAGTCTTGAAGAGGAACCGGTGTAGGGTTTCCTGATGATGAGCTCGTGTAAAACTGCATCGGTTTTTGAACACTTTTGACATTCGAATGCCCCAAGTGGTGATGTAGATAATTTCCTGGCTTATTACAGGTGTTGGTCTACAATCGGTCGTTCACAGATGTTTTCCTGGGTTGTTACAGGTGTTGATCTGGAATTCTTCAGACATGCCCTGGCTGGATACAGGAATCGAATCTGGAAAGGTGATAGTTGATAGATATGCCCTGGCTGGATACAGGAATCGAATCTTCAAACTCTTCAGACGTGCCCTGGCTAGATACAGGAATCGAGTCTGGAAATGTGGTCAACAGATATGCCCTGGCTGGATACAGGAATCGAATCTGGAAATGTAATAGTTGATTTGTTGAACACTTTTGACATTCGAATGCCCCAAGTGGTGAAGAAGGAGTCTTGAATCAGATTACTCTGCATATTGAGAGATTTCTTGAAATCTTGACTGGACTGCCCCAGGTTAACTGAACTTTGAAAGATCTGTTGGACCTTGACTGGACTGCCCCAGGTTAATTGAATTGTGACATGTCGTGCCCCTTGTTGATAGGAGATTTGATGGAAGTGTTATCCTCTTGAAATAATTTTGACTTACTGAGAGAGTTTTCGTTCCTCCGAACATTCGCTGTATGAATTTCTTCGCTGTCAAACAAAAAGCCAAATGCAGACAGTGATATTCAAGCAATGTAAAGTCTATGTTTGTCTCGAAGTTTTGAAAAATGCGTTTTTTAGCAGAAAACTTTTTATAAGACAAATCAACACAAGATTTAGAGCAAAGCCTTACAGGAGTCAGGATACCTTTTGTAACAGTATGCTTTCGAACTAACCCATGCTTCAATTAGGACTTTTAAAGGGTTGTAACGTGGTCTGGTTCACGGTTTAAGAAACAAAGGATAAAGGCTCAAAGTATATTTGTACCCACCCGCTCTTCGTGATGTCCTTCAACCTAAGCTCAGTTAATTGCGTCATACTCTGTTTTGAGTTTCGGACGACTTTTGGGCGATGGTTCACCAGTTAAATTTGAGGAGACAATCATCATCTCCTTTTTTCTTTTGCAACATTTTTCATTTTGTTGAGGATTTTGTAATGACCTCACTATTTTGATTTTGATTTGTTATCCCTAACTTTTGCCTGACTGTTACCGTTTTCCGGGATTACTGTCAGCGGGATGCCCCAGCTTCCTTAAGCCTCCTTTATAGGTTTTGGCTCGGCGGGCTTTTCTCTTTTGAGAGATTGACTGTCTATGTGATAGGGAACCACCCTTGTCTTTTGATTCCAAAGGAATGCTTTCTCTTTTTGACATCGTTCATTGTATTATGAACTTGAGAGTTTGCGACTTCAATGCGCATTTTCTTTTGAATTAACTGAGATACTACCCTGCCCCGGGTTTATATCAAAGGTTTTGATTTGTTTAGAACAGAAAACTCCTACTTCTTTGACTCGAAGGGGTTGACTAGGGATTAACTTCCTTATAACTCCAGTGTTTGGGAATTGAAAGAAACGCTTGTACATCATCAGCAAGGTCTGTTCAAAAGCATACTGTATAAGATCATGGTATTGTTTCGTCATCCTCCCTCTAAAGGCTTACAGCTTTTTATCAAGAGTCAAATATCATAAAGAAAAGCATAAGAGTAGTGAAACGAATGGGTGAATTCAAGACAAACATATGCAATGCATTAATGAAAACAGAGTTTAACATCAACAAATAATTGTTTGACAGCAAAAGAAATTACAACTTTGAAAATTCAAAAAGAAGCAAAAGTCTTTCAGCTCGAGCTTCGTCACTTCAAGTGGAGAACCCTTTAACGGAAGATTTTCATCTCGCCGTCTGGCATGAATTCCAGCACCCCAATGTCGATCAGATCTTGAATATTATTCTTCAAGGCCCAACAGTCGTTGGTGTCGTGTCCCGGGCTGTAGGAGTGGTAAACACAAAATGTGTCGGGATGATAGTGAGGAGAGGAGGTATTGAGCTTCTGGGGAGGGTCCTTTACAGTAAGTAAGTTGACCTCCAACAGGCGCTTCAGTATGAAGAAAGATGGTATTTCAGTCTCCGTGAACTGTCTTCCCGACTTTTCTTGCTTACGCCGATTGCCCCGTTGACGCTGGCGAGGTTGTTGATGGGCTTGTAACCCTGAAGCAAGCAAAGGAGTTTTCCCCTTGTCTTCTTGAGTGGATGGAGGATGAGCGGTGACTTGCTCTTCGACCTCAGATGTTTTCCCCAGTTGGTTGTTTGGAAGCAGTTGGCGGACAAGAACTCTGAGTTCCTCTTGTCTTTGGGATAGGTCTTGGATGAGAGCCATCTGGCCCACCAACTGTCCCATCACTTGGGTCCTCAGTGTTGTCAGATCAAACTGCAACTCCGCAAGCTGATCACTCCTGGTATTGTTGGAATTCTCCAAGCCCTTGGTGAGGAGAGCTTTCATCTCTTCTTGCCCCAGAGACAAGTTCAGGAACATCTCCTGCAGCTGAGCAGTCTGGTCTTGGA
Organism: Vicia faba; assembly: GCA_948472305.1. NCBI lineage: Eukaryota > Viridiplantae > Streptophyta > Magnoliopsida > Fabales > Fabaceae > Vicia > Vicia faba. Next base: position 341,296,981 of record OX451740.1, read on the forward strand.
TGTCTCTGACAGACCTTTCTAGAGCCATCTCTTGCTGAAATAAACAGCAGGAGAGTAAGGAAACCTGAAAAAGGGAAGATTGTCAAAATGCAATGCATGGTATGTGGATGCATGCTTTCAAGGATCTCTTGGGGTAAACACAAGAAAATGTTAGAGGTTGAATCCTGCTCTTGGATTGGAGATCTCTGCACCAATGGACGTCCCTCCACGAGAATCAAGCTCATGTCGAGTGGGTCATAGCCACTGATTCAAGTCGTTGTTCTTGAACTTTGATTGGAGAGCTTTATATCGGTAGATGTCTTTCCACGAGAGTCAAGCTCACCATGTCAAGTGGGTCATAGCCACTGATTCAAGTTGTTGTACTTGAACTTTGATTGGCATTCGTTAGAGAAGAAACCTCTTTCCCCTTGGTAGACGTCTGGTTCAACGTAACCCTGCATCAAAAGAACCCTCGAGATCCTTGAAATGGTTATTGAAAATGCTATGGTATGATGTCATGATGTTATGTACATGTATGCACAAGCAAGTGAGTGTATATATAGGCAAACATATTCACACAAAGCAAACAAGTCCTTAGGTTTAGGCTTGCATGAGGTTCAGGTACTACCCTCTTTCAGTTCGTTGGTTAAAACCTGTCCTATCAAAAGTAACCGGGTTCTAGAGGATCTCAAATCATTGGCTACCCTCAATCGGTCATAACTCCAGCATCGCAACCTTTTCTCGCGGCCGGAACCATCGCGAGAGTTTAGCCTCAATGAGCGTAGCATACTGCTACTGTTCTAACGGCCAAGTTTGGTCAATTTAGGGTTCTAAGGTCGGTTGGTGCTTAATGACTCCTTGGAAGACCCATATTCTCCCTGTTTCAACACGAGGGATATCGGTACATACCAAGATGCCACACCAACGTAGCCACTGCTTCACCCATGTCGGTATACCCCGGACAGGTCCCTCGCAGATTATGCTACCTAAAAAGGTTTCCCCCAGATCCGGGTTAGGATCTATGAAACTCCGATACAAAGCCCACAAATTTAAAAGCAAACAAAACAATCAATTGAAAATAAAGGTGATCTAAACCCTAAGGTAACCCCACTTTAAAAATTTTCCCCAGCAGAGTCGCCAGTTCTGTGATACGGTGGGAGAACTGACTGTGTTTTGCGTTCGTATTCGAACTTGTGCGGTTGAGCAAGAGTCGCCACCGACTTTTTATTTTATCCTAAAGGAAAGGTTAAAAAAGCACAGCAAAAACCTTTTGAGATATTTCGTGGGTTCGGGGGGTAGATTATGAAAAGGGAAGGTATTAGCACCCTTTTCATCCATGGTTATCCATGGGCTCTTAGTTACTTGTTTTTTTTAGATCACTTGCCTTGATTTTTTTGATTGCTTGAAAATGGTGTATGTGTGAGTGTTTTTGAAAATGTTTTGGAAGAAGATGCCTTGTCTTAGGCTAACCTTGTAACAATTCTTTACTCGAATATTTTACAAAGGCGTGTATCTTTTCAAAAAGATGTTTCAAAAATGTTTTGAGAGTTTGTTTGAAAGTGTTGTGGATTGTGGTTTTTTTTTAAAAGAAGGCAAGTGTTTTTGCAAATTGATCTCAAGTAACTAAGAGTTTTATCTACCCTATTGCACTCAAAGGTTTTTGTTATGTTTTAACCTCTTTTTAACAATTTTGTTCCACCATTGAATTTGGTGGGCAATCTTGCGTTTAGGAAGTTTATTCGGAACGGGCGCGGGTCATCGTATGGACCATGAATGCAATGGTGCCAAGTGTCTTTGGCAATTTGCTTTGAAGGGACTATGATCATTCCGTTTTAGGCAACATTTTGAGGGACTTATGATCATTTGATTTTTGTTTTGCCAAAGATACTCGACGTGCAAGCATGGCCCATTTTGGAAGGCAACATGTGGGATTATCCTAGAGGGTGCAAGTGTGATTGTGTATTGATTTCATGTATTTGTCTTGTATTAGGTTATCTAGCGTTTGATTTTTATGTACATGCAAACCCTAGGTCTAATCATGGTATAATTGAAAGCGGTAAATTGCGGGAATTTAAAATCTACGCTATTACAAATAAGTATCTGGGAGTGGGGGTACAATATTCACAAATGGGGATGAGACTTAGGATCATAGTGTCCAATAAATTAACCAAATCGAACCAATCAAGTGTGAATGAGTATCAACATAAGCAAATGTATAATGTATCAAAATGCAAGTATATTGTGTAGGTGTACGTGCGTATGTGTATTTATATACGTAATTATTTACATGTGCGACAATGTGGAATTAATGTGTATTAGGGTATTGTTTTAACCTAAAGAAAAATGTTTATTTTATCCATTAGTGACTTTGTATATTTTTTTTTAATATGTATAAAAAGAAAATGTTTTAATTGAAAGTTTTTTAGTTCTAATTAAATTATGTATAAAAATGATGTTTTAAGAAAAGAAAATATTTCTAAGTTTTAATTATGTATACAAAAAGGGTATTCTTCATTTGTTATGTACAAAAGTATATTTTATTAAAAGAAAAGGAAAAAATGCTTTCAATCTTAATTATATTGGGTAATAAAAAAGATATATTTTTATGTATTTGTGTTTTAATAGGTATATTCAAAAGTGTTTTAAATATATGCTTAAAGAAAAGATATATTTTCAATTAATGATGTATATTAACAAGAGTGTATTTTTATTAAAAAATATATTAAGTTAGAAAATAAATATATTGTTTTAAGATGTTATGTATAAAAAGAGAAGTTAGTATTTAAAATAAATTTGTTTATATATAAAAAGGTGAGTTAAAAACGAGATTAAGGCTTTTTATGAGAATTCATTGGGCTTCAGGCATTGGGGAAAAAGGGTTAGGCCCAGAGTTGAAACAAGTGTTTTAGGGTTTGAGGTTTTTTGTCTTCAGTCTTAGGGTTTGCACAGCGGCGCGTTCATGGAGGTTCCGTTCACGTATTCTTCTTCGTCTTCCTGAGCGGTACCCTCCACCACAGAGCCACCAGCATCATCATACCTTCCTCCCTCTAACGGCAGTATTAGGGCACTCGATCTAAGGTACCATTCACTTCTTTATTTTGTTAGGGTTTCTTTTAGTTCTTGCATGCTTGTGATTTCCTGTTTTTATTTGATTAAGTTTTTTGACTCGGTTTATGTAACGAGGATGAAGAGGGAGATATTTTACCTTGACTGAGAAGAGGGAGAAAATGGAGGTGCTTAGGAGGCTCGACGGTGGAGGAAGATTTGCGCGATGATGATGGACTTGTAGCAATTCCGGTTTGTCTTCTTTAATGCTCTTTAGGGTTTCAGGATGACATTTGAAAAACCCTTTTGCATGATATCTTTTATTCTTCTTCTTCTTGTATCGCATGTCTTGCTTTATTTCTATGGCCTCTGAGCTTGGTATGCTTTAGAATATTTGTTGCCTTGAGCTTCTTTGGTTGCCTCTGAGTACTTTCTCTCTTCCCTTTCTGGCCTGTGTTGCCTTGAGCTTGCCTCTTCTGTATGCTTGCTTAGAATGTGTTTCTGAATGTTGGTGGTTTATTTACTCCTTCTTTGCCTTTACTGTTTGTTGCTGACCCAATGAAGAACTTAGGGTTCTGAGGGCCTGAGTTGCCTTTGAATATGCTTATGAACGATTGTTTATGGCCCGATGATGAGTACTCCTCTGAGGGTTCTCATGTGGGCTTTTGCGTTTTGATGTTATCTCTAGTTCCTTAGGCTTGGTGATGGCTTTGATGGTTTGTTGTTAGGCTAAGGACTTGGTTCAGGTTTCTTTGACAGGCAGGGTGGTATTATCTGGTTTATGGACATATGCTGGTATGGCTTGTGACCGTTTTTAGGCTTGCTTGTTTGGAGGTATTTAACTCTTTTCAGGTTTAAGCTAATGCAGGTTATGTATTTAAGCTTGAGGTTTAAAGGTTTGGCCTTGGATTGAGCTTCAGGTTTGCTTCATGTTTTAGCAGGTTTGAATTGGTTGTGAGCATATGTTGTTTTTTGTGATATCTTTGGCTTAGAATGGTTAAGGTTTTTTAGTGGTTCAGGCCAGGTTTTTGAATGGTCTTGGCCAGGTTTTGGTTAAGCAGTAGGCAGGCTGTGCTTCAGGCTTTAGGTTTTATTTCTGGTTTTTGATGTTTAGGCCTTAGCAGGTTTCAGCAGGTTGGTATGTTAGCAGGTTCAGGCTAATGCCGGTTATGGGTATGGAGGTTATGTTGGTTATGTATTTGTAGTGGTTCAGCAGGTTTGAGGCTTTGAGGCTTCAACAGGTTTTCAGGCTTGTGAAGTCCCCCCCCCCCCCCCCCCTTTTTCTGCTTCAGTAGCTTGTATATTTATTTTACCTTGGTGAAAGTTCTGCCTTTTTTTTCTCTTACAGTGTTTTGCTCTTTTGTATATCTTTCTATCTATGCCTGCCTAAAGCCTAAAAACCTGCCTCTTTTCTCTCTTCTCTCTCTCTCTTAGTACAGTTGCATTATAATATTATGCTTTTTGTACTTTTTGTTCTGAAAGGGCCATTGGGAAATGATGATAAAAGAGTTTGCTTGCATAAAAGATTTCCTCTGCATATTTTATCTTTCTTTGACAGCTTTGAGTAGACTTTGGCATTTTTGACAGCAAATTGTACTTCTTTATCTTCTTTGATATCTTTGTGCAGTAATTTGTCCCTTTTGGATTTTGACAGAAAGTTGCATTTTGGATTTTTCAGTTTGGTTGAACTTGAACTATGCAGTTTGACATTTTGAATTTATGCATTTGACATTTTGCATTCATGATTAAATGAATAAAATTCTTCCCTCTTTGTGAACCGGGAGAAATCCCGTGATTTGCAGAGAGGGTTAACTGATCCCAGTCAGTGGCCCTTAATGATGAATTTCTTCTGTCGTTTATTATTTTATCTGCTTTTTGACTTTTCTCTTTTCTTTTTGCAGATGAAAAATGGAGCACCGGAGCGAAGTGAAGAATGAAGAATTTAGAGACTTTAGAAAATGTTTAGAAAAAATAGGATAGTTTTTATTTTCAATTTAATTATTGTAAACTATTATTATTTTAAATACTTCGTAAATAAATACTTGTATCCAAATAATAATTGTAACAAATATTAAATATGAAATAAAAATTCTATTGATTCATTTAATTCTTTTCAATTCCTTTTCAATTATTTACTTATTATTCATGGTTCCTTAAATTAAAATAAATGAAAATTAAATTCCAGATATTTAATTCTTAGAATCATAAATAATCAACTAAACATTGATTCTTCGTTGATCAAAACAAATGAACTTGACGTCTCCATCATCCAAAGCAACGCACAGTCAAACGCAATAATTGATCAGACGCAATCCTTTCTTACTGATTTCTTACCAAGCACTGTAAATCCAAACTGCATATTTCTTTTGACTGGCTCAAACAAACCAACGTGAATTCAAACCAACTGTCTCTTTTACTGATTGAATCAAAACAACGCTAATTCAACCCGAATCTTGGAATAACTTGCAAAGTGCTGTGGAATTTTAATCTTTCTGAGAATATGCCCATAAAACCTTAATTCCTGATTAAATGCCAAATAACGTTTGCCTGATCAAAATTTAACCAAAGTCAACCAAAAACCCTAAGCCAATTGTGTGAAACAATCCAGAGCCCTGAAAACCAGTAAAACCCTAATTGTGTCCTGACTGACGAAAAAAGTCTGTTTGTCCGATTCTTGAGCCAGTTTGAAAAATCAGGAAATGCCTGAAGCTGATATTTATTGTGGAAAAAATGCGAGGTCAAATTTTGGGGTACAACACATGGAGAAGACAACCTTCGTTACAAAGTGGGGTACCTTCTGCTACAAGGTGATGCCTTTTGGGTTGAAGAATGTTGGGGCAACTTATCAGCGCGCCATGGTCGCTTTGTTCCATGATATGATTCACCACGAGATCGAAGTCTATGTTGATGACATGATAGACAGGTCTCAGACTGAGGAAGAGCACCTTGATCATCTCCAAAAGTTATTCGACAGGTTGAAGACATACAAGTTGAGGTTGAATCTGAACAAGTGCACCTTCGGGGTAAGGTCTGGTAAGCTGCTGGGATTCATTGTCAGCAACAAAGGCATCCAAGTAGATCCTGAAAAAGTAAAAGCTATACAAGAAATGCCAGCTCCCCATATAGAGAAGGAAGTTAGAGGCTTCTTGGGACGCTTGAATTATATCACGAGGTTCATTTCACATCTGACTGCTACTTGTGAGCCAATCTTCAAGCTTCTGAAGAAAGATCAAGTGGTAAAGTGAAATGATGAATGCCAGACCGCTTTCTAAAGAATCAAGGAATACCTTCAAGAACCACCAATTCTGATGCCTCCGATCGAAGGAAGACCTTTGATATTATACATGACAGTACTAGACAATTCAATGGGGTGTGTGCTGGGGCAGCATGACGAGTCTGGTCGAAAAGAGAACGCAATATACTACCTTAGCAAAAAGTTTACCAACTGTGAGAGACGATACTCATTGCTCGAGAAAACTTGTTGCGCTTTGGCATGGGCTGCTCGCCGACTGAGACAGTATATGCTGACTCACACTACCTTATTGATATCAAAGATGGATCTGATCAAGTATATTTTCGAGAAGCCCGCTCTCTCTGGAAGGATAGCAAAGTGGAAAATGATCTTAACTGAGTATGACATACAATATACAATCCAAAAGGCAATAAAGAGGAGTGTATTGGCTGATCGGTTGGCTCATCAGGTCGTGGATGACTACCAGTCCATGAATTGTGAGTTCCCGAATGAGAATATCATGTTGGTGACTGACTATGAAGAACCTGGACCGGATGAAGGACCTGAGGAGGGATCCCAATGTTCTATGTATTTTGATGGAGCCTCGAACGCACTGGGTAATGTAATTGGCACTGTAATCATATCTCCTGAGGGTTGTCATACTCCGTTCACTGCCCAATTATGTTTCAACTGTACCAACAACATGGCGGAGTATGAAGCGTGCATCATGGGTCTTAGGGCTGCTATCGACCTAAGGATTAAGTTCTTAAGTATATTCAGGGATTCTGCTCTGGTGATAAGTCAGATCAAAGGTGAGTGGGATACGAAGCACCCGAATCTCATTCCTTACAAAGCGTATGTACTGACATTTCTCCCACACTTTGAGGAGGTAACTTTTGAACATTTCCCACGAGAGGAGAACCAGTTAGCGGACGCTCTAGCTACCATGTCTTCTATGTTCAAAGTTAGGTGGGACAATGAAGCTCCCCAAATCACCACTGAGAGGTTGGATGAACCAGCACACTACTGTGAGATCGATACCGAAGAAGTGATAGACAAACCCTGGTTTCATGAAGTCAAAAGGTATCTCGAAGCTCAAGAGTATCCCGAAGGGGCATCTGTCAATGATAAGAAGTTTCTGAGAAGTTTTGTTGCAAAGTTCTTCCTCGGTAATTGAATCCTCTATAAACCCAACCATGACTCCACACTACTATGATGTGTAGATAAGAACAAAGTAGAGAGGATCATGACAGATCTACATGAAGGTACCTTCGAAACCTATTCTAGTGGACATACCATGGCTAAGAAGATCCTACGGGCAGGATACTACTGGTCCACTATGGAAGCCGATTGATATCAGCACTCTCGAACTTGTCATAAATGCCAAATCTACGCTGATAAGGTGCATGTGCCTCCGGTCCCCTTGAACGTCTTGACAACTCCGTGGCCCTTTGCAATGTGGGGCATCAACATGATCGGCGAGATCAGACCCACCGCTTCCAATGGACATCGCTTCATCTTAGTAGCCATTGATTACTTCACGAAGTGGGTTGAGGCAGCTTCTTTTGCTACAGTAACCAAGAACGTCGTGGCATGGTTTATTCGACACAACCTGATCTGTCGATATGGTGTACCAGAGAGGATTATTACTGACAATGGTATAAATCTCAACAACACAATGATCACCAAACTCTGTAAACAGTTCAAGAAACAACACCATAATTCTTCTCCCTATCGGCCGAAGATGAATGGCGTTGTTGAAGAAGCTAACAAGAACATCAAGAAGATTGTACAGAAGATGACGGTGACATACAAAGACTGGCATGAGATGTTACCATTCTCTCTTCATGGGTACTGTACCTCAGCACAGACGTCGACAGGGGAAACACCCTACTCTCTGGTATATGGCATGGAGGCAGTCCTACCCATCGAAGTCCAGATACCCTCCCTCAGGGTTATGAAGGATGTGGGTTTGAACGAAGACGACTGGATCCAAACCTGACTTGATCAGTTAAATTTAATCGATGAAAAGAGACTTACTGCTATTTTCCAAGGTCAGACGTATCAAAAGCGAATGATCAAGGCTTTTAACAAGAAAGTCAGGCGTCAAGAATATCAAGTCGGGGATCTAGTAATCAAACGCATCATACTGCCGCAAGGTGATCCCAGGGTCAAATGGACCCCCACGTACAAAGGGCCATTTGTGGTTAAGAATATTTTCTCGGGAGGAGCTATGATTCTAACCACCATGGAAGGTGATGACCTTCCTCACCCCGTCAATGCAGACATAGTGAAAAGATACTATGCCTAATTAAAAGACCCGCTATGTTGACTGGCCTAGGCAAAAATAAGGGCTTCCTGGCGAACCAAAAGGGTTCGGGCAAAAGTAAGGGATGAAAATGAAAAAATCTGTACACCCGACGAGTCGAAAACCCGAAAGGGAGGCTTGGGCAAAAAAGGGTATCCCGTTGGATTGAAAACCCGAAAGGGCAATCCAGGAAAAAGTTAGGGATTAAAGCGTATCACTATGTCTCATTGGATCATCTTGCGACCAGACTTCAGTATCGACTATCAAGCTCGGACGGTGCCAATCAATCTGATCAACCTTCGGCCAAGTAGCAAAGTGATGAGATGCTTGAAGATATAAAGGCAATAGCAGAGTTGGAACTCAATGGGGTCGTTTTACATAGCTGTATTTCTTTCTTTTACATAAATTGTATAATTTCTATCTTTCGGCGGCATCCTCTTACTAGAGCGTCAGCCTCTTTGTACAAAACGCCTATTACAGGCCAACTTCAAAAATCAATACAAGTCATTTTCACAAGAAACTTCAATCTGTTTTTTTCTCTTTTTCTGTTTTGTTTTGCAAGAATGTCCAATGATTTATTTTTGATATATGCATTTGAAAATGGTTGCTGCTCATAAATATTTACATAAGAAACAAAAGGCAATTACTCGTAATTCCAGAAACAGGGAAAAACAAGAAGTGCCAAACCTTACAGTTACTCTGCCCAGCAGGTACTGGGATAGAGCTAGCTTGGGAACATAATTATTGGTACATACACTCCCCGCAGATTAAAAGTATCCAAAGGCATTGATGTCAGCTTTCCTGAAATAGGATGTAACCACCCCAGCCAAGGTTCATAATCGCGGGCGAGTCAGTAAATTTCATCCCCCAGCTGAGTTTATTCCTCCAGATCAGCAGGTCTACCAACATAGTATCTCTTCCCCCTAAGTTTGGTCCCCGCAGAGTTATTCTCCAACATCTCTTTCCGACAGAATATTTATAAATCTCCAGCAGCCGTCAGGGATTTATTTTCCCAGACGCGAGCATACCCCGATAACATTTCATAAATATACATCATGACATACGCATGCATATCATATACAGCATAATCTCATTTATTTTGAGAACATCATCTCACCCTGCATTTCATGCATCTCATATGACTAGCCCTGATATCTTTTGCAGGAAAAGATGATTAGCTTCAACAAATCCAGCAGTTATACAGATCACATCTACATACGACTAATGGAAACTCAGTTCCCGAAATCAAACGGGTCAATTAATCTACACCATCGCTTTGAAGTAGCCCTACTATCCAGGCTTTCATATCGAAGTAACCCTACTATCCAGGTTCCTTCTCAAGCCCTACTACCCAGGCTTTCATATCGAAGTAACCCTACTACTCAGGTTCCTTCTCACAAGCCCTACTATCCAGGCTTTCATATCTAAGTAACCCTACTATCCAGGTTCCTTCTCACAGCCCTACGATCCAGGCTTTCATATCGAAGCAACCCCACTATCCAGGTTCCTTCTCACAGCCCTACTATCCAGGCTCTCATATCAAAGTAACCCTACCATCCAGGTTCCTTCTCACAGCCCTACTATCCAGGCTTTCATGTCGAAGAAACCCTACTATCTAGGTTCCTTCTCACAGCCCTACTATCCAGGCTTTCTTATCGAAGCAACCCTGCCATCCAGGTTCCTTCTCACAGCCCTACTATCCAGGCTCTCATATCAAAGTAACCCTACCATCCAGGTTCCTTCTCACAACCCTACTATCTAGGCTTTCATATCAAAGCAACCCTGTTATCCAGGTTCCTTCTCACAGCCCTACTATCCAGGCTTTCATATCGAAGTAACCCTATTATCCAGGTTCCTTCTCATAACCTTACTATCCAGTTTCCTTCTCTCTTATCTCCATACAGCAGTCCACAACAATGTAGGACTTGGACCTGATCAAACATGATTGGTTTCACATTTCCCCAGTAAGTCGTGGTGCAGCATATACCCTGACCAGATATGCAGTTCACTTCCGCTTCCTCAAGTAGGAGTTATTCCCCCAGTAAAGTAACGGACAACTGAAGCTCCTAAAATTCTATTTCTCCCAAGACAGATACCAACGTTCCTCAGCAGATTCCCCATCAACGATGGGAACAGGAACTCTAAGCAAAGGAATATCTCAGGGAATCAACATTCTCTAGATGGCATCTTTAAGCCCATCTCCGACGATTCTCCGTCACATCCAAGATGTCATCTTTAAGCCCATCTCTGACAATCTCCTATCATCAACCTCCAAATGGAATCTATAATCCCATTCCCGATATCACAAATCAAGTATTATTTCATGCGAGTGCAAATTTTTGGGCACTTTAGTGTTCAATCATCTTCCACCTTCAGATTACGAAAAGGCAGATAGCCAACCTAAATCCTCAGGTTTAAGAAGATTGAACAGGGGAAGCTGTTGTACCCCAAAATTTTCCCTCTCATTTTACTCAATACATACTCCTAGAGATCCTCAATTTGCTCAAGTTTGCCCAAGAGTTGACCAGACAAACTCTCTCCTAAGGCATTGTACTTCCAATTAGGGTTTCCATTTTCATCAAGATGGGTGAACCAAAAAGAACTTGTATTTCTCTACATGGTCCTAATATGTTCTCAAGACCCTAAATGTCAAGTTTCATGCCTTGCACAAGAAGTTTGCTTAATCAACTGCTCAGATGCTTGAGAATCGACTATATTAGGTCAAAAGTCAACTATGGCCCACATATAGTTAAACTTCAAGATTTTTGGTCAACATCAACATTTTGAAGTGATATCCATCATTTTATCAAGGGTTGATCATGATTCCCCAAGGAATGCTCCAAATTCATCAAAACCCAAAAGTTGTTAAATTAGGGTTTCTTAGTAAAAGTCAACCAAACTTTGACCAAGCATAACTTCCACGTGCTTCATCAGAAATTTCCCATCCAAAGATAATTTTTAAGAGGATGCAATTACCTACAACTCATCTTCAGCCCACAAGTTCAAAATATGGACCCACGAAAAGATATGAATTTCTACATTATGGGTCCTTTTGAAAAGTCAACAAAAATACCTTTTAGGTCAAAGCTTCTTACATGAACATGGACAAATCAATTGAGACGATACCAAAACGGTTGCTTAGGGGACATCCTAAGATTTCTAAAAAGTCCAAGAACACCTCTCTAGGGTTAAAATTGGAGGAGATATGCCTTGTCAAAGTTGACCTTTTTTACAAAATTGCCAAAAGACAAATGTGCTCAAAAATGCATTTTTTGTTAAATGGGCCTAACCTTTTATGCTTGCACCTCACTTATAATATGGTCCATGACCCAAATATTCACCCACACATTATTTGCTTAATTTTTCAATTTATTTTGATTTTTCATTAATTAAAAATTGAATTAAATCAAATAATTGGTGAATAATAGAAAATATATGATTTGATTTGGTTTTTGGACAGGTTGGCAATCAAAATATGCTGAGTTATCAAGACCAAAACGAATCAAGCATAATTGGTACAAGAAAGGGAAAATTTGGCTCAAAATAGCAAGTTTACATGTAGCATGAAAATTAAATCAAATCTCTCATAATTGCAACGATTCAATCCAAGTTTGTAACCCTAATCCATTCTAAGATAATTAGGGAACATATACAAGGCATGAGACAAGGTTTTGCAGGCGTAAAAAGGAAGAACAAAGCTTGAATTTTTTAAAGAAAAGTGCAGATCCAATCTTGCTCCATAGGCTGTTTCAAGCGTTTCTAAAGATCAAGTCATCTCCCTAGGTACTCATTGAACCTGTAGCAAGCATTTGCAAGGCCTGAAACATCCAGAAACGCATGCAATCACTCCCACAGTTTGCTTATTTTTTCCAAATCGATTATTGAATTTCTTGCATCATTAGCATATTTAAGTGATATATTTGTGATCATGGATGTGTTTGCAACCTGACTGGATGATTTAATTATGTTTTTTACGCATATATGTGCCTTTGCCATTATTAGGGTTTTCGTGTGCGTTTTAGGGGTTTGTCACACAGGTTAAATTGGGCCAAAAGAAGAACACCATGATGTTCACGAGATCAAGACGAATTGATCCACATAACTGGAAGTAATTTATCATGTGTCTTGTGCATTTTGGAAATTCACAGGGCTATAGCTACGAACACATGACTGTAGGTAAAAGGTATGCAGCTAAGACGACGGAGAGAGGTAGAAGAAGATTATGTGCCAGCCAGCCATTGGAGCATTTGAAAATTTGCGCGCGTGGGATTCATTTATTTGTTTTCTTTATATTATATTTCGTTTGCATTATGCTAACAAATAAAACACGTAGCGCAGCTGGCAATAAGGCGTTGGTGCTAAGCATAAGGACCTGGGTTCGATCCCAGGTCCCAGCGTTCTCTTTATTTTATTTTCTCTCAACAAATCCAGCGTGTCTCCCACTCAGGCGCCTACCATACATCCTTGTGTCCAGCCACTTGATCAAGCATAGTATCAGATCTAATGCTCTAGCAGTGAGGGACCATGATGCACCCTTAAGTCAACGCTACAAGAAATCAAACGCTGACCGGGCTTGAAGGGCTATTGGGCCTGAAAATCCAGAAACACCCCCCCCCCCCAATTTGCTAACAACATGCAGGCCCAGTTTATCTTTTCTTTTATTTTCTTTTTAATTTCTTTAATTAATTTATTTAATTGTTTTAATTAATTAACACCAAAATTATTATTTTTTTATAAAACTAAAAAATCACAAAATACAGAATTAAATATTATTTATTCAAATTAACATTTTTGAAAATAAATTAGGTTAATTAGGTTTATTTGATTATTTGTTTTAATTAAAATTAAATAGAAATTAGGTTTTAAATTTTGTAATTAAATTGTTTTTTTTCTCAAATAAAAAACCACAAAAATACATAACATCTCTTTTACAAAATATTCTCTTGAATTATTTAATTTAGTTTAAATTAGGTTAATTTCAATTTCTTTTATAATTAAAAATAATTAGAATTAGGGTTTCAGTCGTACATAACCTAATTAAGTCTTTTCTCAAGAATTATTTCAAATATTTTTTCAATTAGATTTTTAGGGTTTCAATTTCTCCTCGCATTTAATTTGCCGTGCGCATTTCAGTTTGTTTTATTATTATTGTAACTGTTTCGAGGATGTAATAGTAACTAGGGTTTTAAGCTTCCGCATTTTATTTTCCATCAAGATAATTATGTAACTGTCAAAGCCTTGTAATAGCTAGGTTTATTTTTTGCACTTTAAATTCCTGCAAATATTTAACTGTCTAGATGCATGCTAATAGGATTGTATGTGAAGATTATATGAAATTAAAACGGTAGATCACCTAATGTGAAAAGATTAAATAACTGAAACAATTCATATGCACATATTCACTCCTAGGGTTTACCTCACTTCGGTTGCCTTCGATAAACAGTCATTAAGCATAGGATATTTTAGTGGTTGCCCTCCTGTCTAAAAGATCAAATTGTCCCATTCGAATGTTGCCTCAGAAATGTTGCCTTGGAAATGTTGCCTTGGAAATGTTGCCTCGGGAAGATCTTAAGACTCTAGGGTTACTACTAAAGTTTTCTAACTATTGCTTTAGTGATTGTACTTGTCCCTTTCGAATGTCCCTTACAAACTCCAACGACTGGGCTACCTACTCCTTAATAGTAGGATAGCCCTGTCTAAAGGAAACGAGAACAAACAATCTTTTTTCGAGTAGGTAGAATCTTAAGTACTTGCTCAACCAAAAACTTTTCAGAAACACCTTTCAAAACAAATTTTCAAAACAAACTTCGTCACATCCTTGAGGACTGATACAAGGGTTATCACGAAGTAAAACATTTTCAAAACAAGCACGCTCAAGCAATTTGAAAAAATGAGCAAGTACCTAAGAGCCTATGGAAAACCATGGATAGAAGGTGCTAACACCTTCCCTTTCTATAATCTACCCCCCGTACTCAGAATATCTCGAAAAAATGTTTTTTCTATTCTTTTTCCTTTTCCATGATTGGATGAAATAAAAGTCGGTGGCGACTCTTTCTTACCGCGACATTTTGCGAACAAAAAACCCAAACCAGTAAAAACAGTCAGTTCTTCCACCGTATCATACGCCCCTTCGGGTTTTCAACTTAGCAAGTTGTTCTTTTATTTCTTTAGGCGAAGTATTTCTTGACTGCATCAGCATTCATGGGACGTGGGAACTCCTCTCTATCCATAGTTTCAAGAATTAATGCACCGCCAGAGAAGGCTTTCTTGACAACATACGGGCCTTCAAAATTGGGAGTCCACTTGCCCCTAGAATCAACGTTAAAAGACATGATCTTCCTGACTACGAGGTCGCCTTCTCTGAATTCTCGGGGTTTGACCTTCTTATCAAAAGCTTTCTTCATTCTCTTCTGATACAACTGTCCATGACACAAAGCTGTCATTCTCTTCTCTTCGATCAAATTCAATTGGTCAAACTTGTTCTAGACCCATTCAGCCTCTGACAACTTGGTTTCCATTATCACTCGCAAAGAGGGAATCTCAACCTCAATTGGGAGTACCACTTCCATTCCGTACACAAGGGAGAACGGGGTTGCTCCTGTTGAAGTGCGGACAGATGTTCGATATCCATGCAAAGCAAAAGGGAGCATTTCATGCCAATCCTTATAAGTAACAACCATCTTTTGGATAATCTTCTTGATATTCTTATTAGCAGCTTCAACAACACCGTTCATCTTTGGTCTGTACAGAGATGAATTGTGATGTACAATCTTGAATTCCTCACAAAGTTCTATCATCATTGTTCAAATTCGAGCCATTGTCAGTGATGATTCTGATTGGCACACCATACCGACATATAAGATTATTCTTAATGAAGCACATAACCACCTGCTTAGTAACATTAGCATATGAAGCTGCTTCCACCCATTTGGTGAAGTAATCAATTGCTACCAAAATAAAACGGTGTCCATTCGAAGCTTTGGGTTCTATCATGTCAATACCCCACATAGAGAAAGGTCATGGGGAAGAAATCACATTGAGAAGTGTCAGATATGAACCTTGTCCGCATAAATTTGGCATTTATGACACTTCTTTGCAAATTTGTAACAATTAGATTCCATTGTCAGCCAATAGTAACCTGCCCTTAGCATATTTTTAGCCATCGAATGTTCATTTGGCATGAGTGCCAAATTAACCTTCATGAATCTCATGCATCAACATGTTTGCTTCGTGTCTATCCATGCATCTGAGCAAGACCAAGTCATAATTTCTCTTGTGCAACACATTTTCATTGAGGAAGAAGCTGCCAGCCAACCTTCTCAATGTATTTCTATCTTTATTCGATGCACCAATCGGGTATTCCTGAGTTTGGAGAAAATGCTTGATATCATAATACCAAGGTTTTTCATCTGCTACCTCCTCTGTTATAAACACATGAGCGGGCCTATCCAGTCGCCAAACCATAATTCCAGGTATATCATTCCAAACATTTACTTGATACATAGAAGCCAGAGTTGCCAGAGCATCCTCCATTTGATTTTCGTCTCTGGGGATGTGATGGAATTTAACTTTGTTAAATAAGGGTAACAATCTTCTAGCATAATCTTTGTAAGGGATCAAGTCGGGGTGACGAGTATCCCACTCTCCTTTAATCTGATTTATTACCAAAGTTGAATCGCCATACACATCTAGAATTTTAATTCTGAGATCAATAGCTTCCTCGAGACCCATGATGCAAGCCTCATATTCTGCAATATTATTAGTACAATCAAATGTTAACCTTGCAGTAAAAGGAATGTGCGATCCATGTGGAGTGACAAACACAACACCAATTCTTTACCATAAGCATTCACAACTTCAAATATCATACTCCAGCGAGATTCGAGATCAGGACCTTCCTCAGGAAAAGGTTCATCACAATCTTTCACTTTCAAAAACATCACATCCTCATCGGGGAAATCATACTTCACAGACTGATAATCTTCAACTGGTTGGTAAGAAAGATAATCAGCCACCATGCATCTCTTAATAGCTTTTTGAGTGCGGTATTCGATATCATATTCAGATAACAGCATCTGCTAGTGGGAAATTCTCCCACTAAGAGCAGGCTTTTCAAAAATGTACTTGATTGGATCCATTTTAGAGATCAACCAAGTAGTGTGATTCAACATATACTGCCGCAAATGTTTTGCCGCCCAGGCCAGAGCACAACATGTCTTTTCCAGCATGGAATATCGCGACTCAAAATCAGTAAAAATTTTACTGAGATAATAAATGGCATACTCTTTCTTCCCTGTTTCATCTTGTTATCCCAGAATATAACCCATGGAATTATCTAACACTGTCAGATACATAATAAACGGTATTCCTTCAATAGGAGGGAGTAAGATAGGAGGTTCAAGCAGATATTCTTTAATACTTTCAAACGCCCTTTGGCAGTCATCCATCCATACACAACCTCTATCTTTCTTTAACAACTTAAATATCGGTTCACACGTTGCAGTCATGTAAGAAATGAATTTGGAAATATAATTCAAACGCCCGAGGAACCCTCTGACTTGCTTTTCAGTTCTTGGCGCTGGCATATCTTAAATTGCTTTGACTTTGTCAGGGTGAACATCAATTCCTTTCTGGCTAACAATGAAACCCAACAATTACCCTGATCGAACACCGAAGGTACATTTATTTGGATTCAAGCGGAGACGATACTTCCTCAGACGCTGAAATAACTTCAACAAATCTTCTACATGCCCTTCTTCAGTATGGGATTTAGAAATCATATCATCAACATATACCTCAATTTCCTTGTGCATCAGATCATGGAATAGGGTCGTCATAGCCCTCTGGTATGTTGCACCAGCTTCTTCAACCCGAAGGGTATCACTCTGTAACAGAATGTTCCCCAGGGTGTGATAAACGTTGTTTTTTCCATGTCCTATGGAGCCATTCTTATTTGATTATACCCGGAAAATCCGTCCATGAACGAGAAAAAATTGAATTTTGTTGTGTTATCCACTAACATATCAATGTGTGGCAATGGAAAATCATCTTTTGGACTAGCTTTGTTTAGATCTCTGTAATCCACGCACATGTGAACTTTTCCGTCTTTCTTCAGTACTGGGACAATATTAGAAATCCATTGAGGGTACACTGATGTCACAAGAAAACCGGCATTAATCTGCTTTAGAACTCCCTCTTTGATCTTCACTGCCATATTTGGGTGAGTTCTTCACAACTTCTGTTTGATTGGCAGACACTCTGGCTTCAACGGTAAATGGTGCTCTACTATATTTGTATCTAGACTAGACATATCTTGATAAGACCAAGAAAAAATATATGCATACTCTTTCAACAACTCAATCAACCTGCTCTTCACATCAGGATGCAGCGATGCTCCAATCTTGACTTCCTTTGGATCTTCTTCTGAACCCAAATTGATTACGTCCAATGGCTCTTTATATGGCTAAATGGCATTTTCCTCGCGCTCAAGAAACCGTGAGACCTCTTCTGGAATCTCATCATAGTCCTCTTCTTCGGCCCCATACACAGGACATTCAAAGTTGGGAGAGGGTGCAGGTTCATTGTATTCAACGGGTTTTTAAATTAATCTGCACATATGATTTATGATTGTATTTAGAAACTAACACATATAACAAGTTATCATGCAGATTGAAATTCAGTTATTATTTATTTTGAAAGGTTTTTTCCTGATTACCATTTTCCAAGAAAAATGCATAAAATAAAGACACAATTTGGGAAACAAAGACAACTTTTATTATTGATTTTAAAAGTCACAGCAAACAGATAAGCCCATACAATATTAATACTTCCACCTTGGGCAAAGTGAAAGCTTTTCAAAAAGATTAACAAGACAAATTACTTTGAAACATGTATGCAAGAGGGAATGTCAATGGTGATCCAATTCTGAACCCTAACTCCATGCGTCATGTAATTTGGCATTTTCGGATCTGTTTCATCTTCCACGATGGCATTAATCTCGGAAACAGTTGGATGAAGATAACCCCCGCTACGAAAGATGTCTTGATAATTGCCTGCAGCAGACTTCGACTTCATGCTATTACCTTTGTCATTCCTCAAAGAGAACCCCAAGCCAACTCTGGTCTTGTTTACAGGTGGATCCATAATCTATCCCCATACCTTGCTATGACCCTTATGCACAACTTACTACGCATCCTTAAGCGAAACCATGGAATTCTCATTTCCCCTTATGTTGTCAATGGATAAAGCTTGGAACTGGGTTCCAACAACAGCTTCATCCGCCTCCACAATGTTGAAAGAGGACAAATGAGATATCAATAATGCTTGTTCTCCATTTATAATCACCACTTTTCCTTCACGTACAGACTTCAGCTTTTGGTGTAAAGTCAAAGTGACAGCCCCTTCCTCATATATCCACGGCCGTCCCAGCAAGCAGCTATAAGCGGGTACAATATCCATGACCTGGAAAGTAATCTGAAAAAAATGTGGGCCTATATGAATAGGCAAGTCCACTTCACCAATAATAGATTTCCTTGATCCATCAAACGCTTTCATAATAATTCCACTTGGGCGCATGGGCGTCCCTTGATATTTCAGCTTCATAAGTGTGCTCCTCGGTATAACGTTCAATGCGGATCCATTATCAATCAGCACATTGGATAGTGAATCATTCTTGCAGTTCATAGAGATGTGGAGGGCCAGGTTATGATTCCTTCCTTCTTCTGGAAATTCATCGTCGCAGAAACTCAGGTTATTACATGACGTAATGTTCCCTACTACACTGCTGAATTGGTCTATAGGCATGTCACTTTCCACGAAAGCTTGGTCCAATACCCTCATCAAAGATTCTCTGTGGGCAGAGGTGTTCATCAATAAAGCCAAGATAGATATTTCTGAAGGAGTCTGCAGTAGCTGATCTATAATTATGTAGTCACTCATCTTGATTATCTTCAAAATATCATCCACTTATTTCTCGAGCTTAGTTCCACTAGATTCACCTGTAACCTTCTTGGGTTCAACATTCTCAGCAATTTTCTTTCCAGCGCTAACATCTCCACGAACAACTAGTGCAAATACACGACCACTGCAAGTCACTCTGCTAATCTCAGCAATATTTATAACATCAGGCATTGGCTGGATGGGAACTTCCACACCATTCTCTAAGATTGTAGCGTTATATTTGTAGGGTACAGCCTTATCTGACTTGTAGGGGACGGGACCTGGAAAACTAATCAACAATGGAGTAATAGCCGGCTTGCTATGATACTCAACTTTAAAATGGGCGGGTGCACCAAAACAAGGCACAGTGATGTTTACCCCTTCTTCAACACAAACATTCATCATGGAGTCATCTCTGGAAAACAAATCTTCATCTGAGAAGAAAAACTCATCTGCAGAGGCATACTCATCATCCGACTCTTCTTCATCCAAACAAAACTCAATCATATCAACTTCATGGTAATCATCCCTTTGACCTGTAACCTTGATAGTTCCATTATCCAACAACAACTGCACACCTTTCCTCACAATTGAACATCCTCGGGAGTCTCGGCAACAAATTTGGCAAGATCCATACTGATGTTCCACCTGACCGGCCATGTGGTAGAAAGTAGCATGCAATTATACAAGATCCTATTCATATACTCCACATCAAAAATTCTGAACTCTCCAGGACATCCAGAAACCATGTTCACTTCCTCTTCATACTCTACCCTAGGCCTGATTATATAGATGAGGCCCTCATCCATCATCTCCTGCAAATCAGCCTTTATCTTATCGCAACCATGTATGTTTGTACTGCAAATAGCACAACTGGAATGTTCATGCGTATAGTAGCTAAATTCATAGAGGTCTGCATGCATTTTCACCAAATCTCCTCTAACCAGATGAATATCAAAAATCCGGAAGTCGCCTAGACAACCAGCCTTCAAAGGATAGCAATTCTCAACATTGTGCCCTGGTGCCCCCTGATGAAAAGCACATGTTTGGTCTGCCTTGTAATACCAAGGCAATGGTGATGGTACAGCGGGAGGTGGTCGGGTCTGAACCAACTTCTTCTGAATTAATGCCAGTAGTAACTATGTATAAGCAACTGTGGTTAGAGCTACACCAATAACTGGAGTAACTGAGGCGACTTGCTTATGACGTTGCTAATTTCTTCTAGGAGGATTAACCTTCCTCTCTTGGATAACAACATTTGTATCCCCTTCCTTTTTCTTGGTAAACCCATAAGATGGCTTCTTTGCACCTCCAGATCCTTCACTCTTCGTTAAACGGCCCTCTCTTACAGCCTCTTCTAAACGGATACCCATGCCTACCATTTCAGTAAAGTCACTTGGCACACTTGCTACCATCCTTTCATAGTAGAAAGCGCCCAGAGTTTTCAAGAAAATATTAGTCATCTCCTTCTCTTCCATGGGAGGAATCACTTGGGTGGCTACCTCACACCATCTCTGTGCATATTCATTGAATGATTCCCTGTCTTTCTGAACCATGGCCCTGAGTTGATCACGGTCAGGCGCCATGTCCATGTTGTATTTGTATTGTCTGATAAATGCTTCTCCCAAATCATTGAAATTATGGATATTGATGCTATCCAAACTCATATACCACTTCAGCGCGGCACCAGTCAAACTATCCAGAAAAAAATGAATCAGCAGATGCTGATCATCAGTATGGGTAGACATTCTTTTTACATACATCACTAGATGAGTACGAGGGAAAGTGTTTCCCTTGTACTTCTCGAACTCCGGGACTTTAAACTTTGCAGGTATCTTAACATTCGGGACCAAGCATAATTCATTTACATTCTTCCCGAATAACTCTTTTCCCCTGAGGGCCTTTATCTCCCTCTGCATCTTGTTAAACTGCTCTTGAAAATCATCCATTCTATCATAAAGACCCAATTCTTCACTTGGTGGAGGAAAAGGACGACACACATCATCATTAACAAATGGAACCAAATTCACCAAAGGAGGTGCAGCAGGAGTAGCATGCACCACAGGAGGTGTAGGAGTAACAGTAGTCTGAACAACTGGAGATTCTTGAGGACCAAGATTGAAACCTTTAGGTGTAAAATTCTCTAACATTCCCCATGGATAACCTTGAGGCATGCGATTCTGAACAACAGTTGGGGTAGAAGACACAGGAACAGTCGGAGCTTCAGCAGTAGCCCTTGTAGGTTGAGGTTGAACAGTCGATGGTTGATTCTGAGCAGCCACAAGAGATTCTATCAGAGCAGTAAGATTGGACATACTCGCCTTCAAAGCAGAAACCTCCTCGCGCAGCTCGCGATTCTCTTGTTCTAAGTTGTCCATCTTCCTTCTGAAATTAGCCCGAGTGTTGTAGTGGTGAGTCAGCTTGCTGAACAAAGTAAAGAAGCTTGGTAAGACACTTGGATATGCATAACAAATGCAAGAAATGTGTGTAATATGATGCATGATATATGGTGCACATGATTTATTTTTATTATTAATATTTCAAGGGGCTTAAAGATTTATAGACACATTGCAAATATCAAAGTAATAACACATTTGAAATACTGAAAATTCTTATTATAATAACTTCAAAATAGGTTACAATTCTCAACAATCCCAAGTACAAGATGAAAATAAAGTCTAAAACCCTAAGAAGTAAAGCTATCAGAGATCACTCTATACGCTGGCGCTTCCCTGTAAGCCTGGCAATCTGAGCCTTCAACCTCTGATTTTCTTCAGCATATCTAGTGGCCACCTCCTTCCAATCACCTGAATCGGGAAGTGAGCAACTAACATCTAACTGAGGCTTAGGAGAAAATAAATCCCCTTTCTTCTCCATGGTCTCTATTGCTCGACTCTCAAGGATCTTAATCAATTCGTATTTCTCCTTCAAGTCTGCTCTATAGGAAATCTCTAAAGTTTGGCACTTATTCTTCCAAGCATCCTTTTCCTGTTGCATCCTGACCAAAGCAAGCTGGAGCTCTTCTATATCATCCAATAAGGGAGGAGTGGTCTTCACAAACAAATCAGGCATAGGTGTTTTCCTGGAATATGGCACCTTCAACTGAATAGCTCTCGTTTGGACCCACTGAAGATAAGGTTCCAAAGAAACAGCCCCTCTTGGTCCCAAATCTTCCCTACACTTCTTATGAATGTGACGCCAGGCCTTCACAATCTGCTCCCTAGATTCCTTATGGTCTTCTCCCTCCTTCAGAAATAAACTACTCAAATGAATATTATTTGGTTGATCCCTCATCAGATAACCAAGTTGTCATCGTGCAAGAACAGGGTTATATATAATTCCTCTCTTTGTACCAAGAAGAGGTACATTGGGGAAACTACCACAACTGTAAACAATCTCTACATCCTGGTAAGCTCGATGATACCAATCAATATTTGAGTGAGTAAGTGCCATGATCTTAGGAGCCCAACGAGGTTCCTTCCTGACATCCCAGGAAGCATCAGACTGAGGCATATGAGAGATAAACCATCGATACAACAAAGGCGTGCAACAGATAATCATCCCCCTATGATAAGAATTCTGAAGATGAATAAAATAATAAGCATCACCCAATAATATAGGAACTGGGTTTCCAATCATGAAGATCCTAATAGCATTAACGTCAACAAACTTATCCACATTAGGAAATAAAAACAACCCGTAAGCGAGTAGAGCAAAGATGGCCTCAAAAGCGATTGTGCTCTTCATCCAGGAAAGGTAACGAGCTTTCTCCAATAAGAACTAAGCTGGTAGTCCTCTAATCCCTCCTTTAGCAGTCGTATGGGCTTCAACCTCAGACTTCCCCATATGGATCAAAGCAGCAATCTCATGTGGTTTTGGCTCACCCTTCAAATCAGTAAAAGGAACACGATCAGTGACAAGTAAATCCAACAGATAAGAATACTCCTCTAGTGTAGGCATCAACTGATAGTCGGGGAAAGTAAAGCAATGATACATCGAATCATAGAACTGGACCAAGGTCGAGAGAATACCCTCCTTCATCCTAAGCTTCATAAGAGGAATGATGGATCCATACTTCTTCTGAAAATCTGCAGGACACTCAATCTCGGGAATTAGACTGATCAACTCATCTATCTTGGGATCCTTAAAACTGTATTTTTCGGTCTTCCTTTTTCCAGAATCCATGGTCAAAAGTACCTAAGATATTCACAAATGGTCTACTTTTAAGTCCCTTGAAATAAAATTTCTTCAAAAGATGCTTATGAGTGCATGGATGCATGATGCAACAATCACACACAAGATCACACATATAGGGTTCATAGGTTCAACTCCACGAGCATGAGGTCGAAGGTACTACCCATAAGGTGTTGGTCTAAAATTTATCACCTGCCGAACAAGGTTCTAGAGGTTCCCAGAGTCTACATCCTTCCTTCGAATATTACCAACTTCTCGATTAACTCGGTAATTAGTAATGTTCTCAAGAAAAACCCATCCGAGTGTAGTATCGCGTGACAACTATTTCTGGATTACTCCGTCATAGTTTCCGCACTACACCTAAAAGGCCAAGATGGGTTAGGTATTCTACGTTCCTCAGCTTTATCAGGCTCCCAGGTCGAAAGCAATACGTCTTCCCGATTACTCGGTAAACGACACTACAGTCAAAGGGGCCTCCACTGAGTGGGGGATCTCATGCATCCTTTTTTGGGATTACTCCCTCAAAGTTAACATGACTATACCGTCCATCCTATCTTAAAGTTTTCCCAAGTCCGGGTATAGGACTTATAAGTAATCACCAAGCACCCTGAAAACCAGGAAAATCCAGACAAACATATATACAACATATAACACATAAACAACAATAGCATATATACAGATATAAACAAAGATAGGTTCAAACCACTTAGGGATGGATCAACAAGAGGTCAATCTTTCCCCAATGAAGTCTCCATGTTTTCTGTAGCGGTAGAAATGTTTAAGACTAAGCCATTGGATTGGCTATACTTATACAGATCAAAATAAAAATCGCCACCACGCTTTATTGTTTCCAAAGGAATGGGAAAAGAGAGAGTAACCCAAAAAGAGGGGGAAAGATTCAAGGTAAGGGGGTTGGTTATGCAAAGGGAAGGTATTAGCACCCTAAACATCTACGGTACTCTGCAGGAACCTCTTTGTAAAATCTGTATATTTTGGCTATAAAGTGTTGTATAAAAATGGATGGTGGAGGTGAGAAAAGAAGTATTTTTTTTTCTGATTTTTGCACCCGCCGCAGTTGCGAATCTTTAGTGCCTACATACTATCTTTAATGCAATAGGGGATCAGGGTACACGTAGTTCCTCTTTAAAATTTAAAAAAAAACATAAGTACGTTAATTGATTTTATAAGATAATACATCATCGTCATTGCCCGTGTGGAAAAAACATACTAACAACCCACAATCATGAGAAAGGACAATTTGCATCATCTCAAAGTGGAGGATATGGCTTGGATTTTAAAATCAACAATGCCTCACTCAACACCCAAGTGGAAAATATCTCTCTTCACTACATATTGTAGAAGTATAGTTGTTTGCATCACTACAAGGATTGACAAAAGTCTAATCTTTTGAGAAAGGTTTTAAAATAAAAAGCCAAAGTTGCAAAATGGTTTGAAATGAGATTGATTGACTTTTATTCTTCTCACAAAAATGTTAAGGTATTATTAAGTTGATTTAGGTTTATTTATGAAAAGGTTTTGAAAATGCATGGACCTAAGTCCAAGTTTATTATGAAAGTGGTTCAAGTTCAAAAGAAGCAAGAAGAGTTTTCAAAAGGAGAGAGAATATTTTTGAAATTAAATAAGATGGGAGGAGGAGAAAAGACTATCCTAAAGCATAAGGTAAAAGCTAGGGATAATAACCATCTAACCAACAAGAAGCTAATACTTGGTATTATGAGCCAATATAGAATTCCCATTCTTTGGATTGAAACCAATCAAGCAAAAATACTAAACCTCTTGAGAGAACCCAACTTCAAGTGTATTAAGTCTTTACAAAAATTGGGAAGAGTAACGGCTGTATACGGGTGAATTCCAAATTACAAACAAAGTATGTAATCACAATAACCTACACACAAAACAAACAAGCAACCCAATGTCTTGAGGTAAACCTCAATAACTCCAGACAAAATATCCATCAAGGTCACAAGGTCTCCAACATAGGCCAAGGCTTCTATTCCTAAGTCCAAGAAGTTCAATACTCCATAATGCCAAGGATAGTAACTAAATATTCCCAGTAACATTAAAGGTTTTTATGGTTCATGTTGATTATTAGCTGTCTTAGAAGAGAAAAGAAAAGCTCAAGTGACCAAAATAAAATGACATGGAATTTAATGCTTAAAGTAAATGGTACATAAAGCATAAAAAATAAAAGCATAAAGTAAAAACAATTTAATAATTAGTGGTTAGTTGGATGACCATCTTGAAACTTGCATTTGGAACTCATTAGAGGATTGGTAGAACCAAAGCCTTCACACAACAAGTTGCATTTGCTTTTTGTCAAGTATATCATCCATTTGGAATCCTCAAAAAGTACCATTTAATGATCAACGATGTTTAAGTGATCTGTGTTGACCAAAAGTGTTGTAGATCCATTAGAGGGTTGGTAGAACCAAAGCCTCCACATAATGAATCTCAAGGTTATTAGATCAAAGAGATCAAATTAACATACTTGGGCTTGCAAACATAGGTTTGGGCCACGAATGATCATTTATTCGAATCGAGACAAAATTTAGCGATATGTTAAGCAATTGTAAGTGGAGTTATGTAGAAGTCGCACCTATTTTGAGGCTGGTTGTTGTACCCCAAAATTTTCCCTCTCACTTATCAAGAATTTTCTCACAGAATCTCCTTGGGCTCAAGACTACATTAGGGTTTGATCAGCTCAAGACACCTCCTTATGCACTGATGACCAAAATTAGGGTTTAAGTTTGCACAAGTATTTTTGGACTATCAATGCTTCATATTACTTTCAAGGATCATTATGGACCCCCAAGATTACTCATGTCAAGTTTCAAGCCTTGGATCATACTTTTGATCAGTCAATTGAACAGTTGACCTAAAAATCAGCTTTATTGGGGAAAAAGTCAACCATAGACAATTTACAGCCAAACTTCATAATTTTTTATCCACATAAACATTTTATACCCATAGGTATCATTAGATCAAGTTTGGACCATGATTCCTCAAGAAATTTGATCAAATCTCCAAAAGGGCAAAATGGTCAAAATTAGGGTTTTGACTGAGAAAGGGCAATTTCTGATTTTTGACCTAGAAAATGATCAATTGGTTTAAGGTATGATCTCAAGAGTCCAATTGCATCATTTTTACCTAATGAGATGATTCAAAACATTTCAAGTCCATTGGATTGACAAATGAATTTTGCAGTCAACTGATCAAAAGTCAACTATATACTGAAAAGTCAAACTTTGACTTTTTGGTCAAATTCAAGTTCCAAAGATCATAATTCATCAAAACATGTAAAAATATGAAACTTATTCATCAAGAAATCAAAAAGTCAAGATTTCATTTTGAAAAGTCAAAATTTCTAAACTTAGAAATTTTTCTAAGTGTTGGAAATTTCATGTTTTTTCATAACTTTGATCCAAATTTTCACCATGATGCAAGATGATTCAAGGGAAACTTACAACATGAAAGTTGTAGATATCCATGAAATATACAACCTTTATTCATATAACTTCTCCTAAAAATGCTTGGATCTCAAGTTATAATTTTGTGAATACATGCTCATGAACTAAAAATGACTTAGTAAAATTTTGCCCTAGTTAGGCAGATTTTTGACCTAACTTCATGGCAATTTTTCAAATAGTTCTAAGGGAAATCTTCAAAAGCAATTCAAAGATGAGTTGTAGATCACATTGCAAGATTTCCAAAATGTCTAAGAACTCCTTGAGATCATTCTTGAGTATGGAGAATCGAAGAGATGAAGTTGGTGTTTTGTCACTTGAATTATAGGTCATTTTCATGATGAACACAAATGCAAATCAATGTTAGGCTGCATGATCTTTGCTTTGCAGGCCTCAAACTTGTTTTTCGCTCCATAATTAATGGATTACACAAAATTTTGAGCTATAATCCAAGTGATTTAAGCTTTATCCAATTCGCATTGCCATTTTGGGAAGAAAGCTAACAATACCATTCTTATAAAGCAAGCTTTTTGCATAAAGTCCACTCTTGAGCCTATAACTTGTTCCCTCTAATCACACTTTATCTACAAATTCAGAAGCAAGTATGTTTAAAGCTTAACCACTCTATCTTAGCAACTACACAAGCATTGAAACTTGTTTTCTCAAAAACCACATGTTTGGCTTAAGGATGCAAATTCAAATTCTAAGTTGTTCCAAGCCTCAAAACCTCTTGCTTATAAGTATACACACTATTTGCAAGTTGACACACGAGCTGAAAGACCCTGAAACTCACTCAAACTCCCTCTAGCCAGAAATTGTCTCAAAACACCATTGTTGTGCAAGTTTTGACTTTACATACCAAACTCACATTTCCCTCGTGCGTTTCTTGGCCTTTTAGTTTCTAAAGCTTCCCTGCATCAAGAGTAACTCATCCTTATACCTGTTTCATTTTTGTAACACCATTTTCTCTATCTTCCATAACCAAAAATAGAGCATCACAGTTGGACTTCTCCAGGCCATTCCAGCCATCCTCAACTCAAGTCGGCCATTGCATTAGCTTCCTAGAGGTCCAAGGAAGCTAACCTGATCATCAGCACTGCCTGAAACAAGCTCATTTGCATTTCACGATTTCCAGTTTTGATGTATTTTTCTTGAACTTTTATCTCATTACTTAGGCATTATTAGGCTTGCATTTATGAAGATAAAATGTAGACCTCATTGTCACGAAGCTGTACATATCCATAGTTTGCATTTATATGGCCTGAGCTTAGAGAATTTTAGAGTTGAAGTTTCTGAAATTTTTAGAGTTTAAATTAGAGCCAGAGAAATTCTCATTTATCTTTGACTTTCAGCCTTAGTTATTTACATGGTTAGATTCATGAGGAAGAATGCAACAACTTTCATTTTGTCACTTTCCATTTTTGTTGAGAAATGAAGAAGTTACAGGTACACCGGCTGGAGGTTGAAGATGAAGTCATCAGGACTTGATTTTCCTTATATATTTATGGTTTTATTTATATAAACGGATGTATAGTCACCCCCGTGGTAAAGCGCGCGCCTGTTCACCCTATGGTCTTGGGTTCAAGCCTCAGCGTGACCATTTTTTGCTTTTTTTCATATTTTGACATTTTTTTTATTTTTGTTTGCAGGCGCTGGGCCCTTTGGGTCTGGCTTTCTTTTTTTTGTTTTTTTGCTGACTAACCCCCTGGTTACTTGTGACACCCCCTTGGCCCATTTTATTTTTATTTATTTATTTATTTATTTTTCTTTTAAATATATTTTCTAAAAATACCAAAAAATCCTAAAAAATATAAAAATGATAGATTTATGTTTTGACATAATTTAAATATTTTTCCATACAAAAATTATTTTTTATTCATTATACTTTATTTATCTTTATTAGTTTCCTTGTAAATTAAATTAAAACTAGATTATTATTTATCTAAATATATTTATTTTAATATTAAAAAAAACCAAAAAATATTTCATAACACCACATATTATTTTCAAGACAAAAATACAAAAATACTTTCTCTTTAAGCTTATTTCCTTTTAATCAACTAAGTAGAATTAGAGTTTTGTCTAAAAAATATCTTCTTAGTTAATTTCTTTTCTTATTTAATTTAAATTAAGTTAATTTAATTATTTTTTCTCTAATTAGGTTTAGATTAAAACCTTTTTCATACAAAAATCCAAACACAAAAAAAATCATTTCTTTCAATTTGCATTTGTACTTTATATATTTCTTCAATTATTTATACAATATTCAATTTGGTTGTAATAGATTAATTAGGTTTATATTATTGCAATCCCCATTCATAAATTGTATACCCCCTTCCCACAAATGTTGTAATAGCATAGTAACTTTAAATTTCGCAATTTATCGCTTTTACATAACATGCTAGTAATTAGGGTTTGTATGGGAAGATAAGATCAATCAAATAGAAAACCCTAATTCAAGACAAAAGCAAGCATGAAAATGATACACTTGCACACAAACATCCCTAGGGTTATTCTACTTGGTTACCTTATACAAAATGGTCATATTGCGCATGTAAGGTATCTTAGCAAAAACAAACAAATACAAGATCATAGTCCCTCGATGACGCTATTCAAAGTTTCCTTACAAATGATCTTAGTCCCTCAAAAAGAATGCTAAGATACCTTGCAACATTGCTAATCATGGCTATACGATGACCCACGCCCGTCCCGTTTATATCCAAAGATAGGGTTGCTTACCAAATCAATGGTAAGACAACATTGTCAAAGGAAGAGAAAATGAACAAGAAAGACATTTGAGTAGGTAGATTGCTCCTAATTACTTGCTCCATTTCAAAACAAACATCCTTGCTATTTTCAAAACAATCACATACACCTTCAAACATCTTACAAAACTTGAAAACATTTTCAAAAGATCAACATCTTTGTATACATTCTTACGAACGATAATCATTACAAAGATTTCCTAAACAATGGCCTCTTTACAAAATACTTTCAAAAAACCACACAAAGCACAATTTCAAACAAAAGCAAGTGATCTAGCAAGTAACTAAGAGCCCATGGAAAACCATGGATGAAAAGGGTGTTAATACCTTCCCTTTTCATAATCTACCCCCCGAACTCAAGAAACAATCTCAAAGGTCTTTCATGTACTTTTTACCTTTCCTTTTGGATAAAAGAAAAGTCGGTGACGACTCTTGCCAACCGCGATATTTGAGATCAAACGCAAAACCTTCAAGTCAGTTCTCCCACCGTATCACACCGGTCAATAGCAATCTATGCACTATTTGTTTTGAGACATGATATAGAGATCATACTCCAATAACACTTAGTGCAATAAGAAAGGGATAAGATGAAGAGGGGTGGGGAAGAACATACAAACCATATTTGATTTAAATTTTAATTAAACTATTATTAAAATCATTCATCCATTTTTATGGAGTTAGACTCAACACCATGGGTCCAATGATGTTAACAAAGTTCATAATCAAAAATTCAACTCAAGATCAGCCAGAAAATAATCACAAAATAATATTGCATTTAGTATATACATTAAAAAAGTTTTAAAATGTTTTTAAAATAGAAATAAAAGAGAAAAATATCAACTATGTTCAAATTAATCAAGAAATAAAAAGTAAGACCATAGAAAAATCAAAAATGAAGTAAAATAATTTTATAAAATTTTTGGGAATTTTTTAAAGTCAGAAACTATTTTTAAAATTATAAGAGATGAGTAAAATGAACCAAAAATGACAAAAAATACCAAAGTCAGAAATAAAAAATGAATGAGGTCACCAATATTTTTCACAATATCATTGGATCATTCATAATTTTTTCAGATTTTAAAAATAATAAAAGTATTTTTAAACATTTAAAACAAATCAAATAAAGTGAAAATTTATAAAAATATCAAAACACAAAATAAAATTATGAAAAAATAAAAATCAAAAAGAGAAAAATCAAAAATCAAAAATCTTTTTCATAATTTTTTCAGATTTTTTGGACTAAAAATGATTTTTCTATGATTTTTTTAAATTTAAAACAATTAAATATAAAAATCAGAAAAGGAAAATAAAGTCAAAAATATGTGGACCATTGGATGAGGGTCAAAACGCATTAGTAATCAATTCTAAGAGATCTGGCACGATGTGTATATCATGGTCATTAGTGAATAAAGCACTGAATCAAATATAAATCAGAAATTCAAAAAATACAAATGGCGTTGTTTCATTGGTTGAAGGATGACACGTTGGTCATCTTCAACCTCCAGTCAGTCCCAAAACCAAGTTGCTCAATCTGTAAAATTAGAGCACGATACCTATGACATTCGCTATGTCTCCTCAAGATGAAGACAACCACGCCTTCGCGATAAATTTATATAAACTGTAGCTCAAACAATTTGGAAGGAAAGTTTTGAAAAGGGATTTGAAATTTCATGGTCAAAACATGTTTCCAGATAAAAGTAAGTATTTCAACTAGAACCAGGGCAATGAGAGCATCACGATGATATCAAAGTTTTGAAGAATTGATGGAGAAATCTACCTATTGAAGTTGATTTGCAGAGCTTTGAAACTGGACTTCTATGGAGCAATATAGTGCACGATTCTTGAAGGTAATTATATGGTTAGTTTCAGGGAAGATCAAGGGAGGTAAATTGATTGAAAAAGGCTTGAACACAGATTTCGAAGTGTTAAAATTTTGAGTTATGGAACAAGTTTGGCAGGGTGATTCTGGCTATCCAAGCTTGATAAAATGAATGAGGGATGACCCTCTATTTATAGGGAATCAAAGGGAATATCCAAGCGTGTGAAATGATGAAGTTTGGAGGGAAATCGTGTGAGGTTGCAAACAAGAAAAGTGTGACTTCTAATTTGATCAAAACTCATCCAAAACACGTGTTTTATTGTGCTAATCACTTCTGGAAGTTCACTAAACATGTTTAGAGGCAAAAATACGCAGAAACAAAATGTTTAGAAGCTAAATCAATGATTTCAAATTCTGACTTTTTAAGAAACTTCATTTTCAAGTTACCAAGTTCAAATCAATGGCATTCTCAGCTCAAGGGGTCTTAGGGCATGATTCTTGATGCTTTAGAAAGATGATGTTACAAGCTTTGCAATTGAAAAATAATGAAATCAAATGGATACTTGAGCTGAAAGTTGCATTGAGTCAAAGTTGGAGAAAAAGGGTTGACTTTCCATACTTAGAAATATTTCAAATTTTCTTCAAAAGTGACCTATAATGTTTTGCATCCAAACATGGCCTTTCACTTAGAATTTGCTCTTGACCAAAAAATATGGCATGAAATATACTTCTTAAATGATACTTTGAAACTTGAACCATTCAAAATCTACAAAAATTGAGGGAGTTATGAATTGTTGAAGTTGGCAAAAAATCATGAAATGACCTATAATCTTTTGTATCCTTAGGGAATCTTCCATCCATTTTCTCACTTTGCATATAAAAGAAGGGATAAATTTCACATTCTCAAGATCATTATGGAAAAAAAGTGGGACTAAGGTGATAAAAATTGACCAAGTTATGATCATTTGAAGTCACACATGGGAAATTGGGGGTTCATCTGGAGGACTTGTAATCTTTCTTCATCATCAAGTTTCTTCCCCATGAAAACTCCTTGAAATTTTTGAATTGATTTGTTAGTAACCCTTTGAATAGAAGGATGTCTTTGGAATCACTCAAAAATACCAAAAGATGAGCAAGATATATTTCTTTGAAGTTCAAAACCCTAGCTCCTAGATCAAGAAAATGCTTTGAGGAACCTTTACAATTTTGAACCACCTTCTTGTACCAACACTCTTTCTTTGTAAATAGAATTTATTGAGGATTAAAATGAGAATTCATAGCCACCAAAACCACTTCCATATCTTGATAATTTAGAGAAATATGCACTTGTGACCAATGGAAACAAGGCCTTGTCCAACAATGACAACTTCTTCAATCAACCCCTTGCACTTTTAAATTAATATTGATATCTTGGAAATGTAGTGAACCAAAATAACCTTGTCGTGTCGTCCCTTCCAAAACAACTTCAATGGTGAGGTTTGGGCTTCTCAAGCTTTACTGACTAGGGCATGGAAACAAACCCGTGAACCCATGTATCAACTTGCTAAATCTTATTTCCTTTACCTACATTATTAACAAGTAATATAAACCAACATTGCATTTTATTAATTAAAAGGAAAGTCAAAACAAAACATGTATTATCACAAAATAAAAACAAGTCAAGGTGCTTGGTGATTCCTCAAAGAGCAAAGCTAGGGATAGGGAGGAGAACCAAAAGCCCTAATATGATCTTGTTGTGATTGAATCAACATGGTATGATGAAGGGGTCTTAGGGGAAAAATTGTGGTACAGCACTTGGTCCTCCCTGAACGTGTTCCAATGCTTACTTTGTGCTGAATGTGTTTGAATCTCCCCAACCAATTCAACTTGCAAGGAACTGTTTTTAAGTTTGGAAGATGGTGATAATGATGTTACAGAAGTTGCTCTTGTGTTTTAACAACTTCTATATAATTTATGTGAGGTGTATGGATGGCTTGCTTGAACAAATGTGGCAAGGTTTATGAGTTTCGAAGAAATGGACTTCAAAAGCTCAAAAATGGAGTTTTATGGCCAATTCTGGTTTGAGAGAGATTAAGGGTGTTTTTGAAGCTGTTCATTAGTGCTTTGGATTACAAATGACCTATTTATTTATAGGCAAGAGGTTTGACATCTTGAGGTAAACAGAATCTTGAGATAACAAGTTATGGCTTGGTTGGAAGTGAACTTTGAAGTTTCTTGCAAAATCATAGTTCAAATGCATTATAACTTATCTCATAGAGTTATTGGATACTTTAAGCAAGCTTATCTGATCTTTTAAGTTGAGTGTGTATAGAGGAAACAAGTGTGAGGCTCAAGGAGAGTTGACAATTGCATAAAGTATGCTTTACTAGAATGGAAGTGTGATCTTTTTCCCAAAAATAGAATGATGCATTGGATAATGCTTGAATCAAATGGACCATAGTTCAAAAGCTTGTGTAATATTATAATTAAAGATAGATTTACAAGTTTAGAGGCTTGAAAAGGGAGATTAAAAGGCATGGAATGAAGATTTGGTTATGAACTTGTCCCAAAAATGACCTATAATGCAACCTTAGGTACCCAACTTCATCTCTTCGAAACTTCTAGCTCAAGTATGATAAATTTGTTTTCTTGGACATTTTGGAAAGATTGAAACATTGTCTACACCTTTCATGTTGATCACTTTGGCTAAATCAAATGGGAACTTGGTGGAAATTGGCCAAGAAGTTGGGATGAAAAACTGATCAAAACTTATTGAAATTTTTTCTAAGTGTTGGGTAAAAATAATCAGAACTTCATGAGCCTATATCTCTTAATCCAAGCACTTTTTAAGGATCATCCCACATTAACAAAGTTGTAGAATTCATAAATCCTTAAAACTTACATGTTGAAAGTTTTCTTTGAATCAACTTGGATCTTAGTGAAAAATGGCCATGAAGTAGTGATTTTGTTAAGAATAAAACACTTCAAAAATTTCTAAGTGTTGGAAAATTTTCCAACTTTTTGACTTTTTTTGACTTTTTTTATTTTTGATGATCAAGTTTGATAATTTTGAATGTTTTGATGATTCTTGATCTTTGAAGTTCAATGTTGACCAAAAAAAGTCAAAGTTTGGCTTTTGTTGATTGTTGACTTTTCATCAATTGATTCAATTCTTCCACTATCAATCACTTATATCTTTGGAAATGTCTTGAGCCATATAATTAGCTAAAGATGTTGTATTTGAGCTCTTGAGATCATGCTTCAAGCCATTAGGTCATGCACTAAGCCAAAAGTCAAAGAATAGTCATCCTCAGTCAAAACCCTAATTTGGCAATTTTTGACCTTTGATGATTTGAGGGCTTTCCTTGAGGAATCATGATCAACCCTTGATCAAATGATGAATATCACCTTAAAATGTTGATGTTGACCAAAAATCTTGAAGTTTGACTGTATGTTGACCATAATTGACTTTTTGTCCAATATAGTTGATTTTCAGTCATATGAGCAATTGATTGAGCAAACTTGTGATGCAAGACTTGAAACTTGACATAAGCATTATTGAGGACCTATGATGAACCATGAAAGTCATTTGAGACCCTTGAAAACCAATTTTATTTAACAAGCACCAAACCCTAGTTGAAGATCCTTGCTTTGGAGGTGGTTTTGACCAGTTAACTCTTGAGTAGTTTTGAGCAAATGGGGACCTCATGAGATTGTCTTGAAGAAAATAGGAGGGCGAATTTTGGGGTAAAACACCTTGTCTTTCTAAGGTTTCCCTTGAGAATAGCCAAAACCATATTCTATACCTTAAACCCTTGCTCTCCCTTGTTGTTGTAAGCTCTAAGATTGTCAGACCTGCAAGCATATGAGAGATACATATTCATAATAGCAAATACTCAACAACTAGAGCCCAAAATCACAATCCAATCACACATGGATCCATGGATCGAACCGAAAGAGCCTGAATCATGCAAAACGAGATATTTGTCGAAAAAGTCTGAAAAACATGAAATCAATATTCACTGTACGAACAACACTATTCACCATACGGGTAAGACTATTCATCACCCAATTTTTTTCATATTTCTATTTTTTTCGACTTTTCATCCGACTTTATGAAACTTTCTATTTTCGCGGTTTATGCAATCTCCAAAATATATTTTCTTCCACTTAATAAATAAAGGTTTTTAAGGCATATTCCAATAATCTCCACCTTGACTTTAAATTATGTTGATGCCAATTTAACCACCAACAACATTGCTACTCTCTACCAGGTCGAAACTCTTAATCAATAACCTTGATCAAATTCAACAACCCTTGAATCTTGATCTCGCCACTTTCATCCACTTGTTTCTAATTACCCTTTTCTTCCTAGGTAATTTAACAAGCCTACAAGTATGATTTTTCAACCACCCTTGACTCCACCTGTTTTCAAATGCCTCCCTGAAGGTTTTTCTTCTTTTATTTTGCAGTCCTTCAGTCACATTAAAAACATAATATCCAAGGCTAACATAATTGTTACTTTGAGATGCTACAATAACCCTCCTAACCTTATCGTGAGTCAAATAATAATCAAAGACTTATGTAACCGTTCTATCACTACTACTAGCATCCATAGTAGGAAAATCCACCTCAAACTGAGTTTTCTCTGTTATAGTTTTTACCAAGTTTCTCCCTTGGTTTTCACAATTCTTCCTCTGAAGAAATTCTCTACCAACCAAGTAAGTTGTTTTATCCTTAGCTCTTCCCTAAAAACTTAATAACAACTCAGCGGTAACATGCATTTTTATCCCTTGATTTTTGCAAAATTCATTATACTCCTCTGAAACTTTCTCAAGACATTCATAACGCCTTAAACTCAAATCCCATAGTTCTTCCTTGTCATGAAAGCCTCTGCTAGTTAACAATGAATGAATAACAACATTTGAACCTTCTAAAATATATAGACCACATATTTCATGCCCTTTTGCAATAATCAATTCATTATACGAAATCTTTAACGCTCCATGTTTAACTCTAGTACAATATCCTAGATCATCAAACATACTTATAGATAACAAATTTCGCTTGAGTTTTGGAACATACCTCACATTGTGAATAAGAAGTTCAGGATCATCAAACATTTTAAAATATGACCGTACCAATACCATGAACCTTGCATGCCTTATTATTACCAAGGAGAATTACTCCACCTTGCACCATCTTCAAAGTTTCAAAGTATTATATTCTTGGAAAAATGTGATAAGAGCAACCTGAGACAATGATCCAACTATCTTCACTTTCCAAACTAGATACTACTAGTACATCGGCATCCTCATAACTTTCCTCACCAAAGGAAACTGCAGCTTCAACCGAATCTTCATTGACCTTTCTCTCAGGTCAATCCCTTTTAAAGTGACTGATTTTCTAACAATTAAAACATTTTACATTTGACTTATCAAACCTCTTTGATTTGGACATCCCTTTACGCTCAACTCCACCTCTTGACACCTTTAAACCTTTACCATTATCTTCAATCTTCAAATCTTTCGACTTTGAAAATTCTTGGGATTTCATCGTTGTCTAGACTTCATCCAAAGTAATAGTACCTTCCTTACCGTAAAGAAGGGCATCCTTAAAGTGCTCAAAGTATCTGGGTAATAAACTCAACAGGATTAAATTCGTGTCCTCATCTTTAATCTTCACTTCAATATTCTCAAGATCATTAATAATCTTGTAAAATTTTGTAAGTTGCTCAACTATGGATTTATGCTCTACCATTCAGAATGAATAGAGTTGTTGTTTCAGATATAACATGTGAGTCAAAGACTTTGTCATATACAATGATTCAAGTTTTGCCCACATAGCAACTGCGGTTTGCTCCCTGGCGACTTCTCTTAGAACTTTATCCCTGAGGCACAAGATAATGGCACTTCTGGCCTTATCCAACATCTCAGTCTTCTTTACCTGTGAAATCCCTACAGGAATCAATACTTCACTCTTTAAAGCATCGATACACTTCTCTTGAATTAAGATTGCTTACATCTTAATTTTCCACAACCTAAAGTCGTTGTTACCGAAAAATTTCTCGATCTCCCATCTAACCATGCTACTCACTTGTAAACAATACCCATTTGCTCCACGATCATCAAACCACTTATTGTGAATATTATTATGAATCTTGTTGTGAATTACAATAAAATTCAATATCAATTTGTGAGGCAAAGAATAGTAGCAACCAAAATAAATGGTCTACAGTAATAATAATTTGTACGCAGATAATATAATAGAATAAGGCGAGAAAAAAATGAAGGTTTGTTTACCCAGTTCGATCAAACGATCTACTCTGGAGGAGAAAGTAGCTCTCCAATTCACTATACTCAAAAAGTTGTTACAAGAGATTACAAATGAGTTACAAGAAAATATCCTTTGCCTTCAGGTTCCCAAGAACAACCCTGAAGGCGTCCAAAAATTAACCATATTTTCTACCCAAGTGTTTCTCAACCTGTTCAACCTTCAATATATAAATAACCCAAACCCAAGGTGTAAACGTGTGTTTCTAAATACCCCAATTCCCTTACATAACTCCAAAGGTTTCTCAAAACCCTTGCCTTTCTAAGGTTTCCCTTGAGAATAACCAAAACCCTATTATACCTTAAACCATTGCTCTCCCTTGTTGTTGTAAGCTCTAAGATTATCACACCTGCAAGCATATGAGAGATACATATTTATAACAGAAAATACCCAACAACTAGAGCCCAAAATCATAATTCAATCACACATGGATCCATGGGATGAACCGAAACAGCCTGAATCACGAAAAATGAGAAATTGCCGAAAAAGTCCGAAAATCCCAAAATCATTATTCATCGTACGGACAACACTATTCATCATACGGACAACACTATTCACCGCCCGATTTTTTTTCGGATTTCTGTTTTTTCACTTTTTGTCTGACTTTCTAAAACTTTTGATTTTCGCGATATATGCAATCTCTAAAATATGTTTTCTTTCTCTTAATCAATAATGGTTTTTAAGGCATATTCCAACACAATCCAAATCTATAAATTAAATAGTGAAACAAAGATAACATTGACATAGATTCATAAATAGATTGTATATAACGCCGTGATCAATAAACTAATCTAGCATGTGAGCATAGTTATTAATCGTTATTAACATGTATCGCTCTTCGACACCGGTTATGTCTAACCCAATACGCGAGTTTTATGGTATTGCTTAATTGATGATCTCTCTACCTATTAAGAAATACAATAACATTAATATTTGATACAAGTGAATATCAAACTCTAAATATATGTCTAGAGTTTGGTCTTTGATAGATGATGATCTTAAGTCAAGACTTAAAGATATTTCTCAATAGTAATTCAAATCATAAGAATAACATGAAAACAAAGATAACATCAATATAAATTTATAACATGTTCACATACAGAGATCAAAAGAAATACATATGAGTACGGTGAACTACATCCAATCCCAACAAGAAAGGGTTTTAGCTACTCATGGTAGCTTGATATAAAGAGAAGAATGAAGATGAACACGCATCAATCGTGATTTCCCGACAGTTGATGCGAACCCAACTTCTAATCTTCAAGAAGCACCCCCCTTCTGTTGTTTTCTAAGTTTCTCTCTCTCTCTCTCTCCAAAATGTAATAATATCCCAAAAATCTGAAGCTAAAAGCTATTTATACAAGTCTGAAAAAGTAGACCACGTTAAGCCCCATAGAGCGTGCTAAGCGCAACTACCAAACAAAAAGGATCAAACCCCCCTTAATGGCGCTTAGCGCGGGAAAATGGGGCTTAGCGCCATTGCGCTTCAAGACCACACTTAGCGCGAAAACCTTTGTCTATGCACCTTCTAGCGCACTTAGCCCCACCTGTAACTTTGCTTTTCTTCCAAAAATGCATGAAGTTATTATTTTGCCTTTTAATGCTCAATGCTCCTCCAATGCAATCAATCCTACAAAATGAGGTACAAATGACCAGTCTAAACAATATTTACACGATAAAACTAAAAAACTATTATTAACACTAAAGTTGTGGTTTTGACATGAATATCCAATGAATCGAGTTAAAAGGTGTTATAAGAACAAGATTTGGTTCTGCATTTGGCCTTTAGTTTTAATTATAACAATACATGGATGATTAGATAACAATTTAGTACCCCTAATGGTTTTATCTAGTGTGTAGCTTCTGCTAATAGGTTCTGATTCTGAAGATATAGTGTGTGACGTCATCAGACTCTGGACTCAACACACTATATAATACAAGTGCAAGTTAAAGGTTCAGAATGCTTCTAAAAAAGTTGGCTTTTAAAGCTTCTTACTATGACTCTGATGGTAGAGATTTTGAAGGCTTCTTAAGCTCTGAAGGTTTTATGCTCTCTTGCTCCAAGGTTTTGAAGATTCTGAAGACAAGGTTCTGATGAACAAGTTCTGAAGACTCTGAAGACCAAGCTTATGAAGATTTTAAAGACAAGGTTCTGGTGAACAAGTTCTGAAGACCAAGTTCTGAAGATTCTAAAGACAAGGTTCTGGTGAACAAGTTCTGAAGACTCTGAAGACAAGGCTCTGAAGATAAGGTTTTTGATCCTTCTAAAAATGCTTCAATTCATATGTATTTTGAAGCCTCTGAAGATTACAAGATAAGGTCAATAGTATTTACGTGAGAAATAGTACAAGATCACCTTCTTCCACTACTCTGGCTTTGTGGCCCAAGGACTGTACTATTGTACTATGTTGTCTACCACTCACATTGACCATTATTCAAGAAGACAGCTGGAATTTTCTATTCCTATTCTACCCTCCAACGGATTTCTTTTTGGCTCTAAAAGGAAGACTTGGAAGAATTGGAAAACAACTTTTATGCTAAATCATTTTGCTGAAATGCTGCATGTTGTAACCCAAAATTTGCCCTCTCATTTATCAATATTTTCCTTACAAGACTTCTTGGACTCAAGACAAGATTAGGGTTTGGTCAGCTCAAGACACCTCCTCTTGCACTGATGACCTGAAATTAGGGTTTGAGTTTGCACAAGGATTTTTGGACCATCAATGCTTCACGTGACTTGCATACATCATGTTGGACCTCTAAGATTGCTCATACCAAGTTTCAAGCCTTGAACCACATTTTTGACCAGTCAATTGGACAGTTAACCTAAAAATCAACTGTATTGGGGGAAAAGTCAACCATGGCCAATTTACAACCAAACCTCATAATTTTTTATCCACATCAACATTATAGACTCATATGAACCATTTGATCAAGTTTGGATCACAACTCCTCAAGAAACTTGATCAGATCATCAAAAGGGCAAAATGGTCAAAATTAGGGTTTTGACTGAGAAAGGGCAATTTCTGATTTTTAACCTAGCCAGTGACCAATTGGGTTCAAACATGATTTCAAGGATTCAATGGCATCATATTTACCTAATTACATGGTTCAAAAGATCTCAAATACATAGGATTGACAGATGAATTTTGCAGTCAACTGATCAAAAGTCAAATGTGCACTGAAAAGTCAAACTTTGACTTTTTGGTCAAAATCAAGTGCCAAAGGTCATAATTCATCAAGATATGTCAAAATGTGAAACTTGTTGACCAAGAAACCTAAAATTGCAAATTAGGGTTTTAATTTGAAAATTTTCCATAACTTAGAAATTTTCTTATTTTTTCCTAAATTTTCACCACTTTTTCACCATGATGCTATTTGATTCAAAGAAAACTTCCAACATGAAAGTTGTAGTCCCCCATGAATTCTACAACTTTTCTTCACAAAGTTTTCCCAAAATATGCTTGGATCTCAAGTTATGAATTTGTGAATAGGGGTCCATGAACTAAATAACTTAGTGAAAATTTGCCCTAATTTAGGCAGGTTTTTGACCCAACTTCATGGACATTTTTCACCTAGTTCCAAGAGGTATCTCAAAATTAATTTCAAATATGGATTGTATATCATGTTGCAAGCTTTCCAAAATGTCAAAGAACTCTCCAAGATTATTTGTGGTTAGGGAGAATCGAAGAAGAGAAAATGGCATTTTGTCACTTTTGTTCAAGCCATTTTTACAATGCATCAAGTTGCAAATCTGACCAAGCATGCTTGTACGTTACATTACAGGTCCTAAACTCCTTCTACACTCTATAATTAAATGCAAACTTAGAGGGTATTGGCTTTATTTTGGCTTTTGGAGCATTGTACAAAGAATAAATCCATAAATGGCATAAAGGGCACATTGCCATTTTCATAAAGGCAAGCTTTTCCAATTTTACAAACCTTGAGCCTTGGACATGTTCTTTTGTTACAAGCAATGTCCACAGATATCAAGCAATGTTTACCAACCCTTGGCAGCCCTAGAACTATCCAGTACAAGCATGTTGGCTTAAGTCACTTCACTTTTCTTCAAAAGCAAGAAAAGTTGCAAAAGTCCAAAGAACTTGTACATCTAAACGGGTGGACTTGGTATTATTCTACACAACTTCACAAACTTGTCACAAGCCAGAACACTAAGGCATAACATCCCAAACACTCTCAAACTCAAAAAACACATTTGTCTGCCCAAACATTGCAGTTTCTGCAAAACCAAAGCCAAGTCATATTTTGCTCGTGCGTTTTGCCTCTTGACACTTGAAACACTTCATCCACATTATATCCAAGCTATCCAAGCATTCATCCTTCAACTGTGAGCTCTGTTTTAGACATCACCATTTTCAAACTTGGAGGTTGCAGATTGACTCGTGCAGGAAGTTCTGGCCATCCACAAAGCCAGCTAAGCATTAGAATAGCTTGAGGGAACTTCAAGGAAGCTCACACAATCCTCAGGCCTCATTAAAAGTCCCCACATTGCCTTATCCAAATCCAGCTGAAGGAGGTATTTTTCAAAACTCTATCTCTCTATTCAAGCATCCTCAAGCCACGATTTGTGAAGCAAAAATGTAGTCTCTAGCATGGTGAAGCTGTACATATGCATAGTTGTCATTTATATTAACTGAGCTAAGAGAATTTGATTGTTGAACATGCTGAAAAAATTAGGTCAGAAATTAGGTGTTATAAAATTCTCTCTGATCTTTTAGAGTTAGATTACAAATTTTATATCATTGGAATCGTGAGATTACAAGCTACATGTTTTATGTTGCAAGTTTTTGTTTTTGTGCAAAGAATAGAGAGTTACATGTTTGAACTCAGAACGCGCGAATGAGAGGCTAAAGGACAGGGACGAAGCTTCATCTGGGCTTTTTGCAACTTTGGCCTTTTTGTTTCTACTTTTTGCACCCTTCATATTACTTTTGCACTCCCCTTGCATATTTTGTTTATTTTTTCATATTTTCTTTTCATTTTTATATTTATTGTTTCTATTTATTTCTCTGAATCACAAAAATCATGAAAAATATTTTCTTTATTTTTTGTAATTTTATTTTATTTTGTTATTATTTTTTGCATAAAAATAATAGCATATTAGAATAATGGACTTTATTTTCTTAAATAAATTGTAAATATATTTAATAAATACTATATTTTTTTATTTTTTTATTTTACACACAAAATATTTATTTTACACACAAAATATTTATTTTCACACATATTTTTATTTTTAATATTTGTACATAATATTATTATTATTTTTCTTGTACAAAAAATGGACAAAATGATAATATAGAATATATATTTCTTTTAATCAAAAATTAGGGTTTCACCCCTTTCCAAAAATAATGATATTATTTTTCCTTATTTTCTAGGGTTTCATAAATCATTTTCTCATATGAAAAATCAAATATAAAACATTTTTGCATAAATACATTTGCATTACATTTTAAGTACTTGTTTATTTATTTAATTTGCACTTAATTCAATTGGGTTGTAATAGTATTTTAGGGTTTATCTTTGTGCAATATCCCCATTCAAAAACTTGTATCCCCCCTCCCATAATAATTGTTGTAATAGTTTAGTTTATTTTTACGCAATTTATTGCTTTCATATACCATGATAGTAAAATAGGGTTTTTGCATGATAAGACAAAAATCAAACAAATAGAATGACCTAATACAAGACAATCAAAGGCATGTAAAATGACACACATTGCACACAAGCACCCTTAGGGTTTCACCCACTTGGTTTCCTAAACAAAATAGCCATGGTATGCATGCAAAGTATCTTGGCAAAGCAAAACAATACAAATAAGATCATAGTCCCTCAATGACGCTATCAAAAGGTTGCCTAAACAAATGATCTTGGTCCCTCAAAATGCTAAAGATACTTAGCAACATTGCTATCATGGTCATACGATGACCCACGCCCGTCCCGTTTAACATCCAAAGATAGGGTTGTTTACCGAATCAATGGTAAATCAACAATGTCAAAGGAATAAAAATGCATAGGAAAGACATTTGAGTAGGGTAGATAGTTCCTAGTTACTTGCTCTCTTCAAAACAATACTTGTTATTTTCAAAAAAAAAACACACAGACATTTCAAAAACATTTCCAAACAATCCTTGCTATTTTCAAGACAAACACACACACATTTCAAAACATTTTCAAACACCTTTCAAAACATTGAAACATTTTTCAAAAGACAAACATCTTTGTATACATTCTTACGAACGAGAATCATTATAAAGATTGCCTAAACGATGGCCTCTTTTCAAAATACTTTCAAAACAACATCAAACTTAAAGCACCATTTCAAACAATTTCAAAAGCAAAGTAAGTGATCTAAGCAAGTAACTAAGATCCCATGGAAAACCATGGATGAAAAGGGTGCTAGCACCTTCCCTTTTCATAATCTACCCCCCGAACTCAAGAAAACATCTCAAAGGTCTTTCCTGTGCTTTTTTACCTTTCCTTTTGGATAAAATAAAAGTCAGTGGCGACTCTTGCTAAACCGCGACATTTGTGAAGAAACGCAAAACCTCAAGTCAGTTCTCCCACCGTATCACAGAACTGGCGACTCTGCTGGGGAAAAATATAAAGTGGGGTTACCTTAGGGTTTAGATCACCTTTATTTGCTTACAATTACTTAACTTGTTTGCTTTACACTTTGGTTCTATTGTTTGGGTTTGAATCCTCTACCCGGATTTGGGAAACATAATAGGTAAATAGCAATGCATTGTGGAAACTGTGCAGGGTA
The DNA here is from genome assembly GCA_948472305.1 of Vicia faba. NCBI lineage: Eukaryota > Viridiplantae > Streptophyta > Magnoliopsida > Fabales > Fabaceae > Vicia > Vicia faba. Next base: position 341,341,848 of record OX451740.1, read on the forward strand.
TACCGACACGGTCTAAGCAATAGCTATGTTAGTGTGACATATTTGTGGGTACCGGTAGCCTTTGAGTAAATTAAAGAGAATACGGGGCCGCTGAGTGATGTCATGAAGCACTAACGAACTTCTAGAACCTTTACTTGACTAACTTGGCCTTTTAGGATGTAGTGAGATGACTGGCTTTGGTGCAGTCCGAAGTTGGTAGATACTCGATACTACACTCATTGAGGGTTGGTTCCTTGGAATATTTTGGTCGCCAGTAAAGAGGTTGAATTCAAAACAATGAACAAGGAAACAATCCAATGATATTGAGCTCCTTAGAACCCGGTTACTATCTAGGACAGGTTGAGCCAACTAAACTTCAAGAGGGTACTTACCCATGAAACCCCATGCAAGCCTAAATTAGGAACTTGTGTGATTTGCTTGTACATATATACTTGTGCATAACATCATGGACATCATAAAGCATCATATGCATCCACTAACCATTTCAAGGATTTTGGAATTTCATCTTTGTTCCTGTTTTGTAGGTTATGGATTCACTTTGCAGGAAAACTATCCAAGTCAACCTTGTAAGAATTCCTCCACAACTCAAGGAGATAGCTTCAAGGATTCATGAGAACTCTCCTTTCACCGAGAGGCATGGTCGTCTTCTCAAATTAGTCACTTCCAACACAGAGGAAGACATGATGAAAGTTCTCTTCCAGTTCTTTGACCCTTTGCATCACTGCTTCACATTTTATGACTACCAGCTTGTGCCCACTTTGGAGGAATTCTCTCAACTCTTGAGGATTCCTATTCTCAATCAACTACCTTTCAACGGTACGGAAAGAGATCCAAAGCCAGAAGAGATTTCTCAAAGCCCTACACTTGCACTCAACTGATGTCATAACCCATTGGGAAACTAGAAGTGGTGTCAAAGGCTTCTTGTCAAAAAATTTGTTTGAGAAGGCCCAAAGTTGCTGGAACTCCTTGGAATTACAAGCTTTTTAGGAGATTGTAGCTCTTCTCATCTATGGGATGGTCTTGTTCCCTAATCCTGATCAACTCATAGATGTGAGTGTTGTCAAAATTTTCATGTCTCGCAATCCGGTGCCTACATTGCTTGGAGATATATTACACTCTTTACACACTCGTACAATGAGGAAAAGAGGTGTTCTCATGTGTTGCACTCCTATCCTTGCAAGATGGTTTATTTCTCATATTCCCCAATCAGTCTTGAAGAATGAGCAAGGTTGGAGGTGGTCACAACGGTTGATGACTCTTACACATTCAGATATTCATTGGTGTTCTCGATCCAAAGAGAGTGTTATCATCGTCGACCGTTGTGGGGAATTCCCTAATGTACCTCTACTTGGCATTAAGGGAGGCATCACCTACAACCCCTGCTTGGCTCTAAGACAGTTTGGTTATGGCCTAAGGGATGGCCCACATGACATGATGATTCAAGGTTTGGTTTTCGACTTCGACGACAACGATCAAGGACTTCGACAAAGATTCATCCGAGCCTGGAGGATGCCCAACAAGGTAGACAGTAAGACCTTGGGACACAAGAATTCCATCCCCCTTGAGCCTTACCTCAAGTGGGTACGAACCCGTGCCCAAAGTCTTATGATGCCTTACCCCTCCATTCTCCCTGTGTTTATAGAGCCTGTTAAGGAAGGGGAGGTTCCATACACCCTCCTACATCCTGACATGCCAATATCACTCGAAGACCTGCAAAGGAGTTGGATACAGCTCAAGGGAGAATGCGATACTTTTGAAGCCCAATTCTATGCTAGCGAGAAGAAGGTTTTAGAACTCACTCGGTTACTTCACGAAGAGCAGACTCTCAACACCTACATTGCACCAAAGAGGATGCGCAATGTCTTTTTATCTTAGAATTTTATACTATTTTTCCCTAGGGGCATTGATGTATTCCAATTCTATTTTATTAATATAACGGGTGTTCCTTTTTGTTTAAAACAAATTTGATTTTCAAATCCTTGAAAGCATTACATGAATACATATCATTCATCATATGCATAAACAGGTCTTTGCAAGAAGTTTCCTCATCCCTCTGCTGTTTATTTCAGCAAAATGGATCTTGAACAAACGGTTAAAGACTTGCAAGCTCAGAATTCACAATTCCAACAGCTACTCTTGACCTTGGCCAAAGGGCAAGAGGAGCTAAAGACTCTGCTAGAGGAAGAGAAAGAGAAAAAGAAGAAGAAGCGAGTCGGTGTGTTTATCATGGGCAGAAGGTTTGAAGGACAAGCCAGAAGGACCTTGGAATTTCCATCAACCTCTGAGGAAGGGGAAAGGAAAGGAAAGGAGACTGCATCGCCATCTGATTCTGAAGCATAAGAAGAGGAAGAAGAGGACTACTCATAACAACAATACCCTCCGGCCGATGACAAATACAAAAACCTGGAAGAGCGTCTAGCTGCTATGGAGATACAGAGAGTATCGGGTTTAAACTTTGAGGAACTAGGGTTGGTATCTGGAATAGTAATCCCGCCGAAGTTTAAAGTACCATTATTTTCCAAGTACGATGGGTTGTCTTGTCCCAAGATGCACCTACGATCTTATGTCAGGAAAATTCAGCCGCATTCTGCTGACAAAGATTTGTGGGTCCACTTTTTCCAGGACAGTTTGTCGGGAATGCAACTTGATTGGTTCTACCAGTTGGAGATGTCTGATGTCCATAATTGGGAAGACTTGGCAGCCGCCTTCTATAAACAGTATCAATACAACGCCGACTTGGAACCAACCCGTACTCAACTCCAGATTATGGCCATGGTGTCCAATGAGGGCTTCAAAGACTACGCCCAAAAGTGGAGGGATTTAGCCGGAAGGGTGCAACCACCTTTATCTGAAAGGGAGCTAGTGGACATGTTCTGGGGAACTCTGTCAGGTCCTTTCTTTAATCATCTGATTGGAAGTTCCTCTGCAGGGTTTACAGAATTGATTTTGACTGGTGAGAGGATAGAAGCCAGCATTAGAAGTGGGAAAATTCAGAAAGACGCGTCTACCTCTGCTGCTGTAAAAAAGCCCTTCACGAGAAAGAAGGAAGTGTTTGTTGTCTATGCTCAGAGGAATCAGGGAAGAACCGAGCGACGACCAACTGTGGGGGCCATTATGATTCAAAAGTCTGCATCAGACCAACCAAGAAATAACCAGCCGAGAAATGATCAGCCGAGAAATAACCAGCAAAGGGTGGAAAGGCCTGTAAGGCAATTCACCAAGATAAACATGACTCTAGCTCAAGTCCTACCACATCTCCTGAAGTTTAATCTGGCCATGCTAAAAAAGGCCCCTAAAAATCCCAATACTGCATCTCCACACTACCATCTGAATGCCAGGTGCACTTACCATTCTGAAAGTCCAGGGCACGACACCGACAACTGTTGGGCTCTGAAGAACAAGATTCAAGATCTGATAGACGCAAAGGAAGTTGAATTTGAAGCTCCTGAAAAACCGAATGTTATCTCCGCTCCGATGCCCAGGAATGGACACAATGCAAATGTTGTTGAGGAAGATTTGTTTGTTTCTACTGTGGATGAACTGTTAACTCCGCTCCTAACCATCAAGTTGAATTTGTTGAAGGCTGGGGTGTTCCCAGGTTGTGATGAAGATTGCCATGTCTGCCTATCCTCCTCATTTGAATGCCCTCTGTTAAAGAAAGGTATCCAACTACTGATTGATAACCAGGAAATTTTGTTTGAGAAAGCTCATGTTTCACCCATTCTAGTTCCAGAAGTTTCAATAGTAATCATATACGCCAATCCTTCCAGGGTTCCTAAAAAACCCGCTAGGATTACATCTGCTCCTATGACTACTCCTTTGAAGATAACAATGCCCGGGCCAACCCCATACAAATCAGATAAAACGGTACCATAGAACTATGGTGGAGAAATCTACTATCATGGTGTCAAACAGATTGAGCAGACCGCCGAATAAGAGAGCTCCGAAGAGGACAATTCCGACATCAGTAACATTTCCAACACAAGCAAAATTACCCGCAGTGGAAGAATTTTCTCTCCAGAGATTGCTCCTCTAAAAGCAGTCTTTGGACCCATGGTCATTCTAAAGATTACATTTGTACTAGTGATTGTACCTGCAAGTGTACCTGCCGATAAAGAAGACAATACAATTCCTATCCCTACTTCCACTACAGAGAATAAAGGAAAGAATGTTCAAGAGGAGCCTATCCTGACGAAGTCTCAATCACTAGTTATTCCTGAAACATCCAAGAAGGAGATGGAAGAAATCCTGAGGATCATTAATAAGAGTGATTATGATGTGGTTGAACAACTGGGGCAGACCCCCTCCAAAATCTCTATGTTAGCATTGGTGCTTTTCTCTGAGGCACATGCTAAAAGCTTTGGTAAAATTTCTGAAGACAGCTCACGTGCCGCAAGAGACTTTGGTTGATCAATTCCAAGAGTGTGTAGCCAGTTTAACAGCTGATAATGGCTTGGGTTTCTCCGATGCCGACCTGACCTCCAAAGGGAGAAAACACAACGATGCACTACATGTCTCAGTGGAGTGTAGGGCAACCACCCTAGCCCATGTCTTAGTTGATGTGGGATCATCTCTGAACGTCTTTCCAAAGAAAGCCTTGGATAGATTGGATTGTGAGGGGCTGACTCTAAAACCCAATAATATAATTGTGAGAGCATTTGACAGCTCTAAGAGGATGGTCCATGGTGAGGTGGACATCCCGATCAAGGTGGGAACCCAGACGTTCAATTCAACATTCTACGTAATGGACATCTGTCCTTCTTAATCTTGCCTGTTGGGACGTCCCTGGATTCACAATGTCGGTGCGGTCACCTCCACTTTGCATCAGATGCTGAAGTACCCCCGTCCAAGGGAAGATCATAACCGTCCATGGGTAAGAAGAATACATGATTAGTCATCTAAATTCTTTTCGATGTGTAGAATTGGATGGCGAATTCATCGAAACCCCTTTCCAACATTTTGAAGAAGTCTCTCAGGAAATAGCAACGACCAAAGCAGTATCCTCAACTCCTGTGATCACAAGACCTCCACCTAGGATGTCTTCTCTAAAGGATGCAAGGGCAGTGGTAGAAGAAGGCGGATCCACTATCTGGGGGCAGCTTCCCGACTTTCCTTTCAAATCAGACAAGTTCGGCCTGGGATTTACTTCGACTGCTCAGAAGGTCGTGCGCCGCTCCCATGCCGGAGGGCCACCTGTGAAGATTAGCCACCAAGGGGTTAATGCACTAGAGGACAATGAAGAAGATAGCAGCCTGGAAGACTGGATTTTTCCTACTGTCGGCGGAGGACTGTGCAACTGGGAAGCAAAAGACTTTGTTCCGATTACTTTCATACCGCAGTAATTTATCTTTTCCATTTCTGTTGGATCTGTAATAATTCACAAACAATTCGTACTTTTTCAACCTTGTGTCTTACCCGAGGCACAACGGTCAATTTGTAAGGGTTCTTATTTCATTTTCATATGTCATTTAATGAATCATGGACACTTTTCATATATAAACCTTCTGTGCTCATTGTCTTTCTTTTACATTTTTGTTGTTTTAAGATGGCTATGCCCTTACACACACCCACACTCACAAATGCAGGTACCCTTCCATTCCGGAACACATGGGTAACGATACTGCTATAGCCTTCAGTGACTCTGAAGATCTGATCTACCAAGCCGAATACGAAGGTGAGGAAGATTGTGAGGTGCCAGGGGAATTGGCCAGACTATTACAACAAGAAGAAAGAGATATTCTGCCTCATGAGGAGCTGTTGGATACAATCAACTTGGGTACCGAGGAAGATAAGAAGGAAATCAGAGTGGGTGCCAATCTAGAGCCAAGTGTCAAAGAGCGCCTAATTCAGCTGTTGCATGATTATGTTGAGATCTTTGCCTGGTCATACGAAGACATGTCGGGACTCGATACAGACATTGTGGTACACCGTCTACCCACAAGAGAAGACTGTCCACCAGTGAAACAAAAGGTCCGCCGCATGAGACCTGACATGTCAGAGAAGATCAAAGCAGAAGTTATGAAGCAGTTCAATGCTGGATTTCTGGCTGTTACTTCCTATCCACAATGGGTTGCTAACATTTTTCCCGTGCCTAAAAAGGACGGCAAAGTGAGAATGTGCGTGGATTATAGAAATTTAAACAGGGCCAGCCCTAAAGATGATTTTCCACTTCCACACATCGACATCCTGGTTGACAACACAGCCTAGCACAAAGTATTTTCTTTCATGGACGGATTCTCAGGCTATAACCAGATCAAAATGGCACCTGAGGATATGGAGAAAACTACATTTGTCACACAATGGGGTACGTTCTACTACAAAGTGATGCCATTTGGACTGAATAATGTTGGGGCAACCTATCAACGCATCATGGTAGCTTTGTTTCATGATATGATACATCATGAGATAGAGGTCTACGTAGATGACATGATAGCCCGATCACAAACTGAAGAAGAACACCTTGATCACTTGCAAAAGCTGTTTGTCAGGTTGAAGGAGTACAAGCTAAGATTGAATCCAAACAAGTGCACATTCGGAGTCCGGTCCGGTAAACTCTTGGGTTTCATTGTCAGCAACAAAGGCATCGAGGTTGATCCTGCCAAAGTCAAAGCTATACAAGAAATGCCTGCTCCTCGCACTGAGAAGGAGGTCATAGGTTTCTTGGGACGCCTAAACTACATTGCTAGGTTCATTTCTCACCTAACATCTACTTGTGAACCAATCTTCAAGTTGTTGAAGAAAGATCAGGTAGTTAGATGGAATGATGACTGTCAAATTGCTTTCGATGAAATCAAGGAGTATTTACAAGAACCTCTTGTCTTGATGCCGCCCGTCAAAGGAAGACCGCTAATCATGTATATGTCCGTCCTAGAGAATTCAATGGGGTGCATACTGGGGCAGCATGACGAGTTTGGCCGAAAAGAGCATGCCATTTATTACCTTAGCAAAAAGTTTACCGACTGTGAAACAAGATATTCACTGCTCGAGAAAACTTGCTGCGCTTTAGTATGGGCTGCTCGCCGGCTAAGGCAGTACATGTTGACTCATACCACTTTGCTGATATCTAAAATGGATCCGATAAAATACATCTTCGAGAAGCCTGCTTTGTTTGGAAGGATAGCTAGATGGCAGATGATCCTGATAGAATATGATATACATTACACAACCCAAAAATTTGTAAAGGGGAGTGTGCTAGCTGATCATCTGGCCCATCAAGCTGTAGATGATTACCAATCCATGAAGTTTGACTTCCCTGACGAAGACATCATGACATTGGAAAATATTGAAGATTTCAGACCATATGACGGACCTGAACAAGGATCCCGATGGACCCTGTACTTTGATGGGGGCATCCAATGCGCTTGGTAACGGTATCAGTGTTGTGCTTATATCTCTGGAAGGATGCCATACTCCTTTCACCGTCAGACTTTGCTTCAACTGTACGAACAACATGGCAGAGTATGAAGCATGCATCTTTGGACTTAAGGCTGCCATAGACTTGGGAATCAAATCTTTAGTTGTGTTTGGGGATTCAGCTTTGGTCATCAGTCAGATCAAAGGGGAATGGGATACTAAGCATCCAAACCTCATCCCTTACAAAGAACATGTCTTGACATTGTTACCATATTTCGAGCAGATTACCTTCGAGCACTTCCAGCGAGAAGAAAATCAGCTAGCAGATGCTCTGGATATAATGTCATCCATGTTTAAACTTAATTGGGATAATGAGGCTCCCCAGATCACCATTGAATGAATGGACGAACCTGCACACTGTCACGAGATTAATTCCAAAGAAGTAGTGGACCAGCCTTGGTTCCATGAAGTCAAAAGGTATCTCGAGGCTCAAGAATATCCTGAAGGAGCTTCAGTCAATGACAAAAAGTTCTTAAGGAGATTCTCAGCTAAGTTCTTCTTAAGTAATGGCGTCCTGTACAAACACAATCATGATTCTATTCTGCTCTATTATATGGACAAGCTTGATGCTGAAAGGATTATGGTTGAATTGCATGAAGGTACCTTTGGCACTCACTCTAGCGGGCATATGATGGCTAAGAATATTCTAAGGGAAGGTTATTAATGGTCTACCATGGAAGCTGACTGCTATCAACACTCCCGTACCTGTCATAAATGTCAAATCTATGCAGACAAGGTACACGTGCCTCCAGTTCCTCTAAATGTCTTAACAGCTCCTTGTCCCTTCGCTATGTAGGGGATTGATATGATTGGGGAGATCAAACCTACAGCCTCCAATGGACACCGTTTCATTCTGGTGGCCATTGATTACTTCACAAAGTGGGTCGAAGCATCTTCCTTCGCATCCGTTACTAAGAATGTTGTTGCCTGCTTCATCAAGCAGAACCTTATCTATCGGTATGGTATCCCAGAAAGGATCATCACTAATAACGGTACAAACCTTAACAATACTATGATCACCGCCTTGTGCGAGCAGTTCAAGATTCAACATTATAATTCATCCCCCTATCGGCCAAAGATGAATGGTGTTGTCAAGGCTGCGAACAAAAACATCAAAAAGATCATACAAAAGATGACAGTCACCTACAAGGACTGGCATGAGATGCTACCGTTTGCTCTCCACGGGTACCCTACCACGGCTCGTACATCAACTAGGGCAACACCCTATTCTTTGGTTTATGGCATGGAGGCTGTTTTACCTATTGGGGTTCAGATACCCTCTTTGAGAATAATGAAGGATGCAGGTTTGAGTGAAGACGATTGGATTCGGACCCGACTTGATCAGTTAAACTTAATTGACAAAAAGAGGCTTACTGTTGTTTGCCATGGTCAGACGTATCAAAAGCGGATGATCAAAGCTTTTAACAAGAAAGTCAGACGCCAGACATATCAAGTTGGAGATCTTGTAATCAAGCGCATCATCTTGCCACAAAGTGATCCCAGGGGAAAATGGACTCCTACCTATGAAGGACCATTTGTAATCAAGAACATCTTTTCTGGTGGGGCAATGATCTTAACCACCATGGACGGTGATGACCTACCGCACCCTGCGAACGCAGACACAGTCAAAAGATACTACGCATAAATGACCTGCTAGGTTGACACACCTAGGAAAAACTAGGGCATCCCGGTGAATCGAAAACCCAAAAGGGCGATTCAGGCAAAAATTAGGGATAAAAAAATAAAAATATGTACACCCGGCAAGTTGAAAACCCGAAAGGGTGACTTGGGCAAAAAAGGGTTTCCCGGTGAATCAAAAACCCGAAAGGGCGGTTCAGGCAAAAGTTACGGAATTAAACCCTATGACTATGTCTCATCGGATCACTTTAAGGACAATCTCTTCACTGACAAACCTGGAGCTTCTGATCAATCCAATCATCTTCGGACGAAGCATCGAATGGACAAGATATTCGGAGATACGAAGGTTATAGCAGAATGGGAACCCCATGGGATTTTTTACACATAACTATCTTTCTTTGTATAAACTTTTCTCATTTTTATGACACCATCTTCTTACTAGGATGTCTTTCGCATTTGTACAAAAATACTTATTCAAAGTAAATACAAAGATACCTCTTTAAAGTGAAGAAAAACATTTGTCTTTTTCTTTTTACACTTGTGTTTTATTTGCAAAAAATGTCCAATGATTCATTGATGAACATATGCATTTGAGCATAATTACTGTTTACAAATAAACTGAAATGAAAAAGAACAATTACTGACAGACTGAAAGGATAGGAAAACATCTTTAGGCTATTCCAGGAGCAATCCCAACAGTACATCATCTAGATCCCCAGCGGAGATAAAATTTCAAACCCTTAATCCCCATCAGAGTTAAAACTTCAAACTCCCAGGACCCCAGCGGAGCCAAAATTTCCAACTATCAATCCCCAACGGAAACCATCCAGTTTCTCCAAAATTCCCCATCAAGTTGTCTTGAAGTCTGAAAAGCAACCAGATAACAGTTAACTTTTGTTACTCCCCAAACTAGGGTGATTCCCCAGTAGAGTGGCATACAATCCAAACTCCTGAACCTACTTCCCAGCAGTAAGCCTCCTTCCCCATAGAGTTTTCATTACTCTCCAACAGAATGAAGATTCTCATTCTTAATTCCCCGCAGAAGTCATCAGAGTTTTCATTGCTCCCCAACAGAATGAAGATTCTCATTCTTATTTCCCAGCAGAACAAGGATTCCATTTGTGTAATCCCCAGTAGGCATCAGCAAAATTCTCTGGATTTTCCAAGCAGATTACTCAAGCAGTACATAGCATTACTCTCACAACGGATTTTTGTCAATTCTCCAACTTCAAGACATAAAGGATCCCTATATCCCCAGAAAAGTCATCAAGGATTTTTATCCCCAACAATCTCCAAGGATTTCTTATCCTCAGCAGTCAAGGATTTATTTTCCCCGGCAGCAGTCAAGGATTTATTTTCCTCAGCAATACAACAAATCATCTTACATGCGCATACATTACATCCATATGTCATAAACATTGATAAAACACATTTATTGCATCATACATTTCATGCAACATAACTTTGTGTTTCAGCTAACATTTTATCCTTTTCAGGATAAGATTAACAGCTATTATTAACAATGTTCAAAGGTTTCAGATACAGTACAGATACACTCCAGACACGAAAGTCATTCTGTTACTCATTCAGATCCTAGTTCGGATACATTACGGATACGCTCCAGACACGGTTGCTATTCTGTCACTAATTCAAATTCCAAGTTCATGATACAATCCAGATACACTCCAGACACGGAAGTCATTCTGATACTCATTCAGACCTCATTTCAAATTACATGACAGATACACTCCATATATGGAAGTCATTTTGTTACTTATTCAGTTTCTAGTTCAGATACGCTCCAGACACGGTTGCCATTATGTCACTCATTCAGATTCAAGTTCGGATACACTCCAAACACGGAAGTCATTCTGCTACTTATTCAGATTCCAGTCCAGATACGCTCCAGACACGAACGCCATTTTGTCACTCATTCAGATTCAGACTTCTTACAGTACAGATACACTCCAAACCCGGATGCCATTTTGTCACTTATTTTGACTTTCCCCAACTTAGATACGCTCCAGACACGGAAGCCATTCTACCCCTTATTCAGATTTCAAATTCTAGATACAGTATGGATACACTCCAGACACGGAAGTAATTCTGTTACTTATTCAGATTCAAATTCAGATACAGCTTGGATATGCTCTAGACACGGACGCCATTCCATTTCTCGTACAGATTCAGTCTCCAGATACAATTCAGATACGTTCCAGACATGGTCACTATTCTGATACTCATTCTTTTAACTTATAACTCAGCAAACATTCTTGGATGGCATCTACAAGCCCATATCCAACAAGATTCTATCACCTCTCCAAATGGCATCTTTAAGCTCATTCCCTCAACTACACTTTGTGAGTGCAAATTTACGGGCACTCTAGTGTCCTGTGATCTTTTACCTTCGAGTCACGAACGGCAAAACTCGCCAATCTAACTCTTCAGGTTCAAGAAGATTGAACAGGGGAAGCTTTTGTACCCCAAAATTTTCCCTCTCATTTATCAAGATTTTCCTCACAAGACTTCTTGGACTCAAGACAAGATTAGGGTTTGGTCAGCTCAAGACACCTCCTCTTGCACTGATGACCTGAAATTAGGGTTTGAGTTTACACAAGGATTTTTGGACCATCAATGCTTCATGTGACTTTCATACATCATGTTGGACCTCTAATATTGCTCATACCAAGTTTCAAGCCTTGAACCACATTTTTGACCAGTCAATTGGACAGTTGACCTAAAAATCAGCTGTATTGGGGAAAAAGTCAACCATGGCCAATTTACAGTCAAACCTCATAATTTTTTATCCACATCTTCATTATAGACTCATATGAACCATTTGATCAAGTTTGGATCACAACTCCTCAAGAAACTTGATCAGATCATCAAAAGGGCAAAATGGTCAAAATTAGGATTTTGACTGAGAATGGGAAATTTCTTATTTTTAACCTAGTCAATGACCAATTGGGTTCAAACATGATATCAAGGATTCAATGGCATCATCTTGACCTAATTACATAGTTCAAAAGATCTCAAATACATAGGATTGACAAATGAATTTTGTAGTCAACTGATCAAAAGTCAATTGTGCATTGAAAAGTCAAACTTTGACTTTTTGGTCAAAATCAAGTGCCAAAGGTCATAATTCATCAAGATATGTCAAAATATGAAACTTGTTGACCAAGAAACCTAAAATTTCAAATTAGGGTTTAATTTGAAAAAATTTCATAACTTAGAATTTTTCTAAGTATGGAAATTTTCTTATTTTTTCCTAACTTTTCACCACTTTTTCACCATGATGCAATTTGATTCAAAGAAAACTTCTAACATGAAAGTTATAGTTCCCCATGAAATCTACAACTTTGCTTCACAAAGTTTTCCCAAAAGATTCTTGGATCTCAAGTTATGAATTTGTGAATAGGGGTCCATGAACTAAATAACTTAGTGAAAATTTGCCCTAATTTAGGCAGGTTTTTTACCCAACTTCATGGACAATTTTCACCTAGTTCCAAGAGGTATCTAAAAATGCATTTCAAAGATGGATTGTATAGCATGTTTCAATCTTTCCAAAATGCCTAAGAACTCTCCAAGATCATTTGTGGTTAGGGAGAATCGAAGAAGAGAAAATGGCATTTTGTCACTTTTGATCAGTCCATTTGGGTTAATTGCTGCTTTGCTTTGGGTGTTGAATAAGCCAGACTTTAATTGATCAATGTTGTTTTATTTTAGTTATTTATTATTCTGAAATTGAATGATTGAATTTATTTTTCAATTGTTCTAATTCTAAGAATTTTAAATAAATAAATAAACAATAAAGAAAATTGGAATTAATTGGATAATTTAGATTTTATTGAATAATTGAATTATTTGTACAAATTGTTGTTTATAATTTAAATTATGAACAATGATGTACATTAATTTAAAGATTACATAAAATTAAAACTATCCTATTTTCTAAATATTCTTCATTTTTCACTCCGCTCCGGTGCTCCATTTTTATCTGCAAAAAGAAACAAGAAAAGTCAGAAAGCAGTTAATAAAAAAAAGACAGATAAAATATTGCTCATCATTAGGGGCCACTGACTGGGATCAGTTGACCCTCTCTGCAAATCACGGGATTTCTCCCGGTTCACAGAGAGGGAAGATTTTTTATTTCATGAAATACAAATGCATAAGTTATGAATTTCAAGCTGCATAGAAATTCAAAATCCAAAATCCAAACTGAAAAGTTCAATCTCAACTTTCTATCCAAAAGCAAAGGCACTAACTGTCAAAATGCCAAAGATATCAAAGATTTCAAAAGTGCATTTGCTGTCACAAGTACTCAAAAGCTGTCAAAGAAGATTTGAGGAAAAGGTATCAAAATGCAAAGTCAGAGCAAAGCGCAAAAGCTGGAGAAAGAGGATGCAAAATGTGTTATGCAAGAAATCTAAAATCATCATTTCCCTAGTCAAACCCCTTCAGAACAAGTACAGAATAATAACATTATAAAATTCTAAGCTGTACTTTAGAGAGAAGAAAAAGAGATAAAGCAAGCATAGGCAGGGTTTAGGCATAGTTCAGGCGTAGACAGTAGGAGCAAGGCAGAAAAGATATACAAAAAAGAGGATAATTCAGCATTGTTCAAAAACTACACAGCACAGCCAGTTACCGAAAATGGAAAAATGCCAAGAAACCTTGTGAAACTATCCAGCAAACTTGGGTCAAAGAGAAGACAAAAGTTTTGAATGAAGATTGGGCGCCAAAAAACCGATAGAAAGAGGCCAATAAAACAGTTCAGGACAGTTCAGAAGAAAAGATATACAAAACTTTACCAACTCTGCCTCAAAACAAACGGAAGCCAATACAAAACTCAGTCCAACATAACCAAAAACTGAGTTATCAAGCCTGCATCACCCTCAAGAACACACAAATGCCATAACCACCTACCTACATCAAAAAGCCCAAACCCATCAAGCTGAAGCAAAAAAGACCAACATAACACATCTCAGAACTATGAACCAAAATCCCAAAAAAACCTCACATAACCCTCAAACTTGGCCAAGCCCAACAAACACACTGAAACACATGACCTGCTAATGCCTTAACCAAAAATCAGAATCACACAAAGACCATCAAACCTGCATCAGGCCTCAACCTTCAAATATCCAAAAAAAAATGATAACCAAAACTCAGAATACCCTGTCAAAAACCTGATATACCAGTGCTAAAACTGTCAAGCACAAAACCAATTCCTAAGCCCTCAGTGAAGCACATCATGGGGCAAGCTCAAGGCAAAATATTTGAGGCAACAGATTAGACAAGCAAACATACAGAAGAGGCAGATTCAAGGCAACTGAGACCCTCAGACCTCTGAGGTCATCACAGGGCAACAAGAGAAGAAGAGAGCAAATCATCTCAGGCAACAACAAGAAGCAAATACTCAGGCAACCATATAAAGGCATCACAGTGGAAGAAGAAGATAAAAAAAAGTGAGTTTTTAAGAAGGGTTTTCAGGCAAATCTAGCATCATCATTAAAGCCCTAAATATAGCAAAGAACGAAGTTACCAGGAAGGCATCAAAAGCAAGCATCTAGCTTCGTCACAGAAACGCCGCTCCGGCCTCCTCAACGTCACCCCTCTTCTCTCCTCCATCTCCCAAAATCAGGTAACGAACTTGCTATATCTTCCCCTTCACCTCATAAAAAACGAAAGAATAAGAACTCAAAGTAAAACACGCGAATTCAGTAGAAGAAGAAACGTAACAACAAAAACCAACCTTGTTTCAAAGGATGTGGAGTTTTTGCCTTGGAGGGAAGAGAGTACGGGTCGCGCTGGTGGCCGGAGGAAGCTCAGGAAGCCTAATCGGAGAAGACTCAACGAACGCGCCGCTCAAACCCTAAAACGTTCATTACCAAATTGACTGAACAAAAATGCCTAACCCTAATTTCGCCTTTGTTTGACATGGGCTTAACCCGTTCCTAATTCCTCTAAGCCCAACAGTATCACTAACTTCTTCTAACAAACAACTAATCTTTCTTTTCTTTTTACTAAACTATATCTATTTCTAACTTAATATTTTTATCTTATAAATTGAAAATGCTTATTTCCTTTTATTTATTTTTACTCTTTCATTTAAAATATATTTTGTATATAGCAACTTAGTTAACTTTCTAAATACACTTTAAAATACATTTTCTATCATATAAGTTAAAATATCCTTTTTTCAATTATATTTGTACATAAAAATAAAATACCTTTCTTAACACACATAATTTAATTTTGGACATAATTTAATACTTTTGTACATACATTTTAAAACATTAATTTGTATATATTATACATTTTTCATACATAATTAAAATTGAAACTTTTTTTTTAACATTCTTTTTTCATACATAACCATTTAAATACATTCATTTTCTAAATATCGAAATTCACAAACATTTGGACTAAAATACTTTCCAATTAAAATTGAACATTTAATCAAAACACTTCATTTTTCTTTTGTACATAATTCAACATATAAATCAAAGATTCATTTAAAATACATTTATCTAGGTCAAAACCCTAATGCGTTTCAATTTCACATTTCGCACTTGTACATATTTACACTTACACATACATATACACTTGTACACTTACACAACACATTACCCTACACACATTTTATCTTATATTTGTATATTTGATATTCATTTTGATCGCACATTCGATTTGGTTGTAAATTATTGGGTACTATAAGTCTCATCCCCTTGTACATTTATACCCCCACTCCCGGATATTGTTTTGTAATAGCGTAGATTTTATATTCCGCAATTTACAGTTTTCAATTATGCCATGGTTAGACCTAGGGTTTGTATGTACATAAAATCAAACGCTAGATAACCTAATACAAGACAAATGCATGTAATCAATACACAATCACACTTGCACCCCCTAGGGTAATCCCACATGTTGCCTTCCAAAATGGGCCATGCTTGCACGTCGAGTATCTTTGGCAAAATAATCAAATGATCATAAGTCCCTCAAAGTGTTGCCTAAACGGAATGATCATAGTCCCTTCAAAACAAATTGCCAAAGACACTTGGCATCATTGCATTCATGGTCCATACGATGACCCGCGCCCGTCCCGAATAAATTTCCTAAACGCAAGATTGTCTACCAATTTCAATGGTAGAACAAAATTGTTAAAAGGGGTTAGAACATGACAAAAACCTTTGAGTACAATAGGGTAGACAAAACTCTTAGTTACTTGAGATCAAACTTGCAAAAACACTTGCCTTCTTTTCAAAAACCACAATCCACAACACTTTCAAACAAACTCTTAAAAACATTTGAAAACATCTTTTCGAAAAGATTCACACTTTTGTAAAACACTCAAACACGAGTCAAATACATTAGTTGCCTAAGACAAGGCATCTTTTTCCAAAACATTTTCAAAAAGCACCCACACACACACCATTTTCAAAGCAATCGAAAAAACAAGGCAAGTGATCTAAAAAACCAAGTAACTAAGAGCCCATGGATAACCATGGATGAAAAGGGTACTAATACCTTCCCTTTTCATAATCTACCCCCCGAACCCACGAAATATCTCAAAAGGTTTTTGCTGTGCTTTTTTAACCTTTCCTTTAGGATAAAGTAAAAAGTCGGTGGCGACTCTTGCTCAACCGCACAAGTGCGAATACGAACGCAAAACACTAGTCAGTTCTCCCACCGTATCACAGAACTGGCGACTCTGCTGGGGAGAATTTAAAAGTGGGGTTACCTTAGGGTTTAGATCACCTTTACTTTCAATTGATTGCTTTGTTTGCTTTACATTTATGGGCTTTGTATCGGAGTTTTTAGATCCTAACCCGGATCTGGGGAAACCCTTTTAGGTAGCAACAAGGCTGTGAGGGAACTGTGCGGGGTATACCGACATGGTTGAAGCAGTCTGCTACGTTGATGTGGCACTTTGGTGTGTACCGGTAACCCTTGAGTTCAGTCAAGGAGAGTACGGGGCCGCCGCGTGGTGTCGCGAAGCATCAACTGACCATAGAACCTTAATTGACCATCTTAGCCTTTTTAGGGTAGTGAGATAACTGACTTTGGTGCAGTCCGAGGTTGGTTGATACTCGATACTACACTCAATTGAGGGTTGCTTTCCTGGAATATTTCGGTCGCCAGTTCAGTGGCTAAATCGAAACGATGAACAATGAAAGCAATCCAGTGATATTGGGACCTTTAGAACCCGGTTACTTTTGATAGGACAGGTTTTAACCAACAAACTGAAAGAGGGTAGTACCTGAACCTCATGCAAGCCTAAACCTAGGGCCTTGTGTGCTTTGTGTGAATATTGTTTGCCTGTATATACACTCACTTGCTTGCGCATACATGTACATAACATCATAACATCATACCATAGCATTCTAGCATTTTCAATAACCATTTCAAGGATCTCGAGGGTTCTGTTGATGCAGGATTACGTTGAACCAGACATCTATCAAGGGGCAAGAGGTCTCTCCTCTAACCAATCCAATCAAAGATCAAGTACAACAACTTGAATCAGTGGCTATGACCCACTTGACATGGTGAGCTTGATTCTAGTGGAAAGACATCCGCCGATACAAAGTTCTCCAATCAAAGATCAAGTGCAACAACTTGAATCAGTGGCTATGACCCACCCGACATGGTGAGCTTGATTCTCGTGGGAGGACGTCCACCGATGCAGAGATCTCCAATCCAAGAGCAGAGTTCAACCTCTAACATTTTCTTGTGTTTACCCCAAGAGATCCTTGAAAGCATGCATCCACATATCATGCATTTCATTTTGACAATCTTTCATTTTTCAGGTTTCCTTACTCTCCTGCTGTTTATATCAGCAAGAGATGGCTCTAGAACGGTCTGTCAAAGACATCCAAGACCAGACTGCTCAGCTGCAGGAGATGTTCCTGAACTTGTCTCTGGGGCAAAAAGAGATGAAAGCTCTCCTCACCAAGGACTTGGGGAATTCCAACAATGCCAGGAGTGATCAGATTGCGGAGCTGCAGTTTGATCTGACAACACTGAGGACTCAAATGATGGGACAGTTGGTGGGCCAGATGGCTCTCATCCAAGACCTATCTCAAAGACAAGAGGAACTCAGAGTTCTTGTCCGCCAACTGCTTCCAAACAACCAACTGGGGCAAACATCTGAGGTCGAAGAGCAAGTCACCGCTCAGCCTCCATCCACTCAAGAAGACAAGGGGAAAGCTCCTTTGCTTGCTTCAGGGTCACAATCTCATCAACAACCTCGCCAGCGTCAGCGGGGTAATCGGCGTAGACAAGAAACGTCGGGAAGGCAGTTCACGGAGACTGACATACCGTCATCTCTAATTCTGGAGCGCTTGTTGGAGGTTAATCTGACTGCTTTGAGGGATCCTATCCGGAACCCAAATACCTCCGCTCCTGGCTATCATCCCGATGCATTTTGTGTTTACCACTCCTATAGCCCAGGACATGACACCGATAGCTGTTGGGCCTTGAAGAACAAGATTCAAGATCTGATTGACATTGGGGTGCTGGAATTCATGCCAGACGGCGAGATGAAGATCTTCCGTTAAAGGGTTCTCCGCTTGAAGTGACGAGGCTCGAAGCTGAAAGACTTTTGCTTCTTTTTGAATTTTCAAAGTTGTAATTTCTTTTGCTGTCAAACAATTATTTGTTGATGTTAAACTCTATTTTCATTAATGCATTGCATATGTTTGTCTTGAATGCATCCATTCGTTTCACTACTTTTATGCTTTTCTTTATGATATTTGACTCTCGATAAAAAGCTGCAAGCCTTTAGAGGGAGGATGACGAAACAATACCGTGATCTTATACAGTATGCTTTTGAACAGACCTTGCTGATGATGTACAGGCATTTCTTTCAATTCCCAAACACTGGAGTTATAAGGAAGTTAATCCCTAGTCAACCCCTTCGAGCCAAAGAAGTAGGAGTTTCCTGTTCTAAACAATCGAAACCTTTGATATAAACCTGGGGCAGGGTAGTATCTCAGTTAATTCAAAAGAAAATGCGCATTGAAGTCGCAAACTCTCAGTTCGTAATACAACGAACGACGTCGAAAAAGAAAGCATTCCTTCGGAATCAAGAGACAAGGGTGGTTCCCTATCGCATAGACAGTCAATCTCTAAAAAGAGAAAAGCCCACCAAGCCAAAACCTATAAAGGAGGCTTAAGAAAACTGGGGCATCCCGCTGACAGTAATCCCGAAAACGGTAACAGTCAGGCAAAAGTTAGGGATAACAAATCAAAATCAAAATAGTGAGGTCATTACAAAATCCTCAACAACATGAAAAGTGTTGAAAAATAAAAAGGAGATGATGACTGTCTCCCAAAATTCAACTGGTGAACCATCGCCTAAAAGTCGTTCCAAACTCAAAACAGAGTGCGACGCACAGTTAACTGAGCTTAGGTTGAAGGACATCACGAAGAGCGGGTGGGTACAAATATACTTTGAGCCTTTATCCTTTGTTTCTTAAACCGTGAACCAGGCCACGTTACAACCCTTCAAAAGTCCTAATTGAAGCATGGGTTAGTTCGAAAGCATACTGTTACAAAAGGTATCCTGACTCCTGTAGGGCTTTGCTCTAAATCTCGTGTTAACTTGTCTTATGAAAAGTTTTCTGCTAAAAACGCATTTTTCAAAACTTCGAGACAAACATAAACTTTGCATTATTCGAATATCATTGTCTGCATTTGACCCTTTTATTTGACAGCGAAGAAATTCATACAGCGAATGTTCGGAGGAACGAAAACTTTCTCAACAAGTCAAAATCACTTCAAGAGGATAACACTTCGATCAAATCTCCTATCAGCAAGGGGCATGACATAGCACAATTCAATTAACCTAGGGCAGTCCAGTCAAGGTCCAACAGATCTTTCAAAGTACAGTTAACCTGGGGCAGTCCAGTCAAGATTTCAAGAAATCTCTCAATATGCAGGGTAATCTGATTCAAGGCTCCTTCACAACCACTTGGGGCATTCGAATGTCAAAAGTGTCCAACAAATCAACTACAACATCTCCAGATTCGATTCCTGTATCCAGCCAGGGCATATCTGATGACTACGTTTCCAGACTCGACTCCTGTATCTAGCCAGGGCACGTCTGAAGAGTCCGAGGATTCGACTCCTGTATCCAGCCAGGGCATATCTGTTGACGACTATTTCCAGATTCGACTCCTGTATCCAGCCAGGGCATATCTGTTGACCACCTTTCCAGACTCGATTCCTGTATCTAGCCAGGGCACGTCTGAAGAGTTTGAAGATTCGACTCCTGTATCCTGCCAGGGCATATCTATCCACTATCACCTTTCCAGATTCGACTCCTGTATCCAGCCAGGGCATGTCTGAAGAATTCCAGATCAACACCTGCAACAACCCAGGAAACATCTGTGAACGACCGATTGTAGACCAACGCCTGTAATAAGCCAGGAATTTATCTACATCACCACTTGGGGCATTCGAATGTCAAAAGTGTTCAAGCCCGATGCAGTTTTTTTTACACAAGCTCATCATCAGAGAGCCCTACACCGGTTTCTTCTTCAAGACATCTGAAACAGTTTACGGATTCTTCCCAACAACGGACGCTAATCTACCGACTTGTTCAGATTCTTCTCAAGACTTCTGAAAACAGTTCATGGATTCATCCCAACAACGGATGTTAATCTATCAGCTTGTTCAGATGCAACCTTTGAATTTAGTTTACGGACGCTTCCCAACAACGGATGTTGTTCTATTGCTGATTCAACTTCAAGATTTCTGAAAACAGTTCATGGATTCATCCCAACAACGGATGTTAACCTATCGCTTGTTCAGATTCTTCTCAAGCTAACCACCACGGAAGATCGCGCTCGCCAAAATTCTCCCTATCCCCAGCGGAGTTCCTTCAATCCCCAGCGGAGTCAGACTTTTAAACCTTCTCCCCACAAAGTTTTGAGGAAGCAATTTTTGAGTTCCCCAGTGAAGTCTCCAGGGTTACCTCCCATCAAACCGAAGACTCTCAATCTGGTCTCCCCGGCATGAGTCTGCTAGTTTGGGACTCCCCAGTAGAGGTCATCAGGAATTCTCTTCCCCAGCGACAGCCAAGGATTTATTCTCCCCGGCAGCAGTCAAGATGCTTTTATCTTCAGCCATCTCGGAATCATGTATCCTTGGCAAGATTAGCTCATCAGCTTACATGCGCATCCATCACATTCATAAATATTGATGTCACATACATTGCATCATGCATCATAACATTGCATACAAATAACCCTTTGCCTTTTCAGGTAAGATCAGTCGACAGACACAGATCATCTCCTGAGATTCATCCAAAAATAGTTCAGATGTGACCCGGACACGGCAACGTTCTGATACTTATTCCAGGTTCATTCAGACGCATCAGCAGAAACCTTACACCGGTTCCTCTTCAACTTCTCGACTTCTGAAAACAGTTTACGGATTCTTCCCTACAACGGATGTCAATCTACCGACTGATTCAGACTCTTCTCAACTTTTGAAAACGGTTTACGGATTCTTCCCTACAACGGAGGTCAATCTACCGACTGATTCAGACTCTTCTCAAATTTTTGAAAAAATAGTTTACGAACGTGTCCCAACAACGGATGCTGCTCTATGGCTTATTCAATCTCAAATAGTTTACAGATTCTCCAGACACGGACGTCAATCTGTTGCTTGTTCAGACCCCAATTCAGAGATATTCCAAAACAGGGATGCCCTTCTGATACTCGTCCACTCACCATTGACGTACAGTTCAACATCACCATATGGCATCTATAAGCCCATCCTCCTACCAGCAGTCGCCGAATGGCATCTTTAAGCCCATTCTCAGATGGCATCTCTAAGCCCATCCCCCGACAAAATTCTTTCGCACCAGGTGGCATCTTTAAGCCCATCACCAAATGGCATCTTTAAGCCCATTCACCTCCACCGTCACATCGACGAGCGCAAATTTTCTGGGCACATTAGTGTTCAATCTCCTTTTACCTTCAAGTCGCGAAAGGCAAACTTGCCAATCTAACTCTTCAGGTCCAAGAAGATTGAACAGGGGCAACTGTTGTACCCCAAAATTTGCCCTCGCATTTTTCCCCAAGAAATCTCAGCTTCAAATATTTCCTGACTTCTCAAACTGGCTCAAGAATCGGACAAACGGACTTTTCTTGACAGTCAAGCAAAACTAGGGTTTTTACTGATTTTCAGAGCTCTGAATTGTTTCGTACAGTTGGCTTAGGGTTGGGATGATTTTTGGTTCAATTTTGATCAGGCGAGCGTTATCTAACATTTAATCGGAATTAGGGTTTTATGGGCATATTCTCAGAAGAATTTAAATTCTACAGCTCTTTGCGGTTTATTTCAAGATTCGGATTAAAATTCGCGTTATCTTGGTTTAATCAGTAAAAGAGACAGTGGTTTGAATTCAGTACGTTTTGATTGGGCCAGTCATATACAGGATGCAGTGTTGGATTCACAGTGTTTATGCATTTGATCAGTCCATTTGGGTTAATTGCTGCTTTGCTTTGGGTGTTGAATAAGCCAGACTTTAATTGATCAATGTTGTTTTATTTTAGTTATTTATTATTCTGAAATTGAATGATTGAATTTATTTTTCAATTGTTCTAATTCTAAGAATTTTAAATAAATAAATAAACAATAAAGAAAATTGGAATTAATTGGATAATTTAGATTTTATTGAATAATTGAATTATTTGTACAAATTGTTGTTTATAATTTAAATTATGAACAATGATGTACATTAATTTAAAGATTACATAAAATTAAAACTATCCTATTTTCTAAATATTCTTCATTTTTCACTCCGCTCCGGTGCTCCATTTTTATCTGCAAAAAGAAACAAGAAAAGTCAGAAAGCAGTTAATAAAAAAAAGACAGATAAAATATTGCTCATCATTAGGGGCCACTGACTGGGATCAGTTGACCCTCTCTGCAAATCACGGGATTTCTCCCGGTTCACAGAGAGGGAAGATTTTTTATTTCATGAAATACAAATGCATAAGTTATGAATTTCAAGCTGCATAGAAATTCAAAATCCAAAATCCAAACTGAAAAGTTCAATCTCAACTTTCTATCCAAAAGCAAAGGCACTAACTGTCAAAATGCCAAAGATATCAAAGATTTCAAAAGTGCATTTGCTGTCACAAGTACTCAAAAGCTGTCAAAGAAGATTTGAGGAAAAGGTATCAAAATGCAAAGTCAGAGCAAAGCGCAAAAGCTGGAGAAAGAGGATGCAAAATGTGTTATGCAAGAAATCTAAAATCATCATTTCCCTAGTCAAACCCCTTCAGAACAAGTACAGAATAATAACATTATAAAATTCTAAGATGTACTTTAGAGAGAAGAAAAAGAGATAAAGCAAGCATAGGCAGGGTTTAGGCATAGTTCAGGCGTAGACAGTAGGAGCAAGGCAGAAAAGATATACAAAAAAGAGGATAATTCAGCATTGTTCAAAAACTACACAGCACAGCCAGTTACCGAAAATGGAAAAATGCCAAGAAACCTTGTGAAACTATCCAGCAAACTTGGGTCAAAGAGAAGACAAAAGTTTTGAATGAAGATTGGGCGCCAAAAAACCGATAGAAAGAGGCCAATAAAACAGTTCAGGACAGTTCAGAAGAAAAGATATACAAAACTTTACCAACTCTGCCTCAAAACAAACGGAAGCCAATACAAAACTCAGTCCAACATAACCAAAAACTGAGTTATCAAGCCTGCATCACCCTCAAGAACACACAAATGCCATAACCACCTACCTACATCAAAAAGCCCAAACCCATCAAGCTGAAGCAAAAAAGACCAACATAACACATCTCAGAACTATGAACCAAAATCCCAAAAAAACCTCACATAACCCTCAAACTTGGCCAAGCCCAACAAACACACTGAAACACATGACCTGCTAATGCCTTAACCAAAAATCAGAATCACACAAAGACCATCAAACCTGCATCAGGCCTCAACCTTCAAATATCCAAAAAAAACTGATAACCAAAACTCAGAATACCCTGTCAAAAACCTGATATACCAGTGCTAAAACTGTCAAGCACAAAACCAATTCCTAAGCCCTCAGTGAAGCACATCATGGGGCAAGCTCAAGGCAAAATATTTGAGGCAACAGATTAGACAAGCAAACATACAGAAGAGGCAGATTCAAGGCAACTGAGACCCTCAGACCTCTGAGGTCATCACAGGGCAACAAGAGAAGAAGAGAGCAAATCATCTCAGGCAACAACAAGAAGCAAATACTCAGGCAACCATATAAAGGCATCACAGTGGAAGAAGAAGATAAAAAAAGTGAGTTTTTAAGAAGGGTTTTCAGGCAAATCTAGCATCATCATTAAAGCCCTAAATATAGAAAAGAACGAAGTTACCAGGAAGGCATCAAAAGCAAGCATCTAGCTTCGTCACAGAAACGCCGCTCCGGCCTCCTCAACGTCACCCCTCTTCTCTCCTCCATCTCCCAAAATCAGGTAACGAACTTGCTATATCTTCCCCTTCACCTCATAAAAAACGAAAGAATAAGAACTCAAAGTAAAACACGCGAATTCAGTAGAAGAAGAAACGTAACAACAAAAACCAACCTTGTTTCAAAGGATGTGGAGTTTTTGCCTTGGAGGGAAGAGAGTACGGGTCGCGCTGGTGGCCGGAGGAAGCTCAGGAAGCCTAATCGGAGAAGACTCAACGAACGCGCCGCTCAAACCCTAAAACGTTCATTACCAAATTGACTGAACAAAAATGCCTAACCCTAATTTCGCCTTTGTTTGACATGGGCTTAACCCGTTCCTAATTCCTCTAAGCCCAACAGTATCACTAACTTCTTCTAACAAACAACTAATCTTTCTTTTCTTTTTACTAAACTATATCTATTTCTAACTTAATATTTTTATCTTATAAATTGAAAATGCTTATTTCCTTTTATTTATTTTTACTCTTTCATTTAAAATATATTTTGTATATAGCAACTTAGTTAACTTTCTAAATACACTTTAAAATACATTTTCTATCATATAAGTTAAAATATCCTTTTTTCAATTATATTTGTACATAAAAATAAAATACCTTTCTTAACACACATAATTTAATTTTGGACATAATTTAATACTTTTGTACATACATTTTAAAACATTAATTTGTATATATTATACATTTTTCATACATAATTAAAATTGAAACTTTTTTTTTAACATTCTTTTTTCATACATAACCATTTAAATACATTCATTTTCTAAATATCGAAATTCACAAACATTTGGACTAAAATACTTTCCAATTAAAATTGAACATTTAATCAAAACACTTCATTTTTCTTTTGTACATAATTCAACATATAAATCAAAGATTCATTTAAAATACATTTATCTAGGTCAAAACCCTAATGCGTTTCAATTTCACATTTCGCACTTGTACATATTTACACTTACACATACATATACACTTGTACACTTACACAACACATTACCCTACACACATTTTATCTTATATTTGTATATTTGATATTCATTTTGATCGCACATTCGATTTGGTTGTAAATTATTGGGTACTATAAGTCTCATCCCCTTGTACATTTATACCCCCACTCCCGGATATTGTTTTGTAATAGCATAGATTTTATATTCCGCAATTTACAGTTTTCAATTATGCCATGGTTAGACCTAGGGTTTGTATGTACATAAAATCAAACGCTAGATAACCTAATACAAGACAAATGCATGTAATCAATACACAATCACACTTGCACCCCCTAGGGTAATCCCACATGTTGCCTTCCAAAATGGGCCATGCTTGCACGTCGAGTATCTTTGGCAAAACAATCAAATGATCATAAGTCCCTCAAAGTGTTGCCTAAACGGAATGATCATAGTCCCTTCAAAACAAATTGCCAAAGACACTTGGCATCATTGCATTCATGGTCCATACGATGACCCGCGCCCGTCCCGAATAAATTTCCTAAACGCAAGATTGTCTACCAATTTCAATGGTAGAACAAAATTGTTAAAAGGGGTTAGAACATGACAAAAACCTTTGAGTACAATAGGGTAGACAAAACTCTTAGTTACTTGAGATCAAACTTGCAAAAACACTTGCCTTCTTTTCAAAAACCACAATCCACAACACTTTCAAACAAACTCTTAAAAACATTTGAAAACATCTTTTCGAAAAGATTCACACTTTTGTAAAACACTCAAACACGAGTCAAATACATTAGTTGCCTAAGACAAGGCATCTTTTTCCAAAACATTTTCAAAAAGCACCCACACACACACCATTTTCAAAGCAATCGAAAAAACAAGGCAAGTGATCTAAAAAACCAAGTAACTAAGAGCCCATGGATAACCATGGATGAAAAGGGTACTAATACCTTCCCTTTTCATAATCTACCCCCCGAACCCACGAAATATCTCAAAAGGTTTTTGCTGTGCTTTTTTAACCTTTCCTTTAGGATAAAGTAAAAAGTCGGTGGCGACTCTTGCTCAACCGCACAAGTGCGAATACGAACGCAAAACACTAGTCAGTTCTCCCACCGTATCACAATAGGGTTGTTTACCAAATCAATGGTAAATCAACAATGTCAAAGGAATAAAAATGCATAGGAAAGACATTTGAGTAGGGTAGATAGTTCCTAGTTACTTGCTATCTTCAAAACAATCCTTGTTATTTTCAACAAAAAAAAACACACACACATTTCAAAAACATTTCCAAACAATCCTTGCTATTTTCAAGACAAACACACACACATTTCAAAACATTTTCAAACACCTTTCAAAACATTGAAACATTTTTCAAAATACAAACATCTTTGTATACATTCTTACGAACGAGAATCATTACAAAGATTGCCTAAACGATGGCCTCTTTTCAAAATACTTTCAAAACCATATCAAACATAAAGCACCATTTCAAACAATTTCAAAAGCAAAGTAAGTGATCTAAGCAAGTAACTAAGAGCCCATGGAAAACCATGGATGAAAAGGGTGCTAGCACCTTCCCTTTTCATAATCTATCCCCCAAACTCAAGAAAATATCTCAAAGGTCTTTCATGTGCTTTTTTACCTTTCCTTTTGGATAAAATAAAAGTCGGTGGCGACTTTTGCTAAACCGCAACATTTGCGATGAAACGCAAAACCTCAAGTTAGTTCTCCCACCGTATCACAGAACTGGCGACTCTGCTGGGGAAAATGTAAAATTGGGGTTACCTTAGGGTTTAGATCACCTTTATTTGCTTACAATTGCTTGACTTGTTTGCTTTACACTTTGGTTCTATTGTTTGGGTTTGAATCCTCTACCTGGATTTGGGAAACATAATAGGTAAATAGCAATGCGTTGTGGAAACTGTGCGGGGTATACTGACACGGTCTAAGAAATAGCTACGTTAGTGTGACATATTTGTGGGTACCGGTAGCCTTTGAGTCAATCAAAGAGAATACGTGGCCGCTGAGTGATGTCATGAAGCACTAACGAACTTCTAGAACCTTTACTTGACCAACTTGGCCTTTTAGGATGTAGTGAGATGACCGGCTTTGGTGAAGTCCGAAGTTGGTAGATACTCGATACTACACTCATTGAGGGTTGGTTCCTTGGAATATTTCGGTCGCCAGTAAAGAGGTTGAATTGAAACAATGAACAAGGAAACAATCCATTGATATTGAGCTCCTTAGAACCCGGTTACTATTTCTAGGACAGGTTGAGCCAACTAAACTTCAAGAGGGTACTTACCCATGAAACCCCATGCAAGCCTAAATTAGGAACTTGTGTGATTTTCTTATACATTATAATTGTGCATAACATCGTGGACATCATAAAGCATTATATGCATCCACTAACCATTTCAAGGATTTTGGAATTTCATCTTTGTTCCTATTTTGTAGGTTATGGATTCACTTCGCAGGAAAACTATCCAAGTCAACCTTCTAAGAATTCCTCCATAACTCAAGGAGCTAGCTTCAAGGATTCCTGAGAACTCTCCATTCACCGAGAGGCATGGTCGTCTTCTCAACTTAGTCACTTCCAACATAGAGGAAGACATGATGAAACTTCTCTTCCAGTTCTTTGACCCTTTGTATCACTGTTTCACATTTCCTGACTACCAGCTTGTGCCCACTTTGGAGGAATTCTCTCAACTCTTGAGGATTCCTACTCTCAATCAACTACCCTTCAATGTTACGGAAAGAGATCCAAAGCCAGAAGAGATTTCTCAAAGCCCTGCACTTGCACTCATCTGATGTCACAACTCATTGGGAAACTAGAAGTGGTGTCAAAGGCTTCTTGTCAAAATTTCTGTTTGAGAAGGCCCAAAGTTGTTAGAACTCCTTGGACTTACAAGCTTTTTAGGAGATTGTAGCTCTTCTCATCTATGGGATGGTCTTGTTCCCTAATCCTGATCAACTCATAGATGTGAGTGCTGTCAAAATGTCTCGCAATCCGGTGCCTACATTGCTTGGAGATATCTTACACTCTTTTCACACTCGTACAATGAGGAAAAGAGGTGTTCTCATGTGTTGCACTCCTCTCCTGGCAAGATGGTTTATTTCTCATCTTCCCCAATCAGTCTTGAAGAATGAGCAAGGTTGGAGGTGGTCACAACGGTTGATGACTCTTACACATTCAGATATTCATTGGTGTTCTCGATCCAAAGAGAGTGTTATCATCGTCGACCGTTGTGGAGAATTCCCTAATGTCCCTCTACTTGGAATTAGGGGAGGCATCACCTAGAACCCCTGCTTGGCTCTAAGACAGTTTGGTTATGCCCGAAGGGATAGCCCACATGACATGTTGATTCAAGGTTTGGTTTTCGACTTCGACAACAACGATCAAGGACTTTGACAAAGATTCATCTGAGCTTGGAGGAAGCCCAACAAGGTAGACAGTAAGACCTTGGGACACAAGAATTCCATCCCCCTTGAGCCTTACCTCAAGTGGGTAAGAACCCGCGCCCAAAGTCTTATGATGCCTTACCCCTCCATTCTCCCTGTGATTATAGAGTAGTTAAGGAAGGGGAGGTTCCATACACCCTTCTACATCCTGACATGCCAATATCACTCGAAGACATGCAAAGGAGTTGGATACAGCTCAAGGGAGAACGCGATACTTTTGAAGCCCAATTCTATGCTAGCGATAAGAAGGTTTTAGAACTCACTCGGTTACTTCACGAAGAGCAGACTCTCAACACCTACATTGCACCAAAGAGGATGCGAAATGTCTTTTTATCTTAGAATTTTGTACTATTTTGCCCTAGGGGCATTGATGTATTCTAATTCTATTTTATTAATATAACAGGTGTTCCTTTTTATTTAAAACAAATTTGATTTTCAAATCCTTGAAAGCATTACATGAATACATATCATTCATCATAGGCATAAATAGGTCTTTGCAAGAAGTTTCCTCATCCCTCTGCTGTTTATTTCAGTAAAATGGATCTTGAACAAACGGTTAAAGACTTGCAAGCTCAGAATTCACAATTCCAACAGCTACTCTTGACCTTGGCCAAAGGGCAGGAGGAGCTCAAGACTCTGCTAGAGAAAGAGAAAGAGAAAAAGAATAAGAAGAGATCCGGTGTGGTTATCATGGGCAGAAGGTTTGAAGGACAAGCCAGAAGGACCTTGGAATTTCCATCAACCTCTGAGGAAGGGGAAAGGAAAGGAAAGGAGACTGCAACGCCATCTGATTCTGAAGCAGAAGAAGAGGAAGAAGAGGACTAATCAGAACAAAAATACTCTCTGGCCGATTACAAATACAAAAACCTGGAAGAGCGTCTAGCTGCTATGGAGATACAGAGAGTATCGAGTTTAGACTTTGAGGAACTAGGGCTGGTGTATGGAATAGTAATCCCGCCGAAGTTTAAAGTACCACTATTTGCCAAGTCCGATGGGTTGTCTTGTCTCAATATGCACCTACGATCTTATGTTAGGAAAATTCAACCGCATTCTGCTGACAAAGATTTGTGGGTCCACTTTTTCCAGGACAGTTTGTCAGGAACGCAGCTTGATTGGTTCTACCAGTTGGAGAGGTCTGATGTCCATAATTGGGAAGACTTGGTAGCTGCCTTCTATAAATAGTATCAATACAACACCGACTTGGCACCAACCCGTACTCAACTCCAGAGTATGGCCATGGTGTCCAATGAGGGCTTCAAAGACTACGCCTAAAAGTGGAGGGATTTAGCCGGAAGGGTGCAACCACCTTTATCTGAAAGGGAGCTAGTGGACATGTTCTTGGGAACTCTGCCAGGTCCTTTTTTTAATCATCTGATTGGAAGTTCCTCTGCAGGGTTTACAGAATTGATTTTGACTGGTGAGAGGATAGAAGCCAGCATTAGAAGTGGGAAAATTTAGAAAGACGCGTCTACCTCTGCTGCTGTAAAAAAGCCCTTCACGGGAAAGAAGGAAGTATCTGTTGTCTATGCTCACAGGAATCAGGGAAGAACCGAGTGACGACCAACTGTAGGGGCCGTTATGATTCAAAAGTCTGTATCAGACCAGCCAAGAAACAACCAGCCGAGAAATGATCAGCCGAGAAATAACCAGCAAAGGGTGGAAAGGCCTGTAAGGCAATTCACCAAGATAAACATGACTCCAGCTCAAGTCCTACCACATCTCCTGAAGTTTAATCTAGGCATGCTAAAAGAGGCCCCTAAAAATCCCGATACTGCATCTCCACACTACCATCTGAATGCCAGGTGCGCTTACCATTCTGAAAGTCCAGGGCACGACACCGACAACTGTTGGGCTCTGAAGGACAAGATTCAAGATCTGATAGATGCAAAGGAAGTTGAGTTTGAAGCTCCTGAAAAACTGAATGTTATCTCTGCTCTGATGCCCAGGCATGGACACAATGCTAATGTTGTTGAGGAAGATCTGTTTGTTTCTACTGTGGATGAACTGTTAACTCCGCTCCTAACCATCAAGTTGAATTTGTTGAAGGATGGGGTGTTCCCAGATTATGACGAAGATTTCCATGTCTGCCTATGCTCCTCATTTGACTGCCCTCTGTTGAAGAAAGGCATCCAACTATTTATTGATAACCAGGAAATTTTGTTTAAGAAAGCTCCTGTTTCACCCATTCCAGTTCTAGAAGTTTCAATAATAACCATATACGCTAATCCTTTCAGGGTTCCTAAAAAACCCATTAGGATTACATCTGCTCCTATGACTACTCCTTTGAAGATAACAATGCCCGGGCCAACCCCATACAAATCAAATAAAACGGTACCATGGAACTATGGTGGAGAAATCTACTATCATGGTGTCAAATAGATTGAGCAGACCGCCGAAGAAGAGAGCTCCGGAGAGGACAATTCCGACATCAGTAACATTGCCAAAACAAGCAAAATTACCCGCAGTGGAAGAATTTTCTCTCCAGAGATTGCTCCTCCAAAAGCAGTCTTTGGACCCGTGGTCGTTCCAAAGATTACATCTGTACCAGTGATTGTACCTGCAAGTGAACCTGCCGACAAAGAAGACAATACAATTTCTATCCCTACTTCCACTACTGAGAATAAAGGAAAGAATGTTCAAGAGGAGCCTGTCCTGACGAAGTCTCAATCACTAGTTATTTCTGAAACATCCAAGAAGGAGATGGAAGAAATCCTGAGGATCATTAAGAAGAGTGATTATGATGTGGTTGAACAACTGGAGCAGACCCCCCTCTAAAATCTCTATGTTAGCATTGTTGCTTTGCTCTGAGGCACATGCTAAAAGCTTTGGTAAAATTTCTGAAGACAACTCACATGCCGCAAGAGACTTCGGCTGATCAATTCCAAGAGTGTGTGGCCAGTTTAACAGCTGACAATGGCCTGGGTTTCTCCAATGCCGACTTGACCTCCAAAGGGAGAAAACACAACGATGCACTACATGTCTCAGTGGAGTGTAGGGGAACCACCCTAGCCCATGTCTTGGTTGATACGGGATCATCTCTGAATGTCTTGCCAAAGAAAGCCTTGGATAGATTGGATTGTGAGGGGCTGACTCTAAAACCCAGTAATATAATTGTGAGAGCATTTGACGGCTCTAAGAGGATGGTCCATGGTGAGGTGGACATCCCGATCAAGGTGGGAACCCAGAAGTTTAATTCAACATTCTACGTAATGGACATCCGTCCTTCTTACTCTTGCCTGTTGGGACGTCCTTTGATTCACAATGTCGGTGTGGTCACCTCCACTTTGCATCAGATGCTGAAGTACCCCATCCAAGGGAAGATCATAATCGTCCATGGGGAAGAAGAATACATAATTAGTCATCTGAATTCTTTTCGATATATAGAATTGGATGGCGAATTCATCAAAACCCCTTTCCAACATTTTGAAGAAGTCTTTCAGGAAATAGCAGCGACCAAAGCAGTATCCTCAACTCCTGTGATCACAAGACCTCCACCTAAGATGTCTTCTCTAAAGGATGCAAGGGTAGTGGTAGAAGAAGGCGGATCCACTATCTGGGGGAAGCTTCCTGACTTTCCTTTCAAATCAGACAAGTTCGGCCTGGGATTTACTTCGACTGCTCAGAAGGCCGTGCGTCGCTCCCGTGCCGGAGGGCCACCTGTGAAGATTAGCCACCAAGGGGTTAATGCACTAGAGGACAGTGAAGAAGATGGCAGCCTGGAAGACTGTATTTTTCCTACTGTCGGCGGAGGACTGTGCAACTGGGAGACAAAAGACTTTGTTCCGATTACTTTCATACCACAGTAATTTATCTTTTCCATTTCTATTGGATATGTAATAATTCACAAACAATTCGTACTTTTCAACCTTGTGTCTTACCGGAGGCACAACGGTCCATTTGTAAGGGTTCTTATTTCATTTTCATATGTCATTTAATGAATCATGGAGGCTTTTCATATATAAACCTTATGTGCTCATTGTCTTTCTTTTACATTTTTGTTGTTTTAAGATGGCTATGCCCTTACACACACCCACACTCAGAAATGCAGGTACCCTTCCATTCCGGAACCTATGGGTAACGATACTGCTATAGCCTTCAGTGACTCTGAAGATCTGATCTACCAAGCCGAATACGAAGGTGAGGAAGATTGTAAGGTGCCAGGGGAATTGGCCAGACTATTACAACAAGAAGAAAGAGCTATTCTGCCTCATGAGGAGCTGTTGGATACAATCAACTTGGGTACCGATAAAGATAAGAAGGAAATCAGAGTGGGTGTCAATCTAGAGCCAAGTGTCAAGGAGCGCCTAATTCAGATGTTGCATGATTATGTTGAGATCTTTGCCTGGTCATACGAAGACATGTCGGGACTCGATACAGACATTGTGGTACACCTTCTACCCACAAGAGAAGAATGTCCACCAGTGAAACAAAAGGTCCGCCGCATGAGACCTGACATGTCAGAGAAGATCAAAGCAGAAGTTATGAAGCAGTTCAATGTTGGATTTCTGGCTGTTACTTCCTATCCACAATGGGTTGCTAACATTGTTCCCGTGCCTAAAAAGGACGGCAAAGTGAGAATGTGCGTGGATTATAGAGATTTAAACAGGGCCAGCCCTAAAGATGATTTTCCACTTCCACACATTGAAATCCTGGTTGACAGCACAGCCCAGCATAAAGCATTTTCTTTCATGGACGGATTCTCAGGCTATAACCAGATCAAAATGGCACATGAGGACATGGAGAAAACTACATTTGTCACACAGTGGGGTACGTTCTTCTATAAAGTGATGCCATTTGGACTGAAGAATGTCGGGGCAACCTATCAACGTGCCATGGTAGCTTTGTTTCATGATATGATACATCATGAGATAGAGGTCTACGTAGATGACATGATAGCCCGATCACAAACTGAAGAAGAACACC
Organism: Vicia faba; assembly: GCA_948472305.1. Classification (NCBI taxonomy): domain Eukaryota; kingdom Viridiplantae; phylum Streptophyta; class Magnoliopsida; order Fabales; family Fabaceae; genus Vicia; species Vicia faba. The sequence goes on from OX451740.1 coordinate 341,375,714, forward strand.
TTGATCACTTGCAAAAGCTGTTTGTCAGGTTAAAGGAGTACAAGCTAAGATTGAATCCAAACAAGTGCACATTCGGAGTCCGGTCCGGTAAACTCTTGGGTTTCATTGTCAGCAATAAAGGCATCGAGGTTGATCCTGCCAAAGTCAAAGCTATACAAGAAATGCCTGCTCCTCGCACTGAGAAGGAGGTCAGAGGTTTCTTGGGACGCCTAAACTACATTGCTAGGTTCATTTCTCACCTAACATCTACTTGTGAACCAATCTTCAAGCTGTTGAAGAAAGATCAGGTAGTTAGATGGAATGATGACTGTCAAATTGCTTTCGATAAAATCAAGGAGTATTTTCAAGAACCTCCTGTCTTGATGTCGTCCGTCGAAGGAAGACCGCTAATCATGTATCTGACCGTCCTAGAGAATTCAATGGGGTGCATATTGGGGCAGCATGACGTGTTTGGCCGAAAAGAGCATGCCATTTATTACCTTAGCAAAAAGTTTATCGACTATTAAACAAGATATTCACTGCTCGAGAAAACTTGTTGCGCTTTGGTATGGGCTGCTCGCCGGCTAAGGCAGTACATGTTGACTCATACCACTTTACTGATATCTAAGGTGGATCCAATAAAATACATCTTCGAGAAGCCTGCTTTGTCTGGAAGGATAGCTAGATGGCAGATGATCCTGACAGAATACGATATACAGTACACAACCCAAAAAGCTATAAAGGGGAGTGTGCTAGCTGATCATCTGGCCCATCAAGCTGTAGAAGATTACCAATCCATGAAATTTGACTTCCCTGACGAAGACATCATGACATTGGACAATATTGAACATTTTAGACCATATCATGGACCTGAACAAGGACCCCGATGGATCCTATACTTTGATGGGGCATCCAATGCGCTTGGTAAAGGTATCGGTATTGTGCTTATATCTTCGGAAGGATGCCATACTACTTTCACCGCCAGACTTTGCTTCAACTGTACGAACAACATGGCAGAGTATGAAGCATGCATCTTTGGACTCAAGGCTGCCATAGACTTGGGAATTAAATCTTTAGTTGTGTTTGGGGATTCAGCTTTGGTCATCAGTCAGATCAAAGGGGAATGGGATACTAAGCATCCAAACCTCATCCTTTACAAAGAACATGTCTTGACATTGTTATCATATTTCGAGCAGATTACCTTTGAGCACTTCCCACGAGAAGAAAATCAGCTAGCAGATGCTCTGGCTACAATGTCATCCATGTTTAAACTTAATTGGGATAATGAGGCTCCCCAGATCACCATTGAACGAATGGACGAACCTGCACACTGTCAGGAGATTAATTCCGAAGAAGTAGTGGACCAGCCTTGGTTCCATGAAGTCAAAAGGTATCTCGAGGCTCAAGAATATCCTGAAGGAGCTTCAGTCAATGACAAAAAGTTCTTAAGGAGATTCTCAGCTAAGTTCTTCCTAAGTAATGGCGTCCTGTACAAATGCAATCATGATTCTATTCTGCTCCGTTGTATGGACAAGATTGAAGTTGAAAGGATTATGGCTGAATTGCATGAAGGTACCTTTGGCACTCACTCTAGCGGGCATACGATGGCTAAGAAGATTCTAAGGGCAGGCTATTAATGGTCTACCATGGAAGCTGACTGCTATCAACACTCCCGTACCTGTCATAAATGTCAAATCTATGCAGATGAGGTACACGTGCCTCTAGTTCCTCTAAATGTCTTAACAGCTCCTTGGCCCTTCGCTATGTGGGGGATTGATATGATTGGGGAGATCAAACCTACAGCCTCCAATGGACACCGTTTCATTCTGGTGGCCATTGATTACTTTACAAAGTGGGTCGAAGCAGCTTCCTTCGCATCTGTTACTAAGAATGTTGTTGCCCGCTTCATCAAGCAGAACCTTATCTATCAGTATGGTATCCCAGAAAGGATCATCACTGATAACGGTACAAACCTTAACAATACTATGATCACCGCCTTGTGCGAGCAGTTCAAGATTCAACATTACAATTCATCCCCCTATCGGCCAAAGATGAATGGTGTTGTCGAGGCTGCAAACAAAAACAACAAAAAGATCATACAAAAGATGACAGTAACCTACTAGGACTGGCATGAGATGCTACCGTTTGCTCTCCACAGGTACCGTACCACGGCTCGTACATCAACTAGGGCAACACCCTATTCTTTGTTTTATGGCATGGAGGTTGTTTTACCTATTGAGGTTCAGATCCCCTCTTTGAGAATCATGAAGGATGCAGGTTTGAGTTAAGACGATTGGATTCGGACCCGGCTTGATCAGTTAAACTTAATTGACGAAAAGAGGCTTATTGCTGTTTGCCATGGTCAGACGTATCAAAAGCGGATGATCAAAGCTTTCAACAAGAAAGTCAGACGCCAGACATATCAAGTTGGAGATCTTGTAATCAAGCGCATCATCTTGCCACAAAGTGATCCCAGGGGCAAATGGACTCCTACCTATGAAGGACCATTTGTAATCAAGAACATCTTTTCTGGTGGGACAATGATCTTAACCACCATGGACGGTGATGACCTACCGCACCCTGCGCACACAGACATAGTCAAAAGATACTACGCATAAATGACCCGCTAGGTTGACACACCTAGGCAAAACAAGGGCATCCCGGTGAATCGAAAACCCGAAAGGGCGGTTCAGGTAAAAATTAGGGATAAAAAAAATAAAAATCTGTACACCCGGCAAGTTGAAAACCCGAAAGGGGGACTTGGGCAAAAAAGGGTTTTCCAATGAATCGAAAACCCAAAAGGGCGGTTCAGGCAAAAGTTAGGGAATTAAAGCGTATGACTATGTCTCGTCGGATCACTTTAAGGACAATCTCTTCACTGACAAACCTGGAGCTTCTGATCAATCCAATCATCTTAGGACGAAGCATCGAATGGACAAGATATTTGGAGATACGAAGGCTATAGCAGAATGAGAACCCCATGGGATTTTTTACACATAGCTATCTTTCTTTGTATAAACTTTTCTCATTTTTATGACACCATCCTCTTACTAGGATATCTGTCTCATTTGTACAAAAATACTTATTCAAAGTACATACAAAGATACCTCTTTAAAGTGCAGAAAAACATTTGTCTTTTTTCTTTTTACACTTGTGTTTTATTTGCAAAAAACGTCCAATGATTCATTGATGAACATATGCATTTGAAAATAATTACTGTTTACAAATAAACAGAAATGAAAAAGAACAATTACTGACAGACTGAAAGGATAGGAAAACGTCTTTAGGCTATTCCAGGAGCAATCCCTACAGTACATCATCTAGATCCCCAGCGGAGATAAAATTTAAAACCCTTAATCCCCATCAGAGTTAAAACTTCAAACTCCCAGGACCCCAGCGGAGCCAAAATTTCCAACTATCAATCCCCAGCGGAAACCATCCAGTTTCTCCAAAATTCCCCAGCAAGTTGTCTTGAAGTCTGAAAAGCAACCAGATAACAGTTAACTTTTGTTACTCCCCAACCTAGGGTGATTCCCCAATAGAGTGGCATACAATCCAAACTCCTGAACCTACTTCCCAGCAGTAAGCCTCCTTCCCCACAGAGTTTTCATTACTCTCCAACAGAATGAAGATTCTCATTCTTAATTCCCCGCAGAAGTCATCAGAGTTTTCATTGCTCCCCAAAAGAATGAAGATTCTCATTCTTATTTCCCAGCAGAACAAGGATTCCATTTGTGTAATCCCCAGTAGGCATCAGCAAAATTCTCTGGATTTTCCAAGCAGATTACTCAAGCAATACATAGCATTACTCTCACAACGGATTTTTGTCAATTCTCCAACTTCAAGACATAAAGGATCCCTATATCCCCAGAAAAGTCATCAAGGATTTTTATCCCCAATAATCTCCAAGGATTTCTTATCCTCAGCAGTCAAGGATTTATTTTCCCCGGCAGCAGTCAAGGATTTATTTTCCTCAGCAAATCAGCTTACATGCGCATACATTACATCCATATGTCATAAACATTGATAAAACACATTTATTGCATCATACATTTCATGCAACATAACTTTGTGTTTCAGCTAACATTTTACCCTTTTCAGGATAAGATTAACAGCTTTTATTAACAATGTTCAAAGGTTTCAGATACAGTACGGATACACTCCAGACACGAAAGTCATTCTGTTACTCATTCAGATCCTAGTTAGGATACAGTGCGGATATGCTCCAGACACGGTTGTCATTTTGTCACTAATTCAAATTCCAAGTTCATGATACAGTCCAGATACACTCTAGACACGGAAGTCATTCTAATACTCATTCAGACCACATTTCAGATTACATGACAGATACACTCCAGATACAGAAGTCATTCTGTTACTTATTCAGTTTCTAGTCTAGATACACTCCAGACACGGTTGCCATTCTGTCACTCATTCAGATTCAAGTTTGGATACACTCTAGACACGGAAGTCATTCTGCTACTTATTCAGATTCCAGTCCAGATACGCTCCAGACACGGAAGCCATTTTGTCACTCATTCAGATTCAGACTTCTTACAGTACAGATACACTCCAAACCCGGATGCCATTTTGTCACTTATTTTGACTTTCCCCAGCTTAGATACGCTCCAGACACGGAAGCCATTCTACCTCTTATTCAGATTTCAAATTCTAGATACAGTACGGATACACTCCAGACACGGAAGTAATTCTGTTACTTATTCAGATTCAAATTCAGATATAGCTTGGATACGCTCCATACACGGACACCATTCCATTGCTCGTACAGATTCAGTCTCCAGATACAATTCAGATACGTTCCAGACATGGTCACCATTCTGATACTCATTCTTTTAACTTACAACTCAGCAAACATTCTTGGATGGCATCTACAAGCCCATCTCCAACAATATTCTATCACCTCTCCAAATGGCATCTTTAAGCCCATTCCCTCAAATGCAAACTCATAGGATATTGGCTTTATTTTGGCTTTTGGAGCATTGTACAAAGAATAAATCCATAAATGGCATAAAGGGCACATTGCCATTTTCATAAAGGCAAGTTTTTCCAACTTTACAAACCTTGAGCCTTGGACCTGTTCTTTTGTTACAAGCAATGTCCACAGATATCAAGCAATTTTTACCAACCCTTGGTAGCCCTAGAACTAGCCAGTACAAGCATGTTGGCTTAAGTCACTTCACTTTTCTTCAAAAGCAAGAAAAGTTGCAAAAGTCCAAAGAACTTGTACATCTAAAAGGGTGGACTTGGTATTATTCTACACAACTTCACAAACTTGTCACAAGCCAGAACACGAAGGCATAACATCCCAAACACTCTCAAACTCAAAAAACACATTTTTCTGCCCAAACATTGCAGTTTCTGCAAAACCAAAGCCAAGTCATATTTTGCTCTTGCGTTTTGCCTCTTGACACTTGAAACACTTCATCCACATCATATCCAAGCTATCCAAGCATTCATCCTGCAACTATGAGCTCAGTTTCAGACATCACCATTTTCAAACTTGGAGGTTGCAGATTGACTCGTGCATGAAGTTCTGGCCATCCACAAAGCCAACTAAGCATTGGAATAGCTTGAGGGAACTTCAAGGAAGCTCACACGATCCTCAAGCCTCACTCAAAGTCCCCACATTGCCATATCCAAATCCAGCAGAATGAGGTATTTTTCAAAACTCTATCTCTCTATTCAAGCATCCTCAAGCCACGATTTGTGAAGCAAAAATGTAGTCTCTAGCATGGTGAAGCTGTACATATGCATAGTTGTCATTTATATTAACTGAGCTAAGAGAATTTGATTGTTGAACATGCTGGAAAAATTAGGTCAGAAATTAGGGGTTATAAAATTCTCTCTGATCTTTTAGAGTTAGATTACAAATTTTATATCATTGGAATCGTGAGATTATAAGCTACATGTTTTATGTTGCAAGTTTTTGTTTTTGTGCAAAGAATAGAGAGTTACAGGTTTGAACTCAAAATGCACGAAGGAGAGGCTGAAGGACAGGGGCGAAGCTTCATCTGGGATTTTTGTAACTTTGGCCTTTTTGTTTCTACTTTTTGCACCCTCCATGTTACTTTTGCACCCCAGTTGCATATTTTGTTTATTTTTTCATGTTTTCTTTTCATTTTTATATTTATTGTTTCTATTTATTTCTCTGAATCACAAAAATCATGAAAAATATTTTCTTTATTTTTTGTAATTTTATTTTATTTTATTATTATTTTTTGCATAAAAATAATAGCATATTAGGATAATGGACTTTATTTTCTTAAATAAATTGTAAATATATTTAATAAATACTATATATTTTTATTTTATTATTTTACACACAAAATATTTATTTTACACAAAAAATATTTATTTTCACACATATTTTAATTTTTAATATTTGTACATAATATTATTATTATTTTTCTTGTACAAAAAATGGACAAAATGATAATATAGAATATATATTTCTTTTAATCAAAAATCAGGGTTTCACCCCTTTCCAAAAATAATGATATTATTTTTCCTTATTTTCTAGGGTTTCATAAATCATTTTCTCATATGAAAAATCAAATATAAAATATTTTTGCATAAATACATTTGCATTGCATTTTAAGTACTTGTTTATTTATTTAATTTGCACTTAATTCAATTGGGTTGTAATAGTATTTTAGGGTTTATCTTTGTGTAATATCCCCATTCAAAAACTTGTATCCCCCCTTCCATAATAATTGTTGTAATAGTTTAGTTTATTTTTACGCAATTTATTGCTTTCATATACCATGATAGTAAATTAGGGTTCTTGCATGATAAGACAAAAATCAAACAAATAGAATGATCTAATACAAGATAATCAAAGGCATGTAAAATGACACACATTGCACACAAGTACCCTTAGGGTTCCACCCACTTGGTTGCCTAAACAAAATGGCCATGGTATGCATGCAAAGTATCTTGGTAAAGCTAAACAATACAAATAAGATCATAGTCCCTCAATGACGCTATCAAAAAGTTGCCTAAACAAATGATCTTGGTCCCTCAAAATGCTAAAGATACTTAGCAACATTGCTATCATGGTCATACGATGACCCACGCCCGTCCCGTTTAACATCCAAAGATAGGATTGTTTACCAAATCAATGGTAAATCAACAATGTCAAAGGAATAAAAATGCATAGGAAAGACATTTGAGTAGGGTAGATAGTTCCTAGTTACTTGCTCTCTTCAAAACAATCCTTGCTATTTTCAAAACAAATACACACACATTTCAAAAAAATATCCAAATAATCCTTGCTATTTTCAAGACAAACACACACACATTTCAAAACATTTTCAAACACCTTTCAAAACATTGAAACATTTTTCAAAAGACAAACATCTTTGTATACATTCTTACGAACGAGAATCATTACAAAGATTGCCTAAACGATGGCCTCTTTTCAAAATACTTTCAAAACCACATCAAACATAAAGCACCATTTCAAACAATTTCAAAATCAAAGCAAGTGATCTAAGAAAGTAACTAAGAGCCCATGGAAAACCATGGATGAAAAGGGT